>OY787662.1:29048921-30248921 GCA_963678985.1 Spisula subtruncata
TCGAAAATTATTCCGGAGTCTCTGTCTAGCAATTAATCAATTTTTATCGCCTAAGGAAAGTTCAATAAATTAGGATAAACTACACATGGAATCATTAATTAAACTGAAAATTAAAAGCATAGCATTTTTGTCACAAGATTAATAGCAAATATTAATATTTTCTATAAGAAGGTAAACCAATAAACCAATTTTTGGAGAATCCCCGAGTACTAGTATAATGTTGATATACACGAACTATATCAGCCTCTGTCTGACTTTTTGAGAAATAAAGTTGTGTATATGTTTCCCATACTACGTCAACGGTGACAATATGAAACAAACTGGACCCGCAAAGAGAGTTGTGTCATGTTGTATAAGTCAATTCGATTCTATTTATGGATTGATACCATACTTGTGCAGACATTTATTATTACATATCCGATAATATGGTTTCATTGTCTCTCTTATATAGTAGCGTTTTATGTTAAACTGTGTCTGAACGTTCCGTGCTAGTAAATGAATCAGTGTGGTCAAAATGGCAATGAAATTAATGGTTGCGTTCTAATATCACATTAACGTCAATATTACATATATTGCAACCGTTTAAGAGCCACCTATTGTAGCCAATATTACAAGAGCTAAACATACAAAAAAACATCGGACTTGTTTTAACTATACACTAGTTAGAACTGTGTGAGTGTTCCGTCTAAGACAAACTGAAAATATGTTGATTCCAGCAAATACATCATTAGAAGTACAAACATTCATATTACTGCCTCCATCTATATTCAGAAAATAGCAACGACTTGCGTATGTCCGATTTATTTTCTAGCTTTGTACTTTCTCAAAATCGTATTTTATCAGTAGTGTACTTGTAATTTTAGATTTCTTAGAATGTCCCTACTGACAGCCGATGGATATATACGAGTTCAGCAACCTAATAATAAAAGACTAACGTTGGAATTGTGTTGGTAATTTTTCAGCTATAAATAGACTTACCAAAAACGTGCTGAAACAGCAAACCTTAAATTTAATAATCATGTTGAACCTAAACAACCATACCAATAATTGTTTTGAATCGATGAAATTCCATTCGCCAAGTTCGATGGAAATAAATCAATAATATGAACGATGTGACATTTAAAATAGGTCAAGGCTTAATGATTTGAAATCCGTGACAGAAAAGTCTGTGTACGGTTTTTTGTTCGAATACAATGTAATACTCTGATAACATTGCTATAACTTCTACTGTATTCAGGAAACACATATGTTAATGTCTTGTTTTGTCTGAATACATGGTTTGAAGCACCATTATTTTGTAATGGATATGTATTTGTTTTCTAGAATGTGCAAGCTCATCCAAAACAATTACCTTTTATTTTCGTTATTGGCAGAATAAGATGTATCAAGCTGTGGTGATTGGCTACAAATCAATACCTCATGATGTTGGATTATAGCTGGGTCTAACATTATTTAGAATATGTTTGTGTTTAGAGCGAAAGCCCTTTCTCAACAGTGATTGTGGTCGGACTTGATTGATATTCGTATTTATTCGCCATTCTAAAACAAATGTTTTTCTCAGAGCATTGATTCAGTACAAATGTCATGCAAATAAATTAGTTCCAAGTAAATGACAATGAACTTATTTCTATGCGTACACCTTTCGTTTCTTCGGCAAATACAATATCTGTAGAATATATAAGGCGCGTTGAAAATACTTGAGCTTCTTAATTCAATAAAGTGACTGTCGACTAGTTATAATAGATCTATATCGCTCGGTACGCTGTACCTTGCAGACTATTTTTAATTATTGACATAAAATATTTTAAATGAGCATTAAATGAGTGATACTTCGCTAAGGATTTGGTCGATAATAAGTATATTCTATTTTCGGAAGTGTCTTAGCTTCCTCTTGGCGTTACGTTTATGCACATGAAACTCATTATTTATCGTATAAGTTGAGGTGATTCAAGCTTCATAGTGTTTATTGATTCCATTACATGAGCAACATCTCAGGACTTGTATGATTAACATTTAAATAATGAATGTACTAACCTAATTGGCACTACATACATATATCCAAGCATTAAACATAACATATACAGTTAATGCTTCTGATTAATCTATGAGAAATAAATAAAATTTGTCCCAGAGGATGTTCGTCCTGTAATAAATATCGTACTTCATTGCATTAATTGTAAGAAACTGTACTAACATTTAAAGTTTCTTGTGTTAGGAAACGGAGTAATGGGAATTGATAAATAACTGGTAATAGATTTGCTGATATATTTCTCGTGTATTAAATGAAACAAATTCAAAGTAGGGATATAGATTATAGTAGCACACTTAATTAAAATACTAAGGACGATTATGTCACCTTTTAAAGACGTTCAACTTCCAATGTAATACGGATTCTGTTATAAATGACACTTATACTTGGGAAAAATAAGTGTCTCATTTATAATCCTTAACGGAACAAGCCCGCTCGATCCTCTGCTAAGTTAGATTTATAATTCGATGGTGTAAAGTACGCCCTATATAGTAAATGAAATAATAGCGTGCATTCTTCAAAATGCATTTAACATATTGATTTAGATAGATCGTGGAGCTTCTGCGAACGAATGTTAATCACTCTCTACACCTCATTCATCATAGTTTCTGTCGTCATGCGAGAAACTTGTTACCAATTTTATGTGGTGTAGTTACGTTTGGCAAAGTTGAGGTTTTTTCTGTGATCTTTGAATAGCGCTAACCGATTTTATTATACAACGTATTCTAGAACTTACGTCGTCCTTCGATACCAGCAATTAAGCACCGAATGTATTTACACATCTTGAGATAAATTGCAAGTAAGTAGATTAAATACTCCATTTCTGTCGGTTTTAGTATCTTATATCAAATGCCTAACGCCAACCCAAGTGTCATACCTGCACAAGCTTGTCTGAGACGTAACATACGTGGGGTGTTTCGCAATTAATAGGACATTTTCATAGCAATGCGGCAAATAAGAAATTAAGAAAACTAATTTGCTACCGACAATGTTCCATTATTCACTGATAAATATGCGAAATATGAAAGCAATTGGTTGAATAATAAAAAGTATATTAAACAATGAATAACATGTACCATGGAGGCGGGTCGCGGCGTAACGTCATGATGATGTCGCGTTTTAAACACAGTATTTTAAAAGAAATACACTTCATAGTTTTTATATATAGTCACCCTGACACCCAAAACGTATCTGATGGCGCTGTCCCCATTGTTTCAAATGTATTTATACCACTGTCCAAAAAAGTGACAACATTTATGTAAGAAATAGCTCTGATGTTGAAGCTTATGTCAGTGTACAAACGGTGTCTATTTACGTCAAACTACATTTTCCGTGACCTGTCATATGTTCACTTGTTGGCTCATATCTTTGCGGTCTATTAACAATTTGAGTAAAAGGAATACAAATACCTTCTCTATGCCATTACCTTCTGCTTATTTGGCTATTTCAATGGATGATTTTGTTGATTTCCAAATTGTTACCACTATGTAATAAATTGTTTGGATACTACATTAAATGTTGTAATTTGTGGCCTTGACGTCATTTCATCTATGACGCGCATTGGTACAAATATTTGTATGCTCACTTATGATCATATACAAAAACCGAATGCTTCATATGTTTGCATGTACACGTCAGGGATATCCAAGTAATACCACAAAATTAGGCGTTATTATTTATTTCGTGCTGAGATATTCACATTTTTATAAGGATGGCAATGTGACCCGCCTTGGTTACATGGTTTCCATGACAACGCTTTGTATGGGTATAACCAATAACAAAGAAAAGCTGTTGCTACCAGTATGAAGAGCATGAATTGCCTAGCATATGAGACAAATTTCATTAAAATATAAGTGGTGAGTAAGAAGTTATGAGAAAAGTCCAATTATTTTTGAAACACCCCTCGTATATCGTGTTATAGTGATATTTCAGTCAAACAAACAAACCCCTTGTATTTGAATTTATACCAATGGTTGTATTTGTGTCTCATTTGCTTGTTGCAGATTCCACAAAACTCACAGCAACATGACTATTAATTACAAGAGAAAATAAAACGCGTTTATATAATGATAACTTAAGGTATGGGACTCATCATATCGAGAAATTTTCCTATAACAAGGATTGTTCGAAAATACATTTTTCATGCAGAGTAACCATATATACGTTGATTAAAGTAAAAAAAATGGGGGGTCTATGACTTAATTTTTTTGCAAATTGCACTTGAAGTGACACTGTGTAAAATACAGGGGAGTTGTTTTATGTCATTTAAAAATGGGGTAGGGGTAGAATATCGATTCATGTTGCCTAAAATATGGCAATGTGTATAACGAAAAGTAATGTAACCTTTAGCCATATAAGTACCACACCGAAAAAACTCAATTTCTTTGAGTTTTTGTATTTTTTCCGAAAATTATCACATTTTTAACATGTAATAAATAAAGTACCAAAAATCATGAAAAATAGACATTTTTCTGAAAACAAATACCTTGTAAAAATATCTTTAATATAACAAGGATTTTCCAAGTCTTTGACATGTTGTGCAAACATCTACGGTCATTTTAGAAATGCATTAAAAACAATATGTCTATGCGCTTAAAAAAAAGTTATTTGAATTTGAAATTTTCTAAATAAGGCCAAAACACATAAAATATGCAATTAGTCAATTAATAAAAATAATTACCCATGAAATTGATAAAAATCCATATAAAATGTAATTTATACAAAATAAAATAGACATACTGTATTTATCTTATTTCAAAAAGACTTAAACAATAAAATAAAGAAATAAACAATGTTAAAATCTTACCCCACCCATTTTTTAACATTAAAAATCTTTAAAATTGAATAGTTTGTTCATTCACTGTTTGATTATAAAATAACTTGGCACAAATTTAACTTATGGTAAGAATTTAATATAAACATAGTAATGTTGTTATTTACCTAAATGTCAAGGTCACAAGGAAAGGTCAAAGGTCAGTTTTGTGTCAAAAATGACTGTTTTTCCTATACACGGCCCTGGTTTTGAGAAGTGTTGATACATAAATAATTAAATACCCACAAACATAAACACTCATGAGCAGGAGAGCAATATTCCATAAAGCCATGTGTAACTCGAACATCCAAGGTCAAATGCCAAGGTTAAACAATCATTGGTAGATTCTATATGAATGAACAATTTAAGAGGTTTGGTCATACAGATATTTTTACTTGTAATAGATTGATACAAATATTGAATATGCTTGTTTAATAATTTATATGATGCATTTTAGTTATTAACTCACATAGAATGGTCATGTATATTATAATGAGGAATCAAACAAGGTGAACACATTACCCCACCCACTTTTTATAACATTGAAAATCTTGAAATTTCATCAGTTTAATCATTTATTGAAAAAATATTAACTTGTTTTGTAAAATATAATTAATTAGAAGTATTTAATACAAAATCATAAATGGTGTTATATAGGTAAGTTCAAGGTCACATTGAAAGGTCAAAGATCACAGTTTATAAAAATAACACCTGTGGCTGGTTTGAAAAGTTCTGAGTCAACGAGCGAAACCATTTGATCTACTGACCCACATGTGCAAAGCAATATACCTTACTGTCCTTACCCCATCATCAAAGATAGCGGGGCATAAAAATGCCCCATAAAGATATAAAAAATAATTATGAATTGATCAACATTTATTTTCAAACAAATGTAGGAACTCAAATTGATTTACAGTGCATGCTGAGGGTTAAAGTAGCAATAGAATATAACAACACCAACACAACGATCCAGTAGGTCGAGTATGTTCATTAATATTTGTGATGTAAAAGAGTTTATATTGTTTCTATCAACACATAGTTTCTCGCGAATCCTTTATGATCATCCTTTATGATCATCAGCATCATTTCTCCACTTCAACAGGCAGGTTCACATGACATCTCATCTGCAAACATAAAAAAACATTATAAAAAAATAAAAAGTTTAACAAAATTCATAATCACATGACCATCCCTGGGGTATATGTTTGCAAGTAACAGGACCAGGTGTTTGATGTAAGAAGTGTTTTCCCAAAGCCGGACTTGATATTTCAAGTATTCATGCACTTCTCCTAGATGTCATCTACATATTTTTGAAGTTCCAAATCACTCAACTGAATACCGTTTAACGTATGCTCCAGACAAACAATACTTTAATTAAATAAAGGAAGATAATATGGTTCTTGGTCACTCCACTTCTCCAATTTGCTATCTGTTCACATATTAAATTTCAAATCAAAACCTCAAATATTTTTAGAGCTATACTTAATATATTATAAAATTAAATAAGGGGAGATACTTTTAAACTGGACTACATAGTTATGGTTTTTGGTTACTGCCTTTGTCCTAGTTGCCATCATTGACATATTAAGTTTCAAGTCAATATCTTCAATATTTTTAAGAAAAAAATATGGGACGGATGGAAGGACAGCTTTATCAGTATGGAAGCCATCTTGATTGTGAATAACTATGTTTGATTTCAAGTCGATATCTTCCATAGTCTTTCAATCACAAATTGACATATTTTCAGAAAAGGGGAATAACTCTTAAAATCTTTATTACGTAGGCCAGACCAAGTTAGCCAATAACTGACCCTTTACAGAGCTATTACTATGTAAGCTGTTAGCAATTATGGGATGTTCAAGCAAGGAAACAAGATTTAATGGCAACAACTTATGTGCAAGTTAAAATTTAAATAAAAAACATATCATAAATAAAACTGCAAATTACCAATTGTAGCTTTTCTTTGAATTCTTTCTGCAGCAGGATGTCTTGATTTCACTTTTGTATCTATTTAATTCACATTTCATGGAGAAGAGAGAACATGTATAAGTTGCCAGGTGTAAACAGATCACCAATCATTTTATGATGACAAGCCTCATATCAACAAACTGCAATCAGAAAAGGAAATATATATTGAAAATGCATTATTATCAGTTTAATTTGAAATGAAAGACCCCCCATAAATTAGCTCTTGAAATACCGAATTCTCCTATCAACATAATAGGCCAAACCAGATATTATTAATATCAAATTAGTTGTGTGGCATTGTACAAAGGTGCTCTTGGTTTACGGGGAATTGACCTTAGAGGGGTGGCTGCATATAACAAATTGAAAACAAGTACAATATATTTGCTATTACTTTTGCTGCCCATAGTTCATGCACATATTTTATGCAGATAATGTGTTATTTTCACAACATTCTTATACATACACAATCATGTATATCCAAGGATGTGTGACTAAATTAAAGGACTTTCAGTTCAATTCAAAGATTATTTTTGCATTTTTTTAGTTTTTCTTCAAGGTTGAACCCCAATTCAAGATTTGAATGGAATGGTAACAATGTGCAATTATATGCCGTGAATGGACACATCAACGACTGGCTGAGACAATTCCTTACCAGTCGCCACATGCAAGTCGTAGTTGAAGGTGAACACTCGGACCCTGCCACAGTCGACTCAGGAGTACCCCAAGGAACAGTATTGGGCCCACTCCTATTTTTGTGCTACATCAATGACCTACCGAAATCAGTAAAATCCCAAATGAGATTGTTTGAAGATGATTGCCTCCTGTACCGATCCATCAAATCATACAGAGACCACATCCTCCTCCAAGCAGACCTCACAGCACTTGACGAATGGGCTAAAACCTGGGGTATGAGGTTTAACGCAACTAAATGTTACATCATGAGCATCAATAGTAAATCAACACACCTCTACTCTCTCGACAACACATTTCTACAACAAGTCAGTCAAAACCCCTACCTTGGTGTAACTCTATCGGAAGATATGAAATGGGACGCTCACATCTCTAAAATCACTAAAAAGGCAAATTGTACCATCGGATTTCTCAAACGCAACCTCAAATATTGCCCCAAATCATGCAGAAAAACAGCGTACCTAGCTCTCATAAGATCAACTCTAGAGTACAGCTCAATCGTATGGGATCCACACCTATCAAAAGATATAAACAAACTGGAAAAGGTCCAACGCCAGGCGGCACGATTCATATCCGGGGACTATAAATCAAGAGAAGAAGGCTGTGTCACAAAGATGCTCAATGATTTACAACTTCCTCCACTGAGTGATAGGCGAAAGAAGAATCGACTAATATTCTTCTACAAGGTGGTCAAGGGGCAGGTCCCAGCTTTTAGCTCCCAAGACATACTTACACCTCTAAGAAATACCAGACGTATTAAACCTAAACGCCACTCAGGTTTTGACACAAAAAACATAGTTGAAAATCAGACCAGAAACAATTCTCAGTGCTATAAAACTGTGCAGTGCAACACACAATTATATAAGAACTCATTTTTCCTTAAGACCATTGTTGATTGGAACCAACAGGAGGACAGCATAGTGTGCGCCAAATCTGTGGAGAGCTTCAAAACAGCTCTATCCCACAGCGATTAACTGAGCACTCTCTCCCCGACGTGTACATGCCGTAATAGGCCCTACGTCGTACAAATTCAGATTCAGATTCAGATGCCTTTGATTGAGTATTCATGAATCATGAACATGTACTGCATTACTAGTCAAAACTTAAGCAATAATCATTGCAATAGTATAACTATAGTAATTTGCAATAAAGCAATAGTATCGCAATAGCAAAAGGTATAGCAATAGTCAAAATTGCCGCTATTCTATCATTTCTTCGTGAAATTGGGTCATTCGGCATTGTTTTCGACGGGGACTTTGATTTTTGATTTTTTTCTTTGGCTTATGTATGGGCATTGTTAAGAGTAGTTGTGGTGATTCTGGTTTCTGTGCTCGGCTGGTTAGGTTGAGTGCTGCATTCCCTATCTGATTTCCTCATACCCCTTTTCAGTACTACGATGTTTAATCCACACCATGACAGGAAAAGTCAATTAGTTATGAATACAATGGCCTACAATTAAGCTAGGGCCAGCACATCTGTAAATGCCCATGACAGGAAGCATGCACGAAACTGTCAATACAACCTTGAGTGTCTGCCTTATCGGGATGTGGTACATAACTTATGGCTATCGCTGATTATTGAACTCACGTTTATCTGTTCTACAAAACATTTAAGCATATCCGGTTGTAGTAAAGAATTTCCTCTTGAAGAGTTCTCAAGTTCAGTAATTTTATGGCAAATTGACTGATTTCCTGAAGGTCGTGGGTTCAAACCCCACTAGAGCCAAAATATGTTTATTCTTTTTTTTAATTTTTAGTTATAAGACTTCATAAGATGACTTTATAGTGTAATTGACACACACATTGAAGTTGTTTTTTTGAAAAATAATATTCTATGGTGCAAATTGTTTAGTTAATACTTAATTTGCATTTATCAATAGGGTTAATATTGGCAATATGCAAAAAAAGCCTTAATTTCAAAGAGGGTAGGGTTACATTTTCATTTTTATCTACACTCGGACATCGTTAATTTCATTGTGTCATTATGTTCTAAAGGCATTTTTATAAACTGGTAGCATTGTGTCAATGTTTTAACTCAAAGGTAGTATTACTTATCTTTGAAATCAAATATGCTCTTAAACGTCTATATATCGATGGCTTAGAATGAGAAGGTCGTATCTGCAAAATCTATTTATTGAGAAAACAAGAGAAAACTGTTTGTAATTTAGTATTTACCTATGGAAAAAACTAGTTTTGAAAACTTCATTTTGGTCAACATGACAATTTCCGATTTTCATGAAAATAGGCTCATAAGAAGCGCCTTGTGAAGAAGATTTAAAAAATGTACGAGTCTTAAAATTGCGTAAGTAGTAGTTATGACCTTCTCATTTTAAACCAGCGATATTATTGTAATTATGGAAAGTTTTATACTTGTGTCTGGATAACAAAAGTGGCTGACAAGGTGGAATAACTTTTCGTGTTCTAAGACTCTACTTAATATTATGCAGTATGGCTGCTCACGTTATCATGCCATGTATTAGCAAATGTGATAAGACCAATTGACTTAATGGGATGTTCATTCGGCAACCTGTTCGAGCCGGTCAATATTCTGCAAGTTACTGACTAAATTCAATCCCTATATATAACGTTCGTAAAGAGTGTCTTTGTATCTGTCCTAAAATGATCACTATTCTATCCATGCAAGGACAAAATATATCATCACTTACGGACGAATAGACACTATGTCTAGATTATTTGTTGTTTGATAACAAGTACTATCTGAGAGACATCACTCATACGAGAGGTGTTCAACTTATTTATGAACAAAACATGAACACCGATTTTGCAATATTGAATAAAAACAATTGAAATATATTTTTTAAACCATGTGAGAAAATGTTTGAAGTTCAACATATGATTATCATACATTATATATTTTCTTTGGTTAAAGTTTAAAACAACAATTTAGTAGATGATGTTGTTTTTTCTTTATTGAAGGCAAAATGGCCCTTTTATAAGCATCAAGAAAGTGTTAGTAAATTTTCATTTTGCATTTTTTATGAGCACATCAGTAATATTTGTCGTAAGGAGTGTTATTGAAGTTCTGTTTCCAGTAATTGTGAAATGGCTCCAAAAATTGAAAATTGCCCAACATTGCCAAAACCTACACTTAAACATAAAATTGGTTTTATGACATCTATGATGAATCCATTAGCGAAACGTGGAATAGTACCACAGATGGGAGTGTCCATAGAAACTATCAGTGACATTATTTAGAAACAGTTGAATGCATAGTTCTGCAAAAATGCGAAGTTCTTACGCTAAAAATCAAGAAAAACATGCCTCGCAGTCAAATGTCTTGGAATCTAGAAATGCGAAATAAACAACATTATGTGGAAAAATTGTTTCATTATGGCGAAGTAATGCTGAAATCTTAAGGAATGTTATGATAGATTATCGTAAGCTAATTTAAAAAAGGTCACAAGGATAGGGAGAAGTTCATGTTTGACCAGCTTTGGGTGTTCGCGACCGTTTTCATGGAAAGTCATTTGGTTTGTTATTACGGAAATACTCACATCAAAATCAATATCAAATTGAGGAAATTGAAGGCTGTGGTCTATGTGAAAACCGTTTCAAATCAAATTTTCAACAAAAAATTGTTATGTATTGTTCCTAGTGACTGTTCCAAGAACATAGTGTTTCATCCAGATCCAGCTTCAATTCACGATATACAACGCCAAATAAAAAACTGAAGAATATAACTTTGTTATATATTATAACCAAACAGTGGATGTTGAAGTCTTCTCATGCTTTAACAGTTAAATTTTCTATCTGGTTGATACTAAAACAACGATTAAAGAAAGAAAATGTAAGCGTAATTATAACAAGTTTTGGACCTTCAAAACGCAAATAACAACACCCTTTACCGTAATGCTGATTATGATTTAACCGTAACGTATTGGGAATTGACAAATAATATATGTACTGCTTGATACACTACTTTACACAATATAAAAGTTTTTATTCAATTTCATTGTTAGAGTAACGAAATATCAATGTTCATTTTCTGTTCATAAATAAGTTGAACACCTCTCGTACTCACACTTTCTATATCGCTTCAACCAAGCATTTATTGCAAATTTGTACTCACCTTCATGGAAAAACAGATTGTTTATTATATGGAAATTGACAGCTAAATTCAATTTAGTCCTATGAATATATTGGAATCCTTAAGTGGGGCCTATAAGTCTAATTCTGTGTCTGGTAATACAGCAAGATATGCAATCATTAATAAAAACTGTAAACTTGGTCTAGTAGTATGTACGACGTTAGTTTAAAGACACTAAAAGGAATAGGTGAAGTTATCACCCATTTGAATATTCGTATTCCCCCATTATATTCCAAACTTTTTGACAAAGAATCCACTAACTCACTTTATATTCTACATAACATTGTACTAGCAGAATTTTATCATCAAACTATATCAGTCATCGTCATACGCTTATTGAAAGTCCAAGGTTTGCAATTCGTGTGGCTGAATACGATAAGGAAACTCATTAAAAGTAAGGGAATTCTAATACGGATAAATTATAAGTAAACGAATGGTTGAAATGCAAATCTAAAACAGGCAAACATCTTTAGCTGAAACCAAGTAATTCAGCTACTTGAGAAACCGTCCACGGGACTGTAGGATTTCATTGGCTGCTTCGGAAGTATGGACTTTATTCAATATGCGTTATTAATCATGCTGTGAAAATAGATCAGAACATTCCATAAAGTCGAATTCCATATAGTGGCTCACAATTGACTAACTGGTTAATATATCTAATGACCACAGTCGCCGTTCTCATAGCCCATACGTTGACAAGCCCTTAATCATGAGTATAGTTTGAGTATACAACTCCTTTAACACCTAACAAACTTCTCACCCCCCCCGATTTTCCAAACGAATTATACATTTCGCCAACGCGCACTCACGGGAATTAGACAATGACAGAATAAGCTGTGAAAGCAACACTAACTATACGCCAAACACTTCGTAACAACTCCGTGCGGAAGTGTAAGCTGTCCTATTCAATAACATGCCTAGTAAGTCAAATAACATTAGGTTATTGTTTATTTTTTATTGTAGTACGCTTTAACACGAAATAGAATGTATTGCACTCTCTAGAGAATATATTTTGTTCTGAAAATGCATGGTTTTCATCACGTTCGTCGTTCAAAGAACGTGAGGAACCAATAGAAATATAATGTAAGAGCAGACTTATTGACACAAGATGGCGCATGATGTTAATGGAAAACGTAATCATATATGTTGATTGATGTATATTCGGCATTACTAAATGCCTCTAAGAATTATGAGTTCAGTATCGTACTGTTACAAAACAGAAGTCTATAAATAATCGTCGAAACATCTAACAAAATAATGACGGATGACCAGTAACTTGACGTTACGGTGTACATACAGTTGTTTATTAGGCGGTAGAATAAAAAATATTAAATAATTTATGGTCTGATCTGCTATTTACTTTATTCTGTGTTATGTCTGTCATTTGGTTTGTTGATTGAAAAGTAGAACAAAGTGCTCGTTCTAGAGCCATTATGAACATTTTCTTCCGCATCCAAGAATCGAACAGTTCGCTTGCTTAGAATGAGAAGGTCGTAAGTACTGTTTATGGTCGTGAGTACTACTTACGGCCTTATAAGACTGATACATAGTTAACAGATTCTTGAAAATCGAAACTTGTTTAAACATCCTGTGTAAACAGCTTTACCATATGTATACATACTTTTCTGACAGTCCTTTCTTGTATTCCCAAATATCGACTTTGTACACACGATCTGTTCGTTCTTAGTCAAACAATGTGTATTGACAACGTATACATACTTCTACCTATACTATTACACACATATAAGAAACTATTCCTGCAAAAGACGAGTTTAAGAAGAATAAAACTATTGACGAATACGCAGGATTAAATGATACAATGCTGGCACTTTGTCTGCTTATTGGATACTAAATAATTATACAATATCGTAAATCATTAACTCATACAAGCGAAAAACATCAGTAGAACTACCAAGTAAGAACATCAAATCAGGAATCAATCTGTCAGTGCCACAATAAAACTATAATGCATCCTTGACATACTCATCTTGTATGAACTCTCACATACTGATGCCTGAAAGTCTGTAAATAATTAATGAAACACTATGAAAGTGATATAATAATTATTTCCGAAATTGGATTTTGAGATATTATATATTAAACATAATTATTCAGTTTACAGGCAAATTATGTGCCACTTAAGAGATTTCTGTAATCCCCTGTTATATAGTTTTGCAATCAACTATATTACTATATTATCCATGCAAATGTTATTCGTGAATCATATGTATAAAATAATTTTCTGACAGTCTTTTCTTGTTTTTTCACAATATCTACTTTTTACTTACGATCTTCTCATTTTAAGTCATCCTTGTAACGTATACATACTTCTACTTATACTACTACGCACATATACAAACGATTCCTGCAAGAGACAAGTTTGATTAGAATAAACCCCTTGAAGAATGCGCAGGAAAAAGTGATATAATAGTGGCTGTTTGTCTACTGATTGTATACTATATAATAATAAAATATCATAAATAATTAAGTAATACCCGTGAATTACATCCGTGATTTACCAAGGAAGAACATCAAATCAGGAACCAATATGTCAGTGCCACAATAAAACTATGATACATCCTTGACATTCTCTCCGTGTATAAACTCTCACATACTTATGCCTGAAAGTCTGTAAATAGTTAATGAAACACTATGAAAGTGCAATAATAATTATTTCCGAAATTCGATTTTCAGATATTATACGAGGGTATATCCAAAAGTAATAGTCCAGACGAGAATCACCTAAACCTTGCTATATAGTATTAAGTTTTTTTTATTGTTGTTCTGAGTTGTCCAGATATTGAAGGTCTCAAAACCGTTTGATGACACTCTGTCATCATTGGGGAACTTTTTTTATTTGGGGTTAAAGATGGCCTCCGAAATGGCGATTTTAACGATTAAATACGGACAATAATTTCATATAACATTTGTACTACAGTCAAAATATCAGCACACGCGTGTTTATATTGGAAGGGTTTAAACATGAATAATAAAGGAACTGTATAAATTAGCTGGGTTTCAATAAAATACACATTTTCAGCTGTTTATGTGTAATTTACGTGACCAAAATGATAAAATACAAGAACAATCGGTACAAATAACTGTTTAATGTGATATCAAACATGAACCTTACAATGAAGTAGGTTTTATGGAATTTTAAGTTATATTCAACCTAAAACAATGTCCAAGACATCATTGCATGTAGAACAATATGTGTAATATACGTTACCATTAAATTATTAAAGTATGAACTATTTTTGTTTCCTGCTTGTTCTTGGTTATCAACATGATATGATTGATGTTTTCTCTTGGAACACATCTTTTACATTGGGCAGGTCATTTAACTTCTTAATCAAACTGTGATTTACGTGACCATATGTTACCAAATAGAAAAATGCATACTATTATGTAATATATTATGCCGTTAAAGTATTTAAGCAATTTAAGTCTGGAATTTTATACTTTTACTCATTCTGTGTTATAAGTTTTCTTTCGCTAAATCTGTTTTAAACTATCACAAAGCATTATGGTAATTGATTTCTGATTGAAATAGTGATTTACGTGACATAATGCAAAACTTCACAGTTAACTGTATAATCAAGATGTATCCGTCCAGTTTGTCAATATCTTAAAATTTACAATGACATCATGATAATGACAAACTAGATGTTTGTCTGAACTTATTATAGCAGTAAGTAATATTTGTAATCAATTACCACATGTTTCTATTCACCATACCGGTACATGTTTACATATAGACTTGGCACAAATCACCACGGTTTGACGAGCTATTAAAATCAATATCTGCCAAGATTGATTAAAATTATAATTATGCTTTCAAGAAATAATCACATAAACATCTTCACAGTTTGACTAGTACTAGTAATTTTCAAGCATGTAGCCGCTTACATACATATTCGTATCAGGATTATAATAAGCAATAAAATACTAGTACATGCATGCGCAAACAAAGGTACACTAAATTCGAGTTAAATATTATTGTCACAATCACATTTTGCGTAAAAAGTTTTCTAACTTACATCAATCATCCTCAACACGTAAATACTGGTATTATTTATCGCCACGAGGGTATGAGAGAATAGAAGCCAGATTTCCTTTAATGCTCTGCGTCAAACAAGGGAATTACAGTAGGCACCATTTTTGTTTCGTCTTTGGTATATATGCGAACGCCCTACGACATGGCTATCGAGGAGGCAGTTCAAGTGTCTTATATTGATGCAATAGTAACATTGTCAGCTATCATGACTAGACAGAAGGACATTGCTTATTCTACATTTACCCATTGCTAGATCCTTTCGGACTTGGTTCTAATTAGCTTTTCCACATAACTGTATGTATGTGTGCCCGCTTGACATTAAATTAAAAAACCTCATATGTGGGGTTATTTTGACACTCTTTGCGTGATAGCAAACGACTCCCATGCCTTTGTTCCCGAAACACGCTGGTGGAAGGTTGGAGTATCACCACCATTTCCATATCTCTTGTCATGGTATCAAAATCGAGACACAGTACGGTTGCCAAGCGTGGTTTCAAAATGTAACGGAGCAGACCCGGACTAAAACACTTTTAGAGTAGTAGCTTTGCCTACCCATAAATAGGAAGAGGCGGTGTCCCAACTTAACAAAGCATGTGACGCTAGAATATTTGGAGTTTAAAATATGACTTCATTTTGTAATGCTGTGCCTCTTATGTCGACTGAAGCACTATATTTGTCTTGGAAGCGACGCGTGGTAATAGGGAGAAACAAATACATAGGTAAATTCATCTGTTGTCAATAACCATGCTACTACCAAACAAAAAGCAACCATGACTGTAGATGGCAACAAGAAACAATTGTTGAACAGTAAGAAGAAGTACAAACACTGTCAAATGAAGCACTACATCATGATTTGGTATAACTGCACCAAACCATAGACCAGTTAACCATTAAATTGGACAAGAACATCAGGATACTATACCAAGATCTCAAAACATCTGACGGCAAGGTACACGTTTTTAACAATATATGGTTTCTTACGCACATGAGGGGGGAAACTGACTAAAATATGATACTAGTAATACACAGTCGCATTGCCTCTGAAGTATTATATACACAAATAACTAACTCCCTAGTCAGAAATCGCGCTTCAATTGACATTAGAGAAACAGCATTACAGAATGCAGTCATAATTAGAGATCTTCTAGCGCCAATTCAGAGATAGGTAAATGTATGTAAGAATTTCTGCTCTCAATGTATTACATTCTAGTCAGGTCAATCACATTAGGCTACCCTACAGTCAATGTTGATGCAATTATGAAGGAAAGCACTTATGATGACAACAGACAATGTGACTATGTTACTACCAGACTCGAGCTGATCAAGTGTACAGTCATGTCTAACTGGTCATTGTACATGTTACCGTGCTCGAATGTACTGCACATTATTTTGTGCATGTATGGGTCTATCACTTGTAATAATCCCGAATCTATGGTGTTGTTAAACAGCTAGATGCTTGAAAATTATCTTGTCAAGCTGTAGTGATGTTCCTGTGAGTTTCGCTCGAAACTATGATTATAAAAAAACGTTTAGTTCTGATATATATTGATTCAAATAACTAGTCAAACTGTGGTGATTTGTGTCAAGTATATATACATGTAGTCAAACATGTATGTGGAAATGAAACATGTGGTTAGGTTTTACAAATATTACTTACTATAGTTATAAGAATCCCCGATATACATCAAGTTTGCTATTGATATGATGTCGTTGACAAGCTTGATCGATTCTTCTTGATTTTACAGTGAACATTGGAGTTTTGCATAATGTCGCGTAAATCACTATATTTGTATTTCAAACAGAAATCAATTAGTTACAGTATTGCTATGCGATAGTTTAAAACGGATCTATCGTAATAAAGCATCGATCATCTCACTCAAATAGTATATTATTCAAGACTTAAATTACTTAAACACTTTGATGGAAACATATATTACATTACTCTATGTATTTTCAATGTATTTTCTATGTGGTAACGTATGGTCACGTAAATCACATTTTGTGTAAGAAGTTCAATTACATGTCAAATATTTTTAAAAGATGTCTACCAAGAGAATGCATTGATCATATCAGTTTGATAACACAGAATGAAATTGAAAGGACAAAAAACACAGAATGAATAGAAAAACATAGTGGAAGATACTTTGCATATAAATAATTTAATGGTAACGTATATTACACATACTGTTCTACATGCAACGTTGATGTGTACATTGTTTATCACTAACCATTCCTTTAAACCTCCTTTATTTTAATGATCATGTTTGATATCACATTAAACAGCTATTAGTACCGATTATGCTTGTATGTTATCATTTTGGTCACGTAAATTACACATAAACTGTTGAAAATGTGTATTTTTTTGAAACCCAACTAATGCAAACAGTTCCTTTATTAATCATGTTCATTCCATTTCAACTAAAACATAGATGTGCTGATATTTTGACGGTAGTACAAATGTTATATGGAATTATAGTCCGGATTTAATTGTTAAAATCGCCATTTTGGAGGCCATCTTTAACCCCAAATAAAAAAAGTTCCCCAATGATGACAGAGTGTCATCAAACGGTTTTGAGACCTTCAATACCTTGACAACACAGAACAACAATAAAAAAAACTTAATACTATATAGCAAGGTTAAGCGAAAAATCACCAATCCTCGTCCGGACTATAATGTCACTCCTCCCGTGGTTTGATTGTTTATAGGCCTATATGCATAAATATGATATCAAAATGTTCAGCAATTCAATTCTGATTTATATAAAACGTGCTGCATTTTTCGATTTTCATAACTGGATTATATGAACATTTAAAATATACCTATGACGTCATATCGCCGCACACGAAAATTACAATTGTTTTTCATTATCATAACAATTTTCTTTTATGCGTTTTTATAAAAAATAATTCTCGAAAGCAGACAAAACTTTTGTGACGTGATGAAACAAATGTTATGTGTCTGCTGCTAGAAATTTAATAACGTCACTCAACTTTGAAATTCGTAATATATCTTCAACGCATTGATTACTTAGCGAAAACACGGCAGATTTGTGAAAAAAAAGACGCTGCGCGTAGTAATGCACTTTTCCTAAAAGTTTTGAAAGTCACCTAATGAAACTTTAGTTACACAAGGCGGCAACATAGGCGCATGTGTATGTAGTATAATCTTTTAAGGGGACATATATTACCAAATCATTCCCGATAGAGAGTCATATGAGCGGAGTTTAGTAGATCTGAAAAGAATACCAAGAGTATATTTAACGCCGTCAATTCAATTCGTCGTTCAAAACTGCAATCATTATGTGGCGAGTTAAATATTTAGCTGTGGGACTATCTAGAGGACATTTAAATAATAATTTGATTTCACAGAGAGTAAGTGTCGAGTGGGTTACCCATTTTTTAAGGTCTTGGAAATGACTGCATGGTTTATGATCGTTAGAAATTACCAGGGATGAACTTCTGCTGGATGAGTAGGTGTCAGCAAGTAACGTCACTGTGACGTCGTTGACGTCGGACTTGCGGCGATGTTCGTAAGTATGTCTCGTGAAAATGTTCATATCTCCAGCACTATTATGTGCATTGATGTAAAATTTGGTCATCATATTCAAATTAGACTGAAGTTACGGCGTGAAAAATTTCGTGGTTTTACTGACATTATATACGATTTTATAGCATCAGTGACATTACTTTTGGATATACCCACGTATATTAAACATAATTATTTAGTTTACAGGCTAACTATCGGTTATTTTACGAGATTTACTTTTTCCAATACTTCTCATGGACTTATCATAACCATGCCTCCCCACAGGCATGGCAGTAATAACATGAAATATATTTTTGCTCTCGTTAATAGTGTATTAAGAAAATTGCTTTTGACTTGATCACGAAGTTATTATTTGAAAACCTGGGTCCAATCGGTAGAAGAAAACTAACTGTTATTGAAACTTGCATGCATAATCAACATGCATGTTCAACACTAAAAAGTCTCCACAAACATGACAGTTGATAGCATGCTTGCAATAAAATGTCATTTTCCGGGTCAGAGAAAACATTACAACGCCAGTTACACGTTGTATCAATTCAAATAATCGACCGTATTTATGTTTTTTGTATTTTTGTAGAATATTCATTCAATATTGTGAGAATATTTAAGAAGTCGAAAAAACGCAGACTTGTGTTTGTTATTGTCAAATACTCGCTCGCCTTAGGAAATGTTTGCATATCAAATGAAACTGTCAATCAAAATGTCTCGAAAATAACACTTATAGCATGTTCGAATGCACATGTTATGTTTAATAAACGTACATGGCGTCTGCATGCTTCGGTTGATATTGACAATGCCATTGTCATTCAGATGCAAATTATTTTTAAATCGCAATAACAGAATATTTGTTAAGTTCGGTAGTTCTTTTACATGAATAAGTCTAGCACTCAGTATTCATAACCAATATCACTTGATAGATATTGATTCGTTCAAGTGAAATTGTTAATTTTCAGTCCGTTTTTTCGTTGCGTGTCAACGATTTGCTGTTTCGTCACTTGACGTCATTCAAGAGGCGAGACAACCTTGGGAGATATGAGCATATTTTAACAGATCATTAGAAAGAAACTTGTGTAACATGAGTTCAAAAAGCTACATCAACTCAAACAAATTATAGATGTCGAAAACGCAATGTTTCGTGTGTAGCCGCGGGTTATGTTCTCTGTCTGTTACGTATTACAGATCAATTACATTGTCCAAAATGCTAACCTGTCTGACACTGTGAATATTAACAGTGAGTATTCTTTAATTAAATAATTAATTAATTTGTCATTGTGAAAATAATAATAACAATAAACACTCCCATAACAGTACAAATCCGAGTTTCCGGATTATATAAAAAAAAGCCTACGACCTTTAAACGATGTCAGTTGCGGATAAAAATAATATGTTTAATATAGTCAAATGTATCACTTGTATGCTTTTTGTGCAGTTCACTGTACGTTAAATAACCGTATTATATAATACGTTCAAGTGTGTTTATTATCATATTCAAGAGTGTATCTATTGACTGCAAGTGCTTGGTGTTTCCTGTAAACATTTTGTTTCGGATTTTGTCTGATGTTTTGTTTATGATGATCTATATTTTATACTTGGCAAAAGATTAGTATAATTTGCCAATGAAGCAACTTTATTTGACTTCTGTATACTAGTTGTTATTTAATTATTATTAATTGCACAAGTCCAGTACCTTAACCACTAAATATGGAGCTCGCACTACGTTGTATGGGTGATACAAATTACCCATTATATAGTTATAACATTCCACCAAAGAATCAAATAACAAGATGTATGTCTTTGATCTGCACATGTTAGTGTTGTAACCATGGTCCAAGGGAAGTCATATCTAATATAGTGTTAAATAAAGTACAACCACCCCGAGCGGCCATTTGCAGAGCGACAGCCTCACTATACAACTTCCAAACGTTATTTTTTCCTCTAGAGCTGGTGCAAGTTTCAATGCATGCAGGTATCCATACATAAAACATACTTTTTTATTACTATAGGGACATTTGTTCTTATACAAAGCATTGTTAGTGGTAAACTTGTTTCTTCATTTTTGCATAATACATTCGCATGACAGTCTGAAGCAACAACTTTGGCGAACTGTTGCACCGATTTGATTATTCGTTGTCGTCTGTACATAATACCATAAGCGGTCTTATTGTGAAAATGGGTTAAGATATGCATATATTTCATTTCACGTTTCGTGTCAAGAATTAACGTTTCGTTTGCTTTCTTTACCAACATATTACAAACTTTATCTCTGGCTTATATAATGTCTGAATATGGAACTAGTTATAGAAATTTATTAAGCAATAATTAAATGGGTTGTTTGTATGTGACAGCCGTACTTTAGCAACATATACCAGTGTTTATGATGCGAGGTACATGTACCACAGTCAATACGATTAGGTGTGTCTGTTCGTTCTTCAAGTATTCAAAATAACGGAAACTGCATGTCGAGCAAAACAGTTGTGTTGCTTACATAATATATTAGGATTTAAAGAATGATAATTAACCTGCGGCCTTGATAAAGTATTAACCATAATTTACCCCTTTAAGTGATAATTAATATTAAGAAAAAATGAGTTTCGAAATGTGTTTTAACGCACATCTGGCCTTTCGTTAGTCTGGTTCACGCGTTCAAAACTAAATCTAAAAAAATGAAGCACTTTGTGCGAATGTCGTAAACCAGACTATTTCACTATTATTTTATTTTTTATTTAAAATAAAGTAATGTAAGTTAATAACTATAATTATTTCTTTTACCCCTTTAAGTAATTAAAAATAAGAAAAAATGTGTTTCGATATGTCTTTTTGGCTTGCACCTGCAGTCTGGATTACCTCTCCTAGATCTACGTTAACTAGGTCAGGCCGAGGCGTCGGCATTAAACACCCAAATCTTACCCAAATAGAAACATTTTTACCCAAATAGAAACTTTTTACCCAAATACTTGTATTTAACTTACAATGTGGGGTTGATTTACTATATTACGCATTTCAATGACCAGTGATGATTAAATAAACGTAAACTAGCAAGTTTTTCGGCAAGACTCGGCCCAGTATCATTTCGAACCGGCGTTTGTCCATAATATTAGCACGTCGTGAGAATCGCTTTATTTTACTTATCTGACTCTACGTGCGCCTATACCCAAATATACAAAATTATGAACTTTTTTTACCCAAATACTTGTAAAAAAACCTTTTTGTCGTAAACAAACTATATTACGCATTTGAATAACTAATAATGAAAATAGCACCATTTTTCAGTAAATTATACTAGGTAAATACACTTACGCACACTTCTAACGCAACACCTGTATTTTTCATGATTTCTCAAATATTCATAAAGGGATTTGATTAAAATTTGGAGTACAAATAAACCAACCCTTGGCAAATGCCTCATAGAATTTTCATTCTTGTGGACAAACAGTAAGGTGAAAATAAGTACAAATATTTAGTATCACTGTAAAATCAAAAGTCACAAAACGGCACAATGCGGCCGACTGGCCCGCCATGCTGACCATGTGTAGTTCTCGCAGTCAATGTTGCTGTCTTAAAGGGTCGTGAACATGGTCAGCAACAATTTATACATACTGCCATTGTGTTGTCTACCTACCGTGAGACTTCCTTGGCTGGTCGTTATGTTGGTCGGGGAGTTGTAGACACGTGACCATGGTGACGGCCGAAAAATCTGACTACATGAAACTTGAAAATATTGATCATATTTTAGTTTTATTATTATAATATTCGAAATATTGACAAACATTGATATTTCAACGTTTTTTAACCTTTTATAAAAATGTGTAGTAAATTACAGCGCATACCTTACTAATGGCTTGGCCACTCTGTAACTTTCCTACTGCGCGACCACGCTCTTTAATAGTCATCCGGGCCATTTTTTTATACAAATCTGTTTTTTCAGTCGGACTGTCGCTAGAGATGAATTCAATGACTAAAATATCGATTTTTGCCAGTGATTACCATTTTCACGTGCAGCAGGAAGAAATCACCACCGCGTTACGTCCAGAACTGACAGAGCGTCATGGATGAATGACTTCAACATTCCTGTATTGTTAATGACTTAAAACAACATGGTTTATAAGTGAAACTTGATAGCTTCAACAGTGTCTGAGAAATTAGAATTATAAAAGTGTTGCGTTAGAAGTGTGCGTAAGTGTATACCCAAACACACATAAGCCTACAACATCAGAGAGGTTTGTAAAATTCCGCATTTTTCGGCGGGGACTTGGACTTGTGGGTTTTTACGAGTCTGCTGCTCGGGCAATTCCACAGTAACCACTCTCGTCGGTGTCGTGTCGTTTGGATGCTAGACATTTTGGTTTTGTTACATATTTTCGCGAGGACTATTAAATATAGTTCACGGAAATTCACGAACAAAAAAGTCAGGATAAAAAGGATCTCATTTAAAATTCAGCGAAATGAGTCGACACATATAGTGACTGCATGCGCGCTTATTGCAATATAACTGATGCACTGAATATACCGATTACCAGTGTGGGGTTTTAATAGAACAAACGTACGCCAACACATGTACATTGTGTCTTCTAGAATGGGATTGTCAAACATCATTGCGAGTTCCGTCAAAGATTTTGTATTTATGCATACAATTACCTGTTCACAGCTATTATTATATAATGTATGTAAGGAGTGCCAACTTTTGTTAAAGCGTAATTATATATCTTACTAAATAATCGAACTGACTGATATTATAAATAATTGCATGGGTGTGTGTTGTGTTTTGTCTTCGTTCTGAATAATAGTCGATCAAGTTACGCTTTTACGACGCTATAATATACACTTTCCTCTTTAAGTGACGAATTATAAATTAATTATTAGCAAATTAATAGTGCTATTTATGTGGACATGTATTTAAATATTTAACGCAATGCATAAAGCACATTTGTGGTCAGCATATTGAATAATCAAATTATGGAAGTAATAGCCATGTCTTTGAAATTTCTTTGTTTGAGCTTTATGTAAATAGAGACTATAACAGTATGTTCTTTCGCTACATATAACGTAACTATGGGATGGCGGTGAGGATGTATCATTAATATAGCTATCATAAAACGCTGAATTTCACACGCGGCTGACATACAAACATTCTCAATATGCATGTGAAGATACAGTTATAGCATCTAAATCAGTAACGATTATCATAAGTGCTTACTATAAGACCGCTTAAACAAAAGCACAGCATTCTATGAATACCAAGTGACATGTATCAAATTCACACAGACACACGATAATCAATTTGGGTCAGTGTAGTGTACTTGCCAGGGGTATTCGTGTTTAAATTCTAAGAGATTGGTCGAGTGCTATCATGTTAGCAATTAATCCAGCAATGTTTCTATAAATGGCACGCAAGTGTATCGCTATAACCGATTACACCACCATTCCTTCCATAACTAACAAAAACATTAGTAACTAAATACCCAGTTACATTGCTAGTAGCTGGCTCCGACATCGAGAAGATTTTCTGTGCGAGAGTTATGTTAACAAGAATTGCTTCTTTTAAACATTGAATGTAAAGCAATTTTTGGAAGTACATTTGAAGTACCATAGTACGACTTCTTACACGCTAAAATAATTTTCCTTCAGCCTAAAAAGAATATATTGAACTACATCATTGTATATAATGGCATTGTAATGAAACACTTCCGATTTGATTTTCTACTTCAAATGTTATTGTCTGCTCCTTATATGGACGTATTTAATGTAAAATAGGGGACTTATCTCTCCTTATATTACGACAGACCACGAGATATGGTAAATCGTTGGAATTACATTAAATGTACTTGTACAACTGCTTCTTATGCACTAGTAGTTTGTTCCAACATAAAAATAATATATTGTTCTATATCATTGTATCTAATGGTATCGTAATATGACATTTCCGATTTTAAATTTTATTGCATTCTCTTTATATTGGCGTACATGATGTAAAATAGGGGACTTATCTCCCCTTTTATAACGATAGATAACGAGATATGGTGTCAGTTAGCATAATGTACTCGTTATATTATTGTCTTATATAACAATTGCTGTCCCAAATGAACAAACTGAGAAATTACTGTCACTAACACTTTATGTCATTGAAGAAGTGTGTCATTTAACGATAAAGCATGTTCACCACCGGGGATATTGCCAGACTATGACATTCCATGGTTACTTTTATGCAATCTAAAAGTTATATAACCCTAAGCAGCACGTTTAAACCTTTCACTCGATTTTTCTTGGTATTCCGAAAGCCGTTTAAAGATAAGTCACTGCACTGAACGGTTATGGTCCAGAAACACTCAATTTGACCTTTAGGATAGAAAAACCGAGGGATGAGCATGGTAATTCGAATCATCGAGGTTAACATTCATCACAAATATAGCTGAATTGGACAATTCATGACAACTTGTTGTCCGAACAAAAATGGACGCACACACACACGTTTGTACGCACGTAAATACACAAAATGTAGCGACCATGTCCCACTCACCGCAACTGGGTCCGAGAAATGAACGCTAGACTACATGTAGTTTAAGAGTTGTTAATATATAAAGATAACTCATGACGGATTTTGTATAATCTAGATATAAGTTTTAACGTTTCCATAACAACCGGACATTGGATTTTTAACGGCGTGAACGCATGTTATCAGGAGTTCACTTAAGTTGCCTGGTAACAAGGCAACACTTACTGGTCCACTTTGTACATTAGCTCCTAACTTGTATTTTCTCCTTTCAGGCTATATGCAAGATTTTCTAATACGGTTTGGAAAGCATCATGGTCCTGCCAGTCATCGACATAGCACTTTACATAGCTATACTTCAATTACTTCTCACACCTAAGTACAGTGTATACTAAAGCCATTACAAGAAATTTATACAACTGTAATGTAATAAAAGTTGACAATTATATGCATTTGGTTGGAAAAGCTATCATGTGATTAAAACAAAATTACATTTGTGACTTTCAATATTTACTTTGTCAATGTTATAATACGATTACATTGTGTTGTGTTACGTCTTCTGTGGCACTTAGGCAACTACACATATTCATGTATCGTTTATGAACGTATCAAAGAAGATACCGAGACGTGATAACCATTTTGCAATCACTAAGAAACAAACAGCGCACACAGATATAGAAAACACCACTCAACACCATATAATATGATATAAATTTGCACAGTGATAAATTCAGCTGGCCACCCATTAAAGTGGCATGCTACATATTTTGTATGAACATGCATATTTACTATTACAGTTGACCTCTCTTTAAATATCAAAGAACTGAACGTACTGATGAAAGGCGATACTCCAGTGCATGATCTGGTGGGGATGTGTAGGGGTGACAGCCTGTCTATATCTACCTTTAGTTTGTTCCAAGATGCATTTGGGTCAGTTTTGGCTGAGTTGGCGTAATTGTCACCAAACACCTTCATATCACGTTTAAAACCAGCCTTGTCCATGGATATCACCCCAAATGAGTCATAAAAATCAAGTTTTGTCAAAGAAAATCAGTATTCATTTGTTTGAAAAGTTCATGTATGGCAAATGAATCTAACATGAATCTAATCTGGTTTCATGAATCTAACATTCAAATGGAAATATAAAGGTTTGGAAGAGTTATAATGATAATTATAATAAGTATTTTTTTTCAAGTCCGAAAATCGTACATTCTCATAGATGTTATTTAGTAGAAATAAATAGATCATGAATCTAACAAAGGGAGACTATCGGTATATGCCAAAAGAGTTGTTTCGCTTTTTAAGGTCTGCTGGTAATTTAAACACATACAAACACGTCAATTTATTAAAATTACATACAAACCATCAATACATTAACCATATATTCAATACTAAGTTAGATTCATGAAACTAGTTTCAACATATTGATTCGAACGTACATAAATCTCAATTTAAATTGATTTATTTTTCTTCGTACGGAGACTAAATATAACAGCAAAATCAATACGCGGTAAATAGAAAATAGCGAAAATAGACTCCGCCTTCAACAAGAATTATATAGTACTGGGGCGGAGGTTATTAACTGGATTGAAAATACACGCACTGCAAACTTTGTGATTCAGTGATTAGCGCGTGCGTGAAAACGTAAACAAACAAACTATGCTACTCAAATGCGATGCACAAGGAGTCCATTTGAATGATTCGTACAATCAAAAATAGCTTTAAAATTCCGTATGTATTCTAAAGTGATTTGTACTCAGTAACTGTTCTCTTGACAACATTGTGGGCCACAATTTATCAAGAGAAAACTTCCCCTAACTTCGTCCTGAATTGTGACCGCTCAAAATGTACCACAGAATAGGTTGTGTTTTAAAGCTGTTTTCGTAAAGAGTACGCTTGTAAATATACTTATATGTATTTCATAAAATATTTAAATTACTGAAATATATAATATTTTGGACATTCTATGTTCCGAGTTGCGTGAATATCGTCGAACTATTTTCGAACTATTTTCGATAGGTGTAAGGATATATGTGTGTTTAGGTCCGCAACACTTCCGGGAAGTAATGACAATAGAAGAGGATTCACTGAATCGCACTGAATCGTCTTCCAAAAATGACATGCACATGTATCGTTTTCAATGTGTGTAGGATCGTATACGAGGGGTGTTACATAAATGATGCAACTTGTGATGTCATTGTAGTTTCGTACATTGATATTTGTTAAACAAACGTTCTAGCGTTAGTTAGAAATTGTTCTGGCATTTCTATCACATATTAATGTGTGCCTATAATGCACAACAATTGAGAATGTTGTTGTAAATATTTTCAGCTTACTAAATAAAGTAAATATGTATAAAAGAAAGAAAGTAATTTAATATTTCAACATTATTTCAGTTAGGTATTTCTAGAAATTTATTTCGCTTTAACTGGGAAAAGTAGTGCATCATATCAATACAACATTATTTAAGACACATGGCTAGTTTCAGTAAAATCGTACGATGCAAACATCATTTAAATGTGGTTACAAACTAGACAATGTCATAAGTTATCTATGTCTTCATTGCTTGCTGAATTTAGCTGGACCCTAAATAGAGTATATCTCTGGCTTTATATATAAACATGTTTTGATGATTATTTGAGCATAAATTATGTAAAGGAAGAAATAGAAGGTTTGAAAACATCAGACAGGGAAGGCAGCACTCAGCCTTACCAGCCGAGCACAGAAATCAGAAACACCACAACACAACTATCCTGAGCAATCCCCACACATAAACCAAAGAAACAATCAAAAGTCCAAGTCCCCGCCGAAAAAAATGAATCATGACTCAATTTCACAAAGAAATTATAAAATAGCGGTTATTGTATGAGACCGAATGAAACGCAGCCAACACTCAATCAAGTTCCCGAAGGCCCCGCTGCACGGCGACACAACAGCACAAACACATGCCAAAAACGGCGACTAAATGAGGCACATCAAACCCGGGTGGAGACAAAGTTTACAATACTCAGGACAGTGACCAAACGTTATGCGACCTAAAGTGGAACAAGTACTACCTAGTTTAAAATAATGGGCAATGTAGGAATAGGTGGGAAATAACGTTACATATTTCGGGCAACTACACTGAGAAACTAGAAACTTTTTTCGAATGCAATGAACAGTTCTTTATAACTTATCACCCAACACGCTTGTGTGGGGTCGAAATATGAGCATAAATCTAATGGCACTTGATCATATCCTTTCATGACAGCTTGTCAATTGTATACGAGATCGTATTTAAAGCTTTTTGTCATTCGTCAGGTCGTTAAATCGCTGTAGTTTCAAATATGTTAATAAATACAATACAATAATCAGTATTGGCATTATAGATTTCCTTAAGTAGTGAATTTATGTCAATATTCAGGTTGTTGTGTGTTGCGACAAGGCACGATAGAAGGTCGGCACGTATTGGATCAGGCAATAGAAGGTCGGCACGTATTGAATCAGGCGGGGTTGTTTTTATCTAATGATGATCTTTTAAATAATTCAACTATGGTTAAGACTTCTTGTGTTGCTTTTTGTTTGAAATCTCTCATAAGTTCGAAAATGTTACGTTTTTACCAATTGCCTGCTATCTTTTCCCCGAAAGTACTCATGCTTTTTCGATGTGAACGCTCTTTATAACAAATTAATTGTTTTACATATTGTAACAAATACCCGAATGCATAGTTCGATCAACATACACAATACTCATATTGTCAGATAGATCAGCAACCAATCCGTTGAGGTAAGAACAAGGCTAAACTATTCAAATTTCTATAAATTATGTCTATAACGAATGTTAAAGTATGCATGAGGGCAGTACACATGTTACACAGTTATTACTGGAAGTGCAGATCAGACGAATCTTGGTGACATGTATCAAGTAAGATATTCTTTCACAATGTTGTTTAGCCCTTTTTTAACCCAAGCGGCGTCTGTGTACATAAGAGACAAACAAACAAGGAAACTATTTTGCAAATTCACAAAAATGATCGCGTTCCTGTTGAGGATAATGACTGTGAACAGGCAATATATCCCTTGACATTATTATTCCAAAACGCCACACTTGAAAGTGTTACGTCAACAACATCATTAAGCGTACTGCAGTAAACGAAGATATAGCGAAAAGTCAATACGTATCACAATGATCGTTACCAATTGAATAACAGTTGCGCCGGAAATATCACTTCCAGTTACCACGACCATCTGCTACCAATCCCTAGAGTACGACTGTTACAATAAATGATTGGTGCAACAATCTAGGAACTAACATTCGTAAACAAGGCCGAATACTAGGATTCAATGGTTATAGTGGAATAATGTAGTTATTTTTGAATCTTCACTTTCATATCCCATGATCGTTCCATGGTCAAGCACAATATAGATTATTTATAGTTGTATTATCAAACACATTTGTTTTAGTTGAGAAAGATGGATTAGAAGGTATTAGTCTTTTCCTGGTACCAGTAATACAAAAAACGCGAGAACTTGTGTGATGAAGCGAAACGCTTTGAAAAAAATCACTTTTTGAAACCTAGTTTAGTTTGGTTGGGGTAGCAGCCTTTCGTCAGCACTTAAATGCCGATATTACAAACAATAACGAAACATTATTTGAATAATATGTTTTTATGGCTTATGTAGGTGATTGTACGTCATTTCGTCTTGCGCACATTATCCATTACTAGAAGCGTTATTTATTCAAATAGTAAGGACACTCCAGTGTCATTTATTTTATATGCACATGCAGCTATGACATTTATGGGATGGTTAGTTTTATATGAATTTGAAATACCTGTTTTGCGTACATCTGAAATGCGAAAATCTCCAAAATGGTTCTTTTTGATGTTCAACATCGTGACGTGTGCTCGTGCTCTGTGTTAATGGCATTATGTGCGTTCCTGTTTGCGTCTTACGTATTCAGCTTTTACTGTTGAGTGTTGCCTTCTCTGTCTGTATAATTTCAAGATCTGCTATGTGTAACACTAACTTGTGATCAGATGTTCATGTTTGGTTTGTCTCTAAGAGCACACGAGTCCACAGGGAGGTTACTGCCATAATGTCAAACAATGACAACGACAACTAATGGTGTTTTATTATCAATTCTCGTGTCGACGTCGTTTACATACGATCTCTGTCAGTGTGACCATTCCTAACATTTTATGTAGTACAACAACGAAATAATATATTAAATTCTGATATTTACATTCAACCCGTACAACTTCTAACTTGTCTGTGATTGTGTGTAACAATAAATGATCTAAAGCGGACAAAACATCCATACATGTTTGTCCGGAAACTTACAAAAGACTGGCAATCTAAGTCGTATTTATTATTATGCTCCATTAATCTAATGTCGTGTAGATATTTATCTAGGCAAGTCGCATGTCAATCAAATATGTCACATCCAATTTTAAGATATGTGTCTACCTAGAGGGTTTTCCTATACGTTAAGGAGAAAGTCCAAGTAACTGTCCATTCCTGAGAAATAATGGAGACGAGGCCCCGAAGGGGCCGAGTTTTCATTATTTCTCAGGAATGGACAGATACGCGGATTTTCTCTGACTTAAAATACACCAATACTGTCAAATGTCAATTTGATTTTCTGAAAAGATGCTGTAAATGTCAAAATTGAAAGAAAATGCATTTTTCCAAAAAAGTCTCCCCTGATGTACCTCTTATAAATAGAAAATTAAAATTATGAACATGACTGAGCGAGAAAATCATGCTTTTTTCATGAAACCAGTGAACTTATACAATAACTCTCCATTACTTAAATATTGGTGTGTAGTCCATGCAAACACATGGTGCGAGTTATGTGTTACACGATCAAGCAATGGTCATTTACCCAGTGTCACTTGATGTTATAACACGGTGGACATTATAAAGACATGTTTTAGGCAGAGGATATATTTCCGTACATAAACTATACATGGATATTTATAATTGATATTCAACTTTATGGACATAACTACAATTTTTTTAACATGTTGTTATTAAGCCTAGCTCTGTATTTGCACAGTCATGTTAATGAAAGTATTAATTAATGTACTCAAAAATTGGTATATATACTTGTGAGGGCAGTGTCTATTCCTAGGCGCCACGACCACAAAAGAAAAAACGTCTCCCCGTGAGACTCGAATGTTTCTTGAGGTAGCCCAATGATCAGGGGAAGTTAATGTCAAAGAGTGATTTAGCGGCTGAACAGCTGAAAACAGCCCTCGTAAATTAGGAACTTAACTTTTTTCTTACCCTCCAAAATTTATACAAACTTTGCCTGTTCTTTAATTCAAATTTAGGAGTCACATGTCTTCCTGGATTATGAGCCTTATATGACCAAAAACAATTAGAAGTTAGCTATGTACGTACTATTATATTCAAACAGTTATCATCTGATCATCTCAAAACCTAAGTTGCAACGTTTATGGACATTTTAATGTAGGATAAGGTCGATTATTTCATTTTTAGTATCATGCTGAAGACGGGTGTAATGATTTAGTGATAATGTTGGCCCTTGTAAATGTATAAAAGCTGTAATTTGAACTCATTGAATGGTCATGATCACGCGAAAATGCAATTGCAAATAAACGGTATTTAATATCATATCACACTAGCATCATCTTGATTTCTTGCGCGCGTACCACCTTAATAGCTGATTAGTAACCGTGGGTTGATTTCATTTTCTAGTTTCGTTGTCGTTTGAAATTTTTATCTGTCTTTTTTCTATGTTCGGCTCTTTCAGTTGAGTGCCGCTATTCCTGCAAATTGTATTGCCCTTTTTGTGAACACATACATTTTGTAATGCACCAGTCAGTTGCATCCACGGCCCCAACCCCGCGTATGGCTGCGGTGTTTTACCCTCCCGCTTCCCCCCCCCACTGCTGGGGAAATGTTGGGATTTTTTCACCGAACCAATACCTTTGGGACAATGTTTAATTATAAGATAGCCCCCCGCATGGGCCGTGGAAGGGCGGTTTTTTTTTAATTTTCGCGACCCATCTATTTGGGATGGCGGGCAATAATTGCAACTCACTGGTGTATAATTATACATTATTTACCATAATTCTCCATTACCTGTTAACACATTTAGTAAAAATAACTCTCCATTTTTTGTTAACACTTCATATGTGTGTTATGTTTTTCAGGCATAGAGAGTTTTCTTAACAATAACTCTCCATTATTTCGTATACACATTTCATGTAATGTGTATACGAAATAGTGGAGAGTTATTGTTAAGCAACTCTCCATTCCTGAAAAATAATGGAGAGTTTATGAATGGGTTAATCCCCTGGGTGTATTTTAATAGATATTGAATATGTGTTCAAGTAATGTTGGTAATATGAACCTACCAAGGTTACATGTATACATGTACCCCTGCGGGTCAACAGGGATTTTGTAAAACAAATACTATGTTTCTTGGACCGGGACAAATGCACTCCGCAAAAGACAATATATAAATGTGCCATGTATAAATAAAATCCCAACCCGGTAAGCATTGTGGGGCCTTGTCGTTACTCTAGAAAATGGATAAGATCTCAAAAGAAAGGAAACTATAAAACACCCTTATCAGCCTGATGCCCACCCATCCATTTGGAAAACATTGACAGGAACATTCCGATATAACAAGGGTGTCTTGCGTACCTGTCAGCTAGCGTTTCAATGGAAGACATGCGCAAGCACACGATCGAAGCGTTGCAGTTTTTAAAATAATCCACATGCCAGTATCAAGTACCTGCATTAGTTTCTAAATTGCATGCACAACAATCATACTGTAAAAAGAACTGATAGGTATCTGGCATACCTTGCGACCCCACTAGCTAGTCTAAGAACGTATTTTCCTACTTACCCCGGATGATTGTTGTTTTAAAGCAGCAATTATATACTAGTATTCCAAGTACTTGACGACTACGTCTGAAAATAAAGTACAATATTTAGTTTCTGATATGTCTGTTTTCTGGTTTAGATCAGACTATACTTTAGCTGCTTTAACATACAGTTCTCGGTTGGCAGTACTATAAGGTCAACTAAAGTGTTTCTACTCGCACCAGCATATGGTGTTTTTCGTATTGAATTACGCATGAAAGTAGTGATTGTAAAATTTGAATTTCATCGTGCTCTAGGAGAGTTCAAAAAGTTCAACAGGGGTGTCTCGCGTACATGTCAGCTAGCGTTTTAATGGAAGCCATGCGCAAGTACACGATCGAAGCGTTGCAGTTTTGAAAATAATCCACATGTAATAATCAAGTACCACCAGTTTATGGTGTTTATTGTATAGAATCACGCATGAAAGTAGTGATTGTAAAATTTGAATTTCATCGTGCTCTGGGAGAGTTCAAAAAGGCCAGGCAAAGAAAGATTCAAGTTATAGGATCGTTTAGACAATTGGTCACTCATTCTCTATTCCAGAACATTTTCAACATCATGAATGCAACCAATCCAAGCGTCATTACATGAAGCATCGTGGCCATCGTCTTCATTAACTATAATAAACGCATTTTCAATTCGATTGAGTTATATTTCCTGACAAAATCCCGTAATTTATTTCACAAGCGAATCGGAATGTCTTCATGACCTCGTGTTACAGAGAAATGCTGTTCACGTTCGGTTGTTTCGGTGCGCAATCTTGTTCTTTTCAAATGTTGAAATGAAAGGCCCAAATAAGAAATATTTTCAGACTTCATCATTTAATACCCTCGTGTATTATACTACATATGTCTAACAGAGCACCAATCTATATAAAAGTCAATAAAACTTTATCAAATAAGAATAAACATAAAACTTGAAAGTTAATTAATGACAACAAACATGATGATAGTGCACAAAGTTTATTTGTTATTGTTGCTTGAATACAATAGAGGATGAAAAATTGTTACAATTTAATATATATGGGTGTACATTAAATCACTATATTAGTCCAAATGCATTTGCTTACATAAAACATACAGCGAATGATTTATGTAATATTTATTTGAAATTTTGCTTTTTATATCATTCTAATGTTTATTTATGTAATTTTATTCAATAATAACTATTAATAAGACTATTTAGTGAAAGCTCCATAAAAGGCTGGTGACTCTAAATTAGTATTTTACTAAACTGGCGTTCTACACCATTTCAACTTAGGTTATGCAATTTCAAATTGTCTGCGTTCACTGTGCAGGACAGAGGGAAATGACAGGAAGTTTTTGCGGCCTTATGTCCCACAGGGGACGAAGAGGATAGGTAGGTCGTTTGTCTGGTATTTTTGAAATTTAAACGTTACGTTATGTTATGCCTACCGCATCTAGGCAAAACAATAAGTATTTTCAAGAAGTGGTTTCATATTTTAAAACACCGTGTCAATGGCAATACATTGTACCACCAGGGAAAACATGTGAAATAAATTCAGCTTTCAAATAAAAAATTAAATGATGTCCAATGTAGGTCTATGTTCGATCTTATGCATGGCCATTTTACAGTATTTGAACTACTGCAATGCCGGTAAACTCTTTCAATCTGCACTTGAACCAAGTGGTAAGTCTATCGGCAGTGCTTACATTATCAAGATTAGAGTCATCGCATACTTCATTTTCAGGCATTGAAAGTTTATTTCCGAACAAAAGGTAACTATCAAATCATGTATAGTTGCATTATTTCGCCATCGTATTGGCCACCAGCACTCTCTGTGCTTTTACTTAAACATATTCTTATCCTGCAGATTACGCGTGTATTGTATTTTAAAGAGTTTGAATCATCATTTTAAATATTCGCATCTCAGGTACAAAATACCTTCGTGGTATCAAAGATGCCACGTTGGGATAACGTTACTTATCGTAAATATTTCCGGAAATATCTGCGTCGTTTATAAATATAATGTAACATTAACGCATTTGACATGCTGAGAAACAACGCATTGCAGATGCAGCTTTTAAGCCTTTGTATTATTGGTATGCAGTAGTCTCGTTAGCGACATCATTTACTTGTGTATAAACACATTTTTTCAATGTTTTTAAGTTAATCACAGCAGGTACTTTCAATTACAAGTGAAATCCATGCCCAATAAAACTTTCTTCCTAATGCTGAGACTAAAAGTCAATTGCATTTTAACGACTCAACACTTCGTTATCTTAATAGTCTAGACAAATTACACTACCCATGTCGCGTAATGGATTCATAAGCGATATAATAACAATGATGAAGTACGAACAACTTTCTTGGTCTCGTTTTAAGAGATATAATAACGTAATGCAGTAATGTCAGTGCATGTTCCAACAGCAAACATTCAAACTATTTGATCTATTAGTAATTGTAAAGTCACAGACAGCCTTACCTCCTGCCAACGAGAAAATGATGGTTAGTGATGTGATGGTTTGGTTCACGTTTTTATCTCCAGTAGATACAAAATAAACAAAGCCAACACGAAGTTGAAATACATGACAAAAAGGTTAACGGTGATCCAAGCAATGTTTCTTTCAATCAACCACATAATTATGCTTTCCCCACAAGAGCTACGAATAAAGATTTATTTTGATATCTCATTACTAATTTATGTTATTCAGCACACAAAATGGATCTATTTTGGTAACTATGGCTATGAACCGGTCTGCGCACTGTCAATAATTGTAAGTGACGATTTCACTTAAGTTATTATCGTATCCCCTTTGTTGATGGTGGGGACAATATCAAATTCCAATATTTGATTTTTGCTGCCAGATAAGTGAGAGTTGTTAACAGGTATAAGACATTGACTTCAAAGTAGCCCTATGAATGACAAGAAATAGTCTCTGCCGCGTTCTTGTCATGGTTTGGTATCCAGTATTGGTCTTATTTAGTTTAGAATAGGGATTTTCCTTTTTATGATAGAACATGATACAATAAAACACACAGAATTCCTTAGAAAGTACACTGAGCGGCAATGAAAACGCAACACTTTTTAAACTTGAATATTTCCGTAATCCGTTAACTTATGAACTTGAAATTTTGTATGCTCACTTCGATGTATATTATCTACAGAATTGAGCTTTTTCAGTGAAAATACTTTAAGAATCACTCGTTTATAGCGAAATCGCATTAAACCGCATTTTCCCATGTGCTGATGGTTGGCTAGAGATTTGCTCGCGCATTGTTCAAGCATTTTGAAGAATATGGATGGATTAGTCGGAAAACAAAATAACTAGAAGAAAACATGGTCATATGTCAAAGGATGACTCCGAAAGATCGGTCTTTGTGCTCAAGTGTGTGGTATCCGTACCAAAAATCAAAGTTTCGTTGATGTAAATTACCAAAGTCATTATTTCATTCATTCAGCACTAGTTTGAATGCCTGTTAAGATAGATAAAAATGCATTAGAAATCATAGGATGTAAGCAAAATGATTAAGTCAAGTGCGATAACTCTTGGATAATTATCCTCAATTTTCTAGATGAATCACCAAACTTATACACTATATTGTATTACTGGATATTACTTAACTAGTCTACAAGCTCAAGTTATGATGTTCATTATTTTAAGACGTAAATTGTGTTTTGAAAATTAAGCACGCACTTCTTCTCCATTGAGTGCAATAATCATTCATAAAAGCATACCGATAACGTTCATGCAATTCGTTTCCAGTTACATATGGTGATACTTTCGCCATCCTTGAGACAAACATAATACAATTATATTTATCTCAAAACGAGCAGTTTCGGATATGTGAAGCATTGTTATAAAGAAACTGGTGAGTTGATTATTTACTCAATTTATTACTGCTCAATTATCTCCCTTTGTTCATAGAAAATACATTTTGGCTGGATTTGCGCGAAATAGTGTAGAGGCCCCTTATAAGTACCTGAAATTCGCATAGCCCTTCTGCAACAACGGAACAGCATCCCACTAGCATTCAATGAACGTTTCTTACGATCAGTAGGTCGTAGATTCACACAATGCATCGCTCAAGACGATAAAAAAATTGCGATTTCTGTTTTATACTGACCCCAAAACAGCTGGTACAAAACTTTGTTGCTAAACAACTTTTTCTGATACGAAATGATATTCAAGTGCCCCATGTAAATATCTATTCAGTGACAAAAATTCGCAATGCTTACATACTTATCAAATGTGTTATGCTGTACTATATAAGTGTTGCGCTTTCATTGCCGCTCAGTGTATATCACAATTGCAAATATTGTCAACATCGTCAGGAGTTTCAAGTTTCATGCGACCAATTTTGAAGTGAATTGAAAGTCCCTCGGTTGTTTGGTTGGTATTAAGGATAAGACGGAAGATTTAGTTAGCAACTTACATTGATGAATACAAGTATAGACAAAGAGTAAGCTCTTCCGGTGTATAACAAGACTATTTATCATCCTCATTGATGAAGTTCCAGAAATGTGCTAACATGCTTCAAGAACTGTGAACGCATCAAGTTGTTGAGGTTCGTCATCTTATTATCCTATTACTGTAATGAGGTATAATCACTTCCTTATTACATGGTACTCTTTAACCAATTATTCTCGATTTTTTTTTTGGTGTAAAGTGAAAAATTGCCTAGAATGGTTATCATTACTCAGAAGTACGGCTTTATTGCAGCTTATTACACGTTGGTAACACAGTACTTATCTTATCAGAGGCCATATGTAACCTTTCATGATCATAAGAGTCAGCAATCGGGTTAACACTGTAAAGATTAATTTCATTATAGATATCGGTGTTCGGGAGAATCCTTTTAGGTGGACACTTTAAGTACACACTTTAATAGAACTTATCGTATTGAGATAAAATGTTGGACACATGGCGCTTTGTAGTCAGTTATAATTGCAGCAGAGCAAATATTGAAACGTGATGACTTGCATTTAAAGAAGCCGACTCCCTTATTGGTTTATAGTCTAGGGTTTGAGCATGTATCAAATTGATAATGTATGATTTACAAGACTCACACCGCATGCTGGAAAAAAACCTTTTTGAATCATTCGTAGTTCAAATTTATCATTTATTTGTTAATAAATATATCCTAAATCAGCAGTTAGTGACTTTTAATTACATAAATACTAGGTTGAGTAGGAATATTACTTCATGCTAACATGTTAGCTTCATCTTTGAGACAGCACAAAAAGAGAAGAACATCGGTGGTATCTATATAAAAACATGCCTTTGAGCATCGTCTGTATATAAATCCCCAAGCAGGATTTCGTGAGGGTTATTCAACATTTGACAATGTTTTTGTTTTAGATGCTAAAAAATAATGGTATTTAAGAAGGGAGGGGTTTTGTCAAAACATGAGAAATGGACTTATAATGGTGAAGTTATTCAATCAGTCAACAGTTTTCCATATGTTGGAGTTACCTTGTCACAGTAATTCTCGTACGCAAGAATGGCTCGTGAACAAGCCTTAAAGGCTAAACGTGTTTTTATTTCTATTTTATCAAAATTATATGAATATGGTCAATTACTCCATAATGTCTTTTTCAATATATTTGATACTAAAATAAGCCCTATTTTGCTGTACGGTGCAGAAATCTGGGGTATCCAGAGACAATCTTCAACCGAAATTATTCATAATTATGCTTGTAAGCGCTATATGTGCGTAAACCAAAAAACAAACAATGTTGCGGTACTTGGTGATTGTGGTAGATTTCCTCTGTTTATAAATGCAACTAAAAGAAGCATTAACTACTGGCTCAAAATTCTTAAAATGGACGAGAACCGCTATGTAAAAAAATGTTATTTGATGTTGAAATACTTAGACGATCATGGTAAAAATAATTGGGTTTCTGGTATAAGAAAAATATTATGCAGCAATGGTTTCGGATTTGTCTGGTTTGACCAAGGCGTTAACCACGAAAACGTATTTTTAAAACATTTCATTTTTCGACTTAAAGATCAATTCATCCAAGAGTGGACAGGTCTGGTTTCAGACAGCTCAAAACTTCTTGTATAGTCAATATAAAAGTGAGCTAAGCCATGAGCCATATTTACATTTTGTAAAGATTAAGAAATTTAGACATTCACTATCAAAATTAAGAACTTCATATCATGGTCTTGAAATAGAGAAAGGCAGATATAATAATATTCCTAGAGAAAATAGAATATGTAAATTATGCAATATGGCGATAGAAACAGAGTACCATTTCATTTTAGTATGCCCGAAATTACAATGTGTAAGAGAAAGATATATACATCAAAAATATGTTTTAAACACAAATGTTTACAAGTTCAGCATTCTGATGAACTCAACTTCTGAGCATGTATTAATAAATTTAGCTATGTATACATATTATGCTTTTCAGAAAGGACAATCACTGCTCCAAGATTTACAACCAAAAAAATACATGACACTATGAAGACATGTATATTCTAATAATTATTGTTAATATCAATGTAGGCCTACGAGGGACATTCAAAAAATACGTAGACAATTCAATTTGCTAGCTTATTTTTTCAGATAAATCAATAATTATTTATTATGGTGTAGCACCACCTTCAGTCGCCAAAATCCAAAAGTTTCATAGAAATCGGACTTACGGTTAAGTGAGGATCATGTTTTATGCATTGCACCTACAGTGACCACGGGGCAAGTCCAGACGTCGTTGTTGACGTCATATGTTTCGGTAACTTCACGACATCTTCTAAATTCTCACAATAATACTTATTGTACAACTTCAACGATTCAGTATAATGACCAATTTACAATGGCGGATTAAACTTACAAAAAAAAACCAAAAAGCATTTATTATTTCATTTGTTGTTTCGAGTTTTACACTCACGTATCCAAATCGAGCCAATATCAAAGTCTTGACGTCCAGAAAAGCAAAATTTGGACTCCATGGGACATGTTTAAGCTGATAAAATCAAGAAATATATACAACCCTGGCACTGTATGTTTTACATGATGTTCCGGTACTTTCTCTAGGTGAAATCCCCAATATTCGGCCACGATTCAAGTTAGTATGTGTGTTTAAAATCTGTTCATACCAAGCGCAACACATAATTGCAGGATTACGCTTTCCCCCGTGGTTTTTTTTAACGCGATGTCACGTTTTCTTTCCGCTTTTAAGAGTGACTTTGTATGATAACCAATATCTCTGTAACCCTGTTAATTATGACATCATAATTTGAAACACAGAACTATATAGTCTCAAACGATACACACATCAATTCTATAAAGGTTTCGCAACCGTTAAAAATAATGACGGGGTGAAGAAATCAACACCAATTTTCTACGGGATAAATCGATGGGTTGCCCCGTGTGTTCAATTTTGCGTTGCTATAACTACCATAATTTCGAAAATAACATATATTTTTCATGATAAATATGCGCACTGAATTCATAACCGGTAGAACCTGATTTCTACCAATTTTGATGAAAATCGGATGATAAATAGTTAAACAATCGAGGTTGTCTACGTATTTTTTGAATGGCCCTCGTACTATTAGACTCATTTGCATATAATACTATATACATGTTTATAATCGCACTCCATTAAGTTTGCCTTGTATTTCGTTTTGACAAGATAAACTGTACAATGGAAACATTTTTCATTATACAATTTGAATTATTTAACGAAAATTTGAATTTTCATTTTAAGCGTATAGATTTTGGTAGACAAAACTCCTATATGTAAAGCAAACGTATATATATGTATGTATTTATCACTTGTTAAATGTGCAGTTTTTGTCCCGACTTAGAAATATTGTTTTCAACTATTTGTGTCTATTTCAGGTACTTACCTATGTATTTTCTGTAAATATGGTTATATTATTGTTATGGGCTGGTGGCCGATGTCAAATAAAAGAATTGTCATTGTCATTGTATATAAATCCGTTTTATCAGTTTGTGTCTTCATTATTAATGGACTTATATTGGTGATTAATTGATAAAGTAAAAAGCTTATCGGAGGGATTATTTCCTCCACGCTAAGCAATACATGCATTCTGATCACCTCGGTTTTTATCCAATGGAAAATACCTCTGACATACCAAGGCGACATTTTGAACTTCTTTCAGTCACATGATTCGAAAATGGCAGCCCCCCCCCCCCTTTACGTTTAGACAACATGTACACGTACATACGGCAACAAATATGTTAAGTTTACACTTGAGAAAGAGAACGACAGCGGCTAAACATTAGAATTGAAAACAAGAATACAATTATAATTGTACAAACTAGGAAAGAACGCTACGAAATAAAAGTTCGCACAACGTCACGTTTACGTTGACGCCAAATAAACATTATATCATTTATGACGTCATGTGATAAACAAGACGTAAATTCCATTCATAATACGCGCTGGATATTTTTTTTTACAAAGATATTTCTCATTATCTTCGCGATACGTCCTGCTATGCCGTAGTAATAAGAAAATTGATCGGAACATATAAAATAACCATCGTATTGACGGATACATAAGGTGTTATTTTCACGCGGATGTAGCTGACTTAAGTAGTGAGGGCGAACGATATTGGTGTATTTCTACACTTATTTACGTGGTGTATTTACCGGAGAAAAACGGAAATGGCCGAGCTTTTACGATTGGCAATACATGTAGACTGTGGAAGCATGCAGTGAAGGAATGATTGTAATGATGACAGTAGTCATTTTAGCGGATAGTAGTTCATTCATAGTTCAACTACAAGTTATTTTGTAGATAAACACCTTTATCTAATAAGTCCCGGTTTTCAAGTTGAGTCGACTGCTAGCAACCAACCCATTGTTTTGGATAAACAAACTATTGGCATTAATGCAATACAATATGTTCTAGACTTATATCTCAACTAGCATTTCAAAACACCTTTAAAATTAGTACATTACTACGCGTATATACTTTATTCCAATACTCTTTGTCCGTGGCTCACGTGTACTGTTCAGGTTAAGACATATACATTTGTACTTGAAACAAACTTGATCTGTGTTCGGCTGGTTAAGTTGAGTGCTGCCTTCCCTGTCCGATTTCCGCAGTTCTTATTTTCAATAGTTTGTTTAACTTTGATGGTAAGCTTCAGTCAAGTATTTATAAACGTTTTTTCCTCAAGTTCAAGCAGGTAGCCCTTTGTGCTGATCCCTCTTTGTAATCTCGTTGAAAGAATCATCCGTACTTGGTACGTACTGTGAAGAACATGACGCTAACATAGACATACCTATGTCGCATTACGTAATAAAACAAATCATGGTTCATTATATCACCGATTATAATTACAGAGGTTTGTCTCTCAAAAGAGAGTACAGCTGCTCTGCCCATTGTTTACTATTTATACAATCCCACATAACATTTACAATGCTAAAACAATTTGCTATCTTACGAGATGTCAGGGACAGGTTCTTACTCCGAGTTGGATCCTGTCACATTTACTAAATCGTACAGTTTGTCTTACCAGATGAAAACAATCGTCAGTCCCATCTGACAAGAAGGTGCAGTTCAGTCAGACACCATATAGTGTAATAGGAATATGTTGATGGAAAGAGGATATTATGCTATGGTATGTCTGTAGATAACACTAACTGCCAAGATTTAACAAGTTGTCTGCATTTAATGCAATTCATTATCTGACTTAATGACACGTGGAGTTGTTACATTACCTTGTCAGCAATCGTTTATCTTCATCAACCAGCATTATATGTATTTTATCAACATGTGTTCATAGCGTTCAGACACCATAAATACAATTGTGGCATTTCATCCCAAACTGGCATCGAATAAAAACTGTACTATTGTATGATGTATGCGTATATAACCTGCGGCTGTAGCTAAATGTTTTATGATGCATCATCATGTTGTCTGGACGGATTTCAACCAAAATATAGAATAAAATGCATTAAAATAAAAGACGAATGTGGCTCGATTTACACAAATGCTAATTCCCTTTTAAGTCATATATTGGCGAGAAATATATTTTACATGTATATCGAGGGGTGCCTGTAAGACTGTAGTAAGTCCTTCTTTAATCATATCTAGTTACTACAGTCTGACGGGCACCCCTCGATATGTATTTAGGCAATCGAAACGGCAATGTCTGTAGTTAAACGTATGCGTTCTATGGAGATAATTGGTATGAAGTGTGTTTCCTTACTTAGCGCATTAGGATGGCAACATGAATGGCACTGGAATGTACAATTACCCATGATACCGAATTTACAGGTCGCAAAATTCACACTGGTCACAAGATTCACACTCATTTAACCGTTTGAATTCGTGCTCACCACTCTCTAACATGTCATTAAAGGCATTGACCCAGAGTGAGTATAACAGACCGATGTTTATATGTGCAGGAAAACGAAATATCGCTGTTGTAATAACTAAGGCTAGTCCAGACGTTCGGAGCATGGCATATAAACGAACGCGATATTATACACCAAGTAGTGTTTGTACACCATACAATTTAATGCTAGAAAAACTTACGAATTCAAACTGGCTGAACTTACCATTTGACGATGTTCCAGACGAATTACATATATTAATTATTTGAAGACTATTGTGGAGTTGTTCAAAAGCACACAAACTATGAAAGAGAAAAGTCCATCCTGTCAACTATTGACAAACAAAGCCATTTTATATCATCTGAATAAAACAAGAAATAACTAGAACTATGTTCAATTGATGATGCACGGTATAGCTTGGCTAATTTGACACGAGCCTGACCTATTGATTAGCATAATTTAACAGTCGATATATTGTTGACGTTAACAACACCGATTGTATGTTTTCATAATCGGGGAGTATCACGAAGACGCTCGAGATGTAATACAAATACAAATCTGAAATATCGATATTGCATGATTTGTTGGCGGAAATTGATATATTCAAAGCAAGAACCTTGTAATCTATTCTTGCATTAAGGTCAGACTCAGGTCAAAATAGCCAAGCTATACCAGTGAATATAAATGTGGAACAAAGTCTAGCCACTTTTTAAATGTTAATACTAACTCAGGAAGAAAGATAGTGAAATAAGTGGTGTCTCAGGAATATAATGTTACAAATAATGCAAGGTATTTTTGCAACAACGAACAGTCACAAAAAGAACACGTTAAGATATAACACATGTACATATATATCAACCTGACTCATAGTTTGAAACTGTATGTTGTCTAAATAATTGATTCCCGTGACAATGGGAGTAACGTCGACTTGTACTTTCCCTGTCGGATTTTCTCATACCTTTTTTGTAAGTTACATAGCCTACCTGAACGTGATGCAGTTTTTGGATTTTATTTTACCAATCGTAATTTACCGACATATCGGTGGATTAGAATGCATATTATAAGACTGATACATATTTAACGCCTGTATCATTAGGCCCTTCTTGAAAATCTGAACGTGTCATGTTGACCAAACTGAAGTTGAATAAACTCGTTTTCTCATAAGTAAAGAGTAATTTTCAGACAGTTTTATTTTGTTTTCTCATAGTATTGATTTTGTACTAAGGACCTTCTCATTCTAAGCCAGCGATATATCTACATAGTTTTGGAAATCCGAGATTCGACAACATAAAAAGAAGTACAATCGTTGAAAGTAAACTGTATAACCAATGCAGTAGGTTTCTCTATAGTATGTCTTTTATCGAACATTATTGTGCGTTAAATACTTATTGTCACTTAATGTCTTAAACTGCTTTTTTAATAAGCTATATCTTGGTAAAATCTCTGTGGAATGATGAAATTTGAGCACATTGATTGATTTCCAAATGTGGAATACACCATAGAATGGAAGAAATGTAATAACACATCCAGATTGTTTGTTGACAAAATGACTATTTGTAAACAATATATACATCACTTAAAGTCTAAGGGAAACAACATTTTGGTTCATTGTATGAAGGTATGTATTTGTAATTGGTGGCCGAAAAATTGTTGTGGGAGCTTTAATGCACCAGTCATTTGCATTCACGGCAACCACCCCTGGGGATTGGCCGGGGTTTTACTTTGTGTTGTACCCCCGCCCTCCACGGCCCTGCCGGGGACACCTGATGGTTAAATCAATCTCTGGAATTTCCCTTGGCCCCTGGCAGCTAAATATTGTCACCGGGGTATTGGTTTGGAGATTTCAGGGCAGGGGAAGCTGGAAGGTGAAATCTGCTTTTTGCAAGGGCCTATAATAGACAGTAATGAAGGACTTTGTTGGAAATATGTTCAGCTTTCTAAATATGTATAAAAGAAAACATTCTGTAGACCTGGGCAACATAGTAATTGCAGGATGTGTAGACCATACAAACATTGGTGAAATATATATAATGTGATATTCTTTCTCAACGTAACAAACAAGGAACATATTTGTTTACAAATTCACAAAAATGATTGAGTTGCTGTCTGCGGATTTAACTGTCAACATGCAATATTTCCCTTGACATTTTTATTATCCGAGACGTCACAACAATACCACTTGAAAGTGTTACGTCAATAACATCATTGAGTGCATTGCAGTAAACGAATATATAGCGGATAGTCAATATGTATCACAATCACCGTTACCATTTAGACAACAGTAGTGCCGGAAATATCACGTTCAGTTATCACGACCATCTGCTACCGATCCCTAGAGTACGACTGTCACAATAAATTATTCGTTCAACAAATTCGGAGCTAATATTCGTTAACGAATCAGAATACTAGATTTCAATGGTCATAGTGGAATAATGTAGTTATATGTGAATCTTCACTTTCATATCCTATGATCTTTACAATGCTCAATATCACAATATAGATAGTTTATAGTTGTCACTTCCTAGTGAATTTTCACTGTATCAGTAATACAAACACGCGAGTATATGTAACACTAACTTGTGCTCAGATTCCACAGGGAGGTAACTGCTATAATGTCAAACAATGACAACAACAACAAATGTTGTCTTATTATCAATTCTCGTGTCGAAGTCGTTTACATAATGATCTCTGTCAGTGTTATGTAGTACATTAACGAAATAATATATTAAATTCTGATATTTACATTGAACCCGCACACTTTTCGAACTTGTCTGCGATTGTGTGTAACAAAAATGATCTAAAGCGGACAAAACATCCATACATTTTTGTCCGGAAACTTACAGAAGACTGGCAATCTAAGTCGTATTTATTATTATGTTCCATTAATCCAATGTCGTGTAGATATTTATCTAGGCAAAGTCGCATGTCAATCAAATATGCCAAACCCAATTTTAAGATAAGTGTCTACATATAGGGTTTTCCAATACTAGACATTGAATATGTGTTCAAGTAATGTTGGTAATATGAACCTACCAAGGTTATGCATGTACCTCTGCGGGTCTACAGGGATTTTGTTAAACAAATACTATGTTTCTTGGACCGGGACAAATGCACTCCGCAAAAGATAATATATCAATGTTACATGTATCAATGAAATCCAAACACGGTAATCATTGTGGGGCATTGTCGTTACTCTAGTAAAGGAATAAAATCTCCAAAAGAAAGGAAACTGTAAAACACCCTAATCAGCCTGATGCCAACACATCCATTGGGAAAACATTGACAGGAACATCACGATACAACAAGGGTGTCTCGCGTACATGTAAGCTAGTGTTTTAATGGAAGACATGCGCAAGTACACGATCGAAGCGTTGCAGTTTTGAAAATATTCCACATGCTAGTATCAAGTACCTGCATTAATTTCTAAATTGCATGCAATACAATCATACTGTAAAAAGAACTGATAGGTTTCTGGCATACCTAACAACCCCACTAGTTGGTCCAAAAACGTATTTTCCGACTTACCCCGGATTAGTGTTGTTTTAAAGGAGCAATTATATATTCCCAATACTTGACGACTACGTCTGAAACTAAAGGACAATATTTAGTTCATAATATGTCTGTTTTCTGGTTTAAACCAGACTATACATTAGCTGTTTTAACATGTAGTTGTCGGTTGGCAGTACTATAAGGTCAACTAAAGTGTTTTATGTATCGAATCACGCATGAAAGTAGTGATTGTAAAATTAGAATTTCATCGTGCTCTGGGAGAGTTCGAAAAGGCAAAGAACGATGCAAGTTAAAGGATCGTTTAAACCATCGATCACTCATTCTCCATTCCAGAACATTTTCAACATCATGAATGCAACCAATCCAAGCGTCATTACATGAAGCATCGTGGCCATCGTCTTCATTAACTATAATAAACGCATTTTCAATTCGATTGAGTTATATTTCCTGACAAAATCCCGTAATTTATTTCACAAGCGAATCGGAATGTCTTCATGACCTCGTGTTACAGAGAAATGCTGTTCACGTTCGGTTGTTTCGGTGTGCAATCTTGTACTTTTCAAATGTTGAAATGAAAGGCCCAAATAAGAAATATTTTCAGACTTCATCATTTAATAGCCTCGTGTAATATACTACATATGTCTAACAGAGCACCAATCTATATAAAAGTCAATACAACTTTATCAAATAAGAATAAACATAAAACTTGAAAGTTAATTAATGCCAACAAACGTGATGATAGTGCACAAAGTTTATTTGTTATTGTTGCTTGAATACAATAGAGGATGAAAAATTGTTACAATTTAATATATATGGGTGTACATTAAATCACTATATTAGTCCAAATGCATTTGCTTACATAAAACATACAGCGAATGATTTATGTAATATTTATTTGAAATTTTGCTTTTCATATCATTCTAATGTTTATTTATGTAATTTTATTCAATAATAACTATTAATAAGACTATTTAGTGAAAGCTCCATAAAAGGCTGGTGACTCTAAATTAGTATTTTACTAAACTGGCGTTCTACACCATTTCAACTTAGGTTATGCAATTTCAAATTGTCTGCGTTCACTGTGAAGGACAGAGGGAAATGACAGGAACTTTTTGCGGCCTTATGTCCCACAGGGGACGAGGAGGATAGGTAGGTCGTTTGTCTGGTATTTTTGAAATTTAAACGTTACGTTATGTTATGCCTACCGCATCTAGGCAAAACAATAAGTATTTCCAAGAAGTGGTTTCATATTTTAAAACACCGTGTCAATGGCAATACATTGTCCCACCAGGAAACATGTGAAATAAATTCAGCTTTCAAATAAAAAATTAAATGATGTCCAATGTAGGTCTATGTTCGATCTTATGCATGGCCATTTTACAGTATTTGAACTACTGCAATGCCGGTTAACTCTTTCAATCTGCACTTGAACCAAGTGGTAAGTCTATCGGCAGTGCTTACATTATCAAGATTAGAGTCATCGCATACTTCATTTTCAGGCATTGAAAGTTTATTTCCGAACAAAAGGTAACTATCAAATCATGTATAGTTGCATTATTTCGCCATCGTATTGGCCACCAGCACTCTCTGTGCTTTACTTAAACATATTCTAATCCTGCAGATTACGCGTGTATTGTATTTTAAAGAGTTTGAATCATCATTTTAAATATTCGCATCTCAGGTACAAAATACCTTCGTGGTATCAAAGATGCCACGTTGGGATAACGTTACTTATCGTAAATATTTCCGGAAATATCTGCGTCGTTTATAAATATAATGTAACATTAACGCATTTGACATGCTGAGAAACAACGCATTGCAGATGCAGCTTTTAAGCCTTTGTATTATTGGTATGCAGTAGTCTCGTTAGCGACATCATTTACTTGTGTATAAACACATTTTTTCAATGTTTTTAAGTTAATCACAGCAGGTACTTTCAATTACAAGTGAAATCCATGCCCAATAAAACTTTCTTCCTAATGCTGAGACTAAAAGTCAATTGCATTTTAACGACTCAACACTTCGTTATCTTAATAGTCTAGACAAATTACACTACCCATATCGCGTAATGGATTCATAAGCGATATAATAACAATGATGAAGTACGAACAACTTTCTTGGTCTCGTTTTAAGAGATATAATAACGTAATGCAGTAATGTCAGTGCATGTTCCAACAGCAAACATTCAAACTATTTGATCTATTAGTAATTGTAAAGTCACAGACAGCCTTATCTCCTGCCAACGAGAAAATGATGGTTAGTGATGTGATGGTTTGGTTCACGTTTTTATCTCCAGTAGATACAAAATAAACAAAGCCAACACGAAGTTGAAATACATGACAACAAGGTTAACGGTGATCCAAGCAATGTTTCTTTCAATCAACCACATAATTATGCTTTCCCCACAAGAGCTACGAATCAAGATTTATTTTGATATCTCATTACTAATTTATGTTATTCAGCACACAAAATGGATCTATTTTGTTAACTATGGCTATGAACCGGTCTGCGCACTGTCAATAATTGTAAGTGACTAATTCACTTAAGTTATTATCGTATCCCCTTTGTTGATGGTGGGGACAATATCAAATTCCAATATTTGATTTTTGCTGCCAGATAAGTGAGAGTTGTTAACAGGTATAAGACATTGACTTCAAACTAGCCCTATGAATGACAAGAAATAGTCTCTGCCGCGTTCTTGTCATGGTTTGGTATCCAGTATTGGTCTTATTTAGTTAAGAATAGGGATTTTCCTTTTTATGATAGAACATGATACAATAAAACACACAGAATTCCTTAGAAAGTACACTGAGCGGCAATGAAAACGCAACACTTTTTAAACTTGAATATTTCCGTAATCCGTTAACTTATGAACTTGAAATTTTGTATGCTCACTTCGATGTATATTATCTACAGAATCCAGCTTTTTCAGTGAATATACTTAAAGAATCACTCGTCCATAGCGAAATCGCATTAAACCGCATTTTCCCATGTGCTGATGGTTGGCTAGAGATTTGCTCGCGCATTGTTCAAGCATTTTGAAGAATATGGATGGATTAGTCGGAAAACAAAATAACTAGAAGAAAACATGGTCATATGACAAAGGATGACTCCGAAAGATCGGTCTTTGTGCTCAAGTGTGTGGTATCCGTACTAAAAATCAAAGTTTCGTTGATGTAAATTACCAAAGTCATTATTTCATTCATTCAGCACTAGTTTGAATACCTGTTAAGATAGATAAAAATGCATTAGAAATCATAGGATGTAAGCAAAATGATTAAGTCAAGTGCGATAACTCTTGGATAATTATCCTCAATTTTCTAGATAAATCACCAAACTTATACACTATATTGTATTACTGGATATTACTTAACTAGTCTACAAGCTCAAGTTATGATGTTCATTATTTTTAGACGTAAATTGTGTTTTGAAAATTAAGCACGCACTTCTTCTCCATTGAGTGCAATAATCAGTCATAAAAGCATACCGATAACGTTCATGCAATTCGTTTCCAGTTACATATGGTGATACTTTCGCCATCCTTGAGACAAACATAATACAATTATATTAATCTCAAAACGAGCAGTTTCGAATATGTGAAGCATTGTTATAAAGAAACTGGTGAGTTAATTATTTACTCAATTTATTACTGCTCAATTATCTCCCTTTGTTCATAGAAAATACATTTTCGCTGGATTTGCGCGAAATAGTGTAGAGGCCCCTTATAAGTACCTGAAATTCGCATAGCCCTTCTGCAACAACGGAACAGCATCCCACTAGCATTCAATAGACGTTTCTTACGATCAGTAGGTCGTAGATGCGCACAATGCATCGCTAAATGCAGACGATAAAAAAATTGCGATTTCTGTTTTATACTGACCCCAAAACAGCTGGTACAAAACTTTGTTGCTAAACAACTTTTTCTGATACGAAATGATATTCAAGTGCCCCATGTGAATACCTATTCAGTGACAAAAATTCGCAATGCTTACATACTTATCAAATGTGTTATGCTGTACTATATAAGTGTTGCGCTTTCATTGCCGCTCAGTGTATATCACAATTGCAAATATTGTCAACATCGTCAGGAGTTTCAAGTTTAATGCGACCAATTTTGAAGTGAATTGAAAGTCCCTCGGTTGTTTGGTTGGTATTAAGGATAAGACGGAAGATTTAGTTAGCAACTTACATTGATGAATACAAGTATAGACATAGAGTAAGCTCTTCCGGTGTATAACAAGACTATTTATCATCCTCATTGATGAAGTTCCAGAAATGTGCTAACATGCTTCAAGAACTGTGAACGCATCAAGTTGTTGGGGTTCGTCATCTTATTATCCTATTACTGTAATGATGTATAATCACTTCCTTATTACATGGTACTCTTTAACCAATTATTCTCGATTTTTTATAGGTGTAAAGTGAAAAATTGCCTAGAATGGTTATCATTACTCAGAAGTACGGCTTTATTGCAGCTTATTACACGTTGGTAACACAGTACTTATCTTATCAGAGGCCATATAATGTAACCTTTCATGATCATAAGAGTCAGCAATCGGGTTAACACTGTAAAGATTAATTTCCTTATAGATATCGGCGTTCGGGAGAATCCTTTAAGGTGGACACTTTAAGTACAAACTTTAATAGAACTTATCGTATTGAGATAAAATGTTGGACACATGGCGCTTTGTAGTCAGTTATAATTGCAGCAGAGCAAATATTGAAACGTGATGACTTGCATTTAAAGAAGCCGACTACCTTATTGGTTTATAGTCTAGGGTTTGAGCATGTATCAAATTGATAATGTATGATTTACAAGACTCACACCGCATGCTGGAAAAAACCTTTTTGAATCATTCGTAGTTCAAATTTATCATTTATTTGTTAATAAATATATCCTAAATCAGCAGTTAGTGACTTTTAATTACATAAATACTAGGTTAAGTAGGAATATTACTTCATGCTAACATGTTAGCTTCATCTTTGAGACAGCACAAAAAGAGAAGAACATCGGTGGTATCTATATAAATACATGCCTTTGAGCATCGTCTGTATATAAATCCCCAAGCAGGATTTCGTGAGGGTTATTCAACATTTGACAATGTTTTTGTTTTCGATGCTATTGTGAGCAAACAATTATCAAAACCAGGTGGTAAATTGTATATAGCCTTCATTGACTTTATGAAATGTTTTGATATGATCAATAGGGATAAACTATGGAACGCTTTAAGACGTAATGGAATAAAAGGGAAATTATACAAAGCATTGACTGGTATGTACAATTCAGTACAAGCTTCTGTCAGAACCAAAGAAGGCCTGACTGAGACTTTTAACTGTCCTGTAGGTTTAAAACAAGGATGTTTATTAAGCATCGCCTATTTTATTTTTGATATTTATTAACGAACTTGTTCCCTATATTGAAGAAAGTAGAGTAAGGGGTGTTCAATTGTTTCCAGATGCTATTGAAATATTATCACTTTTATTTGCTGATGATCTTGCTCTTACAGCAGACACAGTGATAGGATTGTAGAAATTATTAAATGTCTTACATAAATTCTGTCTGGATAAGGGGGTAAAGATTAATACTCAAAAATAAAAAATAATGGTATGTAAGAAGGGAGGGGTTTTGTCAAAACATGAGAAATGGACTTATAATGGTGAAGTTATTCAATCAGTCAACAGTTTTCCATATGTTGGAGTTACCTTGTCACAGCAATTCTCGTACGCAAGAATGGCTCGTGAACAAGCCTTAAAGGCTAAACGTGTTTTTATTTCTATTTTATCAAAATTATATAAATATGGTCAATTACCCCATAATGTCTTTTTCAATATATATTCGATACTAAAATAAGCCCTATTTTACTGTACGGTGCAGAAATCTGGGGTATCCAGAGACAATCTTCAACCGAAATTATTCATAATTATGCTTGTAAGCGCTATATGTGCGTAAACCAAAAAACAATCAATGTTGCGGTACTTGGTGATTGTGGTAGATTTCCTCTGTATATAAATGCAACTAAAAGAAGCATTAACTACTGGCTCAAAATTCTTAAAATGGACGAGAACCGCTATGTAAAAAAATGTTATTTGATGTTGAAATACTTAGACGATCATGGTAAAAATAATTGGGTTTCTGGTATAAGAAAAATATTATGCAGCAATGGTTTCGGATTTGTCTGGTTTGACCAAGGCGTTAACCACGAAAACGTATTTTTAAAACATTTCATTTTACGACTTAAAGATCAATACATCCAAGAGTGGACAGGTCTGGTTTCAGACAGCTCAAAACTTTTCTTGTATAGTCAATATAAAAGTGAGCTTAGCCATGAGCCATATTTACATTTTGTAAAGATTAAGAAATTTAGACATTCACTATCAAAATTAAGAACTTCATCTCATGATCTTGAAATAGAGAAAGGCAGATATAATCATATTCCTAGAGAAAATAGAATATGTAAATTATGCAATATGGCGATAGAAACAGAGTACCATTTCATTTTAGTATGCCCGAAATTACAATGTGTAAGAGAAAGATATATACATCAAAAATATGTTTTAAACACAAATGTTCACAAGTTCAGCATTCTGATGAACTCAACTTCTGAGCATGTATTAATAAATTTAGCTATGTATACATATTATGCTTTTCAGAAACGACAATCACTGCTCCAAGATTTACAACAAAATAATACATGACACTATGAAGACATGTATATTCTAATAATTATTGTTAATATCAATGTAGGCCTATTATTAGACTCATTTGCATATAATACTATATACATGTTTATAATCGCACTCCATTAAGTTTGCCTTGTATTTCGTTTTGACAAGATAAACTGTACAATGGAAACATTTTTCATTATACAATTTGAATTATTTAACGAAAATTTGAATTTTCATTTTAAGCGTATAGATTTTGGTAGACTAAACTCCTATATGTAAAGCAAACGTATATATATGTATGTATTTATCACTTGTTAAATGTGCAGTTTTTGTCCCGACTTAGAAATATTGTTTTCAACTATTTGTGTCTATTTCAGGTACTAACCTATGTATTTTCTGTAAATATGGTTATATTATTGTTATGGGCTGGTGGCCGATGTCAAATAAAAGAATTGTCATTGTCATTGTATATAAATCCGTTTTATCAGTTTGTGTCTTCATTATTAATGGACTTATATTGGTGATTAATTGATAAAGTAAAAAGCTTATCGGAGGGATTATTTCCTCCACGCTAAGCAATACATGCATTCTGATCACCTCGGTTTTTATCCAATGGAAAATACCTCTGACATACCAAGGCGACATTTTGAACTACTTTCAGTCACATGATTCGAAAATGGCAGCTCCCCCCTTTTACGTTTAGACAACATGTACACGTACATACGGCAACAAATATGTTAAGTTTACACTTGAGAAAGAGAACGACAGCGGCTTAACATTAGAATTGAAAACAAGAATACAATTATAATTGTACAAACTAGGAAAGAACGCTACGAAATAAAAGTTCGCACAACGTCACGTTTACGTTGACGCCAAATAAACATTATATCATTTATGACGTCATGTGATAAACAAGACGTAAATTCAATTCATAATACGCGCTGGATATTTTTTTTTTTACAAAGATATTTCACATTTTCTTCGCGATACGTCCTGCTATGCCGTAGTAATAAGAAAATTGATCGGAACATATAAAATAACCATCGTATTGACGGATACATAAGGTGTTATTTTCACGCGGATGTAGCTGACTTTAGTAGTGAGGGCGAACGATATTGGTGTATTTCTACACTTATTTACGTGGTGTATTTACCGGAGACAAACGGAAATGGCCGAGCTTTTACGATTGGCAATACATGTAGACTGTGGAAGCATGCAGTGAAGGAATGATTGTAATGATGACAGTAGTCGTTTTAGCGGATAGTAGTTCATTCATAGTTCAACTACAAGTTATTTTGTAGATAAACACCTTTATCTAATAAGTCCCGGTTTCAAGTTGAGTCGACTGCTAGCAACCAACCCATTGTTTTGGATAAACAAACTATTGGCATTAATGCAATACAATATGTTCTAGACTTATACCTCAACTAGCATTTCAAAACACCTTTAAAATTAGTAGATTACTACGCGTATATACTTTATTCCAATACTCTTTGTCCGTGGCTCACGTGTACTGTTCAGGTTAAGACATATACATTTGTACTTGAAACAAACTTGATCTGTGTTCGGCTGGTTAAGTTGAGTGCTGCCTTCCCTGTCCGATTTCCGCAGTTCTTATTTTCAATAGTTTGTTTTACTTTGATGGTAAGCTTCAGTCAAGTATTTATAAACGATTTTATCTTCATGTTCAAGCAGGTAGCCCATTGTGCTGATCCCTCTTTGTAATCTCGTTGAAAGAATCATCCGTACTTGGTACGTACTGTGAAGAACATGAAGCTAACATAGACATACCTATGTCGCATTACGTAATAAAACAAATCATGGTTCATTATATCACCGATATAATTACAGAGGTTTGTCTCTCAAAAGAGAGTACAGCTGCTCTGCCCATTGTTTACTATTTATACAATCCCACATAACATTTACAATGCTAAAACAATTTGCTATCTTACGAGATGTCAGGGACAGGTTCTTACTCCGAGTTGGATCCTGTCACATTTACTAAATCGTACAGTTTGTCTTACCGGATGAAAACAATCGTCAGTCCCATCTGACAAGAAGGTGCAGTTCAGTCAGACACCATATAGTGTAATAGGAATATGTTGATGGAAAGAGAATATTATGACATGGTATGTCTGTAGATAACACTAACTGCCAAGATTTAACAAGTTGTCTGCATTTAATGCAATTCATTATCTGACTTAATGACACGTGGAGTTGTTACATTACCTTGTCAGCAATCATTTATCTTCATCAACCAGCATTATATGTATTTTATCAACATGCGTTGATAGCGTTCAGACACCATAAATACAATTGTGGCATTTCATCCCAAACTGGCATCGAATAAAAACTGTATTATTGTATGATGTATGTGTATATAACCTGCGGCTGTAGCTAAATGTTTTATGATGCATCATCATGTTGTCTGGACGGATTTCAACCAAAATATAGAATAAAATGCATTAAAATAAAAGACGAATGTGGCTCGATTTACACAAATGCTAATTCCCTTTTAAGTCATATATTGGCGACAAAAATATTTTGCATGTATATCGAGGGGTGCCTGTAAGACTGTAGTAAGTCATTCTTTAATCATATCTAGTTTCTACAGTCTTGCGGGCACCCCTCGATATGTATTTAAGCAATCGAAACGACAATTTCTGTAGTTAAACGTATGCGTTCTATGGAGATAATTGGTATGAAGTGTGTTTCCTTACTTAGCGCATTAGGATGGCAACATGAATGGCACCGGAATGTACAATTACCCATGATACCGAATTTACAGGTCGCAAAATTCACACTGGTCACAAGATTCACACTCATTTAACCGTTTGAATTCGTGCTCACCACTCTCTAACATGTCATTAAAGGCATTGACCCAGAGTGAGTATAACAGACCGATGTTTATATGTGCAGGAAAACGAAATATCGCTGTTGTAATAACTAAGGCTAATCCAGACGTTCGGAGCATGACATATAAACGAACGCGATATTATACACCAAGTAGTGTTTGTACACCATACAATTTAATGCTAGAAAAACTTACGAATTCAAACTGGCTGAACTTACCATTTGACGATGTTCCAGACGAATTACATATATTAATTATTTGAAGACTATTGTGGAGTTGTTCAAAAGCACACAAACTATGAAAGAGAAAAGTCCATCCTGTCAACTATTGACAAACAAAGCCATTTTATATCATCTGAATAAAACAAGAAATAACTAGAACTATGTTCAATTGATGATGCACGATATAGCTTGGCTAATTTGACACGAGCCTGACCTATTGATTAGCATAATTTAACAGTCGATATATTGTTGACGTTAACAACACCGATTGTATGTTTTCATAATCGGAAAGTATCACGAAGACGCTCGAGATGTAATACAAACACAAATCTGAAATATCGATATTGCACGATTTGCTGGCGGTAATTAATATATTCAAAGCAATAACCTTGTAATCTATTCTTGCATTAAGGTCAGAATCAAGTCAAAATAGCCAAGCTATACCAGTGAATATAACTGTGGAACAAAGTCTAGCCACTTTTGATATGTCAATACTAACTCAGGATTATAGATAGTGAAATAAGTGGTATCTCAGGAATTGAACGTTACAAATACTGCAAGGTATTTTTGCAACAACAAACATTCACAAAAACAACGCGTTAAGATATAACACGGGTACATATATACCAACCTGACTCATAGTGCAAAATGGTATGTTATCACAATAGTTGATTCCCGTGACAATGGGAGTAACGTCGACTTGTACCTTCCCTGTCGGATTTTCTCATACCTTTTTTGTAAGTTACATAGCCTACATGAACGTGATGCAGTTTTTGGATTTTATTTTACCAATCGTAATTTACCGACATATCGGTGGATTAGAATGAACATTATAGGACTGGTACATATTTAACGCCTGTATCATTAGGCCCTTCTTGAAAATCTGAACGTGTCATGTTGACCAAACTGAAGTTAAAAAAACTTGTTCTCTCATAAGTAAAGAGTAATTTTCAGACAGTTTTATTTTGTTTTCTCATAGTATTGATTTTGAACTAAGGACCTTCTCATTCTAAGCCAGCGATATATCTACATAGTTTTGGAAATCCGAGATTCGACTACATAAAAAGAAGTACAATCGTGGAAAGTAAACTGTATAACCAATGCAATAGGTTTCTCTATAGTATGTCTATTATCGAACATTATTGTGCGTTAAATACTTATTGTCACTTAATGTCTTAAACTGCTTTTTTAATAAGCTATATCTTGGTAAAATCTCTGTGGAATGATGAAATTTGAGCACATTGATTGATTTCCAAATGTGGAATACACCATAGGATGGAAGAAATGTAATAACACTTCTAGATTGTTTGTTGACAAAATGACTATTTGTAAACAATATATACATCACTTAAAGTCTAAGGGAAACAACACTTGCAAAATTGGTTCATTGTATGAAGGTATGTATTTAATTGGTGACCGAAAAATTGTTATGGGAGCTTTAATGCACCAGTCATTGGCATTCACGGCAACCACCCCTGGGGATTGGCCGGGGTTTTACTTTGTGTTGTACTCCGCCCTTCATGGCCCTGCCGGGGACACCTGATGGTTAAATCAATCTCTGGAATTTCCCTTGGTCCCTGGCAGCTAAATATTGTCACCGGGGTATATGTTTGGAGATTTCAGGACAGGGGAAGCTGGAAGGTGAAATCTTATTTTTGCAAGGGTCTATAATAGACAGTAATAAAGGACTTTGTTGGAAATATGTTCAGCTTTCTAAATATGTATAAAAGAAAACATTCTGTAGACCTGGGCAACATAGTAATTGCAGGATGTGTAGACCATACAAACATTGGTGAAATATATATAATGTGATATTCTTTCTCAACGTAACAAACAAGGAACATATTTGTTTACTAATTCACAAAAATGATTGAGTTGCTGTCTGCGGATTTAACTGTCAACATGCAATATTTCCCTTGACATTTTTATTATCCGAGACGTCACAACAATACCACTTGAAAGTGTTACGTCAATAACATCATTGAGTGCATTGCAGTAAACGAAGACATAGCGGATAGTCAATATGCATCACAATCACCGTTACCATTTGGACAACAGTAGTGCCGGAAATATCACGTTCAGTTATCACGACCATCTGCTACCAATCCCTAGAGTACGACTGTCACAATAAATTATTCGTTCAACAAATTCGGAACTAATATTCGTTAACAAATCAGAATACTATATTTAAATGGTCATAGTGGAATAATGTAGTTATATGTGAATCTTCACTTTCATATCCTATGATCTTTCAAATGCTCCATATCACAATATAGATAGTTTATAGTTGTCACTTCCTAGTGAATTTTCCCTGTATCAGTAATACAAATACGCGAGTATATGTAACACTAACTTGTGCTCAGATTCCACAGGGAGGTAACTGCTATAATGTCAAACAATGACAACAACAACAAATGTTGTCTTATTATCAATTCTCGTGTCGAAGTCGTTTACATAATGATCTCTGTCAGTGTTATGTAGTACATTAACGAAATAATATATTAAATTCTGATATTTACATTGAACCCGCACACTTTTCGAACTTGTCTGCGATTGTGTGTAACAAAAATGATCTAAAGCGGACAAAACATCCATACATTTTTGTCCGGAAACTTACAGAAGATTGGCAATCTAAGTCGTATTTATTATTATGTTCCATTAATCCAATGTCGTGTAGATATTTATCTAGGCAAAGTCGCATGTCAATCAAATATGCCAAACCCATCTACATATAGGGTTTTCCAATACTAGACATTGAATATGTGTTCAAGAAATGTTGGTAATATGAACCTACCAAGGTTATGCATGTACCTCTGCGGGTCTACAGGGATTTTGTTAAACAAATACTATGTTTCTTGGACTGGGACAAATGTACTCCGCAAAAGACAATATATCAATGTGCCATGTATCAACGAAATTCCAACCCGGTATGCATTGTGGGGCATTGTCGTTACTCTAGTAAAGGAATAAAATCTCAAAAGAAAGGAAACTGTAAAACACCCTTATCAGCCTGATGCCAACACATCCATTGGGAAAACATTGACAGGAACATCACACTACAACAAGGGTGTCTCGCGTACATGTAAGCTAGTGTTTTAATGGAAGACATGCGCAAGTACACGATCGAAGCGTTGCAGTTTTGAAAATATTCCACATGCTAGTATCAAGTACATGCATTAGTTTCTAAATTGTATGCAATACAATTATACTGTAAAAAGAACTGATAGGTTTCTGGCATACCTAACAACCCCACTAGTTGGTCCAAAAACGTATTTTCCTACTTACCCCGGATTAGTGTTGTTTTAAAGCAGCAATTATATATTCCCAGTACTTGACGACTACGTCTGAAACTAAAGCACAATATTTAGTTCTTAATATGTCTGTTTTCTGGTTTAAACCAGACTATACATTAGCTGTTTTAACATATAGTTGTCGGTTGGCAGTACTATAAGGTCAACTAAAGTGTTTTATGTATCGAATCACGCATGAAAGTAGTGATTGTAAAATTTGAATTTCATCGTGCTCTGTGAGAGTTCAAAAAGGCCAGGCAAAGAAAGGTTCAAGTTATAGGATCGTTTAGACAATTGATCACTAATTCTCCATCCCAGAACGTTTTCAACAGCATGAATGCAACCAATCCAAGTGTCATTGCATGAAGCTTCGTGGCCACCGTCTTCATTAACTATAATAAACGCATTTCAATTCGATTGAGCTATATTTCCTCACAAAATCCAGTATTTTATTTCACAAGCGATTCGGAATGTCATCATGACCTCCTGTTACAGAGGAATGGTGTTCACGTTCGGTTGTTACGGTGTGCTTTCTTGTACTTTCCAAATGTTGAAATGAAAGGCCCAAATAAGAAATATTTTCAGACTTCATCATTTAATACCCTCGTGTACTATGCTATGTATGTCTAACAAAGCACCAAGCTATATAAAAAGTCAATATTGTTTTATCAAATAAGAATAAACATAAAACTAGAAAGTTAAATAATGACAACAAACATGACGATAGTGCACATAGTTTATTTGTTATTGTGGTTTGAATATAATAGAGGATGAAAAATACGTTACAATTGTCATATACAAATATGGGTGTACATTGAATCACTATATTAGTCCAAATGCATCTGCGTACATAAAGTATACAGCGAATGATTTATGAAATATGTATTAGAAATATTGTTTTTCATTCCAATTCGAATGTGCAGATCAGGTTTATTTATGTAATTTTAAGACTATTAACTGAAAGCTTCATAAAAGGCCGGCGTTCTACACCATTTCAACTTAGATTATGCATTTCAAATTATCTGCGTTCACAGCGAATGACAAAGGGAAATGACGGGAACTTGTTGCGGCCTTATGTCCCACATGGGACGAATGGGATAGGTAGGTCGTTTGTCTAGTCTTTTAGAACTTCAAACGTTACGTGATGGACAAGGCGATATAGATGATGATTTCTAGGAGACGACATTTTTTATATTGCCTGACCCACGCATTTAGGCAAAAGTTTTTTAGAATCTTATGCAGTAGGCCTACTATTAACTTGTAATATTAAATGATGTCAAATGTAGATCTATGTTCGATCTTATGCATGACCATTTAACAGTATTAGAACTATTGCAATGCCGGTTAACTCTTTTAATCTGCACTTGAATCAAATAGTAAGTCGATCGGCAGTGCTTATTAGAGTTTTCGCATAATGTATTTTCAGACATTGGAAGTTTAGTTCCGAACAAAATGTAACTATCAAATCATGTATAGTTGCAGATTACGCATGCATTGTATTTCTAACGATTTTGCATCATCATGTCAAGTAATCGCATCACTTTTACTAAGTACCACAAAGGTATCAGAGATGCCTTTCCTGCTAAGATGTTGTTGCTTATCGTAAATATTTCCGGGAAATGTCTGCGTCGTTAATACATATTATGTTATATAAACGCATTTGACCTGCTGAGAAATAACGCATTGCAGCTGCAGCATTTAAGCCTTTGTATGAATGATATGCAGTAGACTCTTAGCGACATCATTCACTTATGTGTAAACACATTATATCAAGGTGAGTAAGTCCATCACAGCATACACTGTCAATCACAAGTGATTTCCATGCTCAATAAAACTTTTTTCCTAATGCTCTGATTAAAAGTTAATTGCATTTTAACGACTCAACACTTCGTTATTTTAATAGTCTAGACAAATTACACTACTCAAATCGCGTAATGGAATTATACGTGATAAAATAACCATGTTTAAGTATAAAAAACTTTCTTGATCTTGTATTAACATATCGAATAACTTAATGATGTAATGTAAGTGCATGTTCCAACAGCAAAACAGTCAAAAGTTTCGCCTTTTATACGCTTAAAGTGTATATAGCTATATTCTAACAGTCATTTAATGTCAAAATAATTACATGCATCGATTTTAGTATGATACAAGACTACCTAAATTGAAAATTAAAACTTTGGATGGGTTCCATGTACTTTGATTCAATCGTCAGAAATAGACAATTCTTATAGTTTCATAGGGTGTTCTAGAACACTTTAGTATGAAAATGGACAGTTTGCGTGTCAAATAAATCACAGATAGAGTTTCTGTTAAAACTGAAGAGAAAAATGATCTAATGGATACGAAAGCATAATTGTTTTTCAGTTTTTGAAACTTTTTTAAAAATTATCTTCCGATATAGCTCTATATACTTTAACGGTCACCCAGGTTATAAGACAATGATTTCAAACTATTCAGCTGTATGACAATGCATGTTCTCTAACGTTGATAGTATGCCGCGTTCTTGCATGCAAAAACGTTCATATTTCAGATCATATTGTTAGTCATGGATTGGTATTCAGTATTGGTCTGATTTAGTTTAGAATAAGGAGTTTCGTTTTATAATAGAACATGGTGCGATAGAAAAAAACAGAATCCCTTAGAAAGGATAATACATTACCAAATTGGCAACATCCTCAGTGGGTACAGTTTCCAACGACCGTATTTAGAGCGATTTAACGTCATCTGGTTGTGTGCTGTTATTAGCAGTTAGGATAAAACCGAAGCTGTGATTAGCAACTTAAATGAATGAAATAGAGCAATATTGCCTGGTGTATTAACATGCTTACTTATCATGCTCATTGATGAAGTCCCAGAAAAGTGCTAACGGGCTTCCAGAACTGTGAAAACATCAAGTTGTTTTGGTTCGCCATCTTAATATCATATTAATGATATGTAATCACTTCCTTATTACATGGCACTCTTTTAGCGAATTATTCTCGATTTTTATTGATACAATGTAAAAATATGTCTGTAATTGATATCATTAATCAGAAGTATGGCTTCATTGCAGCGTATTACCAATTGGTAATACAGTAATCATCTGATCTGATGCCGTATAATGCAACCTTCAATTACCATTAGAGTCAGCAATCGGCTTAACACTGTTCAGCTTAATTTCTTAATAGGTATCGGTGTTGGGGAGAATGTTTTTATTGGACACTTAAAGTACACACTTAAGAATGCAGATATATCGTATTCAGATAACATGTTTGACACATTACGTTTTGGAGTCAGTTAATACAGTTAAACAAAAATAGGAACCGTAATGAGTTGTATTTGAAGAAACCGAATACCTCATTGATGTTTAGGCTGTAAATTTTCATTTTACAGATTGACCATGTATAAACTCAAACCGCATGCTGGATGAAAACCTTATTGAAACATTCGTGGTTCAAATTTATTATTTATTTGTTAATAAATATATCATAAATCCCCAGTAAGTGACTTTCAATTGCATAAATACTTGGTTAGGTAGGACAAATATGCCATGGTTAGGTAGGACAATTATGCCATGATCGCATTTTCAGTTTATTGTGAGGCAGAACAACTATTGCAGAACATCGATGGTATCTAGTGTTAATTCTGATATAAATACATGCCTTTGAGCAACTTCGGTATATACATTCGTTTTTTCAGTTGGCGTCTTCATTATTAATTGACTTTTATGTGTGATTAATTGATAAAGTTAAAAGCTTCTCAGAGGCTTTATTTCCTCCACACTAAGCAATAAAATGTGGATACATGCAGGGAACGAATGATTGTAAAAATGCTAGTAGTCGTTTTAGCGGATAGTAGTCCATTCATTTTTCAAATACAATTTATTTTAAGATAAACATCACATTATCAATTCACCATCTTACTTTACCTCGTGCATTATCTTATTCATGGTTGGATTAATCGCTACATGATAATTGGACGCATATCTAATAAGTCTTGGTTTTCAACTCGAGTGGACTGCCAGTAACAAACTCATTGTTTTGGAAAAACAAACTTTTGACATTAATGCAAGGACAATATGTTCTAGACCTTTACCTCAACTAGTGTTTCAAAACACCTTTGCTGAATACCACGCGTATATATTATGGTTAAGTTGAGATGCCTTTCCTGTCCGACTTCCTCATTTCTTTTTATCAAAGGGTTGTTATACTTTGATCGTAAGCTTCAGTCAAGAATTATAAATGTTTTGCCCTCATGTTCTCAGCAGGTAGCTGGTTTGTGCTGGTAAACAGATACATTTTAAATTAATATAGACTTTTGACGTTATACATTTTACCATTATGAACAGTTCTTCAATTTATTTAATCCTTCTTTGTTCACTGAATGAATGAAAGAATTGTCCATACTTGGTTTAAGTGGAGAACCCTCAGGAGGCTCACATAGACATTACTATGTCACATTGCGTTACAAAACTAATAATGGTTCAATGTATCACTTATTCTAATTACCTGTCTGAAGAGAGTACAGCTGCTCTGTCCATTGTTTACCATAAAAACAATCAAGCATGCAATTGACAATGCTAAACTTGTTTTTACTGTGATGGCAAGGACTGGTTTGCAAGCGAACAGTTTGTCCTTGCCGGATGAAAATGATCGTCAGTCCCATCTGCCAAGAATGTGCAGTTCAGCCAGACACCATATCTGGTTACAGAGAATGGAACGAGAATATAATGACATTTTATATCTGCAAATAACACTTACTGCCAAGATTTAACACGTAGTCTGCATTTAATGCAATTCATTATCTGACTTTATGGCATATGGTGTTGTTACGTTGTCAGCAAACATTTGTCTTCATCAATCAGCATTATATGTATATTATCAATTTATTACCATGCGTTGATAGCGTACAGATTCTCTTTAGTGAAATTTCATTCCAAGCTTGCATCGAGAAAAATGTATGATTGTATGATTTATGCGTATATAAGTATGTAGCTAAATGTTATGTTATGCATCAGCAGGTTTATTGGACGGATTTAAATCAAAATATGGCATGAAATAGGGGCCTACATTCAAAAAATAAGAATGTGTCTCTATCGACACAAATGCTAACTTGCCTAAAAGTCACATAATCTAGAAACAAATATTTTCTATAGATGTATTACAGCAATCGAAACAGCAATTTCTTCAAACAAAACGTATGCGGGAGTTAATTGGCATAACGTGTTTGTTCTGACTTAGAGAATTAGAATGCCAAAATGAATGGCACTGGAATACATCATTTATCATGATATCGAATGGGCTGGTCGCAAGATTCATACTGCTTTCAACGTTTCAATAAATAATAAAACTTTATAACTCATTAAGTATTATATTATATTTAAAACACAATGCTCTCGTTCAGTATGGTAGGTTTTGAATGTACCACTTGCCCGGTTGAAGTATCTCGTTCAACAATACACTGAAGGATTTAAACAGCATGATGTTAATTGATATTTATCAGAAGAGAAAATAAATATAATGTTGTGGTTTATAAATATTCACACTTTTCATTAATATTACCTTCTGGTCACCACCATAAGAATTTTACACAATCTTGTGTTTTATGACATTTTGTTGTATTGCCAAAAGATTGAGATGTAGACCAACTTGATTTTTTCTTTCAATTACTATGCCATCAGACGGATGTGGGTTTTGTGAATTGCTTAAATTGCTTTATTAAATGTTTCAATACATGATGTTTTTTGTTCATCACAATAATAATACTTTTATAATAATAATATATATACTGTAGAGAAAAAAAACATAATTGCAAAATCATCAGCCAGTATCTGCAGCGTTTATGGGGTTGTAATTTATTGCATAGATTTTGTAATTGGATGATAAAATATGGGTCGATAGTCGTATACCTGGAATGAATGTTTACGAAACAAAATTTCGATTTAACCCATTACTCCATATTGACGTCATTCTCATGATTTAAATGTGACACCAGCACAAATACACTGTGCGTAACGGTTTTACTGACAAATTGGCGGAAAACAATCGATACCCCGACCGAAATTCAATCAAAAAAGGCTAGTAGTAAATTGCATACATTGTCATTCTTTTAGAAATCAAAACATTCTTGTTATATTGGCGTGCTTTAAACTGATATGTGACGTTGTTTTGTGGCAAAGCAGTTTAACTATCGTTTGTCGACGATATGAATACTTGCACCGTGTTTTTGAAAAACACTTTACGCCAATGTTTGTCGGCGTCAGGTAAGTTGACGATAAAAGTACGTTAACATGATATCACCATTTGAAGTCACTACTTCCGGTCAACACATTTTACTGCTATACCTCCAGCTAGAAGTCAATGAAGCGTACGATTTAGAAAATGCGGTGTAGTAGTCATTTCGTAACATTTTATTTAAGTTTATTGTGACCCATTTTCAAAATATATTCATTTATTCTGTCTTCTTATTTACCCAAAATATATCTTCATCGTCTTCCGGTTTTGGATTTGAGATGCCATAGACACAATGCAGTATAGATTACGCTAGGTATTCTTAATCTTATTGACAGCACATGTTATGACTGTGGAGATCAGTATACCACTGTACATTTTTACTGGTGAAGCTTAATTCGAAGGCAGATTAAGGTGGCCGTCAAGAAGTCTATAATCAACCAGAAACATCAGAGCGTTTGGGGAGTTGCGTATTTTCCTTATATATGTGTGGGATAACGTGCAAATGCCCTATGTTTTCAAAAAGGCGCGTGTTTTGTACAGCAGATTGCAACTCGAAAATAAATAAGCACTTATTTACTTACTGATTTATTGTTTCAAAAACCCTCTATTGCGTTTTTAAATCGGTTGAGAGTACATAACAAATGTTGAAGTATCGTTAAGGACAGTACGTATGCAAACATTCCGTAAACAAGAGCAACAAGTTCAGGAAGTGTACATTGTAGATCAGACAAACCGTAGTAAAATGTATGTAAAAACATTTCTTTCTCAATATTGTTTTCCTTTTTTGAAACGCATCCGCGTCTGTGTTGATCACAGGACAAAACAAACAGGGAACCTATTTTGCAAATTCACAGTATGATCGAGTTATTGTCTGTGGAAAATAACAGTCAGCATACAAGTTTTCCCTTGACGTTTTTGTTATTCCAAGACGTTAATGATATCACTTGAAAGTGTAACGTCAATAACATCATTAAGCGCATTGCAGTAAACGAAGATGTAGCAGATAGTCAATATGTATCACAATTATCGTTAACATTTGGACAACAGTTGCGCCGGATATATCACGTTCAGTTAACACGACCATCTGCTACCAATCCCTAGAGTACGACTGTCACAATAAATGATTGGCGCAACAAATAGGAACTAATATTCGTAAAAAAGGCCGAATACCAGTTTCAATGGTCATAGTGGAATAATGTAGTTGTATTTGAACCTTCACTTTCATATCCTATGATCTTTCCAAGGTCAAGCACAATATCACAATATAGATAGTTCATAGTTGTCACTTCTTATTGAACTTTCCCTGTATCAGTAATACAAACACGCGAGTATTTGTAACACTAACTTGTGCTCAGATGTTCATGTTTTGTTTGTCTTAAAGATCACCTGACTCCCCAGGGAGGTTACTGCTATAATTTGAAATAATGACAACAACAACTAATGGTTATTATCAATTCTCGTGTCGACGTCGTGATGATTTCTGTCAGTGTGACCGTTCCTTATGTTATTATGTAATATAACATCGAAACAATGTAATTCTGCTCTGATATTTACAATACATGAAGCCATAAATTTTAATATAGAAAGTTGTACGCCCTTCATTATTATATAATGGACATTTTCAGAAAGCGTCATACTTAGTCATTGTCATATTTTGATGTACATTCGTATTTGAATTTATTACACCACATACACTCTTGACATATTAAATATTGCCTAAATACAATTGTGCATTGTTTACGCACAAACAATGTGTACAGTACTGAATACCATAGATTTGTAATTGTTTGTGTTACGTTTTGTAACCATAAGATACACTAAAAATTCAATGTATTTGAAAATGGGCCGATTACATAATGGTGTTGACATAAACATGCGGGAAATATTGAACCTGATCTATAGAGTAATGCCAATTAAAACTTAAAACACAATATGATTATATTTACTATTGTCCGAGCAGTCATAGTGAGAAAATTCATTAAGGCGAATAAGAGCCATCCATAGGAAACATTTCGACGATACAAATATTGTAAAATCGATAACCAATCAGGGTTGATTGAGCTTATTTGGTAAATAACCATTAGCATGAATGTTATTATGAAAATATTGAGTTGGTATCCCCAGGCAAAGCGTACGCTTATAAAAACATTTCAAAGACACATAAATAATTCGGAGGAGGAATTGATAATGTTTGTACATCAGTGTGGAGAATTACGTGATCAAATGAGTAACGTTCGCACTCAACACGATTGCGATTTCGTCGTCTGCTAACGGTGAGTGTTTTCTTGATTATGACGATCGCGCATTTAATATAGTTATACCTCTGTCTCATAATTTCGTGCCTTCTCATGAAATCCGTGCTTAGTTGAATTCAACTACTGTACATGTTCTACATAGTCGTTTCGGTGAAATTAGCCAAATAAATCGTCCAACAAATATCCTTCATCAATTGAGGCCATTATTTTGGACGACTCGCCATAGCTGTCTCCTTGACGACCAGGAACGACGCACCTAGTAATTATTCCAACTGATATTTTTCAACTGTTGTTAATGTTTCTTGCATCCCGTTTTCATTACGCATTATTTTAACACCTAAGGCTTTAATACTCAAACTGAATACGCATTTTGATAAGCACTACTACAAATTTATCTAATCTATCTACAAATTTGAAATTCCATCACTTTGGGCCCCAATACAGACCCATTTTTACGGAGGCACGGATTTCATGGGAAACAGTCACCAGGATTCTGAGCATCGACCTAGATATATAAAAGTTATGATTTTACGAGTTTTCGTGATCATTTTTAAATTTTCTTTTTCTTATAAGTTAAGTAAACATTTTTACTTCCGAAAACGGTGGAAACAATTTTAAACTTGCATGGGCTAGTGCGCATGCGTGGCTGAAACTGTTAAGGAGCACGGAGATACGAGACAATAGCATATATCATATAGCTTAAAGTATTTCCCTTATATGTAAGAATATCCGGCAAGTACCGATTTCGCTCTATCTTTAGCTTTTTTTAATTGATGCTCGATCAAATGCATTTTTTAATCAGTTAACAACAGCTAGATGTAGAGCAAAATTGGTAATTGTGTATAGTGTTCCTACATATACTGGAGATACTTTAGGCTGTATAATATAGTCGTATAAAGTGCACGATCGCTATAATCAAGAAAAACTCACCGTTAGCGGACGAAATCGCCAATATTTTGAGTGCGAACGTTATTCCTTTCAAATCATTTGATCACGTGATTCCCCACTCTGTACATAGCTCTAACCTAATGTAACACTTACAATAGTATTAAGAACAGTCATACACGTGTCTCAGGAGTAACGAATAATTCTCCCATATTACCCAATGTTAGTTGTGTTGTGGTGTTACTGATTTATGTGTTCGACTGGTTGAATGCTGTCTTCCCAGTCCGATTTCCTCATTCCTTTTTGTTTTCAGTTATAGTGTGTAACAAAATGATTTAAAAAGGACAAAACTTTCATATTAAGTTTTTGTTCGGAAACTTACAGAAGACTAACAAGCTACGTCGTATTTATTATCATGTTCATTAAGACAACGCCGTGTAGATCTTATACAAGTAAAGTCGCGTATCGATCAAACACACCACACCCTAGTTTTAGATAAGGTGTACCAAGTAATATTGGTAATATGAACCTATCAAGGTTATACTCTTGTGGGTTTACAAACGTTTTCTAAAATAATACTATGTTTCTTGGACAGGGATATATGCACTCCGCAAACGACAGTGAAATCCCAACCCGGCTTTTCTTGTTAAGAAGTGTGGGGAATTGTCGGTACTATAAAAAAAGATGCAACTCAGAAGAAATGAAACTGTAAAACAACCTGATCAGTCTGACATTGGGAAAACATTGACAGGAACATAATGATATAACAAGGTGTATCACGTACCTGTCAGCTAGTGTTTAAATGGAAGATATGCGTGAGTACACAAGTGAAGCGTTGCCGTTTTAAAACAATTAGCATGCCAGTATCAAGTACCTTGCATTAGTTTCTAAATAGCATGAAATAAATCTTACGGTCCAACTACTTGGTCTAAAATGTATTTTCTACTTAATCCGGTGGATTGTTGTAAAGCAGCAATTATATAAAATTATTTCAAGTACTTGATGACCAAGTCTGTAACCAAAATACAAGCTTTAGTTTAAAAGGTGTCTGTTTTTTTGTTTTGATCAGATTATACTTTGTTTGATTTAACATATAATTATTTGTTGGCAGTGCTATAAGGTCAGCTAATGTGATTCTACTCACACCAGTAAATGGTGTTTTGATACGTTTCTATGTATTGAATCACGCATTAAATAGTGATTTTAAAATTTGAATGTCATCGTGCTCTGGGCGAGCTCAAAAAGGCCAGGCAAAGAAAGAAAGAAGTTCAAGGAATGTTCATAAAATTCCTTACTAATTCCCAATTCCAGAACACTTTCAACATCATTAATGCAACCAATCAAAGCGTCATTGCATGATGCACCGTGGCCAGCGTCTTCAATAACTATTATTAACGCATTTTGAAGTCGAGGAATCTATAACTCATGACAAAATCAAGTAATATATTTCACAAGCGAATTAGAATGTGTTCATGACCACGTGTTACAAAGAAATGATGTTCACGTTCATTTGTTTTGGTGTGGTATCTTATATATGTTAAAATGAAAGGCCCAACTATATAAGGATTATATCTCGTGCAATATGCTTCACGCTTCACGTTCGTGTGTGTTCTACCAGAGTACCAAGTTACCTTGAGCGCATGTGCAAGCATTCACCCCAATCGTACCTTGCCCATTATTTTAACTAGGTCAAGTTGTAGTTGTGCCTCTTTAGGTCGCATAACGTTAGGTCACTGTCCTTTGTGTTTTAAACAAGGTAACGCCCCGGGGTTGTTGTGCCGGTTTGGCATGGGTTTGTTTGGACATTGCTCAGGGTAGTTGTGTTGTGATATTTCCGATTTCTGTGCTCGGCTGGTAAGGTTGAGTGGTACCTTCCCTGTCGGATTTTCTCATGTATTTTTTAGTAATAATGGATATGTTTAGATAAAATATACAGCGAATGATTAATGTAAACATTTGTTTGAAATGGTTTTTGTTTTTCATTTCATTCCAATGTGCAGATAAGCTTAACGTATGTAATTTTATTCAATAATAAGACTATTCAGTGAAAGCGCCATTAAAGTGACTTTGTTTTTCATAGTGCCTAGCTAACGCATCTATGCAAAACAGTGATTATTCGCGAGAAGTGGCTTCATATTTAAAACACCGTGTTACTGGCATTACCGCCAGGAAAATATGTGGGAACTATTAAGCTGTCCAAAAGCGATTTAGAACCAATGCAATACTTTTTACTTGAAAATTAAATGATGTCCAATGTAGACCAATGTTCGATCTCATGCAATACCGTTTTACAGCAATGCATGTAAACTCTTTAAATTTGCGCTTATAACAAGCAGTCGATCGGCATTATTAATGTTACCACGAAGAGTCATCGCATAGGAGTTATGACTCGTTTTGTTTTGACATTACAAGTTCACTTCCGATAAAAAAAATAACTATCAAATCATGTATATTTGCGAAAGGTCCCCTTACTGGCCGTTAGCACTCACACTGTTTTCTACATATTCTAATCCTGCAGATTACGCGTGTATTGTATTTCTACAGGTTTTGAAACATCATTTCAAGTAATCGCATCACTTTTACAAATTACCTTCGTGGTATCAAAGATGCCATGTTGGGATATCGATGCTGATCGTAAATATTTCTGGAAATGTCAGCGTCGTAAAAAGATAGAATGTAATTTAAACGCATTTGACCTCCTGAAAAACAACGTTTTGCAGCTCCACCATTTAAGCCATTGCATAATTGATATGCAGTAGACTCGTTAGCGACATCATTCACTTATGTATAAACACATTATGTCAAGGTTAGAAAGTTCATAACAGCATCCACTGTCAATCACAAGTGATTACCATGCTCAATAAAGCTTTCTTCCTAATGCGCTGATTAAAAGTCAATTGCATTTTAACGACTCCACACTTAGTTATCTTAATAGTCTAGACAAATCACACTACACATACCGCGTAATGGATTCATAAGCGATATAATAACAATGTTTAAGGATGAACAACTTTCTTGGTCTTGTCTTAACATATGGAATAACTTAATGATGTAATGTAAGTGCATGTTCCAACAGCAAGAAAGTCAAATGTTTCGCATTTTATACGCTTAACGGTCACCCAGGTTATAAGACAATGTCTTCAAACTATTCAGATGTATGCCAATGCATGTTCTCTAACGTTGATAGTATGCCGCGTTCTTGTATGCAAAAACATTCATATTGCAGATCATATTGTAAGTCATGGTTTGGTATTCAGTATTGGTCTTATTTAGTTTAGAATAAGGAGTTTCGTTGTATAAAAGAACATGGTACAATAGAAACAAACAGAATCCCTTAGAAAGGATAATACATTACCAAATTGGCAACATCCTCAGTGGGTACAGTTTCCAACGACCGTATTTAGAGCGATTAAACGTCATCTGGTTGTGTGGTGTTATTAGCAGTTAGGATAAAACCGAAGCTGTAATTGGCAACTTAAATAAATGAAATAGAGCAATATTTCCTGGTGTATTAACAGGCTTACTTATCATACTCATTGATGAAGTTCCAGAAATGTGCTAACGGGCTTCCAGAACTGTGAAAACATCAAGTTGTCTTGGTTTGCCATCTTAATATGATATTAATGATATGTAATCACTTCCTTATTACATGGCACTCTTTAAGCAAATTATTCTCGATTTTTATTGATACAAGGTAAAAATTTGCCTGTAATTGTTATCATTAATCAGACGTATGGCTTCATTGCAGCGTATTACCAATTGGTAATGCAGTAATCATCTGATCTGATGCCGTACCATGCAACCTTCAGTTACTATTACAGTCAGCAATCGGCTTAACACTGTTCAGTTTAATTTCTTAATAGGTATCGGTGTTCGGGAGAACCTATTAATCGGTGTTCGGGGGAATCTTTTTATTCGAAACTTAAAGTACCCACTTAAGAATGTAGATAGGTCGTATTCAGATAACATGTTTGACACATTGCGTTTTGGAGTCAGTTACTTCAGTAGAACAAAAATAGGAACCGTAATGAGTTGTCTTTGAAGAAACCGAATACATCATTGATGTTTAGGCTGTAGATTGTTCATTTTACAGATAGACCATGTATGAACTCAAACCGCATGCTGGATGAAAACCTTATTGAAACATTCGTGGTTCAAATTTATTATTTATTTGTTTATAAATATATCATAAATCCCCAGTAAGTGACTTTCAATTGCATAATTACTTGGTTAGGTAGGGAAATTATGCCATGATCGCATTTTCAGTTTATTGTGATACAGCACAACAATTGCTGAACATCGATGGTATCTAGTGTTCATTCTGATATAAATACATGCTTTTGAGCAACTTCGGTATATATATCCGTCTTCATTATTAATTTACTTTTATGTGAACTTTTGGCATTAATGCAAGGACAATATGTTCTAAACCTATACCTCAACTAGTGTTTCAAAGCACCTTAGTAGATTACCACGCGTATATATCATGGTTAGGTTGAGCTACATTCCCTGTCCGATTTCCTCATTTCTTTATTGCAATGGTTTGTTATACTTTGATCGTAAGCTTCAGTCAAGAATTATAAATAGTTTGCCCTCATGTTCTAAGGAGGTAGCTGGTATGTGCTGGTAAACAGATACATTTTAAATAAATATAGACTTTTGATGTTATACATTTTACCATTATGAACAGTTCTTCAGTTTATTTAATCCCTCTTTGTTCACTCAATGAATGAAAGAATTTTTCATACTTAGTTCTAGTGAAGACCCTTCAGGAAGCTAACATAGACATTACTATGTCACATAACGTTACAAAACTAATAATGGTTCATTGTATCACTGATTCTAATTACCTGTCTAAATAGAGTACAGCTGCTCTATCCATTGTTTGCCATAAATACAATCAAGCATACAATAGACAATGCTACACATTTTTTACCATGATGGCAAGGACTGGTTTGCAAGCGAACAGTTTGTCCTTACCGGATGAAAATGATCGTCAGTCCCATCTGACAAGAAGATGTAGTTCAGCCAGACACCATACTGTGTTACAGCAATATGTTGATGGAAAGAGAATATTATGACATGGTATAGCTAGTTTGCGAAAGAAAAAAATCGTGTTTTTTAAAGATTTCTGAAAATCTATTCATCAGATTTTGGTAAAATATTACACAGAACTACAATAACTTCCTACCTAGTCTCATTTTGAATTTCATAATTTTAAGTCACCAATTAAAAGACATTTATTCTTTATTACATATTGAAATTACATTCGTATTTACAGTTCAACGTAGGGAGGTAATCTGGTATTCCATTGATGATTTACTATCAATTATTTAACCGTTACAATCCGTGATCAGCGGGATTGAGATTGCTGTTATAAAGACAAGACTTAGGAGGCCCTTGTGATTCGGTTTATTTAGGTGTGTCGCTTGTAAACAATGTACAGCAATAACATGTACTTCGTCATATTCACAGACGGGCCTCGCATCTCTTAAATTAAGTAGGTTGCAAATACGTAAATATACCGTTATGCGTATCACATGACCGTAAATTAGCTGTTGCAAGTATCAAGTCTTCTAACTTGATTTTTCATACAAAACTACAAAAATGTTACATAGAACTTATGAACAAAACTGTTTTAACTCATTTCTGATCTTGCTGAAATTTCAGTGTGTATTAGGTAGATATATTTCATTTATTCGTGCAAAGTTTCATACTTGTAGGTGTAGTAATTACAGAGAAATTTTCAAAAAACACGATTTTTTTCTATCGCAAACTAGCTATATAACTGTAGATTACAATAACAGCCAAGATTTAACAAGTTGTCTGCATTAAATGCAATTCATAATCTGACTTTATGGCATATGGTGTTGTTACGTTGTCAGCAAACATTTGTCTTCATCAATCAGTATTATATATTATCAATTTATTACCATGCGTTGACAGCGTGCAGTCACTCTAAAGTGATATTGCATTCCAAGCTTGCATCGAGAAAACTGTATTATTTGCATGATTTATGCGTATACGAGTATAAGTATGTAGCTAAATGTTTTGTTATGCATCAGCAAGTTCATTGGACGGATTTAAGTTGAGGAGAAAGTCCACGTAACTGTCCATTCCTGAGAAATAATGGAGACGAGGCCCCGAAGGTGCCGAGTATTCATTATTTCTCAGGAATGGACAGATACGTGGATTTTCTCTGACTTAAAATACACCAATACTGTCAAATGTAAATTTGATTGTCTGAAAAGATGCTGTAAATGTCAAAATCGAAAGAAAATATATTTTTTCCAAAAAAGTCTCCCCTGATGTACCTCTTATAAATAGAAGATTAAAAATATGAACATGACTGAGCGAGAAGATCATGCTTTTTCATGAAACCAGTGAACTAATACAATAACTCTCCATTACTTTAATAATGGTGTGTAGTCCATGCAAACACATGTTGTGAGTTATGTGTTACACGATCAAGCAGTGGTCATTTACCCAGTGTCACTTGATGTTATAACTCGATGGACATTATAGTTGTATAGGATAGAACATGAGTAAGGGTTGGGTATGAAAACTAAATCGAGTTTACGAGACACTTACGAGAGATCTATCTGTCTTAGACCACAGCTAAAAATGTTTGTTTCTCAGATACAATTTGCACAACAATCAACTACTTAATACTTTGATTAATACTTAGTAAACACAATATCCCCAAATCGTTTTCATTAGCCATTCATAAAATAAAATCAAGGAATGTTTGGTGCACGGGTATTTTGTGTTTTCGTTGGTAACATTCCATTGGTCAACTTTCTTTCTGTATCGTACATATTTTACATATCTTTTTTAAAGCAAGTGTACATGCATGTGCTTTTAAAAACAAGTAGTGGAATTTGATTTACTTGATGAAACTACTAAATCGATGGCTTAGAATAAAAAGGTCGTAACTACTACTTACGACCTTATACGCAAATCAAGCATCTTCCATCCTGAGACCTTTTAGTCAAAGATCTTGATGAAAATCAAAGGTTTATGGACGTGCAACCGCATTCAGAACAGCGTCTGCCGAAAGATACCAGAAAGCAACATTCTTGGACAAGTTCAGCATACGAGCAATATGCACAATGACGCAATTCTAAGATATTACCAGGACTACATTTTCATCATTGAAATATACAGGGTATTCGTCTATATGAAAACAATTTTGACGAACAAGCAATAATGGAACGCAGTGGGCATAGAAGCATTGCTGTGTATTATTATAAACAATCGTTAGAGGCACTGCAGTTTAACTTATCATCCAAACTACAAACGCCATCGAAGACGCCTCCATCGCCTCAGTCCACAGCTGGACTAGTCCTCTTGGCAACGGTTATCAAGGCCGAGTCTGCTGGCTTGCCAGACTCAAATGCTATTGTGATAGAAGTACCTGACTGTATATCTGCTATTATTGGTTTTCGAAGGCGGCAGAAAGATGTTGATTACACTGTAAAATCACCAGTCGAAACATTTGTGTAAGCAGCAGTAAAATGTAAAAATGTTATTTCACTGCAAGTTTTTTTCATTTTGGCATACCGATTTTGTAAAAGAGCAGAAAACTCTTATGTTATAACTGAATAGTTCATTAATTAACAATGATTTAATTTTTTTTTAGATATCCTTAACTGCTTAAATAGTATTTAAGTGCATGTATACATGTATGTTTTATAATCGATACTATTGTAATTCTTACTGCTTCAGCAATATATTATTCTGTATTTTAATGATACTTTAATCTAGTTACACAAAATATAGATATAAAGTAACATAAAAATTTTAAGTCATTGAAAACGCCGCTTCATCCTCTTTAAACTCTATGTTTGATGTTTGTATTGGATATATGCATGTATAGTGATTGTTAATGCTTAACTTCACTGTTACAATCACACTTGTCGATGGATTGTGTTTACAATAAAGCTATAAATTCCTGACTTGATGGATTATTTTGCTTGGCCTAAATAGTATTGGATAAATCAATGTAAGTTTATATACAACACTTTTTCTATATACCACAGAAAAGTGTTGTATAAAAAAATTATGGGATTTATTCAACACTTTTTCTGCTCGTTGATTGGTCAGTTACAGTAAGCTGTGGTCTAATTACAGTTTTATTGGTATAATCGGCATGTGAAATGCCTTTGACCATTTACACAATAAAAACTAAATGGTCAAGACAACATATATACAATTATGTACATAACATATATAAATATAAAGACTTTGTTTCAGTCAGAGGATATATTTCCGTGCATAAACTATACATCGATATTTATAATTGATATGCAACTTGATGGATATAACTACAATGTTTTTAACATGTTGTAATAAGCCTAGCTTTGTATTTGCACAGTCATTTTAATGAAAATATTAATTTATGTACTCGAAAATTGGTAAATATACTTGTGAGGGCTGCGTCAATTCCTAGACGCCGCAGTTCGATGTTGGCGCCACGCCCACGAAAGGGAAATAGTCTCCCGTGAGACTCGAATGTTTCATTAGGTAGCCCAATGATCAGGGGAAGTTAGTGTCAAAGAGTGTTTGAGCGGTTAAACAGCTGAAGACAGCCTTCGTAAATTTGGAACTTTTTTGTACACGAGTGTCATGATTTAGTGATAATGTTGGCCCTTGTGAATGTATAAAAGCTGTAATTGCAACTTATTTAATGGTCATGATCACGCGAAAGTGCAATTGCAAATTAACGGTATTTAATATCATATCACACTAGCATCATCTTGATTTCTTTATTTCTTGCGCGGGTACCACCTTAATAGCTGAAAATATATTAATGTTGATTATTAACAGCGGGTTGATTTCATTTTCTAGTTTCGTTGTGGTTTGAGCATTTTTATCTGTATTTTTGTTTCTTTTTTCTGTGTTCGGCTCTTTCAGTTGAGTGCTGTTTTCGCTGCAAATTGTATTGCCCTTTTTGTGAACACACACTTTTTGTAATGCACCAATCAGTTGCATCCACGGCCCCAACCCCCGCGTTTGGCTGCGGTGTTCACCCTCCAGCTTCCATGCAACAATAATTCTCCATTACCTGTTAATACATTTAATAAAAATAACTCTCCATTTTTTGTTAACACTACATAATTATGTGTGTTATGTTTTTCAGGCATAGAGAGTTTTCTTAACAATAACTCTCCATTATTTCGTATACACATTTAATGTTATGTGTGTACGAAAGTATACACATTTAATGTAATGTATATACGAAATAATGGAGAGTTATTGTTAAGACAACTCTCCATTCCTGAAAAATAATGAAGAGTTAATGAATGGGTTAATCCCCTGGGTGTATTTTAAATCAAAATATGGAATGACATACATTAAAAAAATAAAGTGGCTCGATCTACACAAATGCTAATTCACCTTAAAGTCATATAATGCAGTCAAAAATATTTTTATAGATGTATTACAGCAATTGAAACTGCAATGTATTCAGGCAAAACGTATACGTTCTAGGGAGTTAATTGGCATGAACTGTTTGTCCTGACTTAGAGTATTAGGATGCCAACATGAATGACACTGGAAAACATCCCGTCCCTCGGGACTCTGCAGATGTAATAGCACGAAAAAGCATGCGTAAACGCTATTATAGCATAAAAACAGCACTTTATTAGTATGTATTTAAAATTTATGACATTTTGGCGGGACATTTTGGGCGACGTCTGGAAAACAAAAGCGACGTCGCTTAGCAAACGTTATGTCACATACATGTTTTTGTTATGAGCGTCGACTTCCGGTATCGGCACATATCAAGAAAACAGTGACATTGGGGCTTTGTTTACGTTTATTTTTTTACTATTATAGAAAATCACTGTTTTTATCCTATAATATGGCTTTAATGCACCAGCCATTTGCGGGGAGTGGTGGCCTAGAGATAGGACGCGCGCTTTGGCATCGAGAGGTCCCAGGTACAACTCCCGTCTGGACAACTTGTTCATTTCTCTGAGCAAGACCCACATGCTCCATTCCACCATGGTGTAAAATTGTACCTGTGACAACAGTGTCTATTTCTGGGCGCCGCCGATCGATATTGGCTGCCACACCCACAGGAGAGAAATAGTCTCCCCAGGGAGATACGAGTGTAGGTTTCCATAGGCAGAACAATGACCAGGGTAAGTTCAAATGTCAAAGGATGCTTCAACGGCCTAACAGCTGAAGAGAGCCCTAGAAAAAAAACTATTTGCATCCACAGCGTCATACCCAGGGATGGGCCGGAGTTTTGCTTGTGGGTCGTAAAATCCCCGCCTTCCACGGCCCTGTCGGGAACAGCAGCGCATGGTACAAGAGCCGGGTGATGCTCCTCAAAGGGTGTTAAAGTCACCGAAAAAATACAAAGGGGAATAACTCACAAATATGCAATAAAGAGTTATGGTTCTTGTGCACTGCACTTCCCCTCAATCTAGTCATCTATGAACTTTCAAATTGATACCTGTTTTACTAAATGAGTTATGGCCCGGACAAGAATTAAGTATGAACAAATACAAAGGGAATTACTCCAAAAATATGCAATGAACAGTTAAGGTTCTTGTGCACTGCACCTCCCCTCAATAAGATCTAGTCACTTATAAAGTTTAAAATTGATACCTGTTATACTGTAAGGGTTATTACCAGGACAAGGATTAAGTATGAAAAAATACAAAGGGGAATAACTCCAAAAATATGCAATGAAGAGTCATGGTTGTTCTACACTGCACTTCCTCTTACTCACATAATGAAGTTTCAAATTGATATGTCATATGTTGTACAAGTTATGGCCTGGACAAAATTGTGACGGACGGACGCAACTGACTGATGCATAATATGTGAATACCAAATAAAGTGTCAACCTCTTTGAAGCGTGTTAAGTTCGTGTTATTGAGGTCACGTAGAATTTTATTTTAATCTGAGTTAGGTATTCGTTTTTTTTCAATATGACATATCGCTGACTTAGAATGAGGAAATAGGTCGTAACTGCATCACACGGTGCTTCTTTTGATTTTTTTATGACAATATAAACTAGTCATGTTAACCAAAATGTAGTTAAACAAGCTTGTTTTTCCATAATAATAAGTAGCTTTTATTGTTTTATAAAAATATCATTTTTGTAGTTACTGTCGCATTTACAGCCAGCGATATGGTAGTGTAACGCCAGTTTCCAAAGTGCGAATGTCCTTTGCGAGTTTAAGCAGAATAATTAATTTATTTCGCTAAAGTATCGAAAAGAGATGATTAAAAGCCTTTTTCATTCCACCAGTTCTGTTACACATCTGAAGCTTCCTGGTAAGACATTACTCAAAACTTCTACGGCACCCCTTCTGGGAAAAACAGATATCAACTTAACGTATGTTGAAGTGTTATGTCTGTCCAAACCTAACTTGCTCTGTATGCTGACCATCTCCCTTAGTAGCGATTTCATTAGACATAATAATTATATATCGCTTATGGGAATACTTTTTCCCTGTATTATGGAATGTACTTATTACATAGTAAAGTGTGTTGCCTAACAGCATAAAAACTATATTCCAGTCCGACCTGTGATGGTTATTAACCTTCAAGCTATAACTATATAATAACACACGAGTTGTAATACCTAACGATGTTTGTCTAGTTTTTGCATTGCTATGCTGGAAATACCAATGTTGATCTTATAAAATTGCTTCTTCCAATGTGCTTTACATCACAGAACAGAGTCTATAAATTCATCAAAGCGTCTTCATACTCCGTACGTTGACGAAAATAATAATAGTACTTCAACCTGCTTGTGATTTATGCCGCTCATGAATCTGCGTTCTATTTTTCGCATGACGAAATGTAAGCTTCGATTTCGTCCATTCGAGGGCAGTGTAAATGTACTTAGTATGCTATATCACATGACTTTCCTTGTATCCAGGTTAGTATAGCCAGTACGTATAAAGTTATACGTACCACGTGTAGTATAAGCTATTGAGTTTTTCCAATAAATCGATGCGTATTTTGCGTTTTAGTGCCATATGATATAAAGAATCTATCACTAGTTGTCAATTGATACATTTATATAAAACTCGTTCAGGAAATATTATTAAGCGAGCCTCTGGCTCGTTTAATATAAATGTATATCAATTGACAACTCGCGTGATAGATCTTCTATACACATTACATAATTACATTGCAGTATGTTATGTGTATGGTATACCATATGCATGTTGTGATAAAGGTACGACTGGTGCATACATATACCTACCTACCTACCTACCTACCTGCCTGCCTGCCTGCCTGCCTGCCTGCCTGCCTGCCTGCCTGCCTGCCTGCCTGCCTGCCTGCCTGCCTGCCTGCCTGCCTGCCTGCCTGCCTGCCTGCCTGCCTGCCTGCCTGCCTGCCTGCCTGCCTGCCTGCCTGCCTGCCTGCCTGCCTGCCTGCCTGCCTGCCTGCCTGCCTGCCTGCCTGCCTGCCTGCCTGCCTGCCTGCCTGCCTGCCTGCCTGCCTGCCTGCCTGCCTGCCTGCCTGCCTGCCTGCCTGCCTGCCTGCCTGCCTGCCTGCCTGCCTGCCTGCCTGCCTGCCTGCCTGCCTGCCTGCCTGCCTGCCTGCCTGCCTGCCTGCCTGCCTGCCTGCCTGCCTGCCTGCCTGCCTGCCTGCCTGCCTGCCTGCCTGCCTGCCTGCCTGCCTGCCTGCCTGCCTGCCTGCCTGCCTGCCTGCCTGCCTGCCTGCCTGCCTGCCTGCCTGCCTGCCTCTTTGTCCCCTGTGGGACATAGGGCCGTAACGGTAAATTCATGTACTAGTATTTAATCAACTTGAAAAATCATAGAAAGTCAATCTCAAAATTACAACAACTGGAAACCTTTTCACAACTGTACAATACTAACTAAATCCTGGATAATATAAGTGCAATAAAACATATGGTGCGGCGTAATGCTTTATTTGTCTGACACATTTATTACTGGGAATAGATCAACTACATCACTGTAAAAATAAGCGAAATTAGCAGGTTGCGTTTATTACTGACTTTTATTCAAAATTTATTCCTGAATTTCCGCTGGTTCTTGTAAATGACTTATGTAAATTCCATCAATAATGTGTTTAAACTACAATGCCCTTGTTCAGTGTGGTAGGTTTTGAAAGTACCACGTGTCCGGATGAAGTGTCTCGTTCAACAAAACATTGAAAGCATTTAAACGACATGATGCCAATTGATATTAAAATGAAGAGCAAAGGGAAATTGAATTTTACACATTCTCATGTTTTATGACATTTTCGTGAATTGCCAAAAGATTGAGATGAAAGCTAACTTGAATGTTTTTCTTTCAATTACAATGCCATCAGACGGAGGCGGGGTTTTTGAATTGCTTAAATTACTTTTTAAATGTTTTAATACATGGTGCTTTTTGTTAATCACAATTTTATCCTATAGACGAAACAGAACAGTGTTGCAAAGCATCAGTAAGTATCCGCGAATATGCTTGTTAAAAACGGCCGCGATCTGCAGGTTTCGAGGAGAAAACTTGATCGATAAAGAGACTTCGAACTATATTAACACCACAAATAAGCAGCATGGTGATAGTTAGAACAATTAAACATTAATAAAATAAATATCAATGCGAGAATATATTCGATCATATAAACGCTTAAAATGTTTATACAATTTACGCCTTACACATACATACAACTTCAAAACATATAATTATGTATATACATAGACATGTCCATCATATTTAATGCAAATGTCGGAAAAAGAAATAAAAGCAAATTAATTGTTCTTCAAGAAATTTTATGCTGATATTTGATTTTTCCTGTCATGTATTTACTCGTTCATATGGACTGTACAATCTACATTCAGAAAAGGCAATATAGCAATGTGTCAATGAAATCCAAACCCGGGTTTCCTGATTAAGCAGTGTCGGCATTGTTGTTACTCTAGACAGGATATAGAAAATTTATGAGAAAGGGATCTGTTAAACACTGTCATCAGCATAATTCCCACCCGCCCGTTGTGAAAACTTGACATGAACATTATGATATATCAAGTGTGTCTCACGTACCTGTCAGCTAGTGTTTTAATGGAAGACATGCGTAAGTGCGCGAGTGAAGCGTTGCAGTTTTAAAACACAAACAGATCAGTATGCCAGTATCAAGTGCCATGCATTAGTTTCTTAATTGCATGCAATACAAATATACTTTAAATAGAACTGATAGGTTTCTGTTATACCTTACTGTCCGCGATTTGGTCTAAAATGTATTTTCCTACTTCCTTTAAAGCAGCAATTATACCTTACAATTACTTGTAGACTAGGTCTGAAACCAAAGTACGTGATTTAGTTTATGATACATCTTCTGTGTTTTCTGGTTTACTTTGTCTGATTTAACATATCATTATTGGTTGGCAGTACTATAAGGTCAGCTAATATTTTTCTACTCGTACCAGGAAATGGTTTTAATACGTGTCTATGTATTGATTCACGCATGAAAGTGGTGATTAAAAATTTGAATATCATCGAGAACGTTCATACAATTGCTCACTAATTCTCCATTCCAGAACACTTTTCACATTATGAAAGCAACCAATCACAGTGATTGCATGATGCATCGTGGCCATCGTCTCCATCAACTATAATGAACACAGTTTCAATTCGATTAAGCTTGATTTGATGACAGAATCCAGTAATTTATTTCACAAGAGGATAGGAATATCTTCATGACCTCGTGTTACAGAGGAATGGTGTTCACGTTAGGTTGTTTCGGTATGGTATCTTGTACTTTTCAAATATTGAAATAAAAGGCCCAATTAAGGATTATTTTCAGATTTCATTATTTAATACCCTCGTGTAATATGCTTCACGTTCGGGCGCAGTCAAATAGAGTACCAAGCTAAATTAAGCGCATGCAGCGCAAAATTCAAGATTTTATCAAATAAGAAGAAATATAAATTTAGATAGTTGATTAATGACAACAAAAATGAAGATAGTGCACAAGTTTATTTTTCATTGTGGCTTGAATAAAATAGAAAATGGGAAAAAGGTTACAATTGTAAAGTATCTCGACGGACATTAAATCACTTTATTATATGCTTTCAATGGAATATGGCTTTTTTCAGAGAAAAAAAACAATGACAAATAACAGTCAAAATAACATTTTGATAATTTCACTGTTTTTGACGGAACTAATTTCTTGAATGAAAATACAAATTACCTCCCTTGTATTATTTGTTTACATTACATTTTTACCTCCTTTTGATGACGTCTGCTATTTTGGCATCTGTCAAAAAAGATGGAGGAATTTGGTGGGTTTGAGTTTGAAGCCTTTTTTGGCCTTGAGTACCGAAAATGAAGAACATGAAAAGGCGAAAGAACTTTCAAAGTTGTTGATGTGGATACATTTTTAGAAGGTTCGTTAAATGAAAACACCAAAAAGAAAACAGACGGTGACTTGAGGTTCTTCAAAACTTACTTATTATCAAGAAATGATCTAAGAGAACCCGAAATACTCAGTGCAGAAGAGTTAAATAACTATATATGTGGATTTTTGTTGGGTGCAACAAAATGTAATGGTCATGAGTATGAACCGAGTACATTGAGAGGCTTTGTAAGCAGCATTGATCGTTATTTAAAAGCCAAAAACTCAAATATATCTATATTGAAGGATATCCAATTCAGTAAAGCCAGAATGGTTTTAAAAGGGGCCAACAAAAGCAATTGAAAAGTGCTGGCTACGGGAACGAACCGAAAACCGCTGAGCCTCTGCAAGAAATTCACATCAAAAAGATGCATGAGGCCAACACTTTAGGAGATGAAAATCCTACAGTACTTCTTCAATCTTTGTGGCTAATTTGTACGACGCATTTTGGAATGCGAACAGGAAGGGAGGTTCACAGCCTATGCTGGGGTGGTGTAAGCCTTGGAATTGACCACGAGTCTGGAGAAGAATACATCATTCTAGACACCGAGAGGCAGACAAAAACCAGAACTGGGGAGAATCCCAAAGACACAAGGCAAGTATATCTTTAAATTATAAACACATTTCTAAAAAGAATATGATTATCATATTCAATATTAAAGAAATTTTCAGTTTTGTAAAGAACTTAGTAAATGAAAATCTAAGTCAAATTAAAAAAAGTATTAATAAAAATTCATTAATGCAGTACAGTAATCCTGAAAAACATACCGAATGAACTTAAAAAATCCCCGATAAAAAATGTAAAAAACATATATCTAAAGCGCAGAAAGGTGCTTCTTTCCCAAACCTCCAAATTTTGCTTAGGACCTTGTTCCCAAACAGGGGGGAAACAGGCGGAAGTACCGCACAGAGAAATAATTTAATGAATTTAGTGAAAATAACAATAAAAATAACATTTTGATAATTTAACACTTCTGATAGTTGTTTCCAGTACCGGACAGAAAAAGAAACAATATGGCACCATAATTGTCAGTGATTTAATCATCACTTTTTCTTATTTAGGCTCCTGAAACCAAAAGCATACAGCAACCCAGACAACACAGCACAAGATCCGATTCACCTATACAAGCTTTATAGATCTAAAAGGCCGGTTACCGCATGCGAGGACAACAACCCATTCTTTCTCGTGCCAGGTGGGAGAAACCAGAAATGTTGGTACCAAAATGCAGCCATGGGGATAAATAGATTGTATGCTATTATGAAGGACATGAAAGAGGATACGGGTATCCAAGCACCAAGGATAAAGCTTGATAAGAACATTAAGAATCTTTGATAATGTTAACATTAACTTATGAAAATAATTTAATGTAACTGACAAATCAATGAAACGGGAAGTAAGCAATTGCTTTCTAACTGTAACATTTCCGTGGTTTCTGGCTTTTTTATAACAATTTTTTTCCAAATACTGAAGTAAGTCTACATCAGAACAAAACATGTTACTTACATGGCTTGGTTGAACAGTCGATTCTTTAGTAGTGGTTGTTGTAAGTGGACCCTACCCTGCATGGACGAATTCCTGGACCTAACAGAATATTCTAGCTAAATGTTCATATCCAAGATGATAACAGGTAGTTCGGAACAACCTAAATAGTAACTGTAAATGAGTATTTCATACATAAAAAGCTACTACTAGATAGGTAACGACCTAACCTGGGTTTTTTTTCAATTCTTCAGTGCCAGGAAGAGAATGATCCAAAAGTTGACTGATGATGGTGTTCCGGCCAACAAATCGTCCAGATATCTGGACATAAGAATGTCAACAGTTTAAACAACTACAGCAAGATGAATAACGAACAGAATAGATCGATTTCTGGAATATTGTCCCACAAGCCCTGTTCCACTGTAGCTGTCGCTCCAAATCAAAATAAAGAGAATCAATTTCGTCGCCCCAACCACTGATTCTGACAACTACATGCAGCGAGGTTTTTTTTATTAACAGCAACTTTCATGGAAATGTAACATTTAACTTTAACACTAACAGAAGTGATACTACTCACACACAACTTTCTCAGCAAGTTGTTCAACCTAGGCAATCGACATCGGTCGAGTCATTTTCGCCAGACTCCCGAAGACCTTTTAAAAGAATCCGTCCTATGTTGTACAGCGACACTGACAGTGATTAAATAAAGATTAATCGGACAGTAGCTTAATCAATGTGTTAAATGATCCAATATTTGTTCCCGTTCCCTTTCGTTGTTTATATATTTCACAAACTAATAATCCAAATAAAATGTGTTGACATGAGGTTCACAATGGCGGATCACAAATTTGTTTGATAATACTCCGCGGGTTGAAGTTTTATAACTGTCAGTCATTTCGATTGTAATAAATCATTAAAACCGTTTAGTGTGTGTTAAATATTATGTTTGTTTTATTTGTTAACTTTACACATATTTTGTTTTAGGTTTTGCGGACAAATATTATTATAAATAGCTGCACTACTTTCAGCGGAACTTCTGTTCGAAAAAGTGAATCGGTTGATATATGAATTTGAGGCGCCCCACGGAGTGAGGCTCAAAGTAATAGGGAATCGTTAAATACTATTATATGGTTAATTACGCATATACGTAATAAACAGAAAATTTGTTGATGTTTGGTGTAAGATCAAATTTTATTTCACTCGTTATCACATAAATCTATATTTGCACTCGTGGCTACGCAACTCGTGAAAATATTGATTTCTGTGATCACTCGGTGAAATAAAATTCGATCTTACACCTAAATCAACGAATATCCTCTATATATTAGTCCAAAAGCATCTGCTTACATAAAATAAACAGGGATTGATTTCTGTAATATGTATTTGAAATTATATTTGTTTTTTTTATTTCACTTCAATGTACAGACTAGGTTTATGTATTTAATTTCATTTAGAAAATATGATTTTTTGTGAAAACCACCAAATAGGCTACATTGTTATTTTACTAAACTGGTTTTCTTCACAATTTCGACTAAGATTGTATATGTTATCACCAATTCTCGCTCGTACGTAACAAGAAATATGCACACGTTGATGTACGAAGAGAAAACTTGAAACAACAATGACCAGGAGCGCCATTTACTATCATGATTATGTAATAAATAGTCCATAACAACGTTCTGAATAAGCAATATGTGCTTTAATCGGATGGTATATTACCGTTCAGTTGTAGCATATATAGCTTTAAAGACGGCAAGTAGTTAGTCGATCAGCAGTGCATATATTATCAATGATATAGAGGATCTATCACGAGTTGTCAATTGATATTAATTTATAATAAACGAGTTTTGGAAATTTTATTAAGCGAGCCTCTGGCATCAATTGTCAACGAGTGATAGATTCTTTATATCATATGACACTAAAAACGGAAACTATACATTGATTTTTTGGAAAATCTCAATACCTTATACTGCACATGGTACGTATAACTTTATACGTAATGGCTATACTAACATGGATCCAAGGAAAGTCATATAATATAGAGTAATCGCATACGAGTTAAAACTTCGATTTTTTAAAAATTGAAAATTAGTTCCGAACAAAAAATAACTATCAAAGCATGTACGAGTATAGTTGCTAAGTGGCACCCTTACTGGTCGTTATCACTCTCTCGGTGTTTTTACTCGAATATATTACAATCCTGCAGATTACGCGTGTATTGTATTTCTAAAAGTTTTGCATCACCATTTCAAGTAATCGCATCACTTTTGCAAAGTCCTTTCGTGGTATCAGAGATGCCATGTTGAGATGTCGTTGCTTATCGTTAATATTTCAGGGAAAGTCTGCGTCATTAATAAATTTTATGTATTATAACCGCATTTGACCTGCTGAGAAACAACGCATTGCAGCTGAAGCATTTAAGCCATTGCATAAATGATATGCAGTAGTCTCGTTAGCAAAATAATCTTCTTGTGTATAAACACATTATGTCAAGGGTAGTAAGTTCATCCCAGTATGTTCTTTAAATCACAATTCCATACCCAATAAAACTTTCTTCGTTGTGCTCTTATAACAAGTCAACACCTATCATTTTAACGACAAAAAATCTTAATAGTCTAGACCAATTACCATCGCCATCCTTGAGACAAACATAATACAAATATATTAATCTCAAAACGAGCAGTTTCGAATATGCGTTTAGAGGCGCTAAATTTGAAGCAGTGTTATAAAGAAACTGGCAAGTTAATTATTTACTCAATTTATTACTCCACGATTATCTCCCTTTGGCCATAGAAAATGCATTGTGGCTATAATAGCGCATGTATCTATTATTCTAGCGGTTGTGCGCGAAATAGTGTACAGGCCCCTTATAAGTACCTGAACTCCACATAGCCCTACTGCAACAACGGAACAGCATCCCACAAGCATTATAGGAAAGTTTCTCACGATCAATACGTCGTAGATGCACACAATGCATTGCTCCAGACGGTGGTTTTAAAAGATTAAAAATGCGAATCTCTGTTTTATACTGACCCCAAAATAACTGGTACAAAACTTTGTCGCTAAACAACTGTTTCTGATTCAAAGTGATATTCATGTGTCGCTTGCATATATCTATTCTGTGACAAAATTTCGCGATGCTTACATACTTACCAAATGTGTTATGCTGTATAATGTAAGTGTTGCGTTTTCATTGCCGCTCAGTGTAATAACAATAGTCTAAATGTTTAAGTATGAATAACTGTATTGGTTGTCTTAACAGATATAATAATTTAATGGAGTAACGTTAATGCATGTTTCAATAAAGTTTTGGGGTATAATTATTAGTTAGGTTAGTTCATTTGCACTGATCAATGCTCGAAGCACTACTTCTTTACACATTTTAAGATGGTATGCATAAACATTTTTCACACAATTATGGCTTTTGTTATAACCGAGCAGAAATGCACACAAAATGATTGTTCGGACCTAGAAATCATTGCGTTATAACCTATTTTTTCGTTATATCCGATTAAGTTAGAAATAAAGAAGGGACGAAGTCGGGGATTTTTTCCATTACGCTATAACCGAGTTTTCGTTATGAGTGAGTTCGCTATTAGTAAGTTTCACTGTATATCATTCCTAATTTATGTTATTCAGCAAAAACAATAAATCTATTTTAGTAAGTAAAACTACGGCTACGACCCGGTCAGCTTGACGTTCATAATTGCAAGTGACGATTTCACATAAGCCATTACATAACCCCTATAATGAGGAAAGTAACTCATACAAATATTTGGATTGTGCTGCCAAAACAAATAGACCAGCCAAAGGTTATCAGACATTGACTTGAAGTCATTAAGATGTATGACAATAAATGTTTCATCATGTTGTAACTCATTTGTAAGCCATCGTTTGATATTCAATATTGACCTTATCTAGTTCCGTTTTATAATAGAACACCATTCGTGAAAAAAGGGAGGATATTACAATTAGCAATAGTGTCAACATCGTCAGGGTTACAGTTTTCAACGACCGTATTTAGAATGAATTTAGTTTTAATTCATCTGGTTGTGTTGTTATGTTAGAAGTTAGGATAAAACTGATTAACCTGTAATTGATACTTTACGAAATACTAGTAAAGCAAGATTACCATTGAATTAATAGGTTTCTTATCACCCTCATTGATGAAGTTCCAGAAATGTTCTTACTGGCTTCAAGAACTGTGAACGCATCAAGTTGTTGGGGTTTGCCATCTTAATACCCTATTCAGGAGGTACAATCCCTCCCTTATTACATGGCATTCTGTAAGAGAATTTTTCTCTTTTTTTACTAAAGTTCATAAACTGCCTAGAATGGATACCATTACTCAAAAGTATTGCTTCATTGCAGTGTATCACCATTTGGTAACAAACTAAGCATCTTATCAGAGGCCGTATAATGTAACCTTTCATTATCATTAGAGTCAGCAACCGAAACTTGATTGCCTTATAGGTATCGGTGTTCGGGAGAATCTTTTTTATTGGACATTTAATACTTGATAAGGTGGAACGATTATGTAATGCTAACATTGTCAGCTTCATCTGTGAGGCAACACAACAATTTTTTTAGCTGAACATCGATGGTATCTAGTGTTAATTATGATAAAAATGAATGCCTTGGAGCAACTTTGGTGTATGCATCTGTTTTTCCGCTGACGTCTTCATTATTTATTGACCTATATTGATGATAAATTGATGAAGTTAAAAGCGTCTATGGGGTCTATTTTCCCCACACTATGCAATATACTGTGGATGTATGCAGGGAATGAATGATTGTAAAGATGAAAGGAGTTATTTTCGGATAAACATCACATTTTCAATTCACCATCTTACTTTACCTCGGCCATTGTCTTGTGCATTTTCGGATTAATGTCTACAGGATAATTCGACGAATTTCTAATACGTGCCGGTTTTCTATTGGAGTTGACTACTAGTAACCACACCCATTGTTTGGTGGATAAACCAACTATTGACCTTTATACAAGAACAATATGTTCTAGACCTATATCTCAACTAACAGTTCAAAACACTTCTAAGTAAGAAGATTAGCATTCGTACACGTTCTAATCCAAGATTCTTGTAAGTTGCCTCTAACGACACAAGTGCAAATTCGCCTTAAAGTCATGTACTAAAGACAACATATTTTGTATGTAGATGTATAAAAGCAATCGAAACTTCTTCTTTAGGCAAAACGTATGTGTTCAAGGTAGTTAATTGGCATGAAGCGTTTGTCCTGACTTAGAGCATTAGGATGCCAATATGAATGGCCCTGGAACACATCATTAATCATGATATCGAATGGGGATTTCGTGAGACTCACACTGCTTCAAACGTATACATTTTAAGTCTAAGAGAAGCAAAATTGGTTCCATATTTCATTTTATTTAATGTGAAAATTGTTGTTAGAATAGGGGCTTTTTTTGTTTATTCGGCTTATGTGTGGACATTGCTAAGTGTATTTGCTAGAAATGTGTAATGTTATTTCCCTACCCATTCCTGCCTTGCCCATTATTTTAAACTAGGTTAAGTCGTTGTTGTGCCTCTTTAGGTCGCATAACGTTAGGTCACAGTCCTAAGTGTTTTAACTATGCCACACCCCGGGGTTGATGTGCTCATTTGGTCGCCGTTTTGGCATGGGTTTGTGTTGTTGTGTCGCCGCCCTGCGGGGCCTTGGGGAACTTGAGTGAGTTTTGACTGTGTTTCATTCGGTCTCATGCAATAACCGCTATTCTATAATTTCTTGGTGAAATTGGGTCATCCTGCATTTTTTCGGCGGAGACTTGGAATTTTTTTTATTGTTTCTTTGACTTATGTGTGGGCATTGCTCATGGTAGTTGTGTTGTGGTATTTCTGATCTCTGTGCTCGGCTGGTTAGGTTGAGTGCTGCCTTGCCTGTCGGATTTTCTTATACCTTTGTTTAACGGCTCTGCCTGGGAAAGCTGATGGTAAAACATCCGGTATTTCCCAGGCCCCCTGGCCACTAAATATTGTCCTCGGAGAATTTATTTCAAACATTTCCCCGGCAGTACGGGGAAGCTGGAAGATTACGTTATCCCAGCTATCCGTGGGGTGGGGCCATGATAGCAACAGACTCGTGCATAATATTTGAATACTAAATACAGTTTCTACCATCCACCAGAAGCGTGTTAACTTTATGTAATTGAAAAGTCACATAGAATTACATTTTAATATGATGTAGGTGTTCGTGTTTTCAATTATGACTAATCGCTGACTTCGAATGAGAAAGAGGTCGTAACTGCACTACACGGCACTTCTTTTGAGCCTATTTGCATTAAAGTCGGAACTTGTCACATGTTGACCAAACTGAAGTTGAAAAGGCTTGTTTATCCATAAGTAATAACTAGTTTTTCTTGTCGTCTCAAAATAGCATTTTTGTAGTTACGGCCTTTTCATTTTAAGTCATCCCCCTTTTAAAGGAAGTATCACTATTCCTTTAAGGGTTAAGGACATGTGGAAATGGTACTTGACGTTATCCTTGTCCTAGTTGAGGTTTACATTCAGTTAATACCCCTACATATAATCAAATCGTTGTACGAGAGGTGTTCAACTTATTTATGAACAAAACATGAACGCCGATTTTGGAAAATTGAATACAAATATTTGAAATATCTCTTTTAAACTATACGAGAAAAATGTTTGAAGTTCAACATATGTTCATTATATATTGTATATTTCACTTGGATAAAGCTAAAAACAACAATTTAGTAAATGATGTTGTTTTTTCTGTTTTTAAGGCAAAATGGCCCATTTAAAAGCATCATGAAAGTGTTGGTTTATTATTGTTTTGCATTTTTAATTAGACAATTAGTAATATTTGTCGTAAGAATGGTTATAGGAGTTCTGTTTCCAGTAATAGTGAAATGACACCAAAACTTGAAAATTTACCCGACATTGCCAAAACCTACACTATAAAGTAAAATTGGTTGTATGATATATATGATGATCCATTAGCTAAACGCGGAATAGTACCACTATTAATGCAAATGGGAGTGTTCAAAGTAACTAACAGTGAAATTATTTTGAAAAAGTTGAATGCATAGTTCCGGGAAAATACGAAGTTTCTATGCTGAAAATCAAGAAAAACATGCATCGCTCTTGGAGTCTAGAAATGCTAAATTAACAACATTATGTGAAAAATTTGCTTCACCATGGCGAAGCAATACCGTATCTTAGAGAATGTTATGATAGATTAGGGTATGCTTTTTTAGAAAAGGTCACAGGGATAGGGAGAAGTTGGAATTTGTCCAGCTTTATGAGGTCGCAGCCGTTTTCATGGAAGGGCATTGTGTTTGTTGTTATGGAAAGACGCACGTCACAATCAATATCAAATTGGCGAAATTGAAGGCTGTGGTATACGTACAAGCCGTTTCAGATCAGGTTTTTAGCAAATAAGTGTTGCGTATCGTTCCTACTGACTGTTCTAAGAAATTATTTTTTCATTCCAATTCAGCTTCAAAGCACCAGATACGACGCCAAATTAAAAACTTGAGAATAAAACTTTTATATATATTATAACCGAATAGTGTATGTCGATGTCTTTTCATGCTTTAACAATAGCATTTACTATCTGGTTGATACTAAAACATCGATTAAAGAAGTAAAATGTAAACATAAATATTTCGAGTTCTAAACCTTCAAAACGCAAATAACAACAGCCTCTACTGCAATGCTGATTATGATTTACCCGTAACGTATTGTCAATTTACAATTATTATATATACTTCTTGATACACTACTTTACAAAATATAAAAGTTTTTATTCAATTTCATTGTTAGGGTAACAAAATATCGAAGTTCATTTTCTGTTCATATATAAGTTGAACACCTCTCGTACACCACTATCTTATTTTAGCAAAGTATTTCTATATACCATGTCTCTTAAGTTTTATCTTGCATTTCGTTTCGGCAATATGATACTGATGGGAGACTAAACAGCGTTGATAAAAATGTTTTTGTATATTTTATGTACATTGTATATTGTTTTAAACATGTATTAGTCGGGACTGTACAGCACTTTTGAACGTGTGTATACATGAAAAAAGGGCTATATAAATATGGTATAATAAATAATAAAAAAAGCCAGCGATATGGTAGTGTAACGTCAACATCCAAAGTGCGAATGAACTGCGCGAGTTTAAGCTGAATAATTAACTTATATCGCTAAAGTATCGAGACGAAATGATTAAAAGCCTTTTTCATTACGCCCATTTCTGTAATACATCTGATATTTCCTGATACTAGTTAGAAATTACTCAAAACTTCTATGGCCTCCGTTCCGGGAAAACAAATATATACTTAACGTATGTTGAAGTGTTATGTTATGTATCTCTAACTAACTTGCTTTGTAAGGAAGTGGGTACGTTACATCAATCTGGATGCTCCTTAATACTTAATAACAGTTTTTTGTAGGATTGAATCCAGAATTGAAGCAAATAATGCTGTGAAAATACGACCCCTCATATTCTTCTTCTTAACTGGTATCTATGAATATTTTAAGTTTTGTATCTTCTGTAACTTCAACCATTTCCTCGTTCATGTGAAGATTTCGTACAATGTTTACCTTGACAGGTATATATTCCTTTTATCCTTTCAATTTATTTCTTTATAAGTACATTTACATAATATTACATTTAGTACAAAATTATTATCACAGGCTATAAATGGTAAATGGATGCACTTATAAAAACCAAATTTCCAGAGAGAGAGAGAGAGGGGGACATATAGATACTGTTTGTTCTGCACCATTTCAGCAATAAGATTGATTTGTGCGTCTTATTCTAATATGATCAAAAAATCCCCCCCCCCCATTTGTTCTCGAACATTTCATTTTGGTTTTTGATTGCCGAATTGTTTTCTCTATCTTGATTCTATGTATCAGATAGTCCTTCAAAGATTCGATTGTTGACACAGTGAGTGTGCATTTTGACTTAAAAAATGAAATATTTAGTAAGAAGTATGATGTAGTTTATTATACAAGTTTTTTAGCGTTGCTTTGTCTGGTGCAGAAGGATATGTCAAATTAGTTGAAAGTATTAATAGTTGGCACATATAATTTTAAGAAGTTATTAATATTTCCCCAAATATCTTTTATGACACGACATTCCTTGACCATATGTGTGTTGCTGTCTGGAAACATAGAACAAAAATCACATAGGTTAGATGGGACTAGTTTGCACTTCAGTAAAAATTAGTTGTTTGTCATAGGTTTGATTAAATACTTTTATTGGAATGCTCGCAATTTTGTGTCTTCAGTACAGAATAGGGGTGTTAAAATATGTTTTCCCATTTCATATTATTGTGTCCAATTTCACCAGTCCATTTAACAATTTGCTTTATATGCTTTGTTTGTTTGTTTTCGATCAAAATATTATATGCAATTTTGTTGATATTTCTTTTATTCTTTAATGTAATTACTAGGTACTGTGGGGAGCGGTGACCTAGAGGTAGGGCGCGCGTTTCGGGATCGAGAGGTCCCGGGTTTGACCCCCCCCCCCTCTGTACCACTGTTTAATTTCTCTGAGCAAGACCCACAGCTCCACTCCACCATGGTGTAAAATGGTACCTGTGAGGACAGTGTCTATTGCTGGGCACCGCAGATCGATGTTGGCTGCCACACCAAAGGAGAGAAATAGTCTCCCCAGGGAGACACGAGTGTAGGTTTCCATATGTAAACCAATGACCAGGGGAAGTTGAAATATCAAAGGGTGCTTGAGCGACCTTACAGCTGAAAAAAGCCCTAGAAAATTGGTATCTTTTAGCTCACCTGTGAGCTTTTGTGATCACTCGTCATCCGTCCGTCATCGTCCGTCGTCCGTCAACAATTGGCTTGTGTACACTCTAGAGGCAGCAGTTTTTACCCAATCTTCATGAAACTTGATCAGAATGTTGTACTCTATGAAATCTAGGCCAAGTTTGAACTGGGTCATGTGGGTCAAGATCTAGGTCATTAGGTCAAATCTTAGACAAATCTTGTGTACACTCTAGATATCACCAATTTGTTCCAATATTCATGAAACTTGGTCAGAATGTTGTTTTCTAGGAAATCTAGGACAAGTATGGAACTGGGTCATGCGGGGTCAAAAACTAGGTCACTAGGTCAAATCTTATAAAAACCTTGTGTACACTCTAGAGGTCACCAATTTCATCCAATCTTCATGAAACTTGGTCAGAATGTTGTTCTGAATGGAATCTAGGCCAAGTTCGAAACTGGGTCATGCCAGGTCAAAAACTAGGTCACTAGGTCAAATCTTAGAAAAACCTTGTGTTCACTCCAGAGGTCGTGGTTATGATCCAATCATCATGACACTTGACCCGAATGTTGTTTTCTATGAAATCTAGTTTGAAACTGGGTCATGTGTGGTCAAAAACTAGGTAACTAGGTCAAATCTTTGAAAAACCTAGTGTTCACACTAGAGGTCACAATTTTGATCCAGTCTTCATGAAACTTGGTCAGAATATAGGTATGGAATCTAGACCAAGTTCAAAACTGGGTCATGTGGGGTCAAAAACTAGGTCACTAGGTAAAATCTTAGAAAAACCTAGAGTTCACACCAGAGGTCACAATTTTGATCGTATCTTCATGAAACTTGGTCAGAATGTTGTTCTCTATGGAATCTAGACCAATTTTGAAACTGGGTCATGTGGGGTCAAAAACTAGGTCACTAGACCAAATCTTAGAAAAACCTTGTGTTCACTCCAGAGGTCGTGGTGTTGATCCAATCATCATGAAACTTGGTCAGAATGTTGTTCTTTATGAAATCTAGGCCAAGTTTGAAACTGGATCATGACGGGTCAAACACTAGGTCACTAGGTCAAATCTTAGAAAAACATTGTGTTCACTCCAGGGGTCACTGTTTTGGGTCCAATCTAAATGAAATATGGTCAGAGTGTAGGTTGTACTGATACCTAGACCAATGTGCAACAGGTGAGCGCCCTAGGGCCTTTCAGCCCCTCTTGTTAACTTTTTTTGTACTCCAGTGGATTGTATGACAAAGGTTCTAGACATAAAGTTTGTTTCCATTGCATCGGTATGTTTTGTACAAGACTATAGTATTTAGTATAATCACCAACTCTAATATCATTTAGTTGTATTAGATCTTCGAAGTTATAAAATTTCGAGGATCTGTTATCATACATGTGTTCGATAAAGTGGATCCCCTTATCACACCAGTCTTTGGAATAGAAGCTATTATTTCTATCAAGTTTAATCGAACTATTGTTCCAAATTATTTCTTTTGATACTTGTTTGTGATCTGGTTTTAATTTATCTTACTCCATGATAACATTATATCTTTGAGAAATTTGGATCTTATATTTAACGATTTTGCATTATTCTGAATCATGTTACATTTAAAAAATAGTTTTTCACCAGATATGTCTAGTTCGCTTTCATATAATATGTTGCTAGTTATTGATTTTATTATCATGTGATCTTTTTATCCAACTTATTTTTAACCCATCAATAAAAGAATTAAAATCAAACATTTGTAAACCTGCATTTTTATAGTCTTGTATAATAGTGTTTCTTGATATTTTATGTGGTTAGCCATTCCATAGAAAGTCAAACGTTACTTTTTCAATGTTCTTTATGATGTCTATGTTTGGTTTATGTAGTACAGTAAGTGGATGGATAAGTGTTGGGAGTACAAACGTTTTCAAAACATTTATTTTACCCGGATAAGTTCCATTTTTTTCAGTTTTGCAGGCAGTGACAGAACGCGTTGATTTTTGGAATCAAATTGAGGTCGTGCACTCTAATGGTATTGTTAGTGAACACATTGCCTAGCGCACTGGCAGAGTCGGGTGTCCATACAAATTTATCTTTCTAACAATATTCCAGGTCTATGTGTTTTAACGAACCTATTCTCAGTGCTGTGCATTTATTTATATTTAGTTTAAGTTTTAGGCCTGATATAAATCATAATTCTCCTAGAATCCCCATTAGTTTTTGAAACGACTTTTTTCCACTTACAAAGAAACTAGCATCGTCTGCGAATAATGTTTGTTTCATTTATTTTTAAATATAGTAAACCCCTTTAAACTTTCAGTGGTATTCATTCGTCTTGCCAAGATTTCGATACAAATTTTAAATAAATATGGAGAGGACATCCTTGACGTACTCCTTTCTTGATGTCGAAAAGGTTTGAGCAATAACCATTGTTTGTAACACATGCTTTTGCATCTTTATAGAACAACGATACCCATTTTATCAATTGTTCGCCAAAATTGAAATATCTAAGTCATTTGAAAATAAAATTTTCAAGTTTTTTTAGAAATTCTGCAAAAAAATATAATACCAGGTTCATGGTTTTCCTGCATTTTTTCAATCATTCCTTGTTTTAGCCTTACATCTTCACCAATATATCTATCTTTTACGAATCCCGTTTGATCTCCACTTATTAAATGTGTTAATGTATTTTTAATTCGATTAGCTTTGTTAGTCCCCTACCGGTGAAACCGGAAGGGACTTATGGTTTGCGCTCAGTCAGTCAGTCCGTCACACTTTTTTGTCTGGAGCATCACACTTATTTGTCTGGAGCATAACTTCAAAACTAAGCAAGCTATGACTTTGAAATTTCACATGTGTATAGATATTAACAAGGAGAAGTGCAGTGCACAATAATCATAACTCTGCCTTACTTAAATTTTGAGTCATTCCCCTTAAATACTTAAATTTTGTCCAGAGCAGAACTCCATTACCAAAAGAGATATGATTTTGAAACTTTACATGTGGATAGATATTAATGAGGAAAAGTGCAGTGCACAAGAACCATAACTCTCCCTTGCTTAATTTTTTAGTTAGTCCCCTTTGTTAATTTTCATACTTAAATTTTGTCCGGAGCATAACTCCATCACCAAAGGAGATATGATTTTGAAACATTACATGTGGATAGATATTAATGAGGAGAAGTGCAGTGCACAAGAACCATAACTCTCCCTTGTTTAATTTTTATGTCGCCTGAAAAGGCGACATATAGGTGTTACTTTGGCGGCGGCGTCACAAATTGCTTGTAGACCTTGTCCGGGCTGTATCTCACTCATGTATTGACACTTTAAAAATGACTTGGCATAATTGTTAAGCACCACGAGGCGGTGTGCAGTGCGCAAGATTCAGGTCTCTAGCTCAAAGGTCACATTTAGAGGTCAAACATCAAAAATGACCATTATAGACCTTGTCCGGGCTGTATCTCACTCAAGCATTGACACTTTAAAATTACTTTGCATAGTTGTTAAACACCATAAGGCAGTGTGCAGTGCGCAAGATCCAGGTATCTAGCTCAAAGGTCAAGGTCACACTTAGAGGTCAAACATAAAAAAATGACCATTATAGACCTTGTCCGGGCTGTATCTCGCTCATAGATCGACACATTTTTAAATAACTTGGCAAATGTGTTAAACACCATGAGACAGTGTGCAGTGCGCAAGATACAGGTCTCTAGCTCAAATGTCAAGGTCACACTCAGAGGTCAAACTTCAAAAATAACCATTATAGACCTTGTCCGGGCTGTATCTCACTCATGCATGGACCAACCTTTCTTATATTTGGCATCAATGTTCACCTTAATGAGACAGGGGTTCATGAAAGACCCCGAGGTTCATATCTCAAAGCGAAGGTCACAGTTGAAGGTCAAATTGAAGCTTGTCCAGACCATAACTTTGTCGTGCATTGACCAATATGTCTTACATTTAGCATGAATGTATACCTCCATATGCTGGAGTGTCATGCTCAACCCTCAGGTTCCTATATCAAAGGTCAAGGTCACAGTTCAAATTTCTAAAGAAGCTTGTCTGGACTACAATTTTGTCATGCATTGACCAATCTTGCTTGAAATTGCCATGAATGTCAACCTCTATTAATCGGAGTGTCATGAGTAACCCCTGGTTCTTTTCTCAAAGGTCAACGTCACAGTTAGAGGTCAAAGGTCAAACTGAAGTTTGTAGGAATAATTTATTCTTCATGCATGATGGCATTAGATGTAACTTAGCACATTCAAGTCAGTGCATTGTTTTTCAATGTGCGCCAAGGCTCGACATAATTTGCCTGAGGGCACAAATTTCTAATGTTCTCTTGGATCTCTGTTCTCATAAATTCAGTGTTCAGTTAATCTTTTTGTTTCCAATACTTGTATTTTTGGTGTCGCCTGAAAGGGCGGCATCACAAATTGCTTGTCCGGAGCATAACTTTGTCACCTTATGTTCAAATGACTCAAGATTTGGTATGCATGTTTCTTGCAATAATCCAAAGTGCAATGCACCAGAACAATAACTCATCCTTGCATCGTTTTTTAATTATGTCCCTTTCACACAAAAGGCACATAACTAGTTACTGTGATCTGCCATGGGAGAACAAGTCGCGGAACGTTGTTCTCCAACGCGTGTAAGAACAAAATTTGAATGTGTGACGTCACCATCCTTTTGGTGCGAAACAGTAGCGCCAACGACTTAAATTTGTTATTGCTGACGTTGTATTGACCAAGTAACTATGATAATATGATTAAAAGAATGCGCCACCCGTTGTCTTTGAGATCTACATCTCCAAAGACAACTCATGACGGATCCTACATTATTGCAGTTAAAGTAAGGTTAAGTCACTAACAACATCAATTCTCATATTTCATGTAGTCAGGCGACACATACGACTCGTGGAGCTTCCTTAATTTTTTAGGTATTCTCCTTTGTTAATTTTTTACTTAAATTTTGTCCGGAGCGTAACTCCAATTCCAAAACAGATATGATTTTGAAACTTTACATGTGGATAGATATCAATGAGGAGAAGTGCAGTGCACAAAAACCATAACTCTCCCATGCTTAATTTTTTGGTTACCCCTTTGTTAATTTTCATACTTAAATTTTGTCCGGAGCATAATTCCATTACCAAAAGAGATATGATTTTGAAACTTTACATGTGGATAGATATTAATGAGGAGAAGTGCAGTGCACAAAAACCATAACTCTCCCTGTTACAATTGGCTACCGGTAGGGGACTTTCATTGCTTGACAATATTCTTGTTTTGAATGCTATTTAATAGTCTATGTTAAGTAAAGATATATGGCGCCATTTATTTAAAAAGGTATGAGAAAATCCGACAGGGAAGGTAGCACTCAACACAACCAGCCGAGCTCAGAAATCAGCTTTATATACAGCAGAACCTATAACTTCATCGTTAAACCACGAGTTCTTGAACAATTTACCTCAAGTCTCGAGTGAGAATAATAGCTATTTAGATAAAAACATTGACGAAACAGAAATTTTAAATACACTTAAAGGAATGCCGGTCGACAAATCCCCCGGTAGTGATGGTTTGTCGTCAACATTTTACCTAAAAATTTTCCACTTATTTGGTCATATTCTTAAGTTTATTTTCATTGTCATACTCAGAAGGACATATGTCTGAGTCACAAAGCATGTCATATATAACTCTTTTATGTAAAGATAGGAGCAATTCGACGTCCATGAAAAATTATAGACCTATCTCACTTTTAAATATAGATAGGAAAATTATTTCCAAATTATTAGCCAAAAGGTTATCATGTATATTACCATAAATTATAGGTATTAGTCAAACATGCTCCATCAGAGGTAGATCAATTTTTGACAATGTTCATTTACTACGCAACATTTTCGATTATGTCGAACAGAAAAATATAGCAGCCTGTTTCATTATTATCGACCAAGAGAAAGCGTTTGATAGAGTTTCTTGGTCATATTTGCATGACGTCCTACATTCCTTTGGCTTTAGCCCAACATTTATTAAATGGATTCAAGTTTTATATCATGATATTAAATCATCTGTCATTGTTAACAATTTTATATCTGAACCTTTTACGTTATCGCGATCGGTCCGCCAGGGTTGTTCATTATCTCCCCTTTTATACGTTTTATGTTTAGAACCATTTGCCAAGAAGATTCAAGATAATCAAGAAATTAAGGGAATTACAGTTCCAGGTGGGGCACATGAGTGCAAACTTTCACTATACGCTGATGACAATACAGCAATTTTGACCAGTCATTTATCATTTATCAATTAAAAAGTTTCTTTTGGAGGTTTCCAAGTTTGAAAAAGTTTCAGGTACCAAAATTAATTATCGAAAAACTAATGGATTATATTTAGGCAAATGGAAGAATAGATCGGATCACCCCTTTGGTATTTCATGGGTAAGAAATTGTAAATTATTAGGTTACTGGTTTGGTTATGCCTTAAATAATGATGATATCTGGTCTAATTTATATACCAAGTTTTCTAAAACATTAAATCTAAATTTGTCACGTGCTTTGTCCTTTAAAGGTAGGAGTACAGTCGATAATTCATTAGCCTTTTCTCAAATCTTGTATTATATAACTGCAGATATCATGCCCAAATATTATGTTAAACTCTTTCAGAGAGCTATTTTCCATTTCATTTGGAATTCGAAATCATGCGAACCTATAGCCCGTGAAACATTACATTTACATTTTAAACAGGGAGGTCTTAATGTCCCAAATATAAAGAAAAGATGGTATGCTATATTAATTTGCCATTTGCAAAAGTTAATAAAAAATCATGATGCAATATGGTGTCATTTTGCCAAGTATTGGATTGGCCTTAATTTAAGGAAATTCAACCCTTCTTTTTCTTCCAACAATTTTCCACACTGTATAGATCATACCCCAAAGTTTTATACACATTGCTTAAAAGCGTTAGCAGCCATCCAAAAAATTGAACCAGATTTTGCTTTTTCCATTAGTTTACCTTCCAAATGCTTATATAAGATTTTGCTCAACTCGGAGAAATATACTCCCAGATGTGTACGTGTTTTCCCACATATCAATTTCAAAAATGTATTTGAAAATATATTTTCAAAAACAATTGACCCATTACACAAGAATATTTGTTATAGGCTAGTACACGATGTTGCTTTTGTAAACTATTTCTTGTATTTGAGAAATATCTCAAAAATTAAAACATGTTACTTCTGTAACAATATTGAGACAAAGTATCACTTATTCTTAGAATGTGCATATTTTACACCATTGAACAAAGTTATTATTCACTTGTTAAAATTAATTTCCGATAATAAACTCCAATTCTCGGAGGAAATCTTTATATTTTTTGATTTACCTAAGTTAGAACAATGTGTATTGTACCCTGCTTTGGTAATTTTATCTATCTCAAGATACGTTATATGGTCAGTTAGAAATGCTTTTAAACATGAACATGTTAAGATCACAAAGATCGCTGTAATAAATAAATTCTTGTCATTATTGAGATTTCGTCTATCTCTTGACATTGATAGATTAACACCCGTTAAATTCATTGATTACTGGAGTCAACACAATTTATGTGCTTGGGCTGACAACTGAGAGTTTAGTCCCGAATTGAATGCCGATTTATATGTTAAAATGTTTAAATTGAAATGATATGTATCTTTGCTTCGTTTGCTGCTCTTCTCATTTTTCTACTTTCAGAAGAAGTTTCATTTTAGTATATGTAACTCCAGCCAGGAGCCATGAAACTTCAGTCATCAAAACTTATTTTATGCATTCTTGTCTCACCTGAAATAGATGCTGGATATTTTTGTAAAATTATATTGTTTTTATATTGAACCTATTTTAGGTTTTATAAGATGCTGAAGCGAGTCCGAGAAAAACATGCAGTCCACATGTGGTTGTCGGACACACTGCAGGGTCATACTGTAATTCATATCACTTAAATGCCTCATACTTCTATTAACTAGTACATCCAGTGTCTATTCAGATTACCATAAACATATTATGTTATTGTACAATCTGCTTCTTGCCCTTCTTATGTCGGTGTGGCGCAGGCTGAATATTTATATATGAGGCCTGCGACATACCATCAGTGCGGGGTTGTCCCTTTTAAAAAACTTCAATATTTGTAAAATGAATATGTTCAAATGTACTATGTTAATTCAATATTTACCAATACGTTGTATCTTTAACTCGCTTGTAATAATAACCATCCCATTCAAATAATACGCGTGTAACATTTAAATATTAAACCAGTGAACATTAAATATAGAACAGTGACGATCATTTTGAAATCCTCCTCTTGACTATCAAATGTGAACTTCAAATACAGATCAGTGATAACTGTGTTAGAATCCTCTTCATGACAGTGTTGAATACCCTTGCTCTCGTGAACAGTTTAAGACAAAATCAAATAAATATACTTCTTTGTCAAATATTTCAATTTGTACTTATAAAATATGTCAAAGCAAGTCGATGTTTTCAACTTCCGATTATTTTCATATAGCAGTTAAATATATATACTGGTATATATATTAGTACCATAAGTAATATTATTTTTGTTCAAAATTCCAAATTCAATAACATCAACTTGCTTCCGTTTTAGTTTAATTTTGGTCCCTTCCCTTTTTTCACAAAAGAAGCAGGTTACAGGCTGCTGTGCAGCCTGTTGTTTTAAAATGTAATATGTCGAATAAATTATGAAAAACAAAAAAAGCTCAGAAATCAGAAACACCACGACACAACTACCCTGAGCAGTCCCATCGAAACCCATGCATAAACGGTGACCAAATGAGGTTTAACAACGCCGGGGCGTGACCTAGGTTAAAATACTAAGGACAGTCACCTAACGTCATGCTACCTAAAGAGGCACAACTATGACTTGACTTAGTTAAAATATGGGCAAGGTAGGAAATGGGGTGGGAAATAATATTACCCACTCCTAGCAACTACAATGAGCAATGCCCACACATAAGCCGAAGAGACAATCAAAGATCCAAGTCCCCGCCGATAAAATGCAGGATGACCCACATTCTCAAGGAAATTATATAATAGCGGTTATTGCCGAATGAAACGCAGCCAATACTCGACCAAATTCCTCAAGGCCCCACTGCACGGCAAACCAACCACACAAACCCGTGCCAAAACGGCGATTAAATGGGGCACAACCATCCCTGACCTAGTTAAAAAAACACCAAGGACAGTGACATAACGTTAATACGTGTTAAAGAGGCATTATGGGACTTGACCTAGTTTACAATAATAGGCCAGAAAAGGGTGAAAATATATATGCTATAAACGTATATTATAGTGTCAAACAGCTATTAAGTTTGTTAAGTTTTTTATCCTTTTTCCGGTATAAATGTAAAAATGTCACCGTTTTGATCCAATCTTCATGAAACTTGGTCAGAATGATGTTTTTCCTGAAAACTAGGCCAAGTTCGGAGCTGGGGCATGTGGGGTCAAAAACTAGGTCACTAGGTCTAATCTTAGAAAAACCTTGTGTACACCCTAGATGTCACCGTTTTGATGCAATCTAAACTTGGTCAGAATGTTGTTCTGCATGAAATCTAGGTCAAGTTTGAAACTGGGTCATGCGGAGTCAAAAACTAGGTCACTAGGTCAAACCTTAGAAAAACTTTATGTACACTAGATGTCAACGTTTTGATCCAATCTAAACTTGGTCAGAATGTTGTTCTCCATTTAATCTAGTGTTATATTGTTGTAAATGTAATCTACTGTAACATTGTAACGACTGGAAATCATAGTTTTAGTGTCCCTTACGTTCAGTCATCAATCGGAATGTATTAAAATGCTTTATAACATTAAATAAAGAGGGTTTTTTCTGCTTATAAGTCAATGGTAAACTTAAATAAAAAAGGCTTTCCCTGCTAATAAGTCAGAGGACCATCAGTGACATAGTTCATGCTATGCATAGTTTCTGATTGTGTATTGGTGTGTTTTTTGTAGAAAGATTACCAAAAGCTTCATATCAGAAACCATATCACTGGTCCATTTGTAGAAAGATTACCAAAGGCTTCATAATAGAAACCATATCACTGGTCCATTTGTAGAAAAATTACCAAAAGCTTCATATCAGAAACCATATCAATGGCCTATGATGAAAGCCTCGAGTAAAACAATAGGCCGTTCTGAACCGTGCACTTGTTTATGTCTCTGTTAGGAAAGGAAGATTTATACAAAAAAGATATGTCGAAATTGGACATGAAAGGCAGCACTCATTTTACTAGCCAAACACAGAACAACGTAGCAAAACAACTAAACTTCACCGAGCAATGCCCTCACATAACCCGAAGAAATTATTTAAACCACCAGTCCCTGCAGCAAATTGTGGACAAAATTTCACAAAGAAGTAACAAACAAACCCTGCTATGTAAACATGTACTGACTTACAACAAGTTCAAGAGTCGTTCATTTTACAATACTAGTAATCTTAATAGTCTTCTTCAAAACATTCGGGAGCCAGAAATTGACGTTGGCCAAATCACCATATTACTAAGTGTTTTTAAATACATCAATGTAGTTTTTATTCCAATTATCCGGAAGTGTACTAGGATTATCACCCTTTAATGAATTTGAGCAAGGAGTACGATTCATACATGCAGTATTTGTTGGAGAAAACCCTACGAGACGGCGATACAAAATACTTCAAAATATTGTTGGAGTCTCAACTAAATAACTACCTTTGTTGGAGAAAAATGCTACAGGACGGCAATGCAAAAGACTTTAAAATATTGTTAAAGTCGCAACTAAATAACGATAGAAAAGATATTGACGCCCGTCATAGAAAATGTGATCCGGAAGTAATATGAGTATTTGGCTATGAATACTTGAGATGCCTATAGGAAAATGGACTACATGTATTAAGATAGTCGGTCTGGATTATTTGTTATCCCATCTAGGGGGTGTTTAATACTATAAGAATATAGTGAAGCAACCTCCTGGCTTTATCCATCAGAACTTGATGTGAATAAAAACGGAATCGAAATCAAAGAATGTATCAGAGTTTGGCCATCGTGGTGGAATTTTGATACTTATATAATTATACTGATTGAAAGTAACAGCAACTATAATATATAATTATGAATCTCCAGCCTAATGTAACCTGAAAATGCCACCCATAGAGAACATAATGTATGTCACTACGGTGCGTCAGAACGCAACTTAAACCGAATATTGCCCGTAAAAAACTAGTTTTACTATATATCTGTGTCATATTGCCTACGAAATGAAATGCACCTGGTCATTGAGGTTCCAAATATCCATATGGAGTCTGAAGTAAGGCAGTCAAGTGGACAACCCCGGAAATCCAACGTGACAGCTACAAGATATGGTACCATCAACACGTTATGGGTCTGAAGAAAGACATTTACTTTGCCATGTACAATAGCTCATGGGAATGCGGACAGTTTACTGGTGTATAACACCATGTGGTTCCACATTATTCAGAAAACACAGAGCGCCGCAAAATGATTCATTTATCCCTTGCACTTATGAAATTTGCGCAAATTAAAAGTCTAGTCGAAATACCATTAAATCTCATCATCACAAATAACATAATTATATTGCTAATGGACATTGTCTTAAAAGATTAACTTGAGCTACTAGCATAAGAAAGCTGGTCATTGTTCTAGCGCAATTTACGAAATACCTTTGGCGGTAAATCGATACATATAATGGATTCATAGATGGTAAAAACAAAACTACACCGAGACACGTTTCAAGTAACCGAGGAGGGCAATGCAGAGTATCAAATCAGGTTCAACTTACTACTGGTCGGCGATCAGTTCCCGATGGCTACCAGTATCCGACATTTGATATTTTTTCGTATTTAGCGTAGCTCTAAAATGAAGATATTTGGTATGATTAAAGAACTTGACACAAGCAACATTTGTGTGTCAGAAAATTTACAATTCACGGAAATAAAATAAAAATATCAAGAAATACATGCAATGAAATGATAGTCGTCACCTCTTTCCCTTGGGGGATCATCTGTTTACGAAAGATGTGCATGTTCGATGAAACAAACGAGTTCATCTATAAATAGCCACGGGTTTGCCAGAGTTTTTGACAAAGCAAGGTTTAGCTCCACAACAGGTATGAGTAGTATCGGCGATCCATGCAAAACTCGATGTTAGATAAATATTGACAAAAACGTCATCATTGACGTCATTATGTATGACGTCAGCGATTTTTACTAATTGGAAAAAGCACTGACCATTAGGCCTCAATTCCATTATCGGTGTGTAAACAAACAAAGAGAGACAACTCTAAAAAGCTATGTTCAGTCAACGGGAGATAATTTCCTTTTAGTTGAGAGGGTCAAAAGGGGGAAAAGGGGAAATTAAACCTAATTAAATGTGAAATGTCGGATACTGATACTCTACATCTAATTTACGGCCTGAAATAGTGACCCCTTCTTCGCCCCGAATTCTACGCACTGTATGACGTCACAAATGTCAAATTGCGATTATAATATCGGTCTGGAGCTCAGGATTACAAAAATGTAAGTTATTTTGTTTTAACCCGTTTAGTTTTCGAGATAATGCCGAAAAACATGCAAAAAATGTCGGAAACTGGTCGCCGACCAGTAGGGGGTCATTCAATTCATCATGTTAACTGTCATTCAAATTCTTACGTACAACTAGAAAATTGTGTCTGTGGGCAAATTATGCCGAGCCTCGGTGCACGTTGAAACAAATGCACAAACTTAAATGTTCCAAGTTACATTTGATTCCAACATGCACGAAGAAGAAAGTATCCGTTCTTGCTTCAATTGGACCTCCAACTGTGACCGGGTTTTCCCAAGCCATTCCGATCAATAAAGGTAAACTGTTATGCCAATTTTAATCTTCGGTCCGGAAAAACTTCAACATCCAACTGTGACCTTGACATTCGATATAAGAGCATGACACTCCCGCTCATAGAGGTAAATATTCATGCCAAAGAACGATAAGTCCATAAAACATGACGTATAGTCCAGTTAGGGTAATATGACAGTGACGTAGAGGTAGAATCCACTATTACGGTGTAAAACCAATTATAAAGGCTTATACAAACAAGATTGTGTTATTTTAATGCTAATCTAAACTCTACCTGTGCTGTCAATGGTTGTAGTCTTTTGGGTATACCTAAACAGCTATGTCATTGGAAAAATAATCTAACTGGACCGTAGTTGTGGTCTGAACATGAATTTGACATCCAACTGTGACCTTGATCTTTCAGATAGGAACCGGGGATGAGCATAGAGTTGAGCATTCATGCCAACAATAAGAATGATTTGTCAATGCATCACAAAGTTATAGTCGGTACAAGCTTCAATTTGACCATCAGCAGTGACCTTGACCTTTGAGATAGAAACCGGGGATGGGCATGTCACTCTGCTTTATGGAGGTAAACATTCATGCCAAATATAAGACAGATGGTTAATTCAAATGAATTCCGAACCCGTTCAAGATCCTCCGGTGATAGCTTGTAGAGAGGGCGTGGTTTACCATACAACGCCGGTTCACAAAGTCGTTTTCCATGGCCCGCCTCACGCTTTTTCCCCTTGAAACATTTTCTCATGATTTGCCACTACATAAAACATATGCTTATTTCGGTATTGGCTCGTGGGGAGTCTGCTACATAATTAATTGTTTTCAAGTTTTGGACAAGCCTTTGAGCAGCCGGAACTATTTTCCTGATAACTGTCAGCACTGTACCCGAAGAATGCATTGCAGTATCTGAAACAATCACGTTGGACTTGTGTTCAAGCTTGTCATCAACCCCTTTATAGAATACAACAGTTGGATGCAGCGCTGCTGATCCTTTGTCGGAATATGCAGATTTAATGACTGTTGAGACTTTTTACTTTTCATGGTACTTGTAACATCCATTGCTTGTTTTGTACCGGCAATATCATCAACAAAATACTCGTGCAAATGCAATTTTCTGGCAATATATTTATGTTTTCTCGGCGACAACCAGCTACTTCTCATCAATGACTTTGTTCTTCTTCTAGGGGTGAGTGTTACACTCGTTGGTCTTCTATCACTTGTTTCACCTGATTTAACTTCTGTAGATGTTCAGCTTGTGATCTACGCTGTGTATTGTTCGTATCTAGACAGTCGTTTGCGCATCGTATTATTCTTTACACTAAGCCGTCACTGAGCTTTTGTATTTTCTGTTCAGTTTCTATCAACGTTTATATTCCTTTTTCTGCCTCGTTTGGGTTTTTCAAAAAATTTCTTTATTATCAGACCGGTGTTTTACCGTGTTTCCGGTTCTTCAGTCGTTGATGTACTTGGTGTTGGATATTCATTTGTTGAAGTTGAGTCGCACGGCCCATCAGTTTCATGAATTTCTCTAGTACTTGAGCGCAGTTTCGTCGTTGTTCTCTATGATATTCTGATGGTTAATGGTCTGTTCTTTTGTCTTATTTTGTTGTCGCTTTTTTTACATTGCCTTTCCTAGTTTACTGTGTCGCTTTCTAAGCTTCCCTCGTGTCAACTCAGCTATTGGTACGTAGTACTCACTAATTTTGATCGCCTCTTTTTTTAGGTATTCCTCGCGTAACTCAGCCTTTTTCTATCTCTGTACTGTAGGCCTTCTGGATCTCATCACATCACGTGTTTTACCCGTCTTCTGCAATGTAAATTTAACAATAATTACCGAAATGGTAACAATTTACCAAAGTAGTGAACTACGTTACCATTGCAGTGTACTACGTTACCAAAATGTGACCAACGTTACTAGGTTAAGCACGTGTTCTACCAATCCTGAAAAACAAAGTGTATTACTTACTTCAAACATGGTCATTTGTACGTAAAATACATAAACAATATTGCGTTTCCGAGTATGCTTGCATAAATAATTTCAAAATGTTACCATGATGGCATTATCTTACTTTTTCAGCATATATTTCGGCTCTAAAACAATCAAAAGCACGCCATTGTTGTTGTCAATTGAGATAATGAAGAATATTTGGTGTGCCAATAGATATTTATTCGATAATTTCGTCCTATGGCTGAAAATAAGGTAGTTAAAAGAAATGTACGTAACTTTGTTCACGGTAACGTAGTTCATGGAAACACGGTTTCAGGCACCTCGCCAAGTTGTACACTTTCGTAGCGTCATAAGTAAAGATGTGTTGTGGTGGGTCTTGTGCAAGGTTCCATTTGATATCATAGTAGTACAGCATAATTATGTTAGCCTTCAAACAGAAACTCATGGTAACGTAGTTCACACTAATTTCCAAGATTATGAAAATCGTTACACGAACATCAAGTTTTCTTCTCAAGTCCTTCATTTATGCTAAATATTTTTTTTTTTTAACCACAAAGTTTGATCATATATGGACGTTTGAGATATAGTGATATAGGTGTGGCATCCAAGGCATTAATATACTACAGCTGACGCAACAGGTAACGTTGTTCACAGCACTTTTTGTAACATCAAAATATTTTAGAATTTTGTTTTTGTTATTTGTAAAGAATTCCACTTACAAAATTTAAAATGCAACCTTTTTTGCATCATATAGGGTTATGTTATGATTGAGTGTTCAATATTATACATGTGTTCCAGATTGATTGGCATAGCGAAGTACCCTAAGTTGTGACGTACGATTTTAGTCCCATCAGTCTTGGATTTCTTTTAGAAAAACTATGAACTTTCAATAATTTATTATAGGAAATAAAGACATTCACTTGTCTTAGTAATTTAAACAAAATATGTAACAATCTAATTAATATTTCACGTTTTATAGACCCTGGACACGTGATATATTGAATTGTGCGTTTTTTCGTGTTTTTAGGCTGGCGATTTCGCGCCAGACTATTACAATCCTAAAAAATGAATTCCACTAAGATGAATTTACTCCCGAAACTGACAACACAGAATCTATACACTCAATGCAAATAGTTCCTCCTCGTTTATCAGTTTTGCAAGATAAGAACATTCAACTTTCCTTGTTTCATTTATTCTGTTCGATTGTAATATATTAGTTTCTTCTTGAAATGGAAGGAAATTGTATGAAATTAAAAGAAAAGGTGTTTAAAGGCGTTGATAATTATTACTACGCGTTACGAACGCGATACGGCGCGCGCATCAATGATTTTATTATGTTAAATTATTTAGGTCAACTTTCTCCAACGAGATCGTGGTCGAGTGGTTAAGCAACTCGCTTAGTAATTTTCTGATGCTAAGGTCCAGCGATCGAATCACGGCGGCTCCAAATTTTTTATATTTTTTTTATTTTTTGTTAAGTGCAGCACTTACCTCTCTTTCGACTTAGAAAACCACTTGATGTTATATCACTTGAAAAGCTATTGTTCCTTAGCAGTTCGCCAGCCTGTCAGTACTTTCAGTACTTTGATTATTGATGAATCACCAGCACTGTATGACATAGTGTCTAAAAATAAGTACAGCAGTTGTCTTGATTAAGGTCGCACAAGTGAGTTTGATACATCGAGAAATTCGACATCTAGCAATTGTCCACTGAGGAAAGTAATTATCAGGCGCAATATACTTCATGCTAGGCTTATTTCAAGTGATAATTACATTTAGTTAACTTTGGTAGAATGCTTACAATTCATTTAACAACTTTGAAAAATAGTGTTTGCATTGACCTTTTGACTCGAAGCAAATAGTATCTATGTAATTAGTAAGCTATTATTGAACGCCTCCTGAAGGCGTCTAAAATATAACGTAACGGCTACCTGTCTAAAGTAAGTCAAAAACAATTTCATACAGGTTCGGACCATATTCGCAACAGACAAATAATTTCAATCTCCAAGTTAGGTTTCAAATTTCTTGAATTAATAACTCTTATTAGCGTAATTTGAATACAGAACCAAACATTAAATTAGCTTTATGTAACATTTCTGAGTATTTAGACACATTCAAACTTCAGTTGTATCGACTATTTAAATTATTTATCTTGTAACCGTTTCTATAGACACCATACAGCGAAATATATAGCCGGCATAACAAAATACATTATGCATTGTTTTTCTGTCGGCAAAATTTTGTTTATCGCGTTTGGTCTGAGCAACTCACTTTGGGAATCGACATTGCACAAAGGCATCTTTAATGCACAATAGATGAAAAACCACGCGTTTAACAACAGGAATACAATTAAATTTTAATCGGTCAAATAATTTGTCTTATAACTGTAATATTGTTGTATTAAACACGAATGAATAGACTCACCTGATTACCAATATCCACTTGCCTATAGCTGAAGGGATATATTTGACCTCAGAGGCATGACCTCAGGATATTCCTTATATCGATGGCTTAGAACCAGAAGGTCGTAACTCCTACTTACGACCTTATAAGACGCATACATATTTGAAATCTGCTTCATAATGCGCTTCTTATGAGCTTATTTTCATGAAAATCTGAAATTGTCATGTTGACCAAAATGAAGTTTTAAAAACGTGTTTTCCCATAGGTAAAGACTAAATTACAGACAGTTTTCTCTTGTTTTCTCAATATATCGATTTGGTAGTTACGACCTTCTTGTTCTAAGCCATCGATATATTAAAGCGACTTAGTTTATATTAGTGATTAAAACGTCTACACGACGTGCTTTTATCATCGAGATGGAGTTTAAACTTTTAGACGTTTTAATCACAAAAACTATGTTTTACGAATACATAAAGTATTATTGCAACTTACATTACGATCAATGGCGCTATTGATGAAAACTCCTGAACATCTTTTACTGTCCGTTAATTAGGTCAAGGCTTTTTTCGGTATTTATATACTACTGTACAAATTTCAATCACAAAAATATTTTTACGAATACATAAATTTATTATTGCAACTTACATTACGATTAAAGACGCTATTGATGAAAACTCCTGAAATTTTTTACTGTCCGTTAATTAGGTCAAGGCTTTACTCGGTATTTATATACTATCGTACGCTGAAACAACGTTAAATCTATACTTCAATGCGTTAGTAACCCAGTAGATTTAAGGTGTTTAACAGGTAATGAACCGATGTTATGCGCGTATTTTTCTTCTAGATGAATAAGTCTAAATTCGTATATAAAATAATGTATTAGGTGGGTCAAGTCAAAATGTGATTTTCAGAGAGCTCTTTTATGATATTTTTGCAATTTACCAACTGTAGTTTAATCCCTTGAACATATACTGTTAAAAGTGCAGTCTGACACGGTTCAATAATCTGTTTCGATATATCCATATATTTTGAAAAAGTGTTCATCATAAATATTGTAATATTATACTGTCACTATCGCTTGTTATTTATATATGATTTACTCTATATATGTTTATGACAACTCAACGGGTAATATTTATATGGTTTCATTATTACCTGTGCTCTATTTCCCACAGGTAACTGTATCATATCAACAACATGAATTTGTTACCTTCATCAACTTTATCCATACAAAGCATTGTTCACACTACTTCCATAGGAATTGATCAAGCAGTTATAACGTAAATGTACAATGTAGATTGTGTCGAAACTGACCACAATGGCGTATTCAACAAAATCCCGTTTGGAGGTCCACAAAGCGTTTCATGCCATGGAGAGTTAAAACCAACATTGAAACACTCAATTATAAGGTATGAAGTTAAGTTCAAGCATGTATTCCTCGCGCGCTGTTGTTGTTTATGCTAACCATCAGGATTATATTGATGATTAACATACATGAATCCGTAAATTACTAATATGTAAAACCACAGTGACCGGTTCGTAAAGTTCCCTTTCAAAAGAAACTTGAAAAAATAACAATGATACTGTTACCTGTGAAATTAGCTACATAGCCCATTCATCATCCGCGAAGTAATACGAGAACGATAGTTACGTCATGGCGATCATATATAAATGCCTGCAAAAGTACAATACTGGCATTCAGGTCAAATCACGCTTCTGTTAGGTACCGCTTTTACTTAGTATTAAGTATATGCGGATATTTCTTTGACCGCCGGAAACTTCAACGTTGAAGAATGAATTCAACGGAAAACGGAACGTTCCATCCTGAATACGAAATGTCGCTGATTGAGACCGTTTTATTCCGGCTGGATATGTTCTTCATCACACCACTGGGTATCATAGGTAATGTTTTGATCATTGTCATTTTGGCATCGAAAAAGAGACGAAATTCGGCGTCATCTGTATACTTCCGCAGTTTAGCTGTATCGGACAGTATAATACTATTAAGCGGCATTTATTCTGGCATCATGTATTCCAGACTACAGTACATTGGATGTATAGTGTCAACGTACATACGCTTCACCAGTGTACAAGTCTCGTCTTGGTTGCTTGTTGCTGTGGCAATGGAACGAGTCCTTGGCGTAAAAAGTCCACACAGAGTCAAGTTCTTTTGTACTCAAATAAATGCGGTGAAAGTTGTCGCAGGAATCGTAGGTGTAATTCTCGCAATGAACACATGCATTCTCGTCTCCTATGATATCACCAACGAGTTTTGCCAGCCATCCGGGCCACTGGAATATTTCATGATTGAAGTGTACAGATATACAGATCTTTGCATATCGATCGTTGTACCAAGCATGTGTTTAATAATCACATCTGTTATCATAATTGTGCAGCTTAAAAAAGTGAGTGGAATATCTACAAATCTCAACATGGATAGAGTTACTTCCATCTCTAAGATACTACTTGCGGCGAATCTGACATTCTTGGTAACTATGACTCCTTATGCTACATATGATATACTAATTGGATTTCCGCCTGATCATTCAACTATCGACATCTGGAGTGCTCTTGTAACGCTTGCACAGACGAACGCCGCCGCCAACTTTTTCGTGTACTCTCTGAGCGGTACCAGGTTTCGAAACGACGCCAAGCAGTTGTTCATTGATTGTGTACGTAAAGTTCAGCATACACCAACCTCATCTGCATTTATTGTTGAACCTACGTAAATAGTACACGCAATGTATGTTAGAAGCTAATTACTAAAGGTACTGTTGTTAACGACAAACAGTTAAATGAAATGGATCAACGAAAGCCGATTGGTGCATACGGTGTTGTCTGTCAAGACAATAAAAATTTGTTTCATTTTTTCGTAAAACGGTACAGTAATTGGCTAAATTGGAAAAATACGTTGAAATTAGAACTTCAAGACGTGACAAATATGACGTCACAGTAACGCATATTTTGAAGCCCGGCGTTGTTGACGTTGTGTTTCTTTTTCTGCACGATACTGGAACCAGCTCCAAAACAGTGAAAATAACAAAGTGATAATATCACTGTTATTTGTCATTGTTATTTTCACTGCAAATCACCATAATCCATTGAAAGCTAATAATAAATTAAATTAATGTACATTTTAGGCCGAAAGTCAAGGAAACTGTAACGCATATATGGCTGACCTGTTTAACGTCATAATAACGTCGTTATATTAAACATATCTAGTATTATCTACACATAATGATAAATCATGGACACGAGAAATGGTTGTATGACAACCAAATGCCTTCACATATCGCTGGATTTGAATGAGAAGTACAAAATTGGTATTTTGAGAAAAAAACTGTCCAAAAACTACTCAGAGTCTTTACTTACGAAAACCCCCGACGTTTTAGACTTCAATTTAGTCAGTATGGCGAGCTCCCATTTTCTTGAAACTTGTTTCATAAGAGGCGCCTTGTAATGCATATTTCATATATTTACGTGTCGTATCAGGTCGTACGTAGTGTGTCGTAAGTACTACTTACGACCATCGCATTCTAAGCCAGCGATATGTGGTTCTGAACATTTCAAGTAACATTCCTTTGTTGTGTTCGTAAAATAGTCGGAGTGTAACATTCTGTACACAGTCCATGGCAGTCGTTACGAACCAACCTCTGATGATATTATATGATTAATGGTGGTCAAGTCCACAATGAACGTTATGATATTTTTTATTGTCGTCCAATATTTTGTGTCGCAGTTCATAAATGTTGTGATGTGTACAACATTAGGCATGTGTTGCTGCAATATTTCAATGTTTCACTTTGAAGTCCTCGTTTTGTCAGGGATGTATTTCATAGTTTGATTTTTAAAGAAAATACCATACTAACGTACCGATCAATAATTTACCATTTTCGTGTCGCTACACTGATAATATATTATATAAGTAGGGGGCATATAGTACTGGTGTTTTCCGTCGGTAACGCAAATATTGGGTGGAATTTATTCAAACTTTCACAGATGATCAACCCAAATGTGTTGAGGACCTTAAAATATCATTTATCCTGCTGTCGCAAGTTTTACCGGAATAACGACCCTTTGTTACTTTCACTTTATACCTTATATAATGAAAACACCCCCTCTTCTTATTCCCATTTGAATGATATGTGTTATAATGTGAACACTCGTGTCCCATGGACCCATTTCCAGTTAACTTGTTAATTTGGTTTGTAGTTATAAACCACATTGTAAATTAATTTCTAAATGATATGCCTCGGAGACATGAACAATGATACCGAATCTGTTTCTTGATAAGCATGTATATGGTATACTTTTTGTACATAAGGGGTGATAAACAAGTACGCGTAAAACAGTCTTAAGTCGTATTACATTAAATCATTTGTACTTGTATATTACATGTATACATTGATAGACAATCGATACACACAAATACACAATTTAAATACATTAAATTCATGGACATTTTAGGCCGAAAGGCAAGGAAACTAACGCATATATGGCTGACCTGTCCAACGTCATAATAACGTCGTATTGACATATTGATAATTCATAGCTCATTATGCATTAAAAGATTCACAGAAACAATTAAGCTACGGACATAATACATTTTACACATTTTAACAAGAAATCACAATTGTCTATAAGACTGATATGAAAGAAGTTTAGCTTTAGTGATTTAACATTAATGATGTTATTTTGGCGTTATAAGCGTCGGGTGGCCACTTCTAATTTGGGATAAATAACTCCCCGTTTCTTTGTATGGATACAACGGCATATGCAACGGGCACACATTTTGTTTGTTGTATGTTATTATATCTGTGTTACATTTTGAACATTACCATTAGTAGTTGTGCGACTTTCCATTTCCTTTTTTGTTTTCAACCATGTTCATGTAACGATTGCGAACAACACAATTATGTAGCTAATATGACGTCATGGATGATGTAAGTCATCCTTTAAAAAAAGCATAATAATACAAACACACATCTGCCCCGCGTTTAAGGTAGAATCACGTGATTGAATGTTCATAATGTTTCCTGTTTGCATGTAGGGCTGATATGTGATCGTTTGATAAGTAAAACATCGGGTATTAGAAAAATCGAACCGCTAACGTTGAGAGGACATTCAGACATTGGTCCATAACAATGGCAATGTGTGCATCAATTAAAATGTAATAAAATACAATTTATGAATTACGAAGAACCGTATTGTTTGTGTATCACCCATCGGATTTACACCATTATAATGTTGTTATGAACCAAGATGTAATTTGTGTATTCGAATTGGCCAACTGTACTGTTGTTAGTATTATGTTTTATGGCCAAAGCTTTGTTATTATACGTGACTGTCGTATAGTGGTTAGTATTTGTCAATAAATGTAGAAACATCATTAGTATCATTGTTTTGAAAAAGTAGTCGTAAATATGTCTATATGGTTCATTATGGCGTTAGAAAACTAGCATCTTGTTGCATAACATTGTTTGTGTTATAAACACTTAAATTTATAGACAGTTTGTCATGAAACAATGAGACATCAGACGTACACTCCCAATTGTTTCCTACATTGTGAGCGGACGAGTTTTCCGATGGAAAGCAAAGACCAAAACATGTTTGTGGTGTGGTTAATCTGTATTTCTAATAATTTTCTATACTTTAACAGGTGTATTCTATCAAAACTCGGAAAATGATTTGTACCAAAAGATCAAGTTTGTGTTTGTTTATTATCAGTGTCACCCCTATTAAAAAAGCCAGGCAATTTGGCCTATGAGACACATATCTTTATGCGCACGCTAAAGAACCTAGGAGTCTTTTCGAAAAGATCTAGGGCAGCGTGCCCGGATTCCTTCTATCAAAACACTGTCTCCTCCACTCGTTGTCCTTTCAACAAAACACTGAATCCTGTAGGAAATATGTGCTTGTACTTTAATGACTTATCCTTGACCGGAAGTTTTAATAATTACAATAATTTCTGTTACAGAGTATAAGTTTACGGCTACACTACGTTTCGCTGTTATCTGGCCATGTGTGCCTCTCTTGGGGCATACTGTCATAGTAAAGGTATCAGAAGGCCAGCAAAACTTCCATACTTTATCGTCAACTATAGATTACAGTTGTTATATTTGTAAACGTTTGAAGAAATTCAATCCAACGCTTTATGAGCTGTTCAGCACACACGACTTACGCTAATACGGACATGTATACGTACGAGTTGTACATAAATACATCACAATGCTACATGTCACCTGCTTATAAATATGTGAGGTGTCTGTTGTTTTCTAGAGCAAAATGGTGATTTTATCAACAGCAGTACAACTCTCTTACATGTACATAGATTTGAAAATCATTTCAGTATAGCATGATAGCCACTAGAAAAGATGAAATCATATCTGTGTGACTTGGCTGTCTTTATAAAGTGTGAACTTTCAAAACATGTACTGATCAACTATAGTGTATCACAGGCTTGTGCTATTTGTCCGAAGAACTGCATTATGTTCACAACGGGTGCAATCTGCAGAAAGCATCACTGGTAACAATACGCCGATGACTCAATAGTGTGTATGGCATTCAAACCAATACAACACGTCTCGAGCGATGTTAATCTGTAAGGAATTGAAGCTTGTTTGACGGAAATCTTGTACTGGGTGAAACACAATTTGCTAAAACTAAATTCTGACAAAACATAGGTTATCTTGGGCATTTGTGTGGGCATTGCTCAGAGTAGTTGTGTTGTGGTGTTTCTGATTTCTGTGCTCCGCTGGTTAGGTTGAATGCTACCTTCCCTGTCGGATTTTCTCATACCTTTTTGCTTGGACCGACACGAAATGCCCAGTACAGCCGAAATTCTCTAAGTGAAAGTTGGCGACAGTTTGATCAGAACATCATCGATTGTGAGAAACGTTGATATCATGTGGGATTCACATTCGGGTACGGGTGAATGTGTTAACTCGCGGTCGTGTTACATGCAACTTCGACAAATTGGTCAAACCAGACAATACTAGTATTTGACGTTTGATGCAAAATAATATCTATTCTTAAGTAACACAAACAAAACAGGATTATACAAAAGTCAATAGCATCCACGGCCACCACCCGGGGGATGGGCCGGGCTTTTTACTTTTGGGTTGTAAGAACCATCGCCCTCCGCGGCGCTGCTGGGGACAGCGAATGGTAAAATCTCCGGTTCCCTGAATGTTGTCCCGGGGTGTTGGTTCGGAGAAAAATGTCCAACGTTTCCCCGGCAGTTCGGGGGAAGTTGGAAGGCTCAAATTGGTCGTACACCGCCCATCCCAGAGAGTGGATGCCGTGGTTGCAACTGACGTGCATTACTGCACATTACATCTGTCCATTTCATAACATGGACAATTGCAATACCCCTGTTCTATCTGTACACTAAAGTGTGGAGTACAATGTCTTGGCACGAAATGGAAAGTCCCTTGCTACATCAGAAGTAACTTCAAAGATGCACACGTTGACTGGTCATATAGATTACGATGCCAATCCCTGATATGAATCATTTTATAAATAATTGTGTATTTTACCTTTTTGCATAAATTAGCGATGAATGTGTTTATGTATAAATCGTCCATAGTTGAATATTATTTACCCACATTATTTCGACTAGCATGTTTGTATCCATTTATCACGTTTATTTTATGTTGTATATATGTGTTTGTTTATCATGAGAAACTGTACAGTTTAAATGAATAAACTATCTATCTATCTATCCATTTAACATTGTTTTAGCCATGTCTTATTGAGTCAATTTTACAGCACGCGCGTACGTCGACGTGTACATGGGTGGATCCAGGATTTTCAGTTAGGGGGTGCGTAAGAAATGTGCTGGGTCCAGGGCAAAGTCCTGCATGGACGTAGGAGTGTCTTTAACATAATAAGTTTAATTCATGGAAGCGTATTTTGGTTATATCTATATAATCTTAACAATTTGAGTTTATGGTTCTGTTGCAATTTTTTTATTACGTTGTAACTGGAAGTTGATCACTTGAAGTTCGGGGAACCTGGGGCATTCTCCCCCAGGAAAATTTTCTAAACAATGGTTCAATCTGGTGCATTCTGGGCGTTCTGAAATACCTTATTTGGTATTGAACAGGAAACGTTTTATTATTGAATGAAGAGATTAATCCAAATGAAGTGTTTGCACAAGTGCCCGATTTTGAGATTAAGCTGAATGTGAAACCTCCAAAAGTAATATAGAAGGTGTGGGATGTTTATACGTGGGATGATCAAAAAGTAATGAGACAAATGCTCTCATTTTTTCAAGTTTACGTATCTGGGCTATGAAAGTGTCGTTTTAATTTTGCTGTATTTAATGCCGAGGTTTACGTATAAAATACAATGTTCTGCAATAAGTAGTTCTTTATTAATGCAACGTCAAATATATGGTGTCGCGCTATGTCGCCGCACATCAAAACGTCGCCATTTGTCGTCATATGGTATGGAAAAGCATTCGACTTATATTTTGTTAAATATTCCTATAATATGAATGCAATTAACTGGACGTCACGCTAAAACATTGAATAACTATGGAATAAAACGTTTTTGATGTAGGTGTGTACATTTTCAATATATGACGTGAAAACTAACAGTAACGACTTAAAAACTACGCGATATTTCGACAAAAAATCCCTTTAAATAATATACAGTTTTTCCACAAACTAGGATTAAGGTCTAAACAAACATTTAAAATGAGGAAACGAGCACCGGAAGAGATTCTGTAAGACGTATACTTAAGTATCGTAGGTAAGAAAAAGGGTTTTTGACGGGAAAGAAACTCTATTATATCAAGCCGAGATCAGAAAAGCATTAGATGAGCTGTCAATTTTGATTGTCACTCAATTGATGGACGTCGTACACGAGAGCCACATTTAGAATGCTTTATATTTACTAACAACTGAATTGCTTTTTAGTCAAAAGAAAACTTCGTGTAAATAAACACTGAATTATAAGTAAATCTATTCAATAATTTTAGATCATGCAGGGGCGTTTATTCGGAGTAATGAGACGTTCGAATAGCTAACAATTTAGGTACGTGACGTCATTGACGTCGTTAATGTGCGGCGAGTCGCTGTACCCAAGGTTGCAAAATAATGGATATCTCTGCTAGTTATGGATGAAAACTTTGCAGACGGAGAGTGGATACATATTTTATTTAACATAAAAACTAATTGTATTGATATAACGAAGAATTATCATTTTAGAGCGTTTGTCTCATTACTTTTTGATCACCCCACGTAAATATAAAATTGTTTTTCAGGAGTGTATAATATTTTCGCAGACCACATATTTTCCTAAATTGCATTTATTTTGCGTCGCTTGGCTCGCAATTTTTTGTACTGAAATAAAGTAATATAAAAAATTGATGTATATTATCTGCACTGATCGCTTTACAAAATTAATGGTATTTTGCAAAAGTAGGGGGTCTGGGGAGGCATGCTCTCACGGGAAAATTTTCAAAACGAGGGATCAATCTGGTGCATTTTGGTTGTCTGAGAGACCTTGTTTGCTAGTAAATAGGGCATTCTTTTTTCAACACCAGACTTATTTAAGTCTTCAAAGTCTACAATGTTCTATTTATTGCGGAGTGAACGAGCATATAGTCGTACTTGTAGCATGTACGTGGGCCCATCAATAATTTCGTGAACAAATTCTACTGTTTCATAACGCTTTGACATAGCTTATTGAAATTTTGCATGGTCAAAGATAATTTAGTATCCAATTAATTAAACATAAAAAGTGATTGATGACGTCACTATTTATGACGTCATAGCAATATTCTAACGTCATGTCATTGGCGTTCGTTATCAAAAATGGCGTCGCCTGGTATGATCAAGTAACGTTTTGTATTAAAGATTTATACATTACTCACGTAATATGTCTTCTACATTCAGTAAAATTTTGCATGCAGTTTGTATGGACTCTTGGTAATCGAATAGTGCATTTTTCATTGTCGAAGAAGTACTTAAAGGGCAATAGAGGAACAAACAAAGACGATAAGCATATTCGCCGGCCATTGGTCGTTAAAATTGGCGGTCGGTAAAGTGTAAAGACCATAATATTTTATGATATACAAAGAATAACTTGTAATTATTGTGTTTCTCCGAAAGCAACTGTTATTATATACTTTTGTAGCAATAATTAAATATCTGTTGTTATCCGCTATTAAAAGAAAGCACATACAACTTCAAATATATGAAATTCTGATATATATCATGAAAATTCGCCAATCTGTAGCCGCAGCGTTGTTTGGGACACAATCTAGGACCTGAATATACAACTGTTACAACACCCATCCTATAACCCAGAAAAGACTATTGGCTACTTCTGGCCATTTCCAAAACTCAAAATAGCCTGCATGACTAGAAATACAACCCCCGAAAGAAGTTGGGTGCGTCATAAACAGAACGTTGCGGGAGATGTCACGTGACGGCCTGTAACACGTGCTCTGGTTATGGGTCGAGCAATGAAATAAATGCAAACTGTGCACGGGGTGTTACTCTAATAAGGACTAGAGGCTAAAAGTGTGTAAGGTTATTTATACTCGCAACATAAAATTAGTTCACGAAATTATTGATGGGCCCTCGTATTTTGGGGATGTGGATGTATGATTCTATGCCTTACTATTGAGTGGGTGGCTAGGCGTTGCCCCATGACTGTACTAGTTTGGATTGTCCTTATGCAATACGGATAGAATTAGAGGTTTAACCTAAATGGGAAGGGGTTTAAATTGTAAGGTGCTATTTAACATGGAAATTAGTGTTGCAACAGCAATATCGAAACTGATGCATACTTTGACTCCCAAAGAGTGGTATAACAATAATAATAAATTAGCATAAGAATGGAAGAAACTAGCTAGCCTCACTTACGGAAACCTTGAAACGTACATTCACATTGAAATTCTGTATGATTTGAATGAATCTGCTTAGTGAACGAATGACGTACATTTGTTCTACTTCACACGATCTAGTTATGCACTGATCGTTTGATGAGCTATAAACAACTTCCATTCGAAATCAACATGTGAAATGGCAATATACATTGTATTCGTCAGTCTAATTACACCTTTATGATGAAACTTAATTAATATGTAACAACATATGAAGTACACTTATCATTGTCTCCATCGCGTCTTGATTATTTCTCAACATCTTGTAAAGGCTGGCACATATTTGTTACCAACAATAATTATGAAATGAGAGTTATTATGTTATGCATACCATCACTTTTCAAATGACTGATTGCATTACTGCGGGGATTTTTTCATTTGCGCTCGACACACTATCACTCTATGTTGGTAACACTTGTACGTGATACCGACACGTCCAATCTGTGACAATTATACTTATTCTGTTAGTTGTCACATATTCTAATCTGGAGGTGTCACATAGTAATTAGTATACTCACATCAAACAAGATCTACAACAATAAGATAAAAGTTTAAATATTGGAGCCGGCAAACTATTTTGAATTATGTTTGTATTGTGCGAAATACGTGACCATACTTAAGATCATGTCACACAGTGGCGAGTTCGGGCTCCGAGTTCTGTACGAGATGTGGCGAGTTATAACTCGCTTAAATGTGCGCGAGTTGGTCCAGGACGGTTTTCAAGGCGACATTCGTTCGAGTTCTCTTCGACATTTACACGACATGAGTACAATAATAACACGAGTTTATACGAGATAAAAACGACATCTGTTCGACAATCGGAGACATGTTCTCGAGATTTGTGCGAGTATCGACGAGTATGTACGAGTCGATATGTCTTGTGTCGTGGTGATCTCGCCGAATGTCGCGCACTGTCGCTCACATCTCGTAGACAAGTCTCCCTTACTCGCCACAAACTCGTGTTATGTCGCAGAACGACTTTATTTGGGCGACATGCTACGACAAAGGGCGACATGTCAACGAGATGTGTGCGACAGTGCGCGAGATTGTTACGACAGTTCCACGACATGTGTACGAGAAGTAAACTTCGGCGAGAAGCGGCGAGAATTTTAAACCGTTTAAAATTCTCGCCACACACTGGCGAGTACTGGCGACATGGGAAGACATCTCTGCGACAAAGAACGACATGCGTTCGATATTAACGCGACACTTGGCGAGTTGTGGCGAGTTGTGGCGAGTTATAACTCGTGACAACTCGTAACACCAACTCGCCACTGTGTGACAGGGTCTTTACCTGGCTCGGTATGTTAATTATAGATTAATACACAAAATAGACGGACCGAGAATTAAAGTTTTTACTTCAGTCAAAAATAGAACTCAGTGGGGGTAACAACAAATACGCTAACTTCAATGCTAACTTCGGACGCGTGCACATGCAATACGCGCATGCGCGTTCCGTATCCGCATATGACCACGGATACCATATTCCATGTATCCGCTAATTGACCATTTTAGAAGCGTTGATGTTCTATACCAAGTATAAGCTTAGTAACATTACAACGTCCTTCAATGAATATAAGTTATGAATCACTAGTAACACAAAAGTCGGTGTGGAACAATTGTTTTTGCTAAGAACAAGAACAATGAATAATAAATGGTCACTTCTGGAACAAAATAGTTAAGTTGCTTGGGTGAGGTTGTTGCTCAATACATGGTCGCTCTTGGTAATACAATTTACATTACAGTTATTATCATTCACAACAATACCTTAAAGTTTTAAAATACAGTATAACCTTAACGTTAAGACCAAATATACCCTTTAGTTTAGGTTAGTTTGATGTGCTTTCCGTGAAATATGTCCGCATGCGTCAAAAATCGCTCACTACGCGATTCTTTGCGGACACGATATGCGGGCGACGTGTGCGTGCAGGGAACGCGGAGACGTGGAATTTGCCCTAGAGCTTTTAACCAGTTCATTTTTTGGTGGATACGGAAAACGGACTCGTGCACTTGGAATACCGGTGCATTATCGGTGGTTATTCATAAAAAGTTTATAATTTAAAGATGTAACCTTTGTATAAAGAACACTTTAATATTGAGACAACTGCAATTTAAGGCCAATATTGCACTTCAACGTGATGTGCTTATCCGTGCAATATGTCCGCACACGACAAAAATCGCTCACTTGCTGAGACATGGGTTAGACCCGCATTTTGTTGGACGCGAACACGCGGAACACGGACGTGTGCATATAGCATACCTGCCCATGGCGACGATAAACATGTACGTCGCACGTAGTACGTTTAATGAGTTCTAAGATTTCATATTTAGGTTATCAGAGCTAGTGAGAAAAAGACGTGGGTCAGAAATGAAGGTTTCTATGAACGACCGGTCCGATTTTGCGAAAGAGATCTATGTAGATAACAAGACGGCTTATATGACGCAAAATCTCTCGCCTGATTACGATCAAATGCTTGTGGCTATTGCTGTCAAACAACTTGCTATAGTTAGACTGAGGTTTGAGCCACGGTGTGAGTTTACACTCCTTAGCCATGGTGAGTGAATATACCCGATTGAATGTCTTTAAAATACGTTGCCATGTAGTTTTTATGAGCTGATCTCATCAGTATCGCTGGTTCAATCGGTAGCGGGTTTTTTGCAGGCTTATCCATGCGGGTTCAATCACTGATAACTACACTATTTTTTTCTCTCAAACATTGATTTATTTTAGTAAAATTGACATTGTAAACAATTGATGTTTAAAAATGCAAACAAGTGACTATTCCAAGTAGTAGAGATAATAACCACAACAATAAGTTAAAAATAATTGAAATAGAGAATGAAATAAAAAATATATATAATACAAAAGCTAACGGAGCTCAGGTACGAGCTAGAGTTCAAGCACTAGAAGAAAATGAGAAAAATACGAAATACTTCTTAAATTTAGAAAAATCACGACAAAGTAGAAAAACTATCACATCGCTAACTGTAAATGGTACGCGAATAACAGACACAAATGATATTTTAAAAGAAGAGGTAAAATTTTACAAGCTTTTATATTCGGAACAAACCAACCATGAAAACCAACATTATTTAAATGAAGTTATACTTGAAAATGTTTTAACAGAAACAAACGCTAATTTATGCGAAGGTAATATAACGCCTGAAGAATATTCGCAAGCAGTTTCCTCTATGAAAAAAAACAAAAGTCCAGGTCTAGATGGCCTTACTTCTGAATTTTATCAAACATTCTGGGCTGAGTTACAACCACATATCTTAAATTCGTTTAATGAAAGTTTCACTTCTGGTGAATTATCCCATACTCAAAAACAATGCGTGTTTTCATTACTATTTAAAAAAGGTGATCCAGAGAATCTTGAAAACTGGAGACCTATCGCATTACTGAATATAGATTATAAAATTCTTACCAAAATACTTGCAACTAGATTACAGAAAGTTTTAGGTACGATCATCAACTTAGATCAACAAGGTTTTATTAAAAATAGGTATATAGGTTATAACATACGACAAATACAAGACATCATCAAATACACAGAACTTCTTGACAAAAGCGGTCTCATCTTATTTTTGGATTTTAAGAAAGCTTTTGATACAGTAAAAAGGGACTTTATTTTTTGCACCTTGACAAAATTTGGTTTCAAAAGTGATTTCATAAGATGGGTACGAATTTTATATACCGACATTGAATCCGCGGTAGCCAACAATGGATGGATTTCAAAATTATTTAAAGTAGAGCGCGGTATACGACAAGGCTGTCCCTTATCTGCTCTCCTTTTTATTATTATTGCAGAAATACTATCAACAAACATACGAGCATGTAACAATATCACTGGAATAAGTATAAACAATAAAAGTATAAAAATAACCCAACTTGCAGACGACACAACGTTATTCTTAAAAGATGCAACAGAAATTCCAAAAGCTCTACAAATTGTGGAAGAATTTGGGTTATCTTCAGGTCTGAAATTAAATAAAAATAAAACAGAAGGTCTTTTAATTGGAAACTTAAAAAATCCTAATGAGATTGAAATACAAAATATACTTTTCAAACAATCTGTAAAAGCATTAGGTATATACTTTGGAACAGATAAAAAAATATGTGAAACACTAAACTGGAATGCAAAAATAGAACTATGTAAAAAATTAATTAATAATTGGAATGCCAGATACCTTACTTTCTTTGGGAAACTAATAGTAATTAAGACTTTACTGTTGCCCAAACTTACCTACCTCATCCAGTCAATGTCATTACCTAAACTAATAGCCAATGATATTAATAGTATGATGTTCAAATTCTTATGGAGCAATAAATCAGAGAAAATAAAAAGGTTAACATTAATTGGTATGAAACTTGATGGAGGTATTGAAATACCTGAAATTAACATGTATGCAAAATCAATTAAACTTAAATGGTTAAAAGCCCTAAATGATGAAAATGTTGCAAACTGAAAAATTATACCAAAATTCTATTTAAACCAATTTGGAAATAATCTCCTAATTCTAAAAATGAACATTGACTCACTAAAATCGTTACCAAAAACCAAATATTCTATTCCACCATTTTATAAAGAAATCCTTGAAACTTTTATTGACCTGAATCGTACTACCAAAAAGCCTGAAACGTTTTATGATATACGAAAACAAATAATATGGGGAAATCAATTCATTAAAAACAAAGGAAAATGTCTAATGTTCAAGAATTGGATTGACTCTGACATTATCTACGTAGAGGATATATTCCGAAACGGAACTATAAATGATAATCTTATCTACACTAAACTCAAAGTAAAAACAAACTGGATATCAGAGACGCATATACTAAAATCCTCTACCCCACACATTTGGAAAAATATACTTAATACAAATCAATCCATTAATACTAAAGTTAAAACAAGATGTAAAGACATAGACACTTACCCTATTCTTAAATTTAGCAACACATGTATACGACAAATACTTGTAAAACAGAAATTTGAAAAACCGTTTATACACAGTTACTGGGAGCGATTACTTAATACAAAAATTAATTGGAACTCAGTATATTATATTATACATTATGTTATAAAAGATCCACGAATAAAGCAATTTAAAATAAAACTTATTTTTAACATACTAGCGACAAAGCAAAATTTATTTACATGGAAAATAGGAGACTCTCCTTGCTGCACTCATTGTCAAGATGTTGAAACAGCAGAACACGTATTAATTAAATGTCCATATGTGAGTAGCTTTTGGCAAGATATTCAACGTTTTTTTAACAAATTAGGTTTCAAACAAAATATGAAAAGTTTACAGCGTTTACTTGTCGGATATAGAGTCGATTTTAAGGAATATCAAGAAATAAACATTCTTTTAAGTCAAATTGGCTTTTCTTTGTTCAAAAGTTATTTAAGAAGTGAAAAAAGAATAAAACCTATAAACACAATGCTTATTTTATACCAAGATCTGTCTCTATTACAAAAGTTGTATTCAAAAAAGTCTGAATCATGCAAATTGCTTGATAAATTTTTAAAATTAATACAAAATAATTAAAATAAACAAAAATACCAATGCTGACTAAATTAAGAATGAACACACCAATTATGACAAAAACTAACAACCTATACAATATTTTCACCTTTAAAAAAACGAAAGTCAAAGATCACCTCATAACACTATTTAACACACACTTGCCATTAACCTAACAACTTTGAACTTCAACATCCTCTTTATTACTTATATCAATTGTAAATGCTTAATTTTAAGCATTGATAATTGTTTTCTTCATTCAACCTTTAACCTCACATCGAGTTAGTCTAGATTACTTTCGCTTTCGCTTTCATAATACAGCTAGACTAACTCAATGATGTGATTTGGTTAAAGCACTTAAACCTTCTGTATATATGTACTTTGCTTTCTTCTTTTTAGCAATATTGTATTATATTATGTCACAGTAGAAAATAAAATATCCTACTCTCAAAAAAAAAAACTATTCCAAGTATCAAACCCAGACTTGTCTCATTTGTGCCATGTATTCAGTCCCTTCCAGCAATTACTAATTAATGTTAAATTATGTTGGTAGTGCCCGTAAAAAGCCTTGTATATACATACCCTTTAGGTTAAAGTGTATAGAGCTATATTTTAACAGTAATTCAATGTCAAAATAATTACTTGCATCGTTTTTAGTACGATACTAGACTACCTTAATTGCAAATTAAAACTTTGGATGGGTTCCGTGTACTTTGATTCAATCGACGAAAATTAGACGATTCTTATAGTTTCATAGGGTGTTCTAGAATACTTTCCTATGATAATGGACAGTTTGCATGTCAAATGATTCACACAGAGAGTTTCTGTTAAAACTGAAGCGAAAGTTGATCTAATGGTTATGAAAACATAATTGTTTTTCGGTTTTTGAAATTTAAAAAAAAATATCTTCCGATATAGCTCTATACACTTTAAGTCACAGTTAAAACATAGTCGAACCGTCTATTTAAAGTATTTTTGAACTGGAAAATCCGTTACTTGTGATGGGTGACTTTCGGTTTGGACGAGGTAAATATTTCATTTTCTATCTAACAACTTGCGATACATAAACTTCAACTAGCACACCGTATGCCTCAATGGTTGCCACGTATTGGTTATCATCATTTTCTTAGAAAAGATGCTCCAATTAAACAAAACAGCCGGTGGCCTACCATTTTTTTATTTGAAAATTAAAAAAAATGTACCGGCTATTTTATTTAATCCGGGAATCCTGTCAAAGAAATTGACGGTGTACACCATGTCACATTCTTCTGCTAAGGAGTGTACATTTATATAGATTTGAAAGTGGACCGTCCCAGGATCATTGCCGTAAAGTATGGTCCCTACGGTAAGGAAGTGTACTTAGGAGTAGAAAAATACAATGCATGCAAACGTAGATGTACGCGACGTTGTTTAAATACGCAATGTTAGTTAAACAGTACCTAGGTGAGCAAAAACTTTCAATTGTGCAGCGTAAGATTTTTCGTGCGTACAAATGCTAAATTGATCCGTTTCTCAAGGACATCTTAATGCTATAAAAGCAGTCGACACACGAACAGTGGTTGTTTTGAACTAACAATGTTAGGACATTATTATTTAACTTGGATTGTTTTATTGTTTGGTCCACAAGTGTTCGGACATGATATTGTTGAGGAACGTCTGTTACAGTTGGAAAAATTTGTGAAGCTTCAAAACGAGGCTCTCGCTCAACAGCGCGAGACTCTCGGCCAACAGCGTGAGTCTCAGGAGCAACAACACAAGGAATTTGTGCTCTTGAAAGCTGAAAATGACTTACTTATAAGTAAAGTAAAAAATCTAGAACAGCAAGTTAACTTTTTAATGAAAACGCCAGTTGAGAACACTAATAACTTGGCACCACCTGTTGTCGAGTCGGTGCCCACTAATGTGACAACGGTGCCAACGGAGCCTGATTTGGACCCGGTAGCAGAATCATTAGATAAGCGTAAGTAATTCTTAGTATAGTAAACGGATTTTAAAACGCGACACTTGGATAAGTTGAGTTTTACCAGGAACGTGAAATAAAATGTTTTATCATTATAACGTTACATTGTCTTAAAGATATTTAAATGCCGACATTTTGATACCTGAGTATCTAAATTCGGATATATCAATGGAATTATTACATAAATAAGACAACGATCAATTCAGAAAATGAAAGTCACAGGATTATCGGCTAATTGGACCAATGCTCGCCCATTTTGAAGTCGCATGTTTTTGTAAAAAAAGCAAATGTCGCAACAATTTTAATGGTAAATTATGTAATGTAGATGGCAAATTACATTATTTCAAAATAATACCAAAATTTAATAACTTTCAAAACTAATTAATAAGACTTGTTTGGATGACTAAAATCTACATTATGTGAGCAAATTGTTCTACGGTCACAAATTGGTATAAATTTCACTTTCATTTCTGAAGCGCGTTCTATAGGATCTAATATACTATTAAATACCTGTCGGATTTTTATCACATTGGTACCAAAGTGACGACATTAAGTTCACCTTTTTAACGATGCATATGAATTAAACGTCTAATTTTGCATTTCTAGTATACATGCACATTACCCAACTGTCGCGTTTTTAAATCCGTTAAGTACATGTGTATAGTTGATGAAAGATAGGTTTTAGTTCAACTGAGTACGGAGTGCTCAAGTAGAGTTAATGTGATCCCTGTCCGTCCGGCCGGCCGGCCGGCCGTCCGTCTCGCCGTCCGTCTGTCTGATGTATGTCTGTGTCCGTCCGTCGTCCGTCCACATTTTTCAACGGCATCTTCTCTTAAATCGTTTGGCCAATATTGATGGAATTTGTCTGGATGTACGTGGCATTGGGGGATTTAGAAGATTGTTAAAAGTATGGTCATGTGGTGACAATTGGCCCCACCCTGGTGGTCACCGTTTTACATAGACTTAGAAAAAATATCCTGTCTGAAACTACAATGCATAGAGTTTGTATGTAGCATCATCTAGTGGTCATGTACCAAGATTGTTCAAATTATGGCCCTATGTGAAAACTGGTCCCAACCCGGGGGTCACCGTTCACATACTCTTATATAGCGAACAAATATATAGATTTTCTTTCTAAAACTACTGTGTCTAAAGCTTTGGTATATGGGATGATGAATAGTCTAGTGGTCCTCTACCAAGATTCTTCAAAGTATTAACCTGGGGTCAAAATTGGCCTCGTCCTTTGGTTCGTGTCTATAGCTACAATGCATCTTATAGAGCTTCGATAATTGGTGTGTAGCATCATCTAGTGGTTTTCTACCATGTTTATTCAAATTATGCACCTGGGGTGAAAGGACTTAATTTATAATCAGGTGAGCGATATAGGGCCGTTTCAAACATTATTGTAGTCGTCACTCTATTAATGTAATCCTATGGTGCATGTACACTCAGCTGATTTAAAAACGTACCACATATAAACTTTGTGATTGAAAACATTCCGTGAAGTTGGCAGCGGGTTACAAGTTCGTAGTTCGATATTCAATTTCTAACTGATAGCCAATACCGAACTAGCACAAAGTTCGTTATTCGACACCCTTTGGCCAATACCGAACTGGTGTCGAATCTGCTGCCAGCACCAAGTTCGATATTCAACCCCAAAAAAGGCGAATACCGAACTGGGGTCGAATCTGCTGCCAGCACCAAGTTCGATATTCAACCCAAAAAGAAGGCGAATACCGAACTGGGGTCGAATCTGCTGCCAGCACCAAGTTCGATATTCAACCCAAAAAAGCCGAATACCGAACTGGGGTCGAATCTGCTGCCAGCACCAAGTTCGATATTCAACCCAAAAAAAGCCGAATACCGAACTAGGGTCGAATCTGCTGCCAGCACCAAGTTCGATATTCAACCCCCAAAAAAGCCGAATACCGAACTGGGGTCGAATCTGCTGCCAGCACCAAGTTCGTTATTCAACTCCAAAAAAAGGCGAATACCGAACTGGGGTCGAATCTGCTGCCAGCACCAAGTTCGATATTCAACCACAAAAAAAGCCGAATACCGAACTGGGGTCGAATCTGCTGCCAGCACCAAGTTCGATATTCAACCAAAATAAAGGCGAATACCGAACTGGGGTCGAATCTGCTGCCAGCACCAAGTTCGATATTCAACCCCAAAAAAGGCGAATACCGAACTGGGGTCGAATCTGCTGCCAGCACCAAGTTCGTTATTCAACCCGAAAGAAGGCTAATATCGAACTGGGGTCGAATCTGCTGCCAGCACCAAGTTCGTTATTCCACTCGAAAAGAAGGCGAATACCGAACTGAGGTCGAATCTGCTGCCAGCACCAAGTTCGATATTCAACCCGAAAAAAGGGCGAATACCGAACTGGGGTCGAATCTGCTGCCAGCACCAAGTTCGATATGCAACCCCAAAAAAAGGCGAATACCGAACTGGGGTGGAATCTGCTGCCAGCACCAAGTTCGATATTCAACCCAAAAAAAAGGCGAATACCGAACTGGGTCGAATCTGCTGCCAGCACCAAGTTCGATATTCAACCCGAAAAAAGGGCGAATACCGAACTTGGGTCGAATCTGCTGCCAGCACCAAGTTCGATTTTCAACCCCAAAAAAAGGCGAATACCGAACTGGGGTCGAATCTGCTGCCAGCACCAAGTTCGATATTCAACCCAAAAAAAAGGCGAATACCGAACTGGGGTCGAATCTGCTGCCAGCACCAAGTTCGATATTCAACCCAAAAAAAAGGCGAATACCGAACTGGGGTCGAATCTGCTGCCAGCACTAAGTTCGATATTCAACCCCAAAATAGGCGAATACCGTACTGAGGTCAATCTCCTGCCAGTAGCGGGTTTGGTATTCAACTTGATAATATTGCGAATACCGACCTGGGTTCGAATCTGCTGCCAGCTGTGGGTTCGATATTCAACTTAAAAAAGGCGAATATCGAACTGGGTTGGATTCGTCTGCCAGTAGCGGGATCGATATTCAACTTGAAAAGATGACGAATACCGAATAAGGGTCGACTCTCTTCTGCCAGTGCAATTTGATGTTTCAGTCGTACTGGTTATGCGTAATTGATCTACTTCTTCAGTTATGTAACTGATCTGATCTACGAGTCGAACTGGTCAAGGACTACCTGTTTGATTCACCAATCGTTCTGTTTACTGGGTAGATAAAAGTCCAGGTTCAACTGAATTTACTGACCCAATGGATATAACTAGTAAATGAAAAAATATGGATAACAGTAAATTGGTTTATTACTTGAGAATCTTACAATAAGTGATTGAAAGCAATTCATGAAATATAAGTCATGAATGGAATATAAAGACGAAAGCATTCTTATGTCATGAATTTGACGAAGTACATGTTATTGCTGTACATTGTTTACAGGCGACATACCTAAATAAACTATATCACAAGGGCCTCCTTAGTCTTGTCTTTATAACAGCAATCACAATCCCGCCGATCACGGGTTGTAACGGTTAAATAATTGATAGTAAATCATCAATGGAATACCATTTTACCTCCCTGTGTTAAACAATAAATAGGCATGTAATTTCAATATGTAATAAAGAATAAATGTCTTTTAATTGATGACTAAAAATTATGAAATTCAGAATGGGAGAAGGTAGGAAGTTATTGTAGTTCCGTGTAATTTTTTACCAAAATCTGTTGAATAGATTTTCAGAATTCGCAATAGCTATACTATTTGCGCAAATTTAACGGTTGTTTAATACGAATTACTTCTATACATATCTGGACAGGTACTTTATAATGTTTTGGCAGTTTTCACTTGATCAAATAACTTAAAATTTGGAAAATCTTATTTTTGCCAAATCCTTTATAAGACTATATTTTGTGAGTCAAAAAAAAAATATTTTGGGGTGATATCGACAATATTACCAGACTAGGGCCAAGATATGAAGTTCCTTAGAAGTGAATCATTTATTCATTTTGAATAAACATATGGAGAATAAAAAGAAATACATAACAGTGTCAGGTGTGGTTTTTTATAAATTTACTTATTTATTTTTCGAACTTGGTGCTAGCAGCAGATTGGACACCAGTTCGGTATTCGCCATCTTTTTGGGTTGAATATCGAACCCGCTGCTGGCATCAGATTCGAACCCAGTTCGGTATTCGCCATCTTTTTTGGTTGAATATCGAACCTGCTGCTGACAGCAGATTCGACCCCAGTTCGGTATTCGGCATTTTTTCGGGTTGAATATCGAACCCAGATTCGACCCCAGTTCGGAATTCGCCTTCTTTTTCGGTTGAATATCGAACCCGCTGCTGGCAGAAGATTCGACCCCATTTCGGTATTCGCCTTTTTTGGGGGTTGAATATCGAACTTGGTGCTGGCAGCAGATTCGACCCCAGTTCGGTATTCGCCTTTTTTTGGGTTGAATATCGAACTTGGTGCTGGCAGCAGATTCGACCCCAGTTTGGTATTCGCCTTTTTTTTGGTTGAATATCGAACTTGGTGCCGGCAGCAGATTCGACCCCAGTTCGGTATTCGGCTTTTTTTGGGGTTGAATATCGAACTTGGTGCTGGCAGCAGATTCGACCCCAGTTCGGTATTCGGCTTTTTTTGGGGGTTGAATATCGAACTTGGTGCTGGCAGCAGATTCGACCCCAGTTCGGTATTCGCCTTTTTTGGGGTTGAATATCGAACTTGGTGCTGGCAGCAGATTCGACCCCAGTTCGGTATTCGCCTTTTTTTGTGGTTGAATATCGAACTTGGTGCTGGCAGCAGATTCGACCCCAGTTCGGTATTCGGCTTTTTTGGGGGTTGAATATCGAACTCGGTGCTGGCAGCAGATTCGACCCCAGTTCGGTATTCGCCTTTTTTTGGTTGAATATCGAACTTGGTGCTGGCAGCAGATTCGACCCCAGTTCGGTATTCGCCTTTTTTGGGGTTGAATATCGAACTTGGTGCTGGCAGCAGATTCGACCCCAGTTCGGTATTCGCCTTTTTTTGTTGAATATCGAACTTGGTGCTGGCAGCAGATTCGACCCCAGTTCGGTATTCGCCTTTTTTTGGTTGAATATCGAACTTGGTGCTGGCAGCAGATTCGACCCCAGTTCGGTATTCGCCTTTTTTTGGGGTTGAATTTCGAACTTGGTGCTGGCAGCAGATTCGACCCCAGTTCGGTATTCGCCTTTTTTGGGGTTGAATATCGAACTTGGTGCTGGCAGCAGATTCGACCCCAGTTCGGTATTCGCCTTTTTTTGGTTGAATATCGAACTTGGTGCTGGCAGCAGATTCGACCCCAGTTCGGTATTCGCCTTTTTTGGGGTTGAATTTCGAACTTGGTGATGGCAGCAGATTCGACCCCAGTTCGGTATTCGCCTTTTTTGGGGTTGAATTTCGAACTTGGTGCTGGTAGCAGATTCGACCCCAGTTCGGTATTCGGCTTTTTTGGGGTTGAATATCGAACTTGGTGCTGGCAGCAGATTCGACCCCAGTTCGGTATTCGGCTTTTTTTTTGGTTGAATATCGAACTTGGTGCTGGCAGCAGATTCGACCCCAGTTCGGTATTCGGCTTTTTTTGGGGGTTGAATAGCGAACTTGGTGCTGGCAGCAGATTCGACCCCAGTTCGGTATTCGCCTTTTTTTTGGTTGAATATCGAACTTGGTGCTGGCAGCAGATTCGACCCCAGTTCGGTATTCGCCTTTTTTGGGTTGAATTTCGAACTTGGTGCTGGCAGCAGATTCGACCCCAGTTCGGTATTCGCCTTTATTTGGGTTGAATATCGAACTTGTTGCTGGCAGCAGATTCGACCCCAGTTCGGTATTCGGCTTTTTTTGGGGTTGAATATCGAACTTGGTGCTGGCAGCCGATTCGACCCCAGTTCGGTATTCGGCTTTTTTTGGGGTTGAATATCGAACTTGGTGCTGGCAGCAGATTCGACCCCAGTTCGGTATTCGCCTTTTGTTTGGGTTGAATATCGAACTTAGTGCTGGCAGCAGATTGGACACCAGTTCGGTATTGGCCAATGGGTGTCGAATAACGAACTTTGTGCTAGTTCGGTATTGGCTATCAGTTAGAAATTGAATATCGAACAACGAACTTGTAACCCGCTGCCAACTTCACGGAGCTAACATTTATCTATGGTCATGTAAGGGTGAATAAGTTATATCATCTCAGGGTAGACGTTATGTCCTGTGTGATGTTATTGCACTCTTTAAGCAACGATCTTCTTAAATTCACTGGCTTAGAATGAGAAGATCGTAACTACTACTTACGACCTTATAAGACTGTTACGTCTTTGAAATCTGCATCAAAAGGCGCTTCTTAAAGCACAACTTGTCATGTAGACCAAACTGACGTGTAAACAGTTTGTTTTACCATAGGGGAAGAGTAATTTGCAGACTGTTTTATAAAACAGTTGTACTTACGACCTTCTCATTCTAAGCCAGTGAATTATCTCTGTTATGAGGCAGTGTCTGTCTCACTCGTACCATTACGTTTTATCGCAGAAGTATCGCCGATCATTCCCCGATGCTCTGGGTGCTTCATGGTTGCCTTCCCGACATGAAATCAAGAGTACATCGGGAAAAAACCAATGCATACATTGAAATATGAACCGAAGCTTCGCTGACGCATCGGGGAGCTTTAGACGTTCATTTGATCTGCTGACATAATCGTTGATCCCAATGACCCAACATGACACTTCACCAAGACGTTGTTGAGATGACCATAGTGAACAACATTCATAACGATTTCAATGCCCCTAGTGACTAGACGAGGTCAGATTATAATATGACCTAGTGAACTCTTTATTCCAGATGGCTTTACATCGAGGTGGGCCTATGATTTGTTTAGCTGACAATTGATACCAAAGTGTGACGTATTGTTTGCCCTAGTGCCTTAGTTTTTACCACAGATGATCCAATATCGAACTTGATCTGGATTGAAAAGATGATTTTGACCAATTTTCATAATGACAGACGTGTCACTGCTAGTGACTTCACATATTATTTGACTTATATGCCATGTTATTGACACCGAGATAAGCCAATGTGGAACATGAAATTGACTTTTTAGACATAACCATTTTGGCAAAGTTTCAAATTGTGGACGGGTGGATAAAGCAAAACACAAAAGCTCACATTGTTACATAATTTAACAAAAGCGAGGCTTTATTTTTCAGGCAGAGGTGTCGGGAAAAGATTAGAATCTGGTGTCGCGTTCTACGCATATCGCACGGGAGGACCTTGTCTGCAAGACCTAGAGACACTTGTGTTTGAAAGCGAAGTAACGGACCTCGCGAACTCCTACAATCCGACAAGTGGCGTCTTCACGGTTCCTGCAACTGGAACATACGTTTTCACGTGGACAGCGGCGTCTCGAAGTGGTTGGTACCTTTCTGAACTAGCTGTCAATGGCGTCATAGTCGGGCATGTAAATGTATATTCAAGTAATACCGCTATCGCGTCACAGGCAACGGGAATAGTCGTGATAACAGTGAACCAAGGCGATAGTGTGTTCGTAAGAAAAGAACTTGGTAATGGGTGTAATCTTCATGATTCCAGGTACCATTTGACATCGTTTTCCGGATGGCGACTCTTTTAATAATAGAACTGATAAAACATTAAGTACAATTTGCAATTATATGTATCGATCACTTCAAGAAAATAAAAAAATGAAAAATGTGTATTTCTATATTACCCATAGCTCGGCCAATATCTGTTCGAATTTGCTGAAATTTGCAACATAATTATGAAACCTTATTATCATAAAGGTGTATGGGCCTACAAGTCTATGATGTACATTTCACCAGATGTATATCAAGTACATAATTATTATGTTTCTCTCTGAACATTTGGTCATCATGGAGTTGTACGGTGCGTCTCCGGGCCCGGTGATTATAAACAGTTCGCATACTCAAAACTCCATGCTCCAAGTTGAAAAACAGCGTTGTTCAGAATTTTGCACCAAAACCAATATCAACTTGTAACAAATTATTTAATAATTAAGAAAATGAACCCCCTCTTTGCATGTGTTTTCATTCAGTAATAAAGAAATTACAGCATTTTATATTAAATACGAAATTCTCTGATAGGTGTACGGAGTATGAGTTGGAGCATTGTGTATGTTTATTAGCACCGGGCCTGATAACATGGATAATGTATGGTAGACGTAACTTACTCTCCATATCGACTTCACAAGATATTCATGCCCTCGGGCAAATTATACCGAGCCTTGATACATGACTGTATCTAATCCCACCATACATTAAGAAAGAAAATAGCCTTACAAACTTCAACCATTGAGAAAGGAACCTGGTGTTGCCCATGACACTACTCTGATTAATAGAGGTTAACACTCATGTCACTTTTATGCAGTATTGGTCAATTTGACCTTCAATAGTGACCTTCAAGATAGTAACCGGACACGACACTCCACTTCTTGGAGGTAAACACTCATGCAAGTATAAGCAAGAATGGTCAATGCTTGAAAACGATATTGTCCGGACAAGCTTTAATTTCACATTTGACCCCCATCTTTGAGATAGGAACAACGGGGCTCGGCATGACACTTGTCTCATAGAGTTGATCAATGCATGACAAAGTTATTGTCCGGACAAGCATCAATTTGACATTCTTTCTTCCATGTAATTTGCTGGGCCCACTCTGGGGCATTATCGCAATTTTAGAGACAAGGGTGAGATACAAGGAACCCTAGCCTGTTTTGAATAAATGCATTGGTTCTTCAACGTGTTAAGCACCAATGCATGCAAAACTACACCTGGGCTGCCTACCAGTTCATCTCTAGTTGTGTAGGAAACACTAAATAGCGTTTCTGAAATGACCAAGCGCCCCAGTCGAAAATAGAATCAGGGACCTCTCGATCAGGAGCCAAGTGTCTTATCCACTCGACCACCATGTCATCCAACTGTGACCGTGAGCCTTTGAGATAGGGTCTCGCGGGTTGCGCATGACATTCCGCCTCATGAAGGTAAATTTTATAATAAGGCTGATGTCAAAGCATGCAAAACAGAGTTGAGGAAATAGCGCTCAACTTAATTAACCAGTGGAGCACAGAAAACAGTAACAACATAACATAACACAATTACACAAAGTAATTCACACATATAGCTTGACCAGATTTAGTAGGCACTCATTAAACTTCGGAACCGTGTATTATTTTCCGTAAGCGTAGTCGGTACTTATCGAAAATATTTGTTTATTTTTGCACCGACTTTGTCCGAAATATGCACGGAATATGTCCGGAGTGCCTACATTATCTGGTCAAGCTATATCAGATGAAATAACCTAACGAAAACAAAGACCCAAGTCCCCGCTGTAAAAGAACATGATGAACTAGTTTCACAAGGGCATACCAAACATACGGTGACACACAAATCAAATACCTTCTAATGCTTGCCGAAGATTACATTGATATGTGGTTATGTTGTATGGGATGTAGTCACGAAGGAAACTGCTTTGGTAACTAGATTCATCAACCTTGATTGATTACATTAATGTTGATATGTGAATGAAATTATTTAGGAATAATGTAACACATAATACATGTACATGAGTCAATGTCCAGGAAAATACAGTTCCGTATACGTATTGTGCAAAACATATTACACATTTGCGTGTGAATTGTTAGTTGTAGAGTTTGACAAATGAAATTTGTAGCCTACACGTCATACGGACACTTTTTCTAATTTTATTTTGTATAATTTTGCGACATTGTATATTTTAATGACCGTAAAAGTGCAATGTTTATATATTATTCATACAAAGCATGATGGATTATTTCCCATGAGCGCCATATTGCGTGTCATGTGATACATTTGGCGGTAAGCGTTCGATCCGCTGACAGTGACTGATCTAAGAATGTCCAGATTCTATTACATATCGTCATTTCAACATTTACTGTAGTCACACGGGATTTCACGGCGTATCTCGTTACTTGCTGCAGACTTCCGCGTAGAACTTTCAACTTTCTGAGTGGGTGAGACCGATGACCTTGTGTGCGTGATTATGATACATATTACTTTCGTCATTCGGTTTGTCATACAATAATACGATACGGGCAAATAGAACAACATTGATATGTATTATGGTATGTGCGCTTGAAACCATTAATTGTATTTCACGGATTCTAACTTTACTTTAAAAATCAGTAAACGCCTTTTGAAAAATGTGTATTGTATCTTGTCCAGTTTGTTTAAATTTTATTGTATATATTTGTATTTATGTGTGTATTTTCATGATTATAATATTGACGGAAACTTAGATAATGAGTTTTGGAAATATTGTGAATACTTTTTCCCCACACATCAGACGACAGAGTTGTCTGTGAAAGTTGTTTTGTTTGTACAGACACAGCCAATGTCCAATGAGTGCCTCCACCTGGATTTGAGCCCGGGTCGGCGGATTAGGTGGCAGGCGCGCTAATCACTGAGCTACGGAGGCACAAGTCATATTAAGTTTGAGTATGGGCCAACGCATGCGCTAAAACAAACACATGTAAGCCTTCGGAAGATTGTTATTACACTGGATATGTGTGAATATATACAGCACCTTGTCAACAATACTGAGATCTATACTACAACCACACGACAAATGCCTGATGGACAAAGCAATCAAAGAATCATTGCAATTTGAATAGTCGAATAACCAGGATCCATGCCATTCTTTTAAATAGAGTTTTAAAGCCCTAACCAGGCAAACAACAATGCTCTCTACACAATAGTTGATTTGGTTCTTACTGTGTACTGCAATTAACCAATATATTGATACACAACTTAACGCCTTAGACGATGTTTGGGTCCTTTGAGAAAGTCATTCAAACATTGTCACATAGCTGACTTAGAATCTGTGTGTAGAATCGCGTGATCAAATGATACAAAATGCATAACGTTTGCACTCAAAACAATTGTGATTTCGTCCGCTAACGGTGAGTTTTTCATGACTATAGCGATCGTGCACATTATATGAATATGGTATAGCCCAAAGTATATCCCGTATATGTAAGATACCCGTCAAGTACCAATTTCCTCTATCTTTGGTTGTTGTTAACTGATGCTCGACCAAATTATTACAATCGGTTGAAAACTGCATCGAGAATGCATTTGGTCGAGCATCAATTGAAAACAGCTAAAGACAGAGCGAAATCGGTACTTGTCGGATATTTCAACTTATACGGGATATAATTTTGTGCTATATAATATAACCATATTAAATGCACGATCGTTATAATCAAGAAAAAAACTCGCCGTTAGCAGACGAATTCGCAATTGTTTTCAGTGCGAACGTTATTCATTTGACCACGTGATGCTCCACTAGTGTGATATAATCACACATTGAAAATTTGACTTCAGTTAATAACAACTTAAAATCTTATTCTAAAAAAATTACTGCCATTTATACAAAAAAAAAAGTAACTGGGTTTATGATAGCTAAGCATGTATAGATAAATTAGTGTTAACCTTTACTTTATAGCAGGGATTTTTCTCGAAATGTTGGCTTGTGAAAGAGACTGCTAAGGGGAAACATGTAAGCGTACCGCAGCATGCAGTATCTCTATCCATAGCTGTGCCGTTTTTGCATACACCTGGTGAAACACTCGGGGGGTCGGGCTACAGTTGCAAGTCATTTCTCTCAATGTTTCTCATGGTGTTAGATAAAACACGTGGATATAACGACCGAACTGCTGATTGGGATCCTGCATTTCGTTGAAAGATTACATATTTTCCCTTAGCATGGGCTATATTTCATACAAATCGGTAAACATTTTGTATCAATTAAAAACTTACGGCTATTTTTGTTTTCGAAGTGAATAGACTAGAAGCAAATTTCGACTTGGTACTATAGGCAAGTCACGTGGTATTACTAGTACTACAGTCCGACCAGGGATACCTGACAGTGACGTCATGTTGTATTTACAATCAAATGTTTACTTTGTATATCGTCTGCAAAAATAGGGATTATCAGTATAATTCTTTACCTTTAATCTGCATGAAATCGTGGCCGTGAGGATAACGGTGCAGTATTAGTTGATTCCTAATTAAAACGTGTCAAGTTCGAACCCTTTCAGCAGAACTTTTAATGCTGATTTTTATTTGTTTTTTTTTTGCAGTCGCATACAAGTGTACTTGAATGCTGCTTGAGTAAAAAACACCTTGGTCATTGCACTCAACTTAAAATGACTTAATTTATCAGCGAAGAACATGTTTTAAATTATAGTAGGGGTCGAGTCTTTGAAGAACTAAGAGAAACCAACAGCTATCCTGAACGAGTTTTCAATTACACGAATTCCACGGGTTAAATTTAACAAGAATAGGGCAAAAACTTTATTTTCAAAATGAATATCTTATCAAATCATCCAATGGTATACATTTTTCGTTTATAATACAAGAAAAAAAATGTTATAGTTTAATGGCTGTCACAAGCTTTGAACTTAGATCGCCTGAGTGAGGGTCAACAAATACATCCACAGAACCATGCATTGCTTGAAATTTATGAATTGGTATAGACATACTTCTATATAATATGATCCCCGATCTTTTTGGGGATATACCCTGCTTATTTATAGATTGTTTACGAAATGACGTAACTGTCAAAAATCGTTGGTCGGATAGTACACTAAATTTGTAAACAAAAGCATGATTTAAAGGGAAGCAACTCTTGCAAGTATAGTATATTTGTTCACCATACACTACTACAATACACCATGGGAAATTCGGGAGATGTTTTTAAGATTCTCCGACGTTTTGTTTGGCACAGAAAGGAACAAAGGTCATCATACGGACCGATCAAAACAAAAGCTTACGTCAGATCGCTTCTTACACTATTCGCGCAGAATGTCAGCTCAAGCTGTCCATTTTGAAAAATATTTTATGCATTTTTGACAGTATGTTAAGAAAAACATTTTCAAAGAGTTGATAACAATTTCGGCGAATATTTTTAAAAGTGTAAAGCCCGCGAATGGTAGTCCTTTGGAAAACTGAGGTAGCGTGACGTCGCTGGCGAGTGTTGACGTTGACGTTCTGTCGGCCGTAAAGCGTCACCTGGTACTCGTAAAATGCACTCACTTTAAATGTTTTTGGAAGATATATCATGAAACTTGGCTAGTATGTCAAGAAATAATTTCTCTAAACGTAGATTATAATTTGGGCATACAGTTCTTGATAGTTTTTAAGATATAACAGGATCATATGGTATCGTGGGACACTCGGAAGTAAATACGATATTTGGTCAACTATTTCGACAGTTTTTTTTCAATAATTCTATCGTGGAGTATTGGTCATTTGTCACAGCGTAATGGTTCCATCCTGGTTATGCATTGTATTAAACGGATGCTCTGAAAATTGTTTTTTGAGCGATTAATGTGTCTTTAAATAATAATAGTTGGTTTTGTTCGAAGTATCCGTAAACGTCTTAATGTGGTGTTCGGATGTTGTGTTTGCTGCCCTCATCTTGCATAGCCTACGTGTTCCCATGTTATCCTCCAACACGTGCAACCCAGAGTCTGGTGTATGTAGTGTCATACATGCATTAAACGTGTATTTCAATATTTTCCTCTCGCCTCCTGTAGTTCTAGAGCCAGTCTGTAATTCGCTGTATAGAAGTTTGCTTCGAAATTATTTCCTCTGGCATGCGACATGATTTCCTCTGGCATGCGACATATATGACCTGTGCAGGGACATGTGAACGTTGCATGATGGTATTCACAGTATAACCGACTATTACCTCAATCTATTCCACTAAAGATATAAAAGTTACTTATGTTCCAGTACAATTGTGATCTCTGCCTCTTTGGACATTTTAGACAGCTCACTATCAATCTTATATTTAATTATCTTTTAAATGAGTCTCTTTATCAATCATCGTACATATTAATACATATGATAATAAATATGGGAATCCAAAAGTAACGACACAGAAGTCAGATTCTATCTTCAGATACATGAAACCAATGTGAGAATGATGAAGGGCTACACGAGCATGATGAGTCAACAATTAAAGTAATATAATATTATACAGTTTTTTTATACTGTTTATTTTCAAGATTTTAGGCCATTGGCACATGAATCACAAATAATATAATTACGAGCAATAATTAAAACATAATATATATATGGCTTATACCTAGGTACGGAAGCCCTGGAGGGACATTTAATATTTAACAATTATGAACAATTATTATTTATCATTTAAAACTTATTATCTATAGTTTATTATTTATTACTGAACACTACTGTATCTGGCGGGAAATAAAATATACGACAACGTAACAAACGTACAATTATGTGAAAGGTACGGAAGCCCTGGAGGGACATTTATAATTTAACAATTATTAAACAATTATTACCTATTACTTGCCGCTTATTACCTAATACTTATAACCTATTATTTATAAGTTATTGACACGCGCCATATTTTTCGGCCAGCAGACACGATGAGCCAAAAGGATTGTTAGACGGACATGAGATACAGAAGGTATTAGACTCTGGTTATTTGTATCTATATTATATATTAAATCATACTATTGTTGTTAGTAATCGATATGGAATCGATTTTATAACTTCTGACTCGAAATTGGGGAGAACATAAAATATTGTTAAGGATGTCCGTTGGCATGCTCCACTGGATTTGTTTTTACTTCTACGACATCGTTGGTGCGTTTTGCAACTATTTTGTACTACCGTTAACACTGCACTGCCATTCACAGCTTTATGCAAATGTATTCAATGCAGTGCATGAGGTCCAAGGCATGCTCTATTTTAGAATGCCATTGATGGGTTCTGGAGCACTCTCAGACTATGTAGGATGCAATAGTTAATTAGTAAAAGTGTCTTCTAAACACACGTGCAATTGGTCTGTAAAGTGCATGGGCCTAGATATAGGTTTCTAAACCTGGTTTGCACAACCGGGATGGTCCTTATCAAGCTTCAGGCCAAAGAACAATGTGTTAATATTTGGCAGGGTTTATCAGTTTAGTTTTAGTACAGTCTTATATATTTAAAAACAGTATTCTGGGCTTTTTCAGGGCGTTGGTTCATATAAAAGACGTGGTCGTGGATGGAGAGGAAATCAGAATACAAGGTGCAAATACGCTAGCGGCCTTTCAGGAGGAATATTGAGGAATGGAGGACGAAAACTAATGAACATTGATGTGAATGAACGTATTGTAGAAGGACAAACATTATACTTTAAGGAGATTATTTAGAGCATTTACCATATGACTTGTGTTTACGACATATTGTGTTAAAGTGTGTATGTGTCCAAGTATGGTGTTTTTGTTATTAAAATTAAATTCAATCGTTAGCAGTCTATTGCTTTATTGTATTGTGTCTCGAAAATACATCAGTTATACAGGTAAAAAATCTTCAAGTGGCTGGTTCACATTTGACCCTAATGGAGTGACAGAGGAATGCCTGACTCACCTGTCACCAGGTGATAAGAAGTGCTGCCAAGGATATTCTCCTACATAGCTTTGTTTTAATATTACATCATTGGGCATTCTAATATAAATTGCTCAAATAATGGCGCCATGTCATTTTGACACCACCACAGGGAACTGCAAGTTCCCATAGACTTATATTCGGACTAGCAAGCATTGAGGCGGGTGAATATGAATACGGAGTCATAATTTGGGCAATTCATTAAGAAGTCCATTACAATTTTGATATATGGATAATATGAAAGCCTATTATAGAAGCTATGGCTGGGGTAGCTCCACCACGTTCGAATTTGTTGACTCCCAGTTCGCAGTGGCTTTGTCAAAATAAGGGTTGTAAAAACTTAACATGTGTATTTTTAGTGCCACAGTCAGCCCAGAAAATACAAAGAACACGCTTCAAAGTTTTTATTGATTCAATATGATAATTAACAAAATAACAATACAGTTAGGATTGGTCATTAAACCTTTAACAACTAACATCATTGTACGACTATGTCCGGTTATTTCCAATCTCTATTTCTGCATGAATGCATATAACAAATTGTTTCTTTCATCATATCAACCAATGTGCCAAATATCATTTTAACCTTTTGTACAGTTTCTTTGTATATGTGGCATCGAGCCTTTAATTCATCCAGCGACAGCACATACTAAAGTCTTCTAAAACAGATACATTTTCTACTGAGTTGTATTTTTTCTCTATATCAAGTCTCTAGTGTTTTCTTGCGATGTAAGAGTAAATATCCACAAAGATGTAAATTAATTACATCAAATGCCGCATTCTCAACAACATTATGTTCACAAACAGTAGAAGAACAATTTCATATAACTTAAAGAGGCGTTCCCTATAACTTCGACCGTTCTTATTGATTTAAAACATACTAGACATTATTCAGAAATACGAATGCTACAAAAACACCAAATTTCACCCAAAAAATCCCAACAGTTAACGAAAAATTAATAAAAATATATTTCCATAACAAGTGAATTCGGTGGATTGAGTCGCCAAACGCTTAGCCTTTAGTACTGCCTGATTAAATTTTTCTACGAATCGGACGACAGTGACTAAAATGGAAAAGACAAATACACGTTTGGAAATAATTATTTTGATGTAGATCTATCTATAAGTTGATATTTGAGTTGATTTAGAAGAAAATAGTACATTATATTCATTTCGCTGACATTATATGCGTGTAAAACAAAAGAAATCAACGATATCGTATTTTGTCATCTCCGTTCCGTCCGTTTCGTTGAACAGTGTCCGTTTCGGATTTTAATCACGCCATTCTGTGGTTGTTGTTGTCGAATAAAAGGCTGGAAGCGATTTATTATTTTAGAAATTTAAATATATATTTTGATCATTATGGAGACAAAATTCGGCATATGTTCTTCTTACATGTTAAAACGATTTAGTGTTTTATGTTCATTTATGTCATTAAATGTGATAGGTAGTAATAATATGCAAGAAATAGGTAATGCCTCTTTAAAACCAGCATTAACGTATTCCATCACCAAGTTAAGTCCATGATTGTGTATTTAATTCACTGATGGCAGATATCGAGGCATCACATCTCCTGTGTGACTAATGCACCACATCAACACCTTTGAGAAAAGTACAGTTCTTCAACTCAAATATCTTTTCAACTTTCCTATAATTAATAATAATAAGTTTACAAAATCAAATTTATAAAGCCTGTCATCATCACTCTTGTGTTAATACTTTTGAACAACAGACATATATATGAGTTTATCATTTGGTAATTGGCATTACTATCTGTTTTTAATAGGATACTCATTTCAATCGTCCACTTATTGCGATGGCCCTGTCAAGTAGTTAAACATACCATCATATATATAGTTAAAACATATTGAAGGTCATGATATCAAGTATTCACCGTGCCGACGTCGGTGCACTTCAACATCGGGATTTCGATGTCGGATGTCGTACCGTATTTGGGTTGGTTGCCGACGTCGCGACATATTATATCAAACGATAGCCATATGTCGGGCCAATGCCAAGTTCCCAGTTAGCTAGTTGTCGGTTGCGAACTTACAGCTCCGTCTAACCCAAACACCTTTGAGATGGACCATTAAATTAAAGCTTAATTAAAGACGAATGACAACAAACATAACTTACCCACAGTGACTTATTTCGCCTTGCAATGGATATGAGTAGACCGCCTTTCACATAATTGTACTTGTGTTACGTTGTGTAACGTTATATCCTTCTGACGAATCGACACGAGTCGTATATTTTATTTCCCGCCAGATAATGCAGATACAATAGTGTTCAGTAATAAATAATAAACTATAGATAATAAGTTTTAAATGATAAATAATAATTGTTTACAAATGTTAAATAATAAATGTCCCTCCAGGGCTTCCGTACTCCAGGGCTTCCGTATTTAACTGATTTTGCCCAAGACTTTTTATTTGGGTATAATTCCAAGTCATTAATCATCATATTATAAGTAGCCTTAATATATTTTGTTTCTGGGCTCTCTACAATTTTTAACCAATATCTAATAACATTAACTAAACATATAATTTTAAGTGGGTATCGTCCTAACTCTCCATAGATAAAATTATTCTGTGTTTGAGATCTTACGCCCAAAATGTCCTTGAAAAAATGTAACTGAATGCGTTCTATTTGCAATACATCATTAATACCCCATATTTCACTTCCAAAACAAAGTATTGATACAATTTATTTGTCAAATAATTCTAGCTTATGGCTGATACTCATTAATGGGAATTTTATAAAACAAGATTTTAACATGTATAAAGACTTAAGTGCTTGGCTAGATAGAGCTTCATAAGTTTTTGTGAAAGCGCCGCCTGTTGAAAAAACTATACCAAGATATTTAAAGTGCTTTATATCTAAATTAGTGCTATGTTTCGAGTGTTATAACATTCGACATCGTACTTTGATTATGTTTAGAGGAAATGTATTAGAAATAGTATTGGTAACCGAATAAATATGAAACATTTACCACTTTCCTTTTCGTAATTAATGAATGGTTTCTGTTATGAATTTGTAGCAATATATAACGCAATAAAATAGTAAATGCAATCATAAAAAAATATTTTAAAGAACTGTCAAGTGCAGACCAAATGAAAGTATATCGTGAATGACATGTGGGGTTATCGTTTTCCTCCGGGTTCACATGTGGTTGAAGGATTAAAGATATTTTAATAGGAATAATCATGACAATTGTCAGTTCATAAAGGAAACCGTGAGAGAACTGATTCCTGTGATAAATATGGTTCAAATTTTGTCTAATCAATAAGGCCATACCAAATCGTTTCTTCGTTTAGCGATCGGTGACGGATAGGTTTGGGCATCCTGGGAAAGAAAAAAAAATTGTCGCCTCTTATATCTTCAAAATCCATTAAGATATTGCTTTCATACTTCTCACAATTATCCACCATCAAGCATCCAACCCCTACACAGCAGTAGCTTTTACACAAACATGTTTTAAGTTTGAATAAGTTATTATGATTGACAATGTTTGATAGCTATATTTGTTAGCCATATGGCTACGTGTATTATAATGAGGATAGAAGTCATTATGACTTTTTTTTCGAGTGTTTTGTTTTTTTGTCTCAGGATAGCTAGATATGCTTTCGAACTTAGGACGGAAGCTAAACGAAAATGCGATTGGGTATGGCCTAATCTAGATAACAGCGAAAACTGTAACACGTAGCAATGCGCGCGACGTAGATTGTGAACTAAAATGACATCAACGTCATGTTACAGAAGGGTATGGCAACATCGTGCGTAACGTTACTGAGAATGAGAAGGTTGTAACAACAAAATCGAAATTTCGAGAAAACAAGAAAATACTGTCCACAATTACACTTTACTTATGGTGAAACAAGCTGTTTCTACTTCAGTTTGGTCAATATGACTAGTTCTGATTTTCATGAAAATATGCTCATAAGAAGCGCCTTATGATGTAGATTTCAAATATGCATTAGTTTTATAAGGTCGGCACTTACGACATTCTCATTCTAAGCCAGCGATATAATGTTCATTCTGTTCAAATAGCAGTCGAACACATCTCGTTTAGTTGATAACACCGGGCGTGAAAAATTGTTTAGAATAAATTCACCAGTGACCGTTTGCATTGCGTGAAATCAGTTCCTCTTTCATATTATCCATACATCAGCATCATATAGCACTATAGTACTATCGTACGTTGTCTTAGAAACGGTACACATCTCTGCTTACACTTTCCTTGATTAATATCATTCATCTAACTTTGGTGTCGCTATGACAAGTATTGTCTTTCTTTACTCGTATATTTGGTCCCACTTTCAAGGATTGGTGTCCAGTTATTGTGTTTTTCTATAATAGTCAATGAGTTATTTTTTTCATTTCACAACTGGCAGTACTGGGCAGTATAATGCATAGTGTATTAAGTTTAATTAATTTAAGGATGGTGCTTTCATTAAAGTTCATCGACACCTTGGGTCAGTCACACAAACTGTAAGACGAGAACGAGTATTATTATAGAACATGTATTAGTATAGTTACGTGGGAACGAACTTTTTTATAGAATTTAGAAGGAGAAAAAAGATCCAGTACGCATAATTAACGCCTGTATTATTATATTGGCCATTAAGGATATACAAGTTCCATGTTTGTCTGACATCCAGGGGCATGCTGTGAGAAGACTTGGGACCAGGCTTTGTCTGGCCAGGGACATGGTGTGCGAAGACTTGAGACCAGGCTTTGTCTGGCCAGGGACATGGTGTGCGAAGACTTGAGACCAGGCTTTGTCTGGCCAGGGACATGGTGTGCGAAGACTTGGGATCAGGGTTTTTCTGGCCAGGGACATGGTGTGAGAAGACTTGCGACCAGTGTGTCAGGTTATATCCACAGATTATATAAGTTTGTTTTTTTCCTTTTTTCGTGCGTTTTTGTGTGTTTCGTGATCGGCTGTTTCTGTTTTAAAAGTGCTGCTTCCCTCTCTTCACTGACTGACTTTTCATTATTCAGCACAGTACATTTTTGTATATTAAATTTGTATGCCACGTTGTGTGTTTGCGTTGAGGAAAACGATACAAATGGACGTAAACGTCATCATTAAAATACATAATTGAATAATTAAATAGTGTAGCACTGGCCGAACATCTATTTAATTAAACACTTCAAAACAATTTTTACATAATCCATCATATATAGGATAGATGTATGTTTAATTTCATTTTAGAGCAATTTACGTGTAGCTTAATAAGAAATTTGAGTGTAGTTGTTTTTTGGAATTGTTACCAACAGTTCGTAATCAATCATTACTTCTTTTTTAATGTTTTTAAAAGTCATATATATATATATATACAGTTCAGCATACGTATTTTAGTCCAAAACGACCCAGTCACATTATCCTGAGACCTGGGCCTTATTCACCAACGTTGTAAGTTAAATCAAAGTACTGAGGTATTGACAGGCAGGCGAACTGCAAAGGGACAACAGCTTTTTAAGTAATATAACATCAAGTGATTTTCTAAGTCAAAAGAGAGGTAAGTGCTCGACGAAAAATAAAAATACAAAATGTAATATAATTTTAAAAAATATAAAAATCTTGGAACCGCCGTGATTCGATCGCTAGACTTTAGCATAAAAAATTACTAATCGAGTTGCTTAACCACTCGGCCACGATCTCGTTACCGAGAATTGACCTAAATAATTTAACATAATAAAATCATTGAGGCGCGCTCTATATCGCGTTTCGTAACGCCAGGATCTAGTTTATATAAGATCTCTCTGGTAACGCGTAGTAATAATTATCAACGCATTTAAGCACCTATTATTTTAATTTCATACAATTTCCTTCCATTACAAGAAGAAACTAATATATTACAATCGAACAGAATAAATGAAACAAGGAAAGTTGAATGTTCTTATCTTGCAAAACTGATTAACGAAGAGGAACTATTTGCATCGAGTGTATAGATTCTGTGTTGTCAGTTTCGGGAGTAAATTCATCTTAGTGGATTTCATTTTTTAGGATTGTAATAGTCTGGCGACATCGCCAGCCTAAAAATCAGACTTAGACTTAAAAACGTCATTATTCATAATCACTGGCATTTCTTTGAATTCAATTTAACCGTGTTCAATTTTATCTGACTATTTGTTGGTACCCGTTGAACATGTATACCAATTTATATCAAAATCAGTACATTTGTAACAACATGAGAGCAAATAGAACATTTGACAATGTAAAGTCTAAGTCTATGTTTTAGACTTACAACGTTGGTGAATAAGGCCCCATGACAAACAGTCTATCACTAACTTGTAAGTACTGACGATCAACCAGAACGACATTACAACGATTTTTTACAGTCAGCACTCAACACATATCAACGATTTTTCAGGGTCACAGCGACATTTGATGAGTCCATATTCGTACCTTATGAGTGTCGCTATTTGACGTAATTGTATTTTATAGAATACAAATTTTAAAGTGTACACCAAATGGTTAATTCTAATTACAAGGAAATGGCAGTGATTATGAATGTTGTCAATTTTAAGTCTAAGTTTCAGTCTTACAATGTTGGCGAATAAGGTCTCAGTGATGTGTTTTCAGTTACAACCTAGACCTTACTCAACTAACACATCTACTAGTAACGTTTATGAAATATGGATGAGTGTTTATCACAGTTAATAAAGTTAGCAATTTTATATTTACTTATTGGACTGACATACACAATGTTTTCGTAAAGTTTCGTCTTGTAAGGTCATATTTAAACGTTGATAGTAGAAACAGGCCAACAGTTATAATATAGTGTAGCTAATAAGACCAGACAAAAATTGTTCTGGGTATAGTGAGCGATTTTTTGTCTGTTTTAAGATCGAGCCATTGATTTTGTACAATTGCAAAACACGAATTACGTCCATATAAAATAATTATGTGGTCTTACTATTCTTGTATAATGCATGTAGTTTGGTGATTGTGTTCTCATTTGACTCATTTCCGATGATTTGTAGTGTATCGTTTAGACCAAAAGTCTGAGACGATGAAACATATGTTCCTTGCACGTGATAGTCCTATTTTGTCCCAAAACATATGTTCTTAAAGCTATTTTCGGGATTTTCCAATGGAGTGATCAGTTATCTCGTACGTGCTGCCACTGCTACTGCTACAGCTCGTAAATAATGTCTGACAGAGATACTTGTCTAGATTGCTTCTTGACTAACTTCCCGACAACCTTGAGAATGATAATGTACATGTCCCTGTAAATGGTCAGTAAGGAATGACTCTGCACTGACAAGCTGTCCAAACCTATGGAAGATCTGAGCTTTAGTTTGTACCAGTTAATGCTCTGTTCACACGCACATGAGTTGTCAGAAAACACACATTATAGAAAGTACAGTATGAATGTCAGTAGGGTGGAGTTGTGAATCACAATGCTTGACAGAATCCTGGGAGTGGTAGGAGGGTCAGAAATACCTCGCCACCTTGTCCGCCACAAGTGTAATTCAGCAGACAGGTTGGGAAGATTGTGGATAATTGCGGAGCCACTCAAAATCACTAATGTATTTCCTGAGAACTATACGGTCAATCGACTTATGGAAAAGTGTAATACATGTACTTTAAAAACCATAATAGTGGCGTTTGTGAGAGTGGTTGGACTGCAACATGGTTTTTATGCTATCGATTTCCAACTATTATCCTTAAACTGGTGTACATAATCCACGTGACAATTGGAACTCATCTAGTACAAATTTTGAGCCAATTTCGATGTAATTTGTTTTAATAACCTTTTTGTACCACAGACAGTATCGATCTTTGTATAATGTTGCCAAAATGAGTGTAAATAACTCGCCCAAGCAATAGCACTTGTTTTCTAGAGACACCATTTCCGTTTACGTCTCGTAAAAATGACATCGTAGTTCCTTTATGAGCCTAAATACTTCGTTTCAATCAACCATTCATCGAAATAAACAGCAATCAGTACATAGTCAATATTTATACAGTACTAATTACAAAGTGGCTTTATAATTGACACGATGATCATGCAAACAGTATCACCCAACATATACAAACAATGGACATTGCTCAGTGTAGTTTTGTAGTGGTGTTTCTGATTTCTGTGCTCGACTGGTTAGGTTGAGCGCTATCTTCCCTATCTGATTTACTCATACCTTTTTTATCAACTTTCTTTTGTAAAACTGAACGTGTCTACACGATGGAAAGCTTCTTTTGTTGTAATTTAAGTGACAGTTATGTACCTTTCTAACTCAAATAAAGTCGAAAACGGCAAATTCTTGCTACGACGCATACACGTCTGCATATATTATACTGTCACAAAACACGCATTGTCGTAACATCAAATTTTTTTATGTACGTTTTGCGCTGTTATTTTAAGTATACTAATGGTTATGCCGATTACATAATGCACATGATATTAAGGTTGGCATAATGCATAAATTGTACCCCTTAGAACTTTACCTTCAAACCCAATGTGCACCACAGAAACTCGGTAATGTGCAAAACATGTTTCGGGAACAGATGCGAATTGACGATGTTACAATAAGTAATAATGAATAATACTGATTTTTTATTCTGTCTGCAGAGTCTATGTGAGACATTAGATGGGCTAGTTTTGCAGACTTGCTACACTTTAAATGCGTCATTCACCACCATAATACCCCATGAACTATATCTGGAGCGAGGAGACTCCAATGCCTGCGCCATTGGGCGTAAGTGTCCTAGGTTTCGACTTTATCGTCTCTTTGCATTTTTTCTGTTGGATTTTATGTTCCAGAATGCTAGACCACTGAATAAACGTTAACAGAAGCAAATCATCAAGTTCAGGCAGCTAGATTCTCAAAGCATCGTTCCTCGCGTATTGGGGTCGCAGCCGTGTGGTGAGAGTTGTATAGCATTTGCGGTTATATGACTATATTGCAGAAATTGCAGCATTCAAAGCCGAAAGGAGCTCACCACCAACAACACTGTTCCATTGTTCCCACCGACTCCATCACGGAATACTAGAAACGGGCACTGTTCTTTGCGTTCTGTTGTTGTGAGTTTTTTGTACTGTGCGATGGACAAAGGAATTAATAGTATATACGATCTACTATAACAACCGAATGTATGTCTGGGCTGGCAATGTTGGATACTAGTAGTAGTAGCTACAAACTTATGGACATTGGTTGACAATGTAATAATACAGCTAGCTGGCATTTAAATTGGCGGCAACTAGACTTCAATGAGCACATCTGAATATTACGTAAAAATATCAAAATGGCTATCGAGCATTCGTTTGATTTAGATTGTAGCTTTGTTTATAGAATTTTATGATGGTTGGGTTTAAGCATTTATATGTATTTGCAAATTCATTACCCTAAAGTTGACGTTTTTACAACTTAGTAAAGCACCATGAGAATGCCCAAAACGCACCATATTGCACCTTTGTTCTCAACATTTTGCCGGGGGAGCATGCCCCCGATTCCCCTATCACAATCCTGAATCCACATGCCAAGAGGGCTAGCTACGCACCTGGCCTTAATAGACCGCGATTGACTATAAGCAAGAAAAAAATGACAACTGGGGGGGGGGCTATTTTGTCGATAACAGGGATGTAACCACATTGATGGGGTGTAGCAGGATTGACATTTACCAGCATAACTAAGATAAATACTTGTGTGAATTATAGTTGAGCGTTTTTCTTTGCAATATAATACAGGATAAATCGAGTGTAAATACATAGGTAGAGGGGTCCGGGGGCAACCTCCGCCGGGAAAGTTTTCAAAACAATGGACCAATCTCGTGTATTCTAGGCGCTCTGAGATACCTCATTTGGTAGTAAACAGGACATATCTTTTATAAAACCAAGCAAATTAAAGTCCTTAATATGTAAATGTTCGCTCTAATTATTGTACGAGTATCCGCATTTGAAAGTAAACCTGAATGGGAAGGGTTCAGTAAGGAATTTGTGCATGGAAATTGAACTGGTTTTTTGGCACTGTCAAATGTTTTGAAAACCAGTTTCAAGTCAATAATGTTTAGTTAGGTATAATGACAGTGGGATGAACTTTTTTGTTTTGGCAATTTATTTGAAGACTAAGGCTTATTTAAATAGTGTCAATAGGGCTGGTTGGATGTAAGTCTTTGTTACTAAAAATAGAAAATAACAAATTCTGATAATGTGCTGTAGTCGAGCATGGCGTCCGTCTTGTGGAACTCTTGTTTTGAATATAGAAAGAATTATTGAAGCGAGATAGATTCAATGTAAATAGTATATCTTATTTGTGTACGTCTGTTGAAAAGCAAAACAAAAGGATATCGGTGTTCCTAACAACAAATGTGTTAAGCATAGTTATGTACATATCTTTCTTTTCTTATGAATCGTCTAAGTGTATACCAGCATTGTATCGTATCTCAATGTTTTGGCCAGACACGTTTTGCAGATTTCATTTGGTTTGAACAAATGTTAATTGAGTATGTTCATGACGGGTTTCAGTTGGTTATAAATTTTATCATATCCTTAAAATTTCCAAAAATCTGGGGAACGGTATTTGAGTTGAAGGACCGTTTCAATAACTTATCCCTGTTTGAAAATACCAATCATTTAATGTGGGCTATAGGAATATGTAGCAAATATTTTAATCTAAATTGCACACAGTCATGATGTTCATTTAAGAGACGTTCAGGACTAGCTATATCCAACTTTCAATTAAAGACTGTTCTTTAAGTTGTGCAATTGGAGTACTGCTGTATTTAAGTTAGAAACAGTTCGACCCTATGCTTGGAAATATATTATGCATAATGGTATTACTGCATTGCATATTATGTCACACATACTGGCATTCTGTTAAGCACAATAATTGAACAGCATGACTTAACCATAGATTCATTCACTAGTATTTATGCCGCGCTTAAACCACATATGTATATGTATTCAATGACACACACACATACTGGCCTGGCGCTAAGCACAAACAAATTGAACAGCAAATAATATACCATTAATTAGTTTACTAGTAATCATGCCGCACTTAAATCACAGAGGTATATGTATTCATAGATACACACACATACTGGCCTGGCGCTAAGCACATACTAATTGAAGAGCAAGACTAAACCCTAAATTCATTTATTTGTATTTATGCCGCACTTAAACCACAGAGGTATATGTATTCATAGATACACACACATACTGGCCTGGTGCTAAGCACAAACAAATTGAAAGAACAAATGCATCAAGTGAACACACATTGTGTAAATGATCTGCAACTAACATGCACCGCATCATAGTACATACAGCTCTCACTCGCAGATACTTGAAATTATTAACCAGTTAACATTAAGGGACAAAATAATATGCAATGCAGTAATTGACATTTTACATAATACATTTCAAAGCCTAAGCTCTGACTGCTACTTAACTTGAATACAGCAGTAAACCAATTACATAACTTAACAGACGGTCTTTAATCATGAACACCATGACAATGAGCAATTTCGATTAAAATAGATTCCACATATTCCTTTAACCCAAATTATATGACTGGCAATTTCTAACAAAACTAAGTACTGCCATTCAACTCACATCCCAGATTGTTAGAAATTACAAGCAAATGGCATAATTTAAAATACCCCGAAACCCATTATCAACATACTCAATTAACAAAAAAAATAGTCATTTGTTCAAACAAAATGAAATCTGCAAAAGTGTCAGGCCAAAACATTGAGATACGATACAATGTTGGTATACACTAAGACGATTCATAAGAAAAGAAAGATACATGTATGCAAATAACTATGATTAACACATTTAATGTTAGGGTATGGCGTGGTATATTCGTATATATATGTTATATAAACTCATATATACATTGTAAAATGTTATATATATATGGTATTTTATCATATATATGTTCCATAAAGTTATATATATTTGGCAAAAACCATATGTATGTGGTATATTTCTATATATATGTTGTATAAAGTTATTTATATTGTAAATTAGCGTATGTATATTCTATAAAGGCGTATTTATTGTAAAAGTTTTCATATATATATTTTTATTCATATATATATATAAAAATTGTTCATATATAATTGTTTTGGTCGTATATATATGTTCTATAATTGCATATATAATTTTTTTTGATCGTATTCAGAGGGTATTACACTAGAGAGGTTGTACTGTAATCTCACAGAGGGTGTTACACTAGAGAGGTTGTACTGTAATCTCACAGAGGGTATTACACTAGAGAGGTTGTACTGTAATCTCACAGAGGGTGTTACACTAGAGAGGTTGTACTGTAATCTCATAGAGGGTATTACACTAGAGATCTTGTACTGTAATCTCATAGAGGGCATTACACCAGAGAGGTTGTACTGTAATCTCACAGAGGATGTTACACTAGAGTGGTTGTACTGTAATCTCACAGAGGATGTTACACTAGAGAGGTTGTACTGTAATCTCACAGAGGGTATTACACTAGAGAGGTTGTACTGTAATCTCACAGAGTATGTTACACTAGAGAGGTTGTACTGTAATCTCCTAGAGGGTGTTACACTAGAGAGGTTGTACTGTAATCTCACAGAGGGTGTTACACTAGAGAGGTTGTACTGTAATCTCACAGAGGATGTTACACTAGAGAGGTTGTACTGTAATCTCACAGAGAGTGTTACACTAGATAGGTTGTACTGTAATCTCACAGAGAGTGTTACACTAGAAAGGTTGTACTGGTATCACTTCCCAAGATGCAATTATAGAACATATATATACGATCTAAAAAAATTATATATGCAATTATAGAACATATATATACGACCAAAAAAATTATATATGAACAATTTTTATATATATATATGAATAAAAATATATATATGAAAACTTTTACAATAAATACGCCTTTATAGAATATACATACGCTAATTTACAATATAAATAACTTTATACAACATATATACTGAGTTCCAAAAGTTCCGCATCCAATATATGATGTGTCTTTTTTACTAGAATCGCTAACTTATTTATGATAATTCAAATGCGCACGTGTAGAGCGATGTGTACTTGATATAAATCCATGACAGTTATCGATTTGAAGATATGTATCGATCCATAATAAAACCACATGTGACACCACCCCACGATTCCAAAGTACACACAACGATAAACTACTGTTTTGTAGTGGAAGGGAGGTAATAAATACCAAAAATTTATCTCTCTTCGACCACAGACAAGTAATGATGTTGCAATAGAGTATGTACAACAGGTCAGCTTTTAAGAAACGTCCGCTTTGACATAAAATACGCAACAATAAAGCAAGTTTCCCATAATTTTAATGTTGGGTGGACTACAATTAAGCTACAACAATGCCGTTGTTTTAGGTGCAAAAATAAAGCAGCATTACCTGTCTATGTAAGCGGCATTGACCCTTGACCTGTTGTCACGTGGTGCGTCATATACAGTTTTTTTCGGATGGAGATGATACAACAGTCTTATTATGATAGAGACATATCAATTTAATTCGACACAATGTATTTTTAGTGAAACACCAGCTTCTAGCGTCTTATATACACGAGTCGTTCACAATTATCAATTTTTGCAATCAAATTAAGCGTACATTTCTAACTTATTTGACTAACTTATTGTGTTTTTTCGTAACACAGACACGATGCAAGTAAATTGGAAGTGAAACTAAAGTCAAAAATGAAGAACCCAAATTATGCGTGCTTGAATAGACGTTTTTACCATTTATGTGATCATTCAAGCGTGACGAAATCCAACGGAAATAGGTTCAACATATACATTAAGGGTACGCAAACGGACAGTGTTCCTAAAAAGTTCCTTTAAGTCAACTTTTCCAAAAAAAAGAATTTTGAAATAAGATGCAGAACTTTTGGAACTCAGTATATATAGAAATATACCACATACATATGGTTTTTGCCAAATATATATAACTTTATGGAACATATATATGATAAAATACCATATATATATAACATTTTACAACGTATATATGAGTTTATATAACATATATATACGAATATACCACAAACATAGACAGTTATTGAATTTTGCAACGTCTGACACGCCATATTAGGGACACTGATATCTTTATCGTTTAGCTTTACAATAGACATATACAAATAATATGCGCTCTTAACATCGAATTCAATTCACTTCAACAATTAATCTGACCGACCAATTGTCACTATAAAAAATACTAGGCGTTTTCGAACAAACTACAAAAAAGAGGCATCACAATACCATATAATTCACAAAATATTATTCATTTGAAATTGAGTTTCAAATTTTAGTAACAGTGACCTTGATATTGACCCAAACAGTTCAACTTTCAATCGCAAGATGTGTCTTCATGCAAACAATATATATGTGTACAGCACGTTTCTTTTCAACATTTTTGACGTCTGCCAATTATAATCGAAAAGCACCAGTTACCTTGACCTTGAACCCATTATCTATCCCAACTATCGATCAATTCAAAGTGACAGCGCTTCACGTTGAACACAGCAGCTCGGCAAATTACCCAGCAAATAATGACTAAATACAAATTGGTTTACTAACATTTATTTATATATGTTTCTATGAAATTGTTTTAAGCTTAGATTTGAAAAAGAGTACACCATGTTCATGTACCTCTCCGCTGGCATCCGATTCGAAAAGAATTTGTACTCTGGGAATATTAAATGCTTATATAGGTGCTAGTCACGTGTTCAAGTGGAAATGTGCGGATCTAGCGTCATTATTGATGGGTAAAAAGTTTAATCGCTTAGTGCGCTTAAACTGAATATTACTCTGGTAAAGACAAAATGCAGTATTATGTCATTTTGTTTATACAATGGGTTCACCACAAACAAACTACGTACAGTGAAGTTCCGCTAATAAGACCAGTCGAATTAAGTTGATAGCGAATCGGTCTTATTAGCGGACCTTTTTTGGTCTAAATTTAATACTTTGGGACCTTAAACTGGCAAAATTCTGCATGATTTCAAAATAATTAAAGTGGTCTTATTATCGGAACTTTACTGTTCTTATTTGTATCGGGTTTTGCATTTGACAAAATAATAAAAAATATATATCGATCAGTTACTCATTGTGTTTACCAAATTTTATATAATTGTAATAATACTGTTTTTACGCTGAAGTATTGTCGACGAAATCAACGTCTATTGTTCTTCCAGAAGAGTAGCCATCTTATTCGCCATCCACGCTCATCCCGAAGCACAAGTAACGTCAACAAAAACATTCGAATTCAAAATCGGAGCTTCAAATAGCATTGACATAGACTCAGAAATGACTATTGACAAAAACAAACAGTTCGAACGTGCTCTTTTGGACTATAGATCGAATTCGCGCCAATAACATTCATCTGTTTAAACATTAAGTCGCATACACAACTGGGGTAATTTTGCTAATTAGTGAGTTTCTAGGAAGTTCAGATTCAGATACGAGATATACAATAGGGTGGCACGATGGTCGAGTGGTAAGACGCTCGACTCCTGATCGAGAGGTCCCGGTTCGATTCTCGGTCGGGACACTTGATCTTTTCAGAAACGTTATTTAGTGTTTCCCACCCAACTAGAGATGATCTTGGTTGGAAACCCATGGGTAGTCTCGCGTGTATCGGTACTTTACACCGGGCACGTTAAGAACCAAGGAATCTATTCGAAACGAGCTAGGGAATCGCACCCGGATTCCTTGTATCTCACCTCTGTCTCTAACATTTGCGATAATGCCCCAGAGCGGGCCCTGTAAATTAAATGGAAGAGAGAAAAATAAATTATTGAATATGAAGGTGAAAATAATCGCCAAATTATCACTTACCTTATCCGCTCTGTTTTAACAAGCTACATGTCGTCCTCGAACAGTGACCCAACACACTGCAGTAGACATGTACAACCAACACGGAGAGTGGAAAACGGAGAGTGGAAAGTGGAGAAACGACCAGGGGTTTTCTCATTACTGCCAATAGCTTGTGTAAAATTGTAATAATGTAAACTGCGTTCAATTTGCTGTTCACGTTCTAAAAATGAGGTATTCTTCTAAACCACTGAACATATTTTTAGAAAACGGTGAGGCGTGTTGCTTTGATAATTTGCAAGGGACATCAGTATGTATCCCCTATCCGTATATCCTTTGATATCGTAATCAAACAGTAGGCTGTTGCGCATATCTAGTAGTTGGTTCGGTGGCCACTGCAACATAAGTTCCTTTTAAGTAAATACATAGTCATGATATTCTACAAAATCAGAGAGGCTGTGTAATTATTATTGCTATCATAATATTTCTCCTACTTTCAGGGTCCATCTTTTATTTTCAATCGTAAGTATAAGTGTAACTCGATAGTACGCTTTAAAAAATATGTTAAAGAAATTCTCTCTAAAACTATTGGTTTTATAGTACAGGAGATGTCAATAAGTGTACCACGCGTTGCACGAAATTCTCGACCGGCGTTCACGGATAACCGCTTTTGGCAAGCATGGGGCAGAATACAGGTATACTATTTTAAGGTGATTCGCTAGTGATGGGGTTTTCTGTACAAGGTATATCATACCTGTCATATTTATGAAGACGATTTATGACAATCATTTTGGAAAACCCCAACCGGGAAAGTAACACAATGAATCAAGGTATTGCATCCGTTGTATGCAGCCTCGGATTTCGCGATATTTTTAAAGCTTGTATTAGTAAAGATACTTACAGTTTGAACTTGTTTATATTCTTCAGAAATAAATGCAAAAAACCTTCCCCAAGATGCTTGCAAGTCAACTATAATCTTTTTGCACTATTTGATCTCGGTTTGCAGACGCTCTCAATACGCTTGCCAAGTTATTGTGATTTTTGTCCATTTCAAAAGTGGTGAATCACCTTAAACGCATCTTATCTTGGTTTACGAGATATGTTTAGGCAATTCAATTTTAAATAAATGTTTATCATCGTTTAGAACTACGCTCTTAAATAATGCATACACAACTGTATTAAAGCTTATGCGTTTAATTAAATGTTTACATGCGTGATGTTTTTTTGTTTTAATCATATCTTTGAAAAGCACTTTTAACAATTGAATACATGGAAATGTACTACATGAATATCCTAATAATTTAATACCATATAATATTATGTTTTATGTCCCGGCATCTGCTGATGCTGGAGACATACAGCAATACAACAACCCGTCCGTTGCAAAATGCTGAAACTCAATTTGTTTTTATATTTCAATTGCTGGTGCTATCAATAACATACTGCGAAAATTGAATTTTGTGAAGTTTTTAGATATGGCAATCACTGTTTTTTACGGGCCTATACATAGCGAATTCTGGAAACTGTACTCTCATCATCAATAACATTAGGGAGAGTGACATATATGATATACGGCAACCTCTGAAAAAATGTCAAGGCATTTTATAGAGCCTCAGCAACAGAGAAGTCGGAGGTTCAATTTCATTGAGCGACACTGAGTGATTCATTTATTATTTTGTTTGGCCTTATTTAGAATGAAACCAACCAGATAGTTTTTCTCCGTTTTCCACTTTTTGCACTTTCCACTTTGGTTGTACATGTCTAATACGACACAAACCCACCAAGTATAACACAAGAACGTCAACACGTGAACTCATCGTGAGCTGAAAATCACGATTTATTCGTTATTTCTAGTCACGTGATCTAATGTTCATTCTTTGAGCATTGAGCCAAGACCAGGGGTGTGTTCGTAAGTGCTGTGCAGAACTCTGTCCTAACTGTTTTTGTTCCAAGTATACTCAACAACTTTTCTAAGTCCTCACTTATAGTTTGGTATATAACTTTGTCAACTATGTTTATATCTCAATGAAATTTCGCTATATTATGCGTCAATTATTAGTTTTCAAAATTGTGCTACAAAACGTTGAGTTTGATATGCACTTATTAAATTGAATCAATATTAACATATCAACAAAGGGAGGTAAAAATCATAAATGCATATTTTGATATCTTCGATGGCCACCATGTAGTCTGGTTTTTCCACTTGCAGTCATGGACACGAGTCGTGAGCATTGTTGAATGTATCGACTTGATGAATTTTACCGTATGTACACAAATTACAGTCACGTCTCCGAAAAGCGCGATTTCAGTCATAATGTCACTTCAATACCAAAGGCTCTCGCAACCAGCATTGTAAATCTGACAAACAATAAGTTTACCTTTCATTATGTACTTATGAACACGTTTGTGTTAAACATCAACCAACCAGTGATGTTTTGAGGTTATTATTCTAACACGTCGGCAGAATATACCACTATTCTCCATAATGACGTCACGTCATCTTTGTTCTGACATCATCTGACGCATAACTGTGATGTTATGATTGATTTTCGAATGTTTTATAAACGTGATGAGTCTTTTGGCATAATTCGGAAGTGTTTGGAACCAATTCCATGCATGTGTAACTGTGTGGAGGCAGACAAATATGAAACGCACTTGCATTTCGTACGGCACAAACCACGTGACGTATGGCCAGTTTCTGACGCGAATCATTTTGATTGTTTTATATAAACATCACTTGAGAAATTTTAGCACGTTACTATTTATAACAAAAAAGTTATAAATCAATGAAAATGAGGACTTAGAAAAGTTGTTAAGTATACTTACGAACAAAATAAAACTGTTCCGAACAGTGTTCCACTCCAAACGACTTACGAACAAAACGGAACAGGAACAGAACAGAAAGTAACAACAATAAAAATACAGTGCTGTCGGGTAATTCTGCGCACCTAACGGGTATTGGCTTTCTACATTTGATATTATTTCATTTTAAGAATAAATTATGGTGCTGTTTGGATAGAAACAACCTTCATTGACAAATCAATTCAAAACATCATACCTTCGCTAAACTAGGTCAAATGTCGTCACAAAATAAGATGACTTCCGGTTTTCATGACGTAAATTCTTTCGGCTAATTCTGCGCAGGTGGAGTTGTTTTTTGTATTGTCAGTTTCAAAGATTTATTTCACAAGAAATTTATCACAGTATCGAAAGAATAAGTCATTAAGACAATGCTGACAAAAAAGGAAAAGTCATCATCCATTACAAAAGTGCTTTTATTCAATTTATGTGTCACGTGGTATGTCAAATTAACGAAAATCGTCGTTGACACTTATTTTGGTCAAATTATCGTAGAAATACTTTTCCGATTTTGTAGAAATGATTATAAAACTTTACGTAAGTAACCCACATCTACAAAAACAATGGAGGACTGAAGAAAAACGACTCAGCAAAGTATGTAAGAACTAGAAAGTTAACGTGCGCAGAATTACCCGATGCGCAGAATTACCCGAAACGACTGTAATGTTAAAGAAATAATATTAAAAAATAAAGATTTTAAGGTGACCAATATTGTTAGTTTCAGCCGTTATATGTGTGGAAGAAAAACGTCACTAGAAAATTTCCCATTGTAAAAGTTCGGTCATTTCCGTTTTACCCCGTTGACATACTATTACCAAGGTGATCAGAATAACACATTCCGTGTTGTTTCCGGTTGTCTTGTTGTTGTAATCACGTGACCTGTTCTGTCTGCACCACCTCGTTCGCAGGAACAGACGGAACATGTCAAGAACACTGTTCCGGAGTGTTCGTAACGCGTTTCTGTGTTCTAGAACAGAGAGAACAGCGTTACGAACACACCCCATATTGAATATCGATGTGTGTTCAGATGATAATTATCGTTAGGCATCAACAAATTAATTGTATGTTTCTTGTAAGCCGACCGACCTTAGTTTTTCTCCGTTTTCATTGCGAGCATGCCCGTAAATTCAAAAATTGAGTAAGAACATATAATTTAGGGTCTAGTAATTCAAAACATACTGCATTGCTAAAAAAGTGCTGTAATATATCATTAATAACATTTTAAAAGTCATATAATATCGACGGTGCCGAACCAAAACCCTGTAACTCAATTTTGGCGCGAAAACTTTTTTTGCAGCATCCGCATCTGCTAGACGTCCCGCGCGTTACTTATATGGCGCCAAGACAGAAATGCGCGGGACGTCTAGCAGATACGGATGCTGCAAACAAAGTTTCCGCGCCAAAATTGAGTTACGGGGTTTTGGTTCGGCACCGTCGATATACAAAAAGGATGGAATGAATAAAATTCAAAGGCATATGTCATTAGAAAATCGAGCCTGGTGATGTAATCAGTTTTATGATTTTAAAGCGCTTGCAGTCAGAAATTACATCGTGTAGTCCCATGTTCGAATTACCCTATACTTCTTTGATGCATGAACTTCAATGTATTTACCACATGTATGTAATCTGTGTAATCTTGCACTAGTACCCATAAAGAGTGCACCAAGTTGTGAAATCCGGTCGAGGGACTTATGGTTTGCGCTCCGTCCGTCACATTTTTCTGGAGTATGCGATTTTTTTAAAAGCACTTAATATTTTTTCATGAATCTGAAAACATGAGAAGTACATGACAATATGAATATCAAGCACGTGTTGGGATTTTGTTCCTACGTCAACGATTTTGGTTGCTATGACAACAAATATACAAGAAATTATGCTAAAATTTCACTTTTCTGGATCTTGCAATTGCTATAAAAATACTTCATATTTTTCATGAAACTTAAAACGTGAATTGATTACAATATGGAGATCATGCATGTGTTTATATCTATGGCAACAATTCTCTGGTTGCTATGGCAACAAATTGACAAGATATTATGCCAAAACTGTCATTTTTATGGAGCCTTCGATAACTTTGAAACTACTTTATAATATTCATATTTGAAAAACGTTTGTATTCATCGAAATATTTGTAAATTACATGTGTCTGTCAGAATTCATATATGTGTGCATAAAAATCATGCCCGGTCTATAAAAGGGATTTTGAAATAACTGGGCATAAATGTTGAACAGTTTGACTCGTAAGTGGGAAGCCTTAGGTTGTCTTGCAGATTCTTCTGACGTGACGAGCGTATGGAAGAAGGCTGATATACGTGTATGCCTTTTATGTTTTGCCTTCTACTGGTAGGTGACTTTTATTGCTTTGCAATAGTCTTGAGTCTTGTTATATGTGGTACCTTGCACATTTTTGTATTTGTTCTTGTGAAAACGATAATATGAATGTTCTAATTTGTAATTTTCTGGGTATAAGCAGTGAACAGAGAAATCTCAAATTAAGAATAATGCACGTGCACAAGTTTTTTTTTTTGTACAAAGTGTTTAGATGTTGACTTTATACTCTTCATCATTATTAACTCACGTCCAACAACAATCATGAAAGCTCGGCCAGACAATATGTTTTTATATCTATTGTTTTTTATTGTTACAATTTCATGTAAATTTTTCTAAAATGAATAAATAAAGTTATGCTTATTTAAAAAAGACCTAAAGGAATTTCGACCAACTCGAAATGTTCGTGTGATTTTCATATCATTATTGGTTTAGTAAAAGGTTAATGGCCCGTCACCTATAAACCCGAATGGAATATAATTACTCTGGAGCGAGGAACTCATAAGAATAATAAAAAAAAACATGCTACTTTGGTTCGAACCTACGGTCTGCAAAATCAAAGATTTCAAGACGACGCTGCTCAGTCAAAGGTCAATCAAGGCAACATTTACTTTATTCCATGAACTGTGTACACAATTATAAAAAGACTCTTATTGCAATTTGAAAAAGTTCCCTTTGAAGAAACATTACATACTAGTGTATATGTCTGTATTAAGATACAAAGGCAAATGGCATTTGCAAGTGTATCGCTATGCGCGAACAACGTACTATCCAGTTTGATATAACGTTAATCCAATTACGGTACGTTCCGTTAATAAGCGAACACCGAATGACCATTTCATCACAGATGGTACAAACCAGCGAAATTTTGCCGCGTGGATCACGACTTTACTCTACATAGACGTAAGGGAAATAATTCAATGGCCACACCAGAACTACCCAACTCAATATTGTGTACAATATTTTAAACAAGTCGAATGCAATCCTTCAATGGCTACTGCACACTTCACGACAATAAATTATCATACATGAAAAACACAACTTTGATCAAAGTCTGACATGACGCGCAATAAGGTGACGTCGCAAAGTGTAACACAACGTCGACGTTATTTTATGTATTTAACGTCGGTATTTTACTTATAAGTGGACGCGCTTCATCCAATGATTTGATGCACTGTTAATTAAGTGGAATGTATAGTTTAATTACGGATATATTATATTCTATAAATTGTGACATACTCTGACCTTTAGCAATATCCGCTGCCATTTTTGTTTCAAACACCCGTTTCCGTAAAATTTTTCGCACGTTATTGTGTTACGTCACTGACATTATATGGTGAAATTCCCCGCGTTTTGGATATCAAACAAAACAGATACTCATTTTTATAGAGGTTCGATTGGCAGACGTTGTTACTTGTGACACGACGTTTTTGACATAATTTTGACGCGTTTTTTGCTATTTTCGCATAAATAATGCCTACAATGCTTTTTAAAAACAAATAGCTATAATGTCCATTACTTGATAGTTAAAATGATACATACTACAGTTAGATACGATGAACCGTTCATTTACTACACTCTTTATAATAAGACAACTCCCATAAATAAGAAAAGACGCGACGTTATTGCGCGTCATGTGAGTACACTGACGCCGACATGGAGCATTGAAAGTTTGCAAAATGCAAAAATAAAAAATCCATTCTTGTCAAACCCCTTTTGCGTGGATATGTTGGTATGACTTCATGTTGCTCTGTAAACTTTTTACTATCCGTTTTCTATGGAGAGCACACCAGCAAACAGAGAGTGTGATCGATCTTCTTATATCTAGTCGACCAAAGGCAACAATTCCAGTACCAACCATATACTAGTAATTAGCGTGTAATAAGATTCCATAAAGCTTCTTGGGTTTTTATGCATAGTTAACTTACAACACAAGTTAACAACAACATGACAAACACAATCCATCATCGCAGGAAAGATTGCTCATTGACCAATGTCTTCTATAACCACACTTGCATGAACTTTTCCACAAAGCTGTATGGATGCGTGCTTAATGATGTAACTAACTACGCTGTCAATATGTTGCTGAGTGTACCAATATCATGAAAATGGTAACTATAATGATCACACGGGGCGCAGTAGGTCAGGTAGGTCATTTATGTAGGCTTTGAATGGACAATGGCCAATGACAGAGCCCTGGGAACCCCCGGATAATACAGGGGGTTCATCTGACATATGACCATCCACTACTGCTCTTTGTGACCGGTAAGATCCAGGATGTGACCACAGGATGCACTCCAAGCTGATTCTTACAGCTTGTGGTGGAATACTTTGTCGAAGGTGTTTGAAAAAATCATGACTTTAACGTATGTCTGTTCGTTTTCCAGCCAGTCATACATTTCGTGAGCTGTACTTTGACGTGAAACCATGTTAAAGAGGGGTTATATGGAGTCCGTATTATTCAAAAGGACCCATGAGGTTGGAAGTAAGTATATGTTCCATCTTTTCGAGGCTATGCATGTAAAAGATATTGGTGGGCAATTGCTTGGTTTTGGCCATATTTCCTTTTTAAAAACGGGTGCTATTGTGGCGGTTGTCCAGTCAGATTGAACAATGCCTGTGTGCAGGGACAACTGGAAGATCTTACCAAGGACTAGCGCAAGCTCAATGTGAAGTTCGTTTAAACCCTGGGGGATATTTGATCTGGGCAGGAGGCTTTATTCGGGCTCAGACCGCACAGGAGTTTGTCAAATCCTTGCACTGTGATGTTGAAAGGTGCCATACCATTGGCTCCTATGTTTAATACTCCATTACAGACCTGTTTTATGCTTAGCGGATGGGGGAGACTGATTTGAATTGTCTAATAAGAATGTTGGCTTTGTCAACTGGGTCAGTGTGTGTATATCCTCCGACTTAAGGGGTAAGGCTCTTAAGTTTTCAGTGATTCTATGTTTTATGAAGCTGTAGAACTTTTTTTATTATTACCTGATTGGGAGTCACACTCAAAGATAACAGATTCCAAATTTGGATAGTTGACTTAATGGCTTTATATAGGGATTTTAACTTTTGATCAGCAGTGTATTTCCTGCTTCTTGTTGGTGTTGTAAACATTTGTTCCAGATTGAGGTAAACTAAATCGTCAAGGAAGTATTCGTACATCAGTTTGTGTTTGACGTTTGGATCGGGGGATTCGTTAGTCCAATCGATATCGGGTAGGTTAAAGTCTCCATAGAGCCAGATAATGCAATCGGAACTCCTCGGCATTTATCTAAAGAAGTATTTCTCAGTTACGAAAATGCCCAAGTAGTTACGATTGCGAGGTAATGCTGTTCAGTGAGATCTTCCTAAGGGGTAATTCAAGTTCAGATAGAGATTCAGTATCGTCTTAATGGGGTTTGTAGTATGCACCAATGTAAATATAGCAAACTCAGGAGTTGGCTAACTACTGATCACAGCTTTCTTCATAGTATATGAACTCGTTAAAAGGCTTCGAGGGCATTCTTCAATGGACTGAAATCCAGCCAACTGTCGACTCCAGTAAAAGGGTGATCTTGGTTCAATCTAAATACAAACATTGTGTGAGATTTTTGTTATGTGTTAAATGATCATTGATACATACGCAACAAACACAGTAATAATATTATTACTTTATTTGCACAATTCTCCCGCAATGTAATACAACCCACTCAACAATATGTTTGGTTTTCATTAAACTTCACAATAAGTATATTTTGATACATTAAACCAATAATGAATATAGACAATATTGCTTCCCATAGATCACTAACAAGCTCTATGCACAACAGGGTGGATACCCGAAGATTACAGACTACAATGTACAACCTAAGTTGCAGATAAATTTATCAAGTTTTCACTCACTTTCACTATGTGACTTAAATCATAACTAATGAGTCGAAATGAAACTGGAATATGTTGTTATTGAAGTTAATTGTATGTATACACTAGCACTTGAGGAGGAGTCATGTATGCGCAGTCAGGAGCTTATATATCCTGTAGGACCATGCAGACCATACAAAACCATGTATTCATTATAAACGTATAGTGCAGATATTTTAACCTAATCCTTGACCATCTGTAAGCATAATTAAACAGCTGATATCTTGTTTATCGACGGTGCCGAACCAAAATCCTGTAACTGCAAAAAGACAACATTTCAGGAGACGAAAAAAACCGACGTCTTGTAACGAAATGATCCTATTTGGAACCAAAATCAATTCCGACATGTACCAGAATATGTTGACTTGTACAAAATCGGAGTTTGTACTGTCATATACAGAATTTTCGACTAATATTTTTGAATCCAATAAAAATATGGTAGTTTGTCACCTGACTGTATTGAAGTAACGCGATTGGCTATTTAAATGGCGACTAGACAGAAATGTGCGGGAAATCTAGCAGATACGGATGCTGCAAAAAAAGTTTCCGCGCCAAAATTGATTACAGGGTATTGGTTTGGCACCGTTGATATATTTATAATCCTGGTGGTATATTTCCATCAGACAGATTTAACATGAAGACGCTTGAGATGTAATACAAACACAAGTTGATAGGACTGGGAATGCATGATTATTTTCTTAGAAATTTTTATCTTCAACCCAAGACCCTTGCAACATATTCATGCATAAAGGTTAGGATCAGGTTAAATTATATGCACTATAACATCGTATTTGACAAGATTGGTATACGCAGATAAACAATATCATGCACAATATCAAATATATATACATGTAATATATGACAGACATACATACAGGGTACCATTCATCACAGCTTCACACTCTCATAGTAAGCAAATATATTTAAAATAAACGGAATATTAAGCCATTCTCGTTCGACTAAGCGTTGTTTTTGGAAACAAGCTAGTCTGAGAACTTGACTATCACTGATGTATAAAGCTGAATCAAACAAGAAGACCATACTTGTAATTATATGCATCAATGCTATAATAACATTTCCTTGGAATAAATATTTCTGAACTTTTTCAAAGACATGATTTCCTATGTACAAATATTTCATGTACTTCAATTAGATATTCAAAGAAAAATTCAACTAAAACAGATCTATATAAACGTCAGTGGAATCTATAATTACACCTTTGAGATAGACGATGTTGCATTTCTACAACCAAATATTGTTCATTCTAAGGACATATTAAGTTAGTCATACCATTTCTGATATCATTTCAGACCCAAAATTAATCACAACTAGAGTATCAAGCCTCCTAATATTGCATTGGTAAATTGCTAAGTAGATCTAATTGAAGATAATAATGTTAGGCAAAGCATTTATCGTCTATGCCCCTAAAACATCACTAATGCATCTTGAAAAAAATTGAAGTAATTTGTAACATGACTGTAAGGAGAAATAAGTAAAACATGGAATAAAATGTACTTTTCAGATTTTTATGACAAGGGTTAGCTATACATACAAGTCATTCCCATGAGCTTATATTCTCCTATATTATATACACAAAACATAAGAAGCATTTCATAAACAAACATAAAATCCAAACCCTGTTGAATGACTACTAATTCAAAGCATTATACACGCATTAGGCTATATACTGTTTGCTACTTAATAATTTTCTGAGCAGTAAAAATTAAAAAGTGTGAAATGTTTTAAAATACATATTACAGTAAAACTTCGTTATGACGAGCATTGATATCACGAGCACCCTGCCTTTCTCGAACAAGTTTTAAACCAATATAATTATGTTTGTATCATCAATACATGTGTTTAGGTTATTCGATCACCTGGTTTATCTTGAGCATTTTACTGGTCCCAATCACTCCTCGAGATAACAAAGTTTTACTGTACAGCAATTAGACTAGAATTAAAATACGATTAACTTCAGGATAATGGTAAGCTAAAATAATCTTGACATGTTAAAGCAATGCAGTGTAGATGTAGAAAGAATGTACAGCATGTGCATAATGCCTCATAAATCAATCCTATGGTAAAATATACAAAGATTTAAGTTGACTAGTAAAATCTTATAAACAAGACTTACATATACATGCATCCCTAGAGAGTTGTCTTAACATATGGATAAACATATGCACATACAAAGTTGCCCTGTAGTATCCATATAGTCAGTGTTATCTATTTCAACCAATTACTAATTGTGCAGCCACTTTTGGAGACTGTTTTGATAGTACATTTGTCAAATGAGCTTGTATTTAGCAATGCAAGGCAATGGCGCCATTCAGTATGGTTCAATCCCAGTATAGGTGCAAGCAATTACATGTATCCTATATAGTAAATTGTATCAAAGAGAGGTAACTCTAAATTCAAACAAACCACTATATTATACTGGGGTTATCTGTCAGTGTAGTAAAGACCTACTCCGGATCTCCACTAATCTGTAGGTACAAATAAGAGTTTTACCCTTATAATCCTTGCGCCTATTGAATATTCATATCTGGACAATAAAGTTGGGGGTCAGTTGTTTTTGCATATGAATGCAAAACCATATAACTAGGGCAGATTTGTTTGTACCTACATGTAAATTAAGGGGAAAACCACCTTGCACAGAGTTCCGGATATCAAATATTGGTGAGTACCATAATTGGAACGATACATGTAGGAACACAGAAGCTTCAGAACTTCTTCATAGACAAAATATCTTACCATACAATATACTGTAAAAGTCAGTAAATTTAAAACTAGAAAGTATTATACACAACTTTGTTTAACTTCACAAAGAAACTAAAGAGCTCGAAATGAACATACCATAGCTCTGATAAACTTTTCTTGTAAGATAAGATAAAGATGTTTTGATTTACAATATTGCAAAATTTTGACAATCAAAAATGATTTGCACCATTGGTGTACATGATTCCACATGTATGTGATATAAAGCAAATCTTAATCATGAAACTGTGAATATGACGGGCATACTGTAGGCATGTAACACAAATATTTAACACAGTAAAGTACTTATAATGAACCCAAATAAAAGTGGTTTTAAAAGTGAATATTTTAATATCGGATAAATTTTCAAAATAGTTGAAGTTGAGATATAAGTGGAAATTAAGGGTACAGCACATGCAATTACATGGGCATTGTACAGTATACCACATTCCAAAATAATCTCATCGAGACAAGAAAACAGACCCAGGGATATTAAAACAACCCGAGATTCCAAAATATATCTTGATTATCAACCTCAAATTAATCAAGATCTGGGGCCTTATTCACCAACGTTGTAAGTCTAAAATATAGACTTAGACTCTACATCGTCAAATGTTCTATTCGCTCTCAAGTTGTTATAAATTCACCAATATTGATAAAAATTGGTATACACGTTAAGTGGATAACAACAAATAATCGGATAAAATTTCACATGATTAAATCTAGTTGCAAAGAAATGGCATTGGTTTTAAATTTTTACATTTTAAGTCTAAGTCTGTGTTTTAGACTTACAACGTTGGTGAATAAGGCCCTGTAATTGAGATAAAACTCAATATTTAGCAATTAAGTTTTAACAATGACAAGCATATCATTATATAATGCCAAGAAATAAAGTGTATATTACAAAACTGCAATCTTTCTAGCAAAAAAATCTAATTTCTAAGATAATCTCAAGGCAAACAAAAAAAATTATTTCAATTTTAATGCCACATATTTCAACCTGAACAAAAACATACAAATACTCCTATTAACACACACTGATGATGAAATCAATTAAAAAGCAATTAGCACCAAACTCAGTGCTTTGGAGAGATTCAACCTTGATATGTGGTTTTAACTTTACAAATTGATGATACGGAAATATTGAATGAAACATTTTGTGTCAACATTTTCACACTAATATACTCCCGAGCAAATCTTTAAAATACTTTAAACATACCCCACAGCACAATAATCATGCAAATACAAGCAAATACATTCACAATTCAAAACCAGTTACTCATCTAAGCTAAAAATATACTGCCACACCAAACTACATATGTTCCACATTCAGATAGTAACATAACTATTCAATGAGTATACAGTCCAACCTGCCTTAAGCAGCCAGCCAAGGGATGCAGCCAATTTGGCTGCTTAAGCCAGGTGACCACTTAACGGAGGGGCTGAATACTGGGCAAGGGGGGTCGGTTTCGAGCATACATTGTACTTATTTAATGAGACAGGACCTGGTGTATCATAATGGGTTGTTATACATAAATGGTAATTTAAAGTATGCCTCTTGTTGTAAAGGGTTGCACTGGCCTATCTGCCCTGCCCTGTCTGCCCTGAATAAGCAGACACTTACCTCTCTGGATTAGTAACACCGCTAAAAAACGATGAAATCTGCTTGGTTGTCTTTGACATTTTATTGACGCTAAACGACGTCATGCAGAAGGCATGATTGATAGATGTTGACAGTCAGAAATATTTGAAGAGAATAAAATAAAACACACTTCTGAACGCATAATTGCTCGTATGACAAACTTTGAGCAATAAAAAACAATTGTCTAAAGCGTGCAAACCGTCAAACGAAATTGAAAGGAGCGATGATAAACACAACAATTTTCTCGTAATACGGTAATTACACGTAAATACCTTTTAATTGGTACATATCTATAGCCTTAATTGTGTCGATCGACTTTGATGAAATATACCCATCAGAGGTGCTAATCGTTTGTTTTATTGCTCTTTGAGCGTTAAATGGTCACAAAATTCACACCGTTGTTTACAGTTTACTGATTCCCAGTCGTATATTTCGCTGTGCGGTAAACAATGCAAATTTGACATAGAAGCTGGGTAACAGCGCACTGGTTCCCTTTAAGAACCCGGATGTATCTTTGTATACACACAGCGTGTGACGCGCGGAACCAGTAAGTAGCTAGAGCAATTATCGGATTAGCGGCGGTATGTAAACATCGCATCATCGCACTTTGAATTGGCTACAGCGTGTATCGAAGCCATTCTCGTTCTCGGTCACGTGTAAACTGATGATTGTTTTCTTTGACACGGGTTTGAAATTACCGCGGGATGATTCAAGCTATATAGATGGCCGCCGGATCGGCGCCTGGCCGCCTAATGGGGGCCATATTGAGTATTTGGGAAGCACTTTTGGTGACCGCTGACCGCGGAAAGCAGGTGACCGCTAAATCAACGTGTAAAATAGAACATATTTCATTGGGGGCGTCAGAAACTGACCGTTTACACCAGGTGACCGTCGATTAAAGGTGACCGTTAAGGCAGGTTGGACTGTATTGTATTTACAAATAAACAATATCAGAACACAAATTATAACTTCATTAACATACCATATGCAATATTTCTGTTTGGTGCACACTAGAGAATGTTGTGCGAGCTTATTTACATGTGATCATTAGGGCTGTAACGGTATACCGCGGTACACGAAAGACCGCGGACTGCAGTCCCACACGGTTCACGGTACAAGAGTTGCAAATTTCGGTACGGTTCAGTATAAGCTTTTTTATGAGCAAGATAATATTCAGAGAACGAAAATGTCTGAAAGCCCTCTGATTATGTATAATTACCATGCATCACTCGTTTTAATTGTATTAAGATATGTCTCATAGTGTCGATATTCATTTAAAATAGTTGATAGCCACATAATGATTTCTGTTACAGAATCAACAAATTCATTGTCACTTAAAAATTGTAGTATTTAAGTTGTTGTTAGAGAATATTGTATCATACCGAAATATACCAAACCGTTAGAAAAAATGACGGTACGTATCATATCGTGGAGTGAGCGTACCGTTACAGCCCTAGTGATCATGTTAAATTCCTTTCTATTTCTACAAACACCCTGCACACATCAAACAAAAATTAGTGATCCATACAGTCCATGTACATGAGCAATCACTAACAACAGGATTTCTCTAGACTTATTCTTTTCTCTAAGTGAAGACCACAACTGTTGAACAATTTACAAAAAATATCACTTAAAATTATTAAGACTAAGAAATGAGAGATGTAAGAATAAATAAAGTTGAACACAATAGATGATATTATTTCCTCCTATTTGTAAAACTGAAGATCATGATTGTTGAAGATTAAACCCTCTAATGCAAAGGTATATGCAGAAACTACCACATATGGTCATATCTGCCACACTGGGACATGTCTTGCACACTCGATAATGTCTGCCACACTGGGACATGTCTCGCACACTCGATAATGTCTGCCACACTGGGACATGTCTGGCACACTCGATAATGTCTGCCACACTGGGACATGTCTTACACACTCGATAATGTCTGCCACACTGGGACATGTCTCGCACACTCGATAATGTCTGCCACACTGGGACATGTCTCGCACACTCGATAATGTCTGCCACACTGGGACATGTCTTTCACACTCGATAATGTCTGCCACACTGGGACATGTCTTTCACACTCGATAATGTCTGCCACACTGGGACATGTCTTTCACACTCGATAATGTCTGCCCCACTGGGACATGTCTCGCACACTCGGTCATGTCTGCCACACTGGGACATGTCTCGCACACTCGGTCATGTCTGCCACATTGGGACATGTCTCGCAAACTCGGTCATGTCTGCCACACTAAGACATGTCTCGCACACTCGATAATGTCTGCCACACTGGGACATGTCTCGCACACTCAGTCATGTCTGCCACACTGGGACATGTCTCGCACACTCAGTCATATCTGCCACACTGGGACATGTCTCGCACACTCGGTCATATCTGCCACACTGGGACATGTCTCGCACACTGGGACATGTCTTTCACACTCGGTCATATCTGCCACACTGGGACATGTCTCGCACACTCGGTCATATCTGCCACACTGGGACATGTCTCGCACACTGGGACATGTCTTTCACACTCGGTCATATCTGCCACACTGGGACATGTCTCGCACACTGGGACATGTCTTTCACACTCGGTCATATCTGCCACACTGGGACATGTCTCGCACACTGGGACATGTCTTTCACACTCGGTCATATCTGCCACACTCGGTCATGTCTGCCACACTGGGACATGTCTTTCACACTCGGTCATATCTGCCACACTGGGACATGTCTCGCACACTCGGTCATATCTGCCACACTGGGACATGTCTCGCACACTCAACGCAATCACACTGTTGTAGGAGTATACTCATCACATGTTATAAAAGTCTATATTAAATCAAGAACAATGCATGAGCACAAAATAAAATTCAAGACAAACCAGGAAAAATATAGATATACACAAAAATGAACATCACTACATAAAATATAATTATGATTATGTCACAAACTAAAATAGTATACAAGAGGCATTTATCCCAGTAGACAGTCCATATATATGTATATAAGCTAGCATGCAATATTCTATATATCCCAGCATGTAATATTCGATATATCCCAGCATGCAATATTTAAAAACCCATACCTGCGAAGCTGGTTAAATCCAAAAATAGGAGTGATGAAGCAAAACATGTCAAAATATCCTATAAATATGGGACAGAAGATCATAAAATAAATCAAATGTACCTTTGTTCATAGTTAGGTAAACCAGAAATTAACAACAAAAATAGGAGTAACTCCACTTTAATAAGAGTACTAGGCAGGTATGGATATCCCAACATGCAAGATTTAATATAAATCACCTCCCAATACACAGCAGCAGCTGTAGATAATAAACACAAGATTTTCACAGAGTAAATGAATCATAATACAGCGAGAAAAGTTTACCTTTGATAGGCTGATAGGCAGTGATGTGGCTAAATGATCAGTCAAATTTAATGATAACCATGATTTAGATTCATAATTTCTGTCAGATACAATCTGGAATACATGTCAAAATGCTTAAATGTCAGAAAAATAAATTGTATTCAGAAAATTATTATACACTTAGTATTATGTATACATAACTTATACTAATAAGATTTTTCAACATAATTTAATACCATTGTACTTTAAACATTTGAATCTATTTACAGAAGTTAATACTATAAAACATTGTCATCACAGTAAACTCTAGGACTACCTTTATAATAAGATCACCTCAAAATTAAAAACACAATTTGCTAGTCCCTTGTCATTGTTTTTCTTTGTATTATCTCAATTGTGTTTTCATGCCTGAAATTCCACTTTCCAATATAAACAAACTTAAAAAAAAGTATATTTCAAGAGATTCAAAAACCTGAAATCAGAGACAAGCTGAAAAACACAAGGCCTGTATTTTTGACAGGTCAATAAAATTGCACTAAAGTATTTAAACAATTAGATGAACAAATTTGATATTCTGATCCATGTATATAGAACTAACAAGAGCTGTCACTAGACAGCGCGCTCGACTATTCGCAGCCATTTGTCAGAAAAAATATAAGTTCAAAACAGGCCATTTAAAATTTGTATTATATTGAAATGTGAGTTACGCTACTTAGTTGACTACATGGCAATGAAAGCTAATGTACAATGGTTGTTGAGGCATGGCAATTATCTCAACACTGGACTATTAACAAATATTTGTCAGTGAAAATGATTTTAAGCGGCACTGTACTCTATTCAAGAAATGTGTATGTTTAAAGGGAATTGTATACATCCACTGTAACTTGCATGCAAAACTTTAACCAAGGAAAGTCTAAGTTAAAAGGGGCATAACTCGAATTAATCTAAAAATGGAGTTATTACAATTGACCAGTACCATTGACTAATGATGATAAACAAGTGTTATAAGTTTCAAGCAATATCATAAATAGTAACTAAGATATGGCGTGAATAGAACTTGCATGTAAAACTTGAACCAATAAACTCCTATGTTAAAAAGGGGCATAACTGAAATAAAAAATAATAGAGTTATTGCCCTTGACTGATACCATTGACTGATGATGGTAAACAAGTGTTGTAAGTTTCAATGCAGTATCATGGATAGTAGCTGAGATATGGTCTGAATGAAACTTGCATGCAAAACTTTAACCAAGAAAATTCTATGTTAAAAAGGGGCATAACTCAAATAATAATCATAATAGAGCTATTACCCATGACCGGTACCATTGCCTTATGATGGTAAGTAAGTGCTGTTAGTTTCAATGCCATAGCACAGATACTATTTGAGATATGGCCTTATTAGTAACTTGCATGCAAAACTTTAACCAAATTTTCTAAGTAAAAAGGGCCATAATTTGCATTAAATTCATGCAAGAGTTATCTAACATGGTTGATTACATGACAGGGAAAGCCAGTGCAAAGTTTCAATCCAATATATGCACTGGTTATTGAAATATAACCAAGGTTAAAGTTTTGCATGTAAAACTTTAACCATATGCAACGCCGACGCCGACGCCGACGAACAAGTGACTGTAATAGCTCTCATATTCTTCGAATAGTCGAGCTAAAAATGATTCAAGTCAATAACAAACATAAGGTGAATATACAAGCAAGGTATAGTAGCTCCTATAACCAGCTTAATAAATATGTGCAGCATGTAAAGATTTTAAGATTACCAACCATATGAGTACAAAAGTCCATATCACAAAAACTTTGTAAGATTAATCAGTTACCAATAGTATGCCTTATTGGCAAGTATGCTGTTGTCTGCATGTAATCAAGTTTTGGCAGCTTGAAAATTAAAGAACAAGTTTTAGGGGTCCTACAGACAGAAAATGCCAAATCATGAAACTAAGATGCAGGTCTGTTTCGGTGCCTTAAGCATACATTTCTACACCAAAACTCCTGTTTCAGATCTTATTTTATTGTTAATATTCATCTTATACCAATTTCATATGACCATACCAACGCTTTGAATAGTTTTATCAAATAAATTATTTTCTGAAGAACAGTTCATTGCTAGTGTTGGCTTTTTACAATATTTCAGATTTGTACGAACCAAGGAGCTACGTTTCTTTCCACCTTCAAATTACATGAACCACAATGCTCAGATTGCTCCCTATATCAGCATTTCAGATGACATCACAACATCAATGATGTCATTATGGTATGCCAACAAGTTGAATATTCATTATGCAGAAAAATAAACTAAGTTATCTTAATTTTGTCATATTGTGGAACACCAGGAATCCTGACTGAATATAGGACGTCAGACTGTCATAGAATCATAGTCTGAAGATATTGTCAAGGCAACAACTCCTCCACGACGTGATATCATACATGTATCAATACTACACAATAATGACATCACTATTATACAGGGTATCATAACTGATGAGGACCAAAGTCAGTTTCTTTTATATTTTTGGTTTCCAGGATTTTATTTCATTTTGTTGTTGGCAGGGATTGGAAATACATGTATAGGACAAAAAACCTGAGATGGCCCTTTGAACCATCATGATATCATTTCATTCCCGTCACCTAGCAACAAAATTTTTAAAAAGTTCCTAGAAATCTTGAAATAAAAGATGTGTGGCATCATCAGGCTATGCTCACTGATCACGATACTGTAGTCTGGATATCTCTGCTGGTAGAATAATCTGTACCAAAATATCGGTCACCAAAGTTACCTGCAAATACACACATATACAATACATTGACATTAGTATGTTAAACTGTCATAAAATTGACAATCCTTTAACAGTGTGCATAAGAAAAAGGTTAAGTGAAGTAAAAAAAGAGAAAGACAGAAGAATAGACACGAGCATATATTTGCACATAAAGTTAAAAGATAGAAGTAATAGAAAGTTTTATACAGTTACACCTATATGTAGATATAGCTTGGCCAATTTGACACAAGCCTAACCTTTTGATTAGCATAATTTAACAGTCGATATATTACCTACGTTTACAACCCCATGTGTATGTTTTCATAATCAGGGTGTACCACGAAGATGCTGGGGATGTAATACAAACACAAATTTAAAATACTGATATCGCACTATTTGCTTGTGGAAATTGATACATTCAAAGCAAGAACCGTGTAATATATTCATGCATAAAGGTCAGGCTCAGGTCAAAATAGCCAAGCTATATCAACAGTCATAGATGAATATTCATCAATAGATTGTGAGTAACTTGCTCATTATACTCAATATCAAAAAGGCTTCACTAAATACACATGTTTTAAACAATTCAAAGACCAGGTCAAATAAATAACTAGAAAGTGTTTTGTGGTCACTTTTCTTATAATTGTATTGTATACTATCATAGTGTTAACATTACTATATTTAAATCTATTTAGAAATATCAAAGTATACAAGTGAAGAAAATGCAAATCTCATGTAATACATACCAATTCCAGGAACAATATGGAATTTATCATTGACTTCTTTATCTACAGCAGTGGTTACCAGTTTCACCTTGGGGAATGCATACGCTATGGAGTGTACACCTGTAAAATAAAACCCAACAATATAACACTAAATCAAAACCAGATTACTAATACACATACTGTTTTATTACTGTTTCGAAAGGTCACATATTCCAGTTGGGACAAAACGGTCAAATCTTAAGAAATACAAGAGTATCCAATATTGAACAAACACTGAAAAATTGATTATTGATTTCTGTTTCCAAATTTCCATGACTTAAAACATCTTTGAAAATCTTTGAAATTTTCCCTGACTTAATTAAATTTCACTGAAAACTTTATAACTGGATCTAGCTTGAAAATTCCTGACTTTATAAAACTATAATATAATGTGCCTCTGTAGCTCAGTGGTTAGTTTGCATGCCTTCTAATCCAGCGACCTTGATTCAAATCCAGGTGGAGGCATGCATATATATGCAATATTTCAGCTGAAAGCTGACTAGCAAATAAAGGCAATGCATGACATTGTTTTATAAAAAACAACTATAATATACCTGAATCTCCCATCAACATGGACAGGAGTATGATATTTTCCTCCAGTACATCATGGTCCAGTAATACCCGTATAGCCATCATGGCCGCCGCACCCGTTGCTACGGTAGCATCCATCAACATAACATGCGAATCCTTGATATCCTTGGGCAAACGTAAATAATGCAACTGAAATGTATAAACATATACGTGAGTTGGTGAGTAGATAGATACATTAAAGTATTAATGTGTAGATAATGAGACAGAACTTGATCAGCAGAAAGTGAGAAACCGTAAAACAGGAATAGAGAAGAGCGCCGCCTACGAGTGCTAAATATAGGTCACAGGGCTATCAGCCTTGTCGGTATGGACACCTCTTGAGACGGGGAATAACTACACGTTTCAAGTTGATACCTTTGATAGCTTTGAAAAAATGACTCCGACAATTAACTTAACCAACGCACATGCACACGGAGATGATCCCGTCATGACAACAGCTCAACTTTTTTCTTGAAAAATCAAGCTAAAAATGCCATAAACTGTGCTTTGTATATAGAAACAACAAAGAATATTCCACACAAATTACGAGCATGTTCTACTTTATAGACCAATTGTCAGTTAATAGACTTAATTAAGTTAAGTTACAGCTTCCCCCATCCCCCTACCCCAACTGTTTTATAACCCCCTCCCCCATATATAACTGATTTATAGGGCTGTAACGGTATACCGCGGTTTACGAAATACCGCAGATTTCAGTCCCACACGGTTCACGATACAAGACTTCAAAATTTTGGTACGGTTCGGTATAAGCTTTTTTATGAGCAAAATAATATCCAGTCAACGAAAACACCTGACAGCCTTCTGATTATATATACCGTAATTGCCATGTATCACTCGTTTTAATTGTACATTTTGTATTAGATATGCTTCATAATGTCTAAATTCACTTAAAATGGTTGATAGGCGCATAATACTTGCTGTTATAGAAACAACAAAATCATTATTACTTAAAAATTAAAGTACCTGTATTTAAGTAGCTGTTAGAGAATATTGTATCATACCGAAATATACCGAATCATTAGACAAATTGACAGTACGTATAATATCGTGAGGTGAGCATACATACCATTACCACCTACTGATTTATAACTGTAGTATTTACCTCAGGTTCACCAGTATCAAAGTTGGTCTGTATAAGTATTTTGCCAATGGTAATATCCTTGTATACTTCACATAATGCTTGTTCCATTGTTTCTCCAGCTCGCAATATTGACACACCCACAATCTGTCAAACACAACACCAATGTATACATTCATTCTGGTTTGACATTGTTTCTCAACCTTTTTTACTGTTATACAAGACAGCCAATTCACCTAACCAGTTTTTCTGGACTGTGTCCTAATACCAAATACTAACTTGGTTACACAAGGCAGAAGCAATGTTGTAATATTTTTTCTCAAAGATTTTAAAAGCTTTAATCAAGAACTGCTAACTAAGTTATAAAGTCAGGTGTTATCGTAAACCACATGTAAGCTTGGTTAAACATCTTCGAGGTCACTATCATTTTTTATTATTTCTAATTTTATATGGCGAAAGAAAGTAGGTAACTTTGTGTAAAATGAAATAAATAGATGCAAGGTTTGAGAAAATTTATATTTGTGTTTTTTTATGTAACAAGTATTTTTTTCTAACAAACCTTTTTTGAATCCAATCTTGAGCCATCATACTGTACACCTTGTACAGTCTCAACACGTACATTCTGTCAATATAAATATACATAATGTTATAAATTGTAAAGAAACCAAATTTGAAATGGGGAAAAATTATCATTAATAAGTTTATATCACACTTCATCAGGAATTTGTTCAGTACTACTATTTATTACAATCAAAGGGAAGCAACTCAATAACTCCAAAGTCAAATCAAGAAAAGCAACTCTTAATACCAACTTCACTCCTGAATTCAATACAATACATCTAAGGTAACAGAAAAGTATTCTACATTAGCAGCCACAATCAATCCAATCACACATTCATGTGCCTCCATAGCTCAGTCGTTAGCGAGCTTACCGCCTAATCCGGCAACCTGAGTTCAAATCCAAGGGGAGGCACTCATATGCCTGCCATATTTCAGCAAAAAGCTGACTGACAAATGAAGGCTATGCTGGGTTCAGCTTCTTAATTATATGTGTCAGCAGTACGGACATCATCCAAAACTGCATTCACTGACTTATATACAAATTGGTGAAGATAGTTAGAGCTATAATAATCAACTCATGAGAAAGTTTATAAATATGTTACCTTATGAGGTAGGAAATCCATGGCATATTCAAATAATAATCTCATCAAACGTTTAGAATAGAAGATGAATTCATCTCTTGGTGTATCTTTGTTCCTAGAAACCAACAAATATAGAACATAAATATATTCAATCATCAATATAATAAATACAAACACTATGCTGGAATGTATATAGAGGATCTATCACGAGTTGTCAATTGATATAAATTTATATTAAACGAGTTTTGGAAATTTTATTAAGCAAGCCTCTGGCGAGCTTAATAATATTTCCTGAACGAGTTTAATATAAATATATCAATTGACAACGAGTGATAGATTCTTTATATCATATGACACTAAAAACGCAAAATACGCATTGATTTATTGGAAAAACTCAATACCTTATGCTACACATGGTACGTATAACTTTATACGTACTGGCTATACTAACCTGGATACAAGGAAAGTCATGTGATATAAAATCCTACAGCACTCTTACTATACAAGACTTAGAAAAGGCTTCAAATCTGAATTTTAGTCAATTGACCAGAGGCCAATGTTGCTAATGTACTGCCCATTTTTTAAGCAAACCCATCAGATTATGCAAACTTTAGCAATATATATTTTGGGGTTCAACTGAGACAGTCAGAGTTTGCGGCTATTCAGTTTTAGCCCTGCATATTTCACCCATGACCTCCAGTTTTGAGGGAAATATTTATATAGAATCTATACCCAAATTAAATACTTTCATTTGCCAGTCAAGGCTTATTAAACAAATGCCTGACATATACTACTGTGAAACACATAAAATGACATTCTATTTTTCACAACTAGCACACTAATGTTAGAGATGGTGGTAGATTTGACAAAAAGTCATTATACCTTATAAATGTGTGAATGCCTTTAACTTGTGGAGAAGTTTCCAGCTTATAGAGTGAGGATGGTGGAGGCTGACCGTTGTTACCAGAATTGGCCAAACTTTGTCGTAGACTGAAGCCTCTCTGTAACATATAAACAATAAAGTATTAGTAAAGCACTGAGTTTGTGGCTTGATATTGATCTTTATGTATGTTTATATGCCGGAAAGCCGTGACAGAAATATTGCTCGGCACTCCTAGAACGTAACATAAATATCGAAATTAGTTTGATGTTGGTTGGTTCTAGGAGACGTAACGTAAGCCAATCCATGCCTTGAATCGATCTATGACGTCAGATTGTTAATTTTGAATGAAACTTATGAAGCATTCATGATCTTTTAGAACGATAATGAGCATTCTCTAAGGTTATGTTATAAAGCCTTGTGGTCATATTATTTTGTCCACTTGTTTAATAAAACTTGTATGCAATGAGTAATCATGCAAGATCTTCTACATATATTACAAGGTTCTTGAGTATTCAGCAAATGCCCAATACCAGTCCTTCAGATTCGTGTTTGTATTTTAACTTGAGCATTCAGAAAACTATACATGCATTAAATTATCTCCCAACATGAGGGAATACAGAAACAATGAGTATAGAAGACCTCACCTTTTTAAGTTGGGAATGTACATGTCGTACAATGAGATCTATGGCTACTTTATTATCTCCCCCTGCAACCAGAATAATACATATAATTTAAAAATACTGTATGATCACACAATCTGATAATATCTATATATAAAGAATAGAGGTAAGCAACAAAACATGCAAAGATCAATAAATGAAACACAAAGTAATACAATATATGTATTTTGTTGAAAAACAGATTCAGTAAAATAAATGAATAAATCAGTTTTCAAAACAGCTGGTGCAAATGCATCAATATCAACCAGCTGTTGATTGCTAGACTATTACATGGACAATCTCTATCCCTGCTTGGACAAATTATTTTGTGATATCAGAAATTATCAAGAATGGTCTCCACAGAATTGATTGAGTTCCCCTTCATAGAAAATCAAGTTAGTAGTATTACTGGTTGTTCATTTCAATAAATCTGATTAAATCTGCAGACGGCCATGTACAATTGTAAAATGGTCGTAAAAAATATTACACTCAAGAAAATTAGCAGAGACATATTCATGTGGACAAGAGGAAGTATTGAAATATAAGGGATTACAGGGCTTTTTTGCCAAAATTGTGGGAGACAACATAGCCTGTAAGATTTGTGAAATGTAAACGCGATTTTTCTTAAAATTGTGACATTCAAGCGTTGTTTTGCTTTTGAATTGTGAAAGTGGAAGCACGATATTGACTTAAATTAACTTTGAGAAACTATTATTTCCCTTTATTTCTAAAGAAAATCAATAAAGGCTTGTAATATTTCATCATTGAATGTTTAAGCTACTCTGATTTTATAAATTTCAAAATTTGGGGCCTGGGCAAGCAGTTTCAATTGTGAAAGTGGCATTTCTTAGGTTTGTGAAGCTGGCATTTTGAAATTGTGAAGTGCCCTCCTTCCAATTGTGAAGTAGCCTTATTTCGGCCTCCGTTTTATAGTGAAAAAAAGCCCTGGATTATGTCAGGAGTATGCAATAGTGTGATAAGGTTACCTCTTGGTACGATGATATCTGCACATGTCATGGTAGGTGCTATATAATGTTCAAATGCTGGCTTGACAAACTTATTGTACTGTTTGAGTACCCCTTCTAGTTCTCGACCTCTCTCTGTTATATCACGTTTCATTCTGCGAGCCAATCTAATATCACTGTCCGTATCAACAAATACCTTCAAATCCATCAGCTGTAAAATCAATCATATTGCAGACACATTAATACATCTCCTATGTGATTATTTATTGTTTTATTTTCAGTTTCTGTGACAATAATTGACTAAGTCTTGGCAAATTTTCAGACATACAAGACGTGTTACTACATGTAGGTATAAAACAGAAATACAGAGAAATAAAATATGAAACACATTTGAATTTTCCTTCATAATTCAACAACCAACTTTAAAGTTAAAACGAGATCCAAGTTACACATTATGAAATATATTGCATACATTAAGTAAAACAACATGATTTTAAAGACGTTTACATTAGCAAGTACTTTTCCTGACATAGAGGCCATGAATTCTTAAAAAATAAAACAAAGTTAAAAGATTTCTCATTCAGAAATCCAGGTTTATACCTGCAATAACTCTTTATTCACAAATGACATAATACCTTCAAAAATCACAACATTGGCCCCATATATTGTTTTCTGAAACAGAAATAAATATAAATGAACAGTTCTTGCAGTTCAAGGTTTCTCCAACTTTGGCGAACAAAACAGATCCCTCAAAAGCATACATATACACAAATTAACTTCTTTTTTACAAAACACAACAAACTTTCTACCCATCGGAATTAAATGATTTTACAGTATTTAAAAACTAGGAAATAACATGTGTTAAGGTCCAATATTGGCTTCTCTTATTCCAGAAGCCATAGTAAGCATTATTGCTTTCATAATAACTTCAATCCTATGGTATCTAAGAATTCAAATCTCGACAAATCTGAAACAAACAACAATCTCAGGGAAATTATATGAAGGTATATTATGGTATTAAGGATCGACGGATCGTTATGGAGAACAATCATTGACTAACTTTGTTGACAGACATGCAGACATAAAGCTCATTACCAATATCTCCACCTGTGTGAAACATAATAATGACATAGATATGAGATATTTCCAGTGCCCCCCCCCCCAAAAAAGAGTTTTTACCCCAAAAGTGCTTGCTGTCGCCCCAGTTTCGATGCACTCTACTATATAACTGTTACTCAGGGGGTATAGAATTGTAAGAAGACCTGTGTTTGTACCCCCAAATAAAAATGTCAGTGGGAACACTGACTTCAAATAACACCGGCATACTCACTGTTTGTGTTTCACGGCTGTGTGATACAAAGTTATAGACTGGAACATCCACTTTCTTTCCAGTTCTTAATCTTCTCAATGTTTTAATGAGCAATTCAAAATCGAAGGCATCAGGATGATCAAAGTTGTATTCATTTCTATTGGCTGCTTCATGTTCCTTCTCACCTAATACCTGTTATAGAACAACATTGATCACGGTATGAATCGTGTTACACTACTTTTCAGTTCCGTCTGAGAATTGTCCTGTTTTCATATGTCTCTGACGGAACTGAAAACCGACGTAATGCTCTGACATCAGTTTCAAGTTCCGTCAGAGCCATATGAAAACAGAACGATTCTCTGACGGAACTGAGAAGTAGCGTAACACAATTCATACCATGTTGATAAGCACTGTGAAACTGTAATGACCAATAATAAACTTTCAAATCCAATTCGACAAATACATATTCAGACAGATTTCATAATTATACAGTTTGTTCAAAGTCAAATGATGATGATTATAAACATTAGCTTGTCCATCAGGTAAACTATTTGTATCTAGGTTTAACTTGGCGTAACTGGATTAACGCTATTCTTTCAAATGGACTAGTTCCCTCATTAGTATTACTTATTGAATCAACAGTAGTTGCATGTTTTGATCAGCAGGAATGAGTAGATATAACAAACACAAATCGAAAAGATTGATAATGTGACACAAGTGCCTAGTAATTTTTTTAATACATTTTATTCATGCATAAAGGTCAGGATCAGGTTAACGTCTTTGGACAATACAACAAACCTAAGTAGAAGAAACACTGCCACTAACAAGATCTACAAATTGCTGGCTTAAAATGAGAAGTGCCACTTAAGACCTTATAAGACTAATGCATATTGGATATGTACACCATAATGCGCTTCTTATGAGCCTGTTTTCATGAAAATCGAAACTTGTCATGTTGACCAAAATAATGTTTAAACAGCTAGTTTTACCATACGTAAAGAGTAATTATCAGACAGTTATTTCTTGTTTTCTCAAAATATCGATTTGGCAGTTACGACCTTCTGGTTCGAAGCCAGCGATAAGTAGAAGAAACACTGCCACTAACAAGATCTACAAATGACCATGTCTATGACAGTCTGTATACATTATGTAAATCAATATTTATGTACATCCTCAGCTGCCTGCTGTTAACAACATTATAACAATAGTATGAATATAGAAATAGACAGAAATAGATAAACTCAAGGATATATAACAAGATCAAGTAGTGACGTATGTAAGTAGAATAATAATACAATATCCCGAAGTCATCATTAAAGTCTCCTTAAAACAGGTTTAAAAGACTGTCAACACCGAGTATCATCAGTCGACCAATGTACAGTCAAATACGTATATACTGTGATTACGGTATCACATTTCACCAAAATTTGATTCTATTCGTAAATAGAACCCAAATATGCCCTGATTATTTAAACATAAATTAGCTTATTTTCTTCCTAAATCACAAAGGTTAACAAAGGCATGAGCGTGTGGTAGATATAAGCCTCAATGCAAACATTCCTGGTATGCTTAAATTTTGTATATACATAGGTTGTAGCATAGTGATCCATGTAATATAAAATTTAAGAAAATTGAAAATAAAACTTATTTTGAACCAAGAGATGTATCCTTTGCAAAAGTGTAAAATTATACGCCGGTGAGAAAAAATACGAAATTTACGATTTTTGTAAAGTTTTTTTATTGGCGCCAGTAAAAATCGACCAACTGATTATTTTTAGAGCCAAATTTTTCTTTTCTTGAGCTATTGGCACCATTGGTGACCGACAGTGGGTCCTGCTTTCAGAACTACATGTTTGCATGTAGGGACTATTTCTAAACATTCACTGTCCCAACCCATCACAGTATCCCAACACACCTGCCTAAACCAACAGTCCAGTATCCCAACACACCTGCCTAAACCAACAGTCCAGTATCCCAACACACCTGCCTAAACCAACAGTCCAGTATCCCAACACACCTGCCTAAACCAACAGTCCAGTATCCCAACACACCTGCCTAAACCAACAGTCCAGTATCCTAACACACCTGCCTAAACCAACAGTCCAGTATCCCAACACACCTGCCTAAACCAACAGTCCTGTATCCCATCACACCTGCCTAAACCAACAGTCCAGTATCCCAACACACCTGCCTAAACCAACAGTCCAGTATCCCAACACACCTGCCTAAACCAACAGTCCAGTATCCCAACACACCTGCCTAAACCAACAGTCCAGTATCCCAACACACCTGCCTAAACCAACAGTCCAATATCCCAACACACCTGCCTAAACCAACAGTCCAGTATCCCAACACACCTGCCTGAACCAACAGTCCAGTATCCCAACACACCTGCCTGAACCAACAGTCCTGTATCCCAACACACCTGCCTGAACCAACAGTCCTGTATCCCAACACACCTGCCTGAACCAACAGTCCAGTATCCCAACACACCTGCCTGAACCAACAGTCCTGTATCCCAACACACCTGCCTGAACCAACAGTCCTGTATCCCAACACACCTGCCTAAACCAACAGTCCAGTATCCCAACACACCTGCCTAAACCAACAGTCCAGTATCCCAACACACCTGCCTAAACCAACAGTCCAGTATCCCAACACACCTGCCTAAACCAACAGTCCTGTATCCCAACACACCTGCCTAAACCAACAGTCCTGTATCCCAACACACCTGCCTAAACCAACAGTCCTGTATCCCAACACACCTGCCTCAACCAACAGTCCTGTATCCCAACACACCTGCCTCAACCAACAGTCCTGTATCCCATCACACCTGCCTCAACCAACAGTCCTGTATCCCAACACACCTGCCTAAATCAACAGTCCTGTATCCCAACACACCTGCCTAAACCAACAGTCCAGTATCCCAACACACCTGCCTCAACCAACAGTCCTGTATCCCAACACACCTGCCTCAACCAACAGTCCAGTATCCCAACACACCTGCCTCAACCAACAGTCCTGTATCCCAACACACCTGCCTCAACCAACAGTCCTGTATCCCATCACACCTGCCTAAACCAACAGTCCTGTATCCCATCACACCTGCCTCAACCAACAGTCCTGTATCCCATCACACCTGCCTCAACCAACAGTCCTGTATCCCATCACACCTGCCTCAACCAACAGTCCTGTATCCCATCACACCTGCCTCAACCAACAGTCCTGTATCCCAACACACCTGCCTCAACCAACAGTCCTGTATCCCAACACACCTGCCTAAACCAACAGTCCTGTATCCCATCACACCTGCCTCAACCAACAGTCCTGTATCCCAACACACCTGCCTCAACCAACAGTCCTGTATCCCAACACACCTGCCTCAACCAACAGTCCTGTATCCCAACACACCTGCCTCAACCAACAGTCCTGTATCCCAACACACCTGCCTAAACCAACAGTCCTGTATCCCAACACACCTGCCTAAACCAACAGTCCTGTATCCCAACACACCTGCCTAAACCAACAGTCCTGTATCCCAACACACCTGCCTAAACCAACAGTCCAGTATCCCCACACACCTGCCTAAACCAACAGTCCAGTATCCCCACACACCTGCCTAAACCAACAGTCCAGTATCCCCACACACCTGCCTAAACCAACAGTCCAGTATCCCCACACACCTGCCTAAACCAACAGTCCTGTATCCCAACACACCTGCCTAAACCAACAGTCCTGAGACTACCATGTCATATTATACAGTCCAGTAGTTATGAGACTACCCTGATGACAGACTGTTGATTAACAGCACTCACTTGATGCATTACAACTGTACTTACAATATACAACATCATGCAATAGTTGATATCCGGAACTCTGTGCTAAGTGGTTCTCCCCGTAATTTACATGAAGGTACAAACAAATCTGGCCTAATTGGACTGGTTTTGTATTTATATGCAAACACAACTGACACCAACTCTATTGTCCAGTTATGAATATTCAAGTGACCCAATGATTATAATGGTAAAACTTTTATTTGTACCTACAGATTAGTGGAGATCCGGAGTAGGTCTATTAACCAAACATTCGAACATTTGTATGAGCTTATAACATGATTATTACCTTATAGAATGAGTCCATGCTGAGTAAACTGACCCATGGTACATCTAGATCTTCAATAATTCTTTTAGCAACAGTTGTTTTACCCGAGGCACTTCCACCACATACACCTACAGAACATAGAATATACCATCAAGTATAAGCTGCTGTCAACAACAACACTGGTAGACACTATACACTGGAAATAGCTCCCTTCTTTGGACGAAAATGAAAGCAAAAGTGGCAATTGATTTTGAACGATGGTTAAGTTTTAACTACTATTCAGTAATAATTACTTTTGTTTTCGACCAAAGAATGGGGCTATTTCCACTGTACAGTGTCTACCGGTCATCAAAATGATATCATCAACAGTCTAGATTGTATAGCGGACTCCGAGACAACTGTCAGTCCTACAGTCCTGACTGACGAATTCTGATTCCGACAGACAGAAACACCAGTCCTATATTGTTCTATTAGGTGAAGAGGAACATTCACTCCTTTTACCAGACTAACAAGTTAAAAACTTTTCCCGGAGTCTACATGGGTTTTTTTCCTTCTTTACCAGGCGCCGTTTAACGGCCCCTTCCCCTCAGAAAAAAATTCCCCTTCCTCCGAAAATTCCCCTCGAAATTAAAATTCCCCACCAGTGAAATTCCAAAATGCCAGAGCTTAACCTACTTTTACGTAAACTTTCGCTAAAGAATGAAATTCCAACAGTACAAAACGGATGTTGTTCGGTAGGTACTAAAGTTCAAATATGTTCGGAACGGGTGTTTATATAACGGCTACGTATGTTGCAATTTGCGGGTCTTAGCAACGGGCTCTTAAAAAGTAAAAAAAAACGATTTGCGCGGAGCTGCGATTTTCCTTTCGAACTTGTTATACTAGTAGTTAAAGTAATTAACGCATTACATAAATAAAACTGGCATTGATATGGTCTCTAATTGTTTATTCGGAATGAGAATCGCCGATGTATTTAGCGCCGCAGATTGTTTAAATGAAGACCGTTCAATAAACTTTAAAAGTCAAGGCAAAATTTAGCGAAAACGCAACTTGACACAACAAAAACGGCCAATGTGGCATTTCTAACGTGTATACTATAACCAGGGCCTTTTCTGTTCATTTTGGGAAGGGGTCTTAGCATCTAAATTTTGGGGAAATATCGGTGTACTTCAATTTTTGGGAAACAAAAAAAGTAGGGCTAACTTGGGATTTTTGGGAAAACTGCATGCTTTTAAAGAAATTTCCAATTGGGAAGGGGCCTTTGGCCTCTGTTATATAAGGAGAAAAAACCCTAAATTAACATGGTGAAATTTATACCTATCACTTGTATTGTTCAGATTAGCCCTACAAGTTGGTCACTGGTCAGACTGACAGGGCTATGGCTGATCATTTCATCATGAAAATAATTGGTTGGTCATTGGTATGCCTCAGTTTTGAGTTAAATGTTCAACCGTTATAATGCCCCTACCAAATATGGGGGTGGGGGTTGGTGGATAGTTACATTTGTTGCTAATCATCCAATGAGCACTCATACTAGTAAACTTGGTTGGACATTGGTATGCCTCAGATTTGAGTTAAATGTTCAACCATATTATTCCCCTACCAAATATTGGAGGGGGTGGTGTATAGTTAGATTTGTTGCTATACATCCAATGTGTAATAATTTTAGTAATCTTGCTAGAACTGTGGTGTTGGTCTTCTATCTGTGAATAAATTCAGCATCATTTCTGAGGAGTTGAATTATCTTCTCTTCCTTTTTACAGAAGGATATAGGTTGCATTGATGATTTGAAAATCTATATGACTGCTTCACAGGGCTCGACACTAACCAATTTTTCATGGTGGCCCGAAGGACCACCAGCTTTTAAAATCTACTGGTCCTCCAGAATTTCAACTGGTCCTTCAACATGTCATAAATAAATTTGACAGAGTTAAGAACTCTCTCACAAAACACTTTGGATTCACTTATGCGAATCAGCAGTTACACTTACAGCTTTAAAGAGGAATTAAGACTACGAATGTCTGTTACAGATGTTCAGGGAAAGAAGAGAGAGAGAGCTGGATTTGTAAAAGACTCTGAATTTGTACCTTAAACACTGTACTGTCTGAAATGCCAACATTTTGGCAGAGTTTTGACCCTTTGAAAGTCTGTTTGAAGTAAAATTTATCATAGCTACAGATTTACAGTTATGACTAATTAAGTGTGATAGATTTGCCATACACTTATATTAAGTAGTAAAAGGTTTAAATATACCTAGTGTTAATCAATGTGTTTTTCCCCTAAAATGATAAAACGCCGCGAAAATTCCCCTTTCTGAAAGGCCCCGGGCCCCTTCCCCAAATCCAGAAAAAAAGCCCTGGTCTAGTACAGTGAATTTCATCCCAAACGCTGCACATATACCATATAACACAAGGGTAAAGAAAGACTGACCCATTCAGTTGGTCAAATTTATAACAATCAAATTGCTTTTTTGGAGTGAAATCAGTTTACTCAGGGTTCGCACACTTAGTTATATACGGCAGGCAATTCACCAAACGAGTTTTCCTCGACTACATTATAACCAGCAAACCAGGAAAATCAGCATAATTCAATAAATATCAAATTTTTATATTTAGGGTACAATTCGATGGCTTAGAATTAGAAGGTCGTAACTACCAAATCTATATTTTGAGAAAACACGGAAAAACTGTCTGACATTTACTCTTTATTTATGGTAAAACAAACTTTAACAACTTCATTTTGGTCAACATGACAAGTTCAGATTTTTATGAAAATGGGCTCATAAGAAGCGCCTTGTGATGCTTATTCTAAATATGTATGAATCTTAAAAGGTCGTAAGTGGCACTTACGACCTTCTAATTCTAAGCCATCGAATTAATCATGGGCTTCTCTGTGGCATCGAATAATACCGGTAACAATAGGTCAAAAGGTCAATGGATTATACATGAACAATAAAACACATAAGACGTATAGACGACACTTGTGACAGCAAAATTAACTGGTTTTATAAAGTTAAACAAACAGTTTTATAAGACACAACTTCACACGTCAAGTCAGCACAAAAGCTTAAAGTTGAAGAGTTTGGGCTATGCATGACTTTGTACTGTAACAAGACAAAATATCACAGTAGATATGACAAGAGCAGCTGATCTACATGAGGTCATTAACCTGTATATTGTATAACATTATCAAGTGACAACCACAATAACAGGGCACAGTAGAGAACTTACCAATGACAAAAGCTTCAGTACGATCACCATGAGTATCGTACCATGGTGGTCTACCTGCTGTGTATAATACACGTAATCCAGTATGATATACTCTACTAGACTTTGTGTCTATTGTACTAGTACTAGGATTCCTCGTCTTCTTCTTAGGGAAAGATTTGGAAGGACTGGTCGGGTATTTAGGGGATTTAGCATCAGCTTTCTGTTTAGGGGCTTGTAGCTTTCCGATGTCCCCATCAGCTCCCTCTGTCTCATGGTCCTCACCGCTACCACTACTGTAATATATACAATACATAACATTTAATTTTGAGGCTTAATCAATCTGACATTTTGCTGGCTTAGAATGAGAAGGTCATAAGTGCCACTTACGACATAATAAGACTGATGCATATTTTAAATCTACATCATATGGCGCTTCCTATGAGCCTACTATCATCAAAATGAAGTTGTTGAAAAAGCTTGTTTTACCATAAATAAAGAATAATTGTCGGATAGATTTTCTCGTTTTCTCAAAATATTGATTTTGTAGTAATGACCATCACATTTTAAGTCAGCGATGTAGTGATCAATACTACATGTGTGTATGAGACACGTATGCCAATCATGTCCCTCAAAATTAACATGGTACCATAGTAACATATTCATGTAGCGAGCAACAAGTTCCTACACTTACTCTGCAAAAGACATGTTGACGTCATTAGATCATTATCATAAATAATTTATTATGAAATCAAATATTATATAAAATCATTAATTTTCGTGGGGGATTAAATTTTGTGGATTTCATGGTTCACCTCAACCACGAACTTTAATCTCAACGAACATTAATTTTAACCCTTGTTTTATTACCTGAAATGCAAAATCCTCGAATTTAAGTGCCAACGAAATAGTCTTTTTTACTAAAACAAAATTTCATCCCAACGAAATTAAATGATTTTACAGTATTATGAAATCAAATATTATATAAGATACAATATATAACATTATGGCTAGATTCTATGTTGGGATTGGTGGGATCTGATGAAATGTGACATTCACAACTCAACTGTCAATAGTCTGCAGCATGTATTTGAATAGGATGTAAGATAAGAAATGCGTCATCAGGTACCCATGTTTCCAAGAAACCCAACAATTACAGAATAACTTGATTATTTAACATCCAACCCACACTATTTCATTCAGCCACAGTATCCTGGTTTAACAACACCAGCCTAAGTACCGTTTGTAATAACTCTGGTACAATGTAGCCAGTGATTAAGCCTACATCCTAACAAGGTGAAAACCACAGTGACTTTGTTTAATCCCTACATTTGGTTAACACCTATTTCTAAAATAAATTCAGTTATTTTTTAACCAGTACCAATTTAACCTTTAACATGGGCCTAGCAAGTTGTGGAGAAATAATTCAACATGGATACCAATTTTTATTGAACATTATGACCTGTGTGGATAGCCCAGGGACCTAGATCACTAAGTCTCTAGAACTAGGTCATCATAAAGAAATCCTTGATTTACATGTTTTAAACTTAGTTTTAATTTACAAGTCACTAAACTGCATTATTAGTTGGGACTGACAGAACACCAGTATCACTGGTTCTTTAATTGATTTTCTAATAGACACATTCGATGTCTGGTTGTCTCATTCATAAATGAAACAGAAACCTTTATTGGAAACCTTTATCATGTTGGAAACCTTTATCACATTGAAAACCTTTATCATGTTGGAAAGTTGGAAACCTTTATCATGTTGGAAACCTTTATCATGTTGGAAAGTTGGAAACCTTTATCATGTTGGAAACCTTTATCATGTAGGAAAGTTGGAAACCTTTATACCATTACCCCATCAAGGTATAGGACAATTATAAGTACAGACATGTGAACAGTACTGTACAGGAATGTAATAAGCAATAAACAGTCTGCAATGCAAAATAGATTGTATGGCATTAAGCCATATATAATATTATGCACCATATCCTTGAACTTAAAATTAAACAAACCAAAACAAAAACACTTCTACTATTGACATACTGTCACACACAGCGTAATATAAAGATCAAGGTAAAAAAATAATATAAAGGTTTGCTACAAATCACCAGGTTCTATAGAAAACCATTTCTTTCAGATGTAATTTTATATACCAGTGTATCAATTACATTCATCCGGGAGTGGTACATTGGACAACATAATCAGGCTTTGATAACAAGAGTGCAAAGGTGGGTGCAATGTGAGCCAACATCATCTGAATAGTGTACACCCACACGAGGCCAGCAAAATAACCGTATAACATGACTCATTATCTCAGCCAATCGTTTGAATTCAAACAAAATTTTCTTTCAAATCGAGCAGGAAGTATTCCGCAAAAAAACAGAGTTTTACACTTGAACGATTGGCTTTATCGTACTGTAATATAAATAAAACAGCATAATTTAAATTTAAACTTGGTAAACTGCCAATGTTTACATTAATCTGCCGTATAAGAGTACAATGTTAATATACACTTTTCTTTTTGTTTTAAACCAAATATCAGACAGTCACAGCTTTAAATAAACAATAAATTAATAATTTGATTTTGAATTATTATTAATAATGATGACTAAGTCGGACATTAATTACACAATGCTAGAAATATAATAAGAGAAGCAATATTGTAAATACCAAAGGGCACCTTTTAGAAATAATTTAACAAGAGCACATCCTATGGGCTCAGGGTGCTACATGTAGACTTTCTCAAGCTTGATGCTAGAGAAAGGGATATTTACTGAAGAAGAACAGATTTAATATATTATTTTATTTAAAAATATATATATATATCATTGAATGATTATTTAAGACATTTTATGTAAAGATTTATAATTATGTATTAAATTATAAATATTGACATACATGTGGAAAATATATTGTTTATATACAGACATATTTGAAAAGTTAATTTCAATATTATCAAATTTATAATGAAATATCTGATACATTATAATAAGTTTTAAGACACACTGATATTACTTATATTTTTACAATACGAGTCATATTACTACTTGTGACGTCTCTTGGTATAGAACTACTGTAAATAATCAATACAGCTGACCTGTTAGCATTTATTAATAGCATGACAGGTGGTAAAATTAAATATAGATCTGAACAACGTCATAACACAATGGTTTAAGGATGAGCACTGAATTAATCAAACTTGCTCACAGAAGATATATACCAATAAGTTTAAAATGTGTAGCATAGCCTTTATTTGCCAGTCAGCTTTCTGCTGAAATATGGCTGGGATATATATACATGTGGTATATGTCTTCACTAGGATTTGAACCCCGGTCGCTAGATTAGATGCCAAGTGCACTAAGCACTGAGCTATGGAGACACTTGTATACAAGTCGAGCAGAACAACTTGCATATTAATGAACAGTTACATAATTATGTAAAGAATAAATGATGACGATTATGTACAGTATAGTATACTATACCACTCATTGCCCAAGGTGTAGTTCTCTAGACTTACTCACTTAGCCTAGGTCTGTGTTCCCTGATCATTAAGTTATGAGCTAGTCTATCATCAGTGAGTATGGAGCATTTAAGTACATGTCATGAAATTAAAGAGACAGGTAATGGTGGTGACATTATATATATAACAGACCTGTACACTCATTGAGTTTCAAAATTTATTGTGTTGAAGGGAAACTGTGTTTCATCAACAATGTTGAGAAAGTAATATCGTTGTGAATCATGTGTAGTGTTTTAGCCAGGATTTTGGAAAGGCATGGCGATAAGCTCCTGGATGGGGCATTTCAGCGCGCGAAATCCTTTGTGAAAGGCAGTCTTTAACTGCTTGTCATTTTGTGAACAGATGTGCTGATTTCTTTGTTTCCCTGTTTTGTGTATTCAATTTTGTCATAAACCATATACTCTTAGACTAGTACATGTGACAGTGTGTGTGTATATGTGTACTTTCATTATCTAAATCTTCAGAGTATCCTGGTTCTCCATTGCAATGGTGGTACTATCATTAGTACATTCAGCAGAAATACAGAATCCCCTTTAGTGCTTAGCCAATAAATACTTATAAAATTTATAATTCTATGCAGACCTACAAGTGTCTTATCCCCCCTCATGTTTAACACTGTCTATGTAATCTGCCTGCACAGTCCTGCCCTGTCTGCACTGCCCTGCCTGAGCTTGCCTGTCTGCCCTGCATGCACTTGCCTGTCTGCCCTGTACTGGCCTGTCTGCCCTGCCCTACCCTGCACTGGCCTGTCTGCCCTGCATGCACTGGCCTGTCTGCCCTACACTGGCCTGTCTGCCTTACACTGACATGCCTGCACAGGCCTATTTGCCCTGCACTGGACTGCCTGTCCTGCACTGGCCTCACATTATGTGATCCTTCAGGGCCCTCGATTTGCTGTGTTTAGGGCAAAAAACGGCCCACCACCCTTCCATAAAGTATGTTTTCCCCTGTTTTTGAAAAAACTCTCTTCATTTTTTTAACATCATGTAGATAAATATCCCTACCTTCAAAATCCTGTCTTCATGAATTTAGTTATGCCAACTGACAATTCCTTTCCAGGGTTGTAAATGCATTTTTCCCACAGACTCTTCGTATTGAAATTAGTTAAGTTACCAATTTTCAAGGGCCGTTTTAAACTGTTCAGTCGTTCAACCACCTTTTGCACTTTGATATTTTAACTTCCCCTGGTCATTGGGCTACTTTAATAACACCTGCTTTTAACTTCAAGTCTCCTTGTGCAAACTATTTCTCTCCTGTAGGTGTGGCAGCCAACATTCATCAGCAACACCCAGGAATAGACACTGCCCTCATAGGTACCAATTTACACCTGGTGGAGTGAAGCATGCGGGTTATTCATGCTGGGAGAAAATAACCAGTGGTCTAGACGGGGTTGAAGTTGAACCCAGACCTCTTGATCCGGAAGCGTGCCCCCTACCTCTAGTACTCTACATCATGTAAATGGTCAAACTTTACCTGACCCATTTTTTGAGTATTTCAAGCAGGGCTGTGCACACAGGGGCGTAGCTAGGACCTTAGCAATGTGTAGGCCCGTAGGCAAAGATAAAAGAAGTAGGATGTCCGGGGGCATGCTCCCCCGGATTTTTTTTATTCCTTGAAAGGTACTGGTGCGTTTTGACGTATATTTAGGAGATAAAATTTCAAGTTAAACTTTAAAAAAATATGTATTATTTTTTCTCGAATTGATATGTAGGCCCGGGCCTAATCATAATATAAATAAATGGCCTAAAACTTAAAAAAAAAATATATTATTTTTTGTCCAAATGATGTGTAGGCCCGGGCCTAATCATAATATAAATAAATGGCCTAGCGGCAGCTACGCTACTGACACAGTCTCCTTTTTGAAATATGTTTTTACCCACAGTTAACCAATCACTAAGTGAACTTTATCATGATTGTACAAATAGAACTTTCACTGTAGTTTTTACTTCTACATCTACGGGGGTACTCCCAACTATTAATTTCTGACTTTTTTTATTATTATTCCAACACTTCTTTTTTCAAGACTCATATCTTCCAATAATATTGATATATTTATTAATTAATAAACGAACGCTCAGGAGTACAACATATATTCATATAACAGAAAACAATGCTAACAAATTGATATGGTCAAAGGCATTTCACATGCCGATTATACCAATAAAACTGTAAAACTGATAAAAAAAAATATTTTATCTTTTTTTTTTACATAATTTTATCTATTTTGATGAGACATAGTGTTAATATGATGTACTTACGATTTAATGACTTCATAAACCATTGTATTGAAGATACGGATAAAGAATACAACACAATAACATCTACTGCTAAATTTGGCATTAGCCACACACGCCTGATGAAACAAATGGAAATAATAGCCTGAGTCAGCACTACCAATAATAAACTGTTTTGACGTTTGTTTTGACACCTATTAATTATTTCTTTATAATTAGCTATGCAATAATCCAAGCATAACCTAAATATTAAATACACAGAACACACGATGTACGATGGCAGCCTGTATTTGACACTGACAGCAGCTCACAAAAGACGTGTGCGTGTATACATGTACAGGTATGATCACTCGTGACGAAATCTAGACAAAGCACGTGTTTCACGTCATGCAATATGACCACAGATTGTGGCGTAATTAACAGGTGATGTCACTCGATATTTCGCATAAATGAAGTTTAAATATTCATGTCAATGACTGCACAGTTGATTAGCCAATATTTGAAGTATTTTCTTACCTATCGGCTTCGGAACTCGCAGAGCTAGCTCTCTCGAACTTAAATGCGGACATGTTTGTTTAGATTTTCTTAGGAAGCTAAATTTACTCGACGTTGATTGGCTGAAAACGCGGAAGTACTGTAACGTAAACTTCGTTAAAGTCCGTATTACTGACGGAGACACCCGATTATCGGAAGAAGCTGTCAAAACCACAGGATTCCGTGCTAAATTGCACGAACATAAAATGTCGTTTAATACTAACGTATTGTTCTACATATATTTCATTCAAGAAATGCTAGATTATTACGATAAAGCAATATACTGTTTTCATTTGTTTGTAATATTATTTAGCAGGGGCGGTCAATGTGTATCCAACTATACTGAAGCATATTATATAGGCCTACTTTAAACTTGTAATTTCTCAATAGAGCGTTCACTTAGACTGTTACAAATATAATTATTATCTAAGTATTATTAAAAGGTACTGATGAGAGCGATATTTAGACATGGTACTAGTTTATAAACAATTATTCTAACACGATTCGCGGATTAATCCAATACACAAAGAACGAACCGAACCATGTTTTATTGCCCCCATAAAACATACCTATCAAATTGGCTGTTTCTATTTACGCCCAGTATCACTTGACATATTTATGAATGAATGAACGTAAACTTTATAGTAAAATTTATTACGAGTCACGATGACAAGGCGAGTTGCACGAGAATCCAGTGTTACATCTATGACGCATCTATTTTTAGAAACTCCAATATACTCTAGAAACCAAGTTTTATTAAAGCTTCTGATAATCAATCCATTTATATTTTTTATTTTATGAAATAGATACCATATACTCGTGTTATTAAAATTGTTTCAATGTTTAAATTGTGGTATTTCCTTCAGAAAATTACGAAGGTCGTTTTCATTAACGAGGGAGGTAATGCACCAGCTAATAAGCCACTCAATTTCATCGTGGAATTATGTTCAATGTCAAATGGGTGAAAATGGAATGCGCGCAGTTAAATAGTGCGGGATATTATCGTATTTAGAATCGAAATAAAAACTCTGTTCTTGTATATTGTCGGTGAATAAAACACGGGCACTCGTTCGGATGCGGAAAATTAAATCACTCGTGCTACGCACTCGTGATTTAATTTTTCCGCAACCGAACTCCTGCCCGTGTTTTATTCACCGACAATAAACGCGAACAGATTTTTATTTCTTAACTACAATCTACATTAGGCTACTTTTAACATAAAATCACAGATATATATTTAGAAATATATATCTGTGATAAGATGTTGTTGTTTTCTTGAAATATGTTCTCTCCTGTTGAAAATCCTTATTACTTGTCACACCGCCATTATCCATGTATACATATCGTCATTTCCGTATATATTTAATGCACTTGACATTACTATGTAATATGTGCTGAAAATAAAGGATATGTTGTGTTCTGTCTTATAAATTGTATTACACAGACCGACCCCGGTGTCTCGAGCAATAACGTCACTATTAAAGCAACTTAACTTTTATTGTTCCAGAAGTGACCCTTTATTGTTAATTGTTAACCTTTGTTCAACACTGACTTTTCTGTTACTTGTGTTTCAAAACTAATATTCATCAAAAACATTGTATTGATCACTTAGTTACCTCCCTTTGACCATCAACATAAAAATGAATTTTTAAAAGTTGATAAATACCATGATGTTAAGTAAAAAATCTTATTATTTTGTGTCTTTTTAATTTGGTGATATAACTTAAATTCAAATTGACTATAGGCTACTTAAACATAATTTGCACGTATGTGTAAATTTCCCGGTTATTTTGATTGATTTGAATTTTCACGGGTCAATGAACCGCATCTTTTAATTTCGAAGAAAAAACTTTATTAATTAAATTTTGAGATAGTCAATAGCATATAAACAAGATTTCATCTAGAAATGTTAATAAATAAAAAAAGGTTACAAGGTAAAAACACATGCACATTTATAAGATTTGTTAAGTGTCCTATTGTCGTTGCTACACTCAACGTTACGTCATTATATGTCACTGCAGCATGAACGATCTCAAATACACAGATGAAACAGTTGCAAACACATCAATATACAGAGCTAGTATGAATAAAGGAGGTACTCCTCAACAAAATATGCATGCTACTGTGCTAGACGGCGAATCGAATAAGGTAAATTCACCTATCATTGGAGTTAATAAAGAGACAGGGAAGTATGAAGTAGAAAAATATGACACTTCGATTCCCGAATCGTCAGTGGATTATTGTAAAACTGACGCCAGTCAGTTTAAATACACTACGTACGGTGGACTTAAAGATGCGGATGATCCGCTTAACAAAGTAGATGAGATACTACGAGGCTCTTCTAAATGTATCACCAAACACCCAACAATGGGTATCGCTACTCTAAAAGGCAGCGCAACAAACGAAGTAGTGAAGATTGGCGGCCTACGTAAGAGTGAAATTTTTACGAATGGTACATTGTTACTTTTGAGCAAGCTAACAAGAATGGTTAACGTTGATAATACCAAGTCAAAAGTTTCAAACCAAAGACCGAAACATATTCATCTAACGGAAGCAGGAACTGGACTAGCAGTAGCAGATAGCTGGAGCGAGACCTCTTATAGTACCATGGAAGCAAGCTTGACTCTTCTTCGATTGCCCCCACTACAATTTACCATTCCTACAGATTGTACTAAGAAACAAGACGAGGTCTCTGGTCATATAGAAGAGAAGAGTGATATGGCGGACCGTACAAACGGAAATCAAGATGGCGCCCCAATAATACCAGGTGGAATTCGTGAAAAATCAGGAAGGTACCAAATACAGAAAATTTTCGTTACAAACAACAAAGTGATAGATTATAGTGCAGGTGTCGGTTTTATCTGTAAGAAACAGAAGAAAGGGTTGCAGGAACTTTTCTATAGTTGTTTTAGGAAAAAGGTTCCAAAGAATGAAGCTGAACTAGAAAACCCATGTAATGTGATGAGCCAAACCATGGAAGATGACGAGACTACAGAGGTTTCAGGCATGTTTCTGTAGCTGCGTTTGGAAACAGGTTGATAATCCGACTGGTACTGAAGTAAAACCTGAATTTGATGTTGAAAGTCCAACAGGTGAAGATATCACACAATCAGACAATACAGTGCCTGATAAAAGTGAAGGTTTCGAGAAAACCGCAAACCATGACAATGGATTCCTTCATTTTGAAGCATATCGTGAGAGAAGAGATAACTGCTTCAGAAGACTCTGGAAGAGAGTCCGTGGATATGTGTGAAGGGATGATAGATATTGGAACAATTGAGCTGAGTTTCACAGAAATTGATTGATTGACTAATTGGTTGATTGATTCGTATTTAGTTTATTTATCAACTTGTTGGCTTCGTCATTGTTGACTGGATATGTCGAACTTTTCTCATTGAGTAAACATGAACAACTTACAAAGTGTTTGTGTTGTAACTACATGTGTATTATTAGTTGTTTTAGTTAAATACGCTGGTTAAAATATTGTCATATGTACTTTTCTTAGGCCAAAACAATTGGAAAATGAGGTTCTAGAAAGTCGGTCGACCCTAGTTTTCTGTCCCTAACCAAAGCATTTCACTGGCAGTTTTGCTTGAAGTCATTATCGTTGATTTCCCAAGGTATTCAACCAGTAAATTAATTTGTAAAAAGCAATTTTCTACCTACCTTTCCTTTTTATTAAACCATGTTACCAGAACTACTATATCCATTTGTTTTTACCTAGCTTAGAATGCAACTTGTAGATGGAATACATGAGACGTTACGCTCATTGTTGGCGTACATTAGCATCACCGATTAACGATGTTATCGGCGTTTTAACGTATTTTTCGCGCAACAAGGAGTATTCGGTATTTTAAAATATATCATTCCATTTTCTGAACTTATACCATGGACCTTATATTTTCATTCGTCAGATAGTAATCAACTGCTACTTAAAATAGTAAACGTTTAAACCGCACCTCGTTTGGGAGAATTGCATTTTAACGCAAAATACGTACATGCATGGTTATTTTAGAACGAACTTGGAGACACATAAAACACACTATGGCGAACAACTTCGATGTATCATTTATCAATGTTGAGTTTGTTACATACATGTGCTTATAAAATGCATTCCAACATAACACACATGACGAACATTTAAAACAATTACTTGCTGAATCAGCTTCCTGTTGAAACATGGCGGGCAATTGAGATTGGAACCCTAGTCGCCGGAATATCATAACACGCGCGCTAATCAATGACAAAGAGGACCTCTTTGCCAATGCGATACATGTTTATTATAATATCATTATGTTAAAACAATGGAAATAATTCTTGCGTCGTTACAAGTACGTTCAGGTTTATGTCAAAGGGTATATGGAAAACCAGCGTTTTCTGGAATTGTGTGCATCCGTAGCCCAGCGGTTAGCACGCTGGCCGTCTAATCTGGCGACCCGAGCTCAAATACCGATAGAGGCACTCATAAACCCGCTATATTTCAACAGAAAGCTGTACGTATAGACCAGTTCAATCCCGTGTAACCACCGGCGACAACAATGGCCATATCTCATACTGCATACCACCGTATATATACGACATTCTGCATCAGATTAATTCCATAATCGTTCAATATGGCCTCGACACTGTCCTTGGATGGACCGTCCATATCCAACTATTTGTCCCATTTGTATTGAATGTGTTTTCAAGTCGACCACAGTTACCTTTCCTTGACTGGTGTTATACCGGGTTTTAATCTGATCGATCTTATCTCGATTGCGTAATCGCGCTATGCTAACTCAGCGGGTTGTCGGAGTGTATAAATTAATGCATATCCTTTGCTGGAGGGTTTCTGTGCGTTCAGTCACACTTTTGGTATTTTTGACATTTTGTATATGATGCATACCAGGATCTTTTTTATGGGCATAACTCTGTCATTATGAAATTTTGTTTATAAGGTAGGTATCATCAGGAACATTTAAATACTTCCATGGTATCATTCAAAATTTGTTGATCATGTGTGAGGAATCTAACAATTATGCAAATTTGTTATACTAGTAACCGCAATACATGACGATATGAATACTTATTATCATGCATATTCGATGGATGATAAAAAAAGAAACGGTTACTAGTAACTGTACAATGCTTGAGTATGTGTGCAATATCACAAAGTACAGTTTTAATGAAATTTAGCAACCTCTGCTGATTTTGTACGGTTTATTCAGTTGCATCTTCAAGCCATAGACCACACAATTATGGAACTGGGTTTTTAATATCTTGAAAAATAAAAAAGTTAGACAATTTTAAGTTCGTGAAATAGAGCGTTTTTTTCTTTAATTAAATAAGAGAATATTCGCGCGCTCGCGGACCCGACAAAACTCCAATTTTCCCTCTAAATGTCACAATTTTTTTTCAAGATAATCAATTCATAACATCAATCATATATTACATACAAAGAGGTCTTTGGAATCAGTTACAGAAGCATGTAGTTTTAGCGACCTTTAAAACAAAACATTTGTGAACTTGAGTGCGCGAATCATTAGCAAGCGATAGATGACAGTTTTATTCTACCACCTTTATTTTCTTTGAATTTTCGAAAACAAATGTAGAACTTTTATTTAACGTACTGGTCAGTGATTCTTACTTTACAGTTACCAAACAAAAGCACCATTTCCCTTTTTATTTTTCTATTATATTATGAAAATAAAGAAAATGTATACTAACAACATCAGATGTCTTCTTGTTTTTCTTATTATTCAGTCAATAGCTCACCTTTCCTCACCTTTTTTGACGTTTAATTTTCATTTTACAATTCGTATATATTCAATTAGATGGTACAACGTGTCAATTAACCAGTTTATTTAACAAGTGTCATAGGAATGATATGATTCTTCATATTTTTATGTCTCAACTGTACGATTATTATAATTTTAAATTATGCGTGAGCTTATGACATTTCACTTTATTTTAATGCATGTATTAGTTTCCAAATCGGCAATAAAGTCTAAGTTTCAAAGCTCTGAAATCATAATAAAGTATGTATACAGGAAATATAGCGGTTATAGAAATATAGCGGTTATAACCCTTCAAGCGAATGCACCACTTTTATTACCCCACATGCTGTGACAATCGCAGCGGGACGCGTCATAAAACAATTAAAAATGTGCAAATTAAATATGCGTATTACTTTTTTACTAAAAAAAAGATACCGGTTTTAAAAAAACGTAAAAAGGGGGCAGATCTAATTATCGCATTTCTTATACTGACGGGAAGAAATTAAACTATAAATCAAGTTTGCACAAAATATATTCCCTGAGAAACAAAAGAACTACGGACAAGAAAGTAACCAAGTTTAATATAAAATCCGTTCATTTCCTTCTTTGTTCAATGTGAGTGACAGTCATGTTAAAAACCTTTAAAAAGGGGGCTGATCCCATAAAGATACAACTACGAAATTTAGTGCATTATTTTGTAGACATATCAAACTACAAAATATGTTTGCACATAAGAAATCTCTCAAATAGTTTTTATCATATGGAAAATTTTACGTGGAGTCCCCATGCCTTCCAATGTTAATAAAATGGTCACATGTGCGAATACAAATGGGACAAATAGTTGGATATGCATACGGCGATGTTCCCTGGATGGACCGTCCTAGGGCGACGTTCCCTGGATGGACCGTCCTACGGCGATGTTCCCTGGATGGACCGTCCTACGAAGTGAAATGCTGTTGTTGTGAATCGATCTAGGAGATGACGCTGACTTGATTTCGAGTAGTTTACAATTGCGCGCAATTTCGCCGACAATGACGAATTATACATGTACTGTATTTAGTATATAATTATATATGTATAATTTATATTTATAATTCTGCGTCTGTAAAAAAATGTTTACTTATTTTTGGTGGGCACTGTATACGAATATAATTTTATATAGGTTACAGTATTACTACAGTATCTCGTACAGTCTCAAGCTATGGAGCCAAATGTGGTATCTAGAGTACACACAGCATTTTTAGCTCACTCTCACGTAGTTTCAAAATGTTCAGATATTTCACTGAGCCAACCATATTGAAAATGTTTAAAGAAGATTGGGAGAAAATGTGACTTCCAATTGTGTGTTTTCGTCCTCACGAGCGTTTTAAAAAAATTTTTATTTGATTGAGCATTGGCATAATTGTTTGGCATGTATGACATTCTATTTCAACCAAACCTATTCCCTTGAGACAACCATTAGAACTGCCAAAAGTGTTTTATTTTTAACATTTTAAAGAGCGGAAAGAAAATGTAAGTCCAAGCTTCTATCTAATTAATGTTGCAATAACTGGTGTCCCGATCCTTTTGTTATGAATGTAACTTTGTAAAAGTTTCTATGGGTTTCGGTGATGATATGTTTCTATTTGTTGTAAATAAGTGTACAACTGTATATAAAATTATGCAAACATTTTGTAATGTAAAATACATGCAATGAAATATTATTAAACTAAAATTTGATTATTCTTGTGACCTTGTTTTCGACCCTACCTGATCCATTTCAAGTTCGAGTTACACCTAGCTACAAATGCAGCTGTCTTTCCGGTAATATGCATTATAGAAAGACATATGCAATAAGATGAAATTTCCAAAACATGACCTTACGATGCATTAATTTAATTAATTGAAGCCTATAGTGTCGTAAAACTATAACGTGGCGTTTTCCCATCTGTCGAATCATTCTGGTACAACCAGTGTATTTTTCATCTGAAAGTCTAAGGACTTCACTAACCATTGATCTTATTAGCATTAACGTGCAGCAGTGAACCTTCATGTAACCAGAAGATAATATGGATTATAATTATTTAATTACTTACATTATTGGTGGACCATCCATTCTTAACAAATTTTAACATCCACATGCAAGTAATTTGTCATCACACTAAATGTCACCGAGAGTAAAAAAAACACCAACTGCTCATGGAAATTTACCATACAAATATTTAACAGCAGGACAATGTGTATGATTATAAGTGATTTAAACAGATAATCATAAGATAATAGACATTTCTGATAGATAAATTATAACAAGGGGACATATTGTCCCTTAATTCAGAGATTTTATCATTTCTGAAATATTTATCACAGATAAAATCATTATAAAATATTAAGATGGAGGTGGAATTTATACATGTCCTCGATCATTACTATATGTTGTGTTAGACGATCCTGTTGGAGATAAGCCCTTTATATTATTATAACATGTATATGTAGTATGTTTGCATGTTGAAATGAAATCAATTCATTATATTCGTTGTGAAAGTTTGAAAGAAACCCTCCCAAAACAGGAAATTTACACCATTATATATACAGTTGTTCGCCTTTGTGGAGGTTTGAAGAAAATTTTTGAAGCAGTTTGTAACATGTGAACATTTGAGAAATTCAGCCAGAGCTGTAGGAGTTGCGTAGGCATTGTTTATTTGTGTTAAGTGAGGTTGTTTATGTTGTCTGTGCTCAGCTGTTTAAGTTAAGTGCTGCCTTCCCAGTTCGATTTCCTGTTATCTTTTTGCATTCACAGGAGTGTGTGTACAACCAGACAATAAGCCGGACCCTGTTGCTAGACTATTCCCTCCCCCCTTTAAGTAATCATACAGTCCGGATGTGATTGCATGACATGTAAAAGTGAAGAAATATCTTACCCCGGCCTACCACTCCTGACACTTGCAAAACATAATTATTATTTAATTTAGTAGATCATACTGAATCTGGACCCTTTTTGGAAAAAAATTAGGACTTAAAGGGGGACTTTGGTTTACCAGGAAAAAAATTAGTGGGTCAGCAGGCTCTTCATTAATGGCAATGTGTGAAAACTGGTATCTGTGAGGGTCAGTCAAAACATGTGTTGTATCTTTCCTTATCATCATATACCAGCATGTGGCCTATGGTTAGGGTTACACTTGGACAATAATATGCGAACGATAGCATCTCTTTATACACTCAGAAACTGCATTTATTTTATATCCTAATTAATATGGTAGTTTGGAAGAAAAAATAGAATTTTCACCAATTGTTAGTAGGAATGGATAAACACATTCACATAAACTATTTGTATAATGGGATTCTAACCCATACGGTCAACATACATACTGTACATGACTATAAAAGTTACATCTCAGGCCCATATGAAATAATCAAATCAAACTATTACTCTTTCACAATGACTGGCAATATATTGAAATAGATGCCAACTATGTTTTATTTTTAACTAAACTGAAATATAGCATTTTAATTATTCACCAAGGTAAATGAACTGTAGCAAGTTTTTCAACTAAATTGAAATTTTTTAAATAAATTAAATTTGTTTTTAAAATGTTTGAAAGATTCTTGTTTTATAAGTAGGGGATGGGCATAACAAGCATTAATTTTGAAGCTCAACATCTTCAATGTCTTCAACATTGGGGGGGCCAAACATTTGGCAACTTGGGGTAAAAAAAATTTTTGCTTAAGACGAATCCGTTATAATATTATATAATTTACAACCTCTCAAAGTTATATAGGAGGGTTAAGGGGAGGTTTATAGTACAAGTTATGTCCCAAGTGTATTTTTGCAAACAATGGGTGTTGAAATATTTTTATATAAGGAAGTTAATTTTTTTCCAAAGGACAGAGGGCAAATTGCCTATAACGAGATATATTAGGTCGTAAATTATAATTTTCGTCTGAATTATTGGGGGGCCAAAAGATATGTTGGCCCCCCCTGTCCAGACATTGGGGGGGGGGCCTGCCCCCCCCCCCCTGCTCCTACGCCCATGATTATAAATGTTTTAATATAATGATGCATAATTTATGTGAAAGCGTGAATGTTAGATTAGAAACAATTTATCCTAAGTTTATCAAGGAACTTTCTATCACTATAACAGAAAGTTCCTGGATAATCTAACACTCCTCATCACCAGAATATTTCAGGTATAAAAGCTGAGACTTGTATAATTCGCATGATTACATGTATATTGTAGCTACAAACCATTCAATAAAATTCATATCATGCAGTGCCCCATACAGTGATATTGTAACATAGTCAGTATAGTTTGCTAGATACCCAGATGGTCGAAGATAGAAATACATCCCCATCATAACTAGTAATTGCTGAGTAATATATTACGTGAAATAATGATTATCAATGACATGAAAATAAGGTCCATGCTGTGCCCCCTGCCGCTGGCAAAGTCCCCCTTTAAAGAAGAAATCAACCTCAAGGACGGGCACACTCTTCACTTACAACTTCTTACAAGAAACCATGCTCGTTTACCTGATTACTAGTAATGGGGAAATACAAATAAATGTGTAGATGACCGATTACACCTGGTCCAGCTCCTAAAGCTATGCAGCATGCATGATGGTTAGTAATTTTAAAATGGTGGCACTCAATGTTTAATTTTATACTGCAAACACATTATTAACTAAAGTTAGAATAGGACATTAATTATAGAATCAGCTGTAGTCGGGTTTCAACACTTTGTGCAGCAAAATATTCCCTTTCATTCAGAAATTTGCAAAGGCAAAGCTAACTTTGCTCATGCGGTGCATGGGCAAAGCTGACTTTGCTCATGCAGTGCATGGGCAAAGCTGACTTTGCTCATGCAGTGCATGGGCAAAGTTACCTTTGCTGATGCGGTGCATGGGCAAAGCTGACTTTGCTGATGCAGTGCATGGGCAAAGCTGACTTTGCTCATGCAGTGCATGGACAAAGCTTACTTTGCTCATGCAGTGCATGGGCAAAGCTGCCTTTGCTGATGCGGTGCATGGACAAAGCTGACTTTGCTCATGCAGTGCATGGGCAAAGCTGCTTTTGCTGATGCGGTGCATGGACAAAGCTGACTTTGCTCATGCAGTGCATGGGCAAAGCTTACTTTGCTCATGCGCTGCATGGACAAAGCTGACTTTGCACAAGTACTGCATGTACAAAGGGTTTGAAATTTGAGTGTTAGGCGTCATCATCTAACCTCAACTTATAGAATATGTTGTGAGTTGAACTTAACACTGATTGAATGAACTGGTCATCATTGATGGAGGATGTTGCAAGACAATGATCACCACCAAGTGTCTTATAATATGGTTAAGACAATGATCACCACCAAGTGTCTTATAATATGGGTATGTCCAAGTGTTGGCAGATACATGTATGTAAGCTGGACCTTTTAAAAATCTTTGTTTGGAGTTATCCTTCCGTTCAGCGGTGTGTTTTTTAGAATTTGAGAGTCGTTTTAAGACTGTTCCATCGAAAGATTTTTAAGGTCAGCTTAAATTATGCATGCCATGTATAATGACTTCAAAGTGTGGTTTAGCACAAGTCCTGGAGCAGGATGTTTGTATATGCTATATAGTATGTGTTGTCATGAAAATAAGTATTGTAGTGTATAGGAATGTCCTTTTCTTTCAATACTGTCATTTTGTGACTGGATGATTTCTCTAAACGAGAACTACTGTATACTTTTTTGGGCATTTAAAAACAAATCACAAAAATCCAATTATTGTTTTGAATAATGTCTTGAAACATATCAAAAAGGTGCTAGTTTAAACAATTAGTCAAAAATATCAATAACTGAAATGTCAATCTCATAATTTCCATTTCTTGAGTGACTGCTCTTAAATATGTTTAGTGTTTGAAAAGATGCACCGAAACTGATGATTATATAATGTGAGCTTAAAGTATAAAAAGAACAGTAAATGTCACTAAGACTAAAGTAAAACAGCAAATGAATATGAGTTGAAACATTTATATTTAAATATTTATTGCATTATACTTAAAGCATACACAATCCTAATCATAAATGTATGTCACAGTATAAAATAATCATTGGTCACCATATCACATTATAGTCAAATGAACCTAGAGTGTCAACAACAGCAAACAGCACACACTTCATCAAGCCCCTCAACATCTTAAAGCACAATAGAGTTTTGAATATCCTTGAAATGGTATTATAGTACTATCAGTCCTCTTGTTCTGTGCTTTCTGGAAATAGATAAAAGTATACATATTCAATCGGTTAGGTAATAGGTAGTGTTTAGAATGTGCAAATATAAATTTTCTCCAACACTTACTGTATTAGGAAGTTATGAGAGTCTTATGACCTGGACAATAATTATGTATGATAAAAAGTTCGCAAGTCAAAATTGTTGCCGGGCTTGAGAACTTCAGGTGATTGCAAACTAACATGCAATATATACAGTGCCCACCAAAATTAAGTTAACAGTTTTTGACAGATGCAGACTTATAATTGGTGAAATTATTCCATATTTGTTTGTTAGTCACTAATAGTCAGTCACATTACTATTTATTTCTGAAACTATAGTTACTAAACGAGTCTATGAATAAAGTCTTTAAGACGAAAATGTTCCGATGCAAAATATTAGCCATGGGGTCCAAGGGGCTGTCTTTTTATAATAATAATAACCAAGTTACCTTTCAAGCAAGGCATTAACACATACTATTTGACATCTAGGGGAGCAATCAATGTATGGTCTTAATACTTTATAAACAAAAAATATTCCAAATCTTCAAAAACATTGTTGCTTCTCTGTTCTGCAAAGTGTTATACAGTCAACTTGACAAGTAAATGGGGAAAAACTCATATACTTATTTTTGGTGGGACCTACTGTAATGTATGTATTATTCAGTTTGAAATGCTGAAATAAAGTCTATCATAGGGAAATATTTAAAACACCATTCAAGGTAGAGTTAATGTTCGTCTGCTTTGCACTTTGAGTCAAATTGAAACATTGGAAGTAATTTTAACTTAAATTTTATAACATAAAAATGCTATGTTGCAGACAAGACTTGGTCTAATAAAATCAATCAAAAGGAATCAACTAAAAATGTGCAAGATAGAGAACAGTTCTAGCTCATTGCACTTTGAGTCACTGAGAGAATTTGAAATAATTTGAACTCAAAATGATAAGGGGGGGGGGGGGGGTGAGGGGATAGAACTGAGGTGGAAAAAATCACTGGCTATTTGAACATGCTTGCTGGTTACTTTTCGTCTTTTCCTAAAATCCTTCTGTGTTACTTAAAAGTGAGATATCAAAACAACAGCCTACTTTAAGTTTAGTAACTTTTGAAGATTAACTGGCTGTATGAAAACATTTTACCCCACCCCGATGCTGTGGACAAGAATTTTGAATTATTCTTCTTCCTGTGTACTCTATTGTATGGTCAGTAGTAGCTTTTTTGACTGTAACTTTAACCAATTGCTTAATTTCAATCAAAGAGAAATAGCACAGCACTGTCAGTGTAAGAAGCATTCAGGGGTGTGAAATTCCTGTGTCCGACTTGATCTGAGGATTTCCACACCCCCGAGAGCATGCAAACCCAGTAAGTTGAAAATCATAAATTGACGAAGTGCTGTGAACATGAAATGCTCTAATAAAACCATTCATGATTGAATTACTGTAAAGGGAAGTAATTAAACAAGACTATGTTCAATAAACTCTTATGCCCCTGTGCCGTGGAAGCCATTTCAATAAGTAAGTCCAAAATTAGGTCAAGGTGAAGGTCTAAATGGAGTCAGGTGATACAGGCGTGTGGAGATTGGGCATATACAGTGCAACATCCATTCAAGTTTGAAAGCTTTGTTATTATTTGTAGCAAGCCATATTAATGCTAAAAGAAATGGTCAATTTGGGTTTACCATGCTGGACGAACAGGTGAATCACTATATGCCTGTCGATCTATCGATACGGGGGCATAAAAATCGCACAAGGTAGTTACAGTTCTTGTGCACTGCCCTTAATTTGATAGAAACATACCTCATTTGATTATCATGTCCTGAGTCAATGTCACATCATGTAATCTTCATTATCCGTAATCGTGTAGCCTCTGTAGTCTCAATAGCACCAGTCACCACCGTCTGACATGATAATACATTCTGAATCTCGAAGTAAGGTACTGCTATGTCATTCATGGACACCATCTACAGGAAAAACACAAACATGTATTTACTTTTATTATAGATGCAACTGACAGCATTGGTTCGACCAGTCATGGCAGTCAAACAATCTCGACTTAGGGACTATAGTTGGAGATGAAAAGGCTAATGCTTTTACATAATCCATGTTCAAACTAACAAGTAATTAGGAATTCCCCTGTCTGGTTTCCAGGTTGTCAATGGGTTTTTTTGCCAAGGTAACCACATTTTGTTGTCCTCATAAAAATAATTAGACGTGCATAATCTTCTTATTGGTCTCAATCCACATACCAATTAAGTTTCATAAATCTAGCTTGAAAACTGTTTCAGTTATGCATTATGGCAGTATCCAGATTTTCTCGGACGGACTGACGGGGGGGGGGGGCAAACATATAGCCCTTTCCGGTTGGAAACCTGTAGGGGCCTAATTATCCATAGTTTTCTATCTCTCTCTCATTCAATTTACACAAAGGGGAACCAATTTACCATTTCAAAACCAAACGGTGAAACGTCAAATCCGGAATCCGTCGCTGTCAATCATCAGAGTCTAGAAGAACTATTCACTAAATTCTCGTACCTCTAGACCTAGGCTACGTAACATATACGGATAAATTTGAAACAATAAATGTAGCCTGCAGTAGGCATGCTACAAGAAAAAACTCACCTGAAATCATGCATAGCTTTCCCTTTTCAAATAAAAAATGACACAGAAGTCCCGTGGTCCCCGTCATCTCTATTGCCGTGATGAGTTGGTGTAAGAAGTGTGGATCACAATAAAGTCATTCTTGGAGTAATATTTCTCTATTTCTGTGTCATTTCTAAATATTGTTGGTCCGAAATAGCGAATAATCCATGCTGCCACACTGTCATTGACTTGCAACGTTCTAGCATACGGCATATCGTCTCTCGTGTCTATATGTATGACGTCATGACTAAATGACGTCATTGACAAGGGCACTACGTTTTATAATTGAATTTTAATTAGGTTTTACATTAATATTTTATATAAATTTTAATGCTGAAACTAATATGCCCATCTGATTTTTTAAAAAATAATTCAGTTTTATTGACGATATTGGCTTAAACTTCCGTAATTAGAACTAGTGTGATGAAATTGAAGCTGAAAATAACTCTATGTCGTCCAATATTTACTTATCATTTACCCGTCTTTTCCGTGTGTTTCACTAATTATATTTTTATTTGTTTAATGTGACCCGACGCGAAATGGATCGTGGAATTAATTTGTGGCGTATACGTGTATCTTAAATGCCGGATATCGTTAAACAAATGTGTATTCATAGCTCGCCGAAAGTATTCACTCATGTACATACGCGTGAGTTTACACTGACGTACAGAGGGACTTTGGAACTGGAAAGGCACTACATCTATGTAAATATTTGATACTTTTCTACCACAGTCAGTGATTTAAATAATTAAAGTAGTGCAGCGTAAGCATTAAATGGTGCCAAGATTAGGACACAGACTTAAGAATTTGCACCACAAACTACAGTTTTTACTTTCCCAATTTTTCATCCATTCGATAGATTATATACTAGTATATTACATATTATATGTACATGTATTTATTTTACCTTATGAATGAGTGAAACTAATTTCGTAGGGGATTTGGGTGACATCATTCTCACCGAAGAGATTCATCAATCAAACAAAATAGCCTTGAAACTTTGTCCTCGGCTATAATTTCTGCGAGTGACTTGACAAGGAAAATGTGGCATCGGCTATTACGTTAAACCGATGAATCTTTTTGGAGAAAACGATGACTTCACTGAACGTGGCAACACTTATTCAAAGGGTACACTGTGACGCTGCATTGCATGTTTTTATGGATCGCAATGAGCACTGAGGTAGATAGAAAATCAAATATGTATCTCGTCAAAACTGCATGAGTAATGGGTTTTTCGGTTCTGGGAACTTTTGATGTTTTAGGATGCGAGTGAACATGCATATCATATTTTTATGCCCCCGGAACCGATGGTTCGGGGGCATATTAAAATCGCACCGTCCGTCCGTCAGTCCGTCCGTCCGTCCGTCCGTCCGGATTCGTTTCCGCTCAATAATTCAAGCAGTGTTTATCCGATCTTCACCAAACTTCATGAAAATGTGTAAGGCCATGAGATCTAGGTCAAGTTCGATAAACAGTCAAATTGACCTAGCCGCTTCAGAGTTACGGCCCTTGACACATAGAAAAATGGCGTTTTTTTTGGTTTCCGCTCAATAACTCAAGCATTTGTCATTGGATCTTCACCAAACCTCATGAAAATGTGAAAGGCTACGAGATCTAGGTCAGGTTTGATAACCAGTCAAATTGACGTAGCCGCTTTAGAGTTACGGCCCTTGACACATAGAAAAATGGCGTTTTTTTTGGTTTCCGCTCAATAACTCAAGCATTTGTCATCGGATCTTCACCAAACCTCATGAAAATGTGTAAGGCTACGAGATCTAGGTCAAGTTCGATAACCAGTCAAATTGACCTAGCCGTTTTAGAGTTACGGCCCTTGACACATAGAAAAATGGCGTTTTTTTTGGTTTCCGCTCAATAACTTAAGCATTTGTCATTGGATCTTCACCAAACCTCATGAAAATGTGAAAGGCTATGAGATCTAGGTCAGGTTTGATAACCAGTCAAATTGACGTAGCCACTTTAGAGTTACGGCCCTTGACACGTAGGAAAATGGCGTTTTTTTTTGGTTTCCGCTTAATAACTCAAGCATTTATCATCTAATCTTCGTCAAACCTTTTGAAACATGAAAAGGTGTACGGCCATAAGATCTAGGTCATGTTAGATAACAAGATTTCAAATTGACCTACACGCTTAAGAGTTATGGCCCTTTACACAAACAAAAATATGTCAATATCACATTTGCCCAATATATTATGACACATCTGTGACGGTGCTGATATCTTAACGTTACGTTACTATCAAAGCATGCACGGGGGCATGTGTCGTCCTATGGAGACAGCTCTTGTTAGAAAAAAATCTGAACAACGTAACGCTTCATAAAAAGATGCCAAAGATATCCAAAGTGGCCAAACAATGTATTACTATGACTGACTTGACACAGTAACTGAATCCGGATTACCTCAAAACAACAAACTCGAGCGACAAATCATGGTGCTCTCACTACACCACATAAATAAATATGTCAACCGCCCCAGCTACATTAAGTGATCAAGCTTCAGCAATAAAAGGGGGTTTGAATACCTAGTTTAAACTAGTATCTGAAGTCCTAAAAATCAAAATATTAACGTAAACAGTAAATCCCCACGGCCATGACAACCATATGTTTTGTCTGATTAAAAATAGACGTACGTTGCCACTCCGGTGTATCCACGCCCTCATTCCGGGAATGGGCGGGTATTTTTACTTTTGGGTTGTCAACCCCCGCCATTCCCTGCAGGGTGATGGTAAAATATCCAGTATTTCCGAGGCCCCTGACAACTAAATATTGTCCCCGGATAAAACATCTTCAACATTTCCCCGGCAACCGGAAGGTAAAAAACGGCTGTTTGCCCGGCTTTCCATCGTCCATCCCCAGGAGGGTCGTGGATGCAACTGACTGATGCATACTCTCCATATTGCCACATACCTATTTTCCGCTATGGCAGGATCCAGATATCTTGACAGAATGACGGAGAGTAATCTGTAGTCTCCTCCGATTGCAAAGCGATAGGGGAGCCGCTTTGATAGGGTGCAAGAATGCACCGGCCATTTGCATCCACGCCCCAACGCCGGGGATTGATCGGGATTTTTACTCTTGGGTTGTCAAAGCCCCCCTCCGGGGGACAGCTGATGGTAAAATCTCCGGTATTTCCCCGGCACCTGACAACTAAATATTTGTCCCCGGTGTATTGGTTCGGAAAAAAGATTCCCAACATTTCCCTGGCACCGCGGGGGAAGCTGGAAGATAAAAACACGACCGTTCCCCGGCTATTCAACGCCCATCCCCAGTGTTGAGGCCGACTTGGGGTGTGCATACAACTGACTGGTGCGTTGCATAAGCTGGTTTTATTTTTTCGGAAAAGCAAGTTAACAAAATGTAATGCGTTTGGCGTTAAGGGCGTAGCCAGGCTTGAGGGTCATACTGGAACAGTGACCTGTCTAATCACAGCTAAGCCTCGTTTGATTCTTTGAGGCCACATGTTTTGCATATCTTTATGGAACTTTAGGTTATCTAGCTTTTCACAACTGTGCCTTGGGCATTTCTTTCGTAAGTTTATTTGTGGGATTTGTACCTTGTATTAATTTAGACTTTTTTTTATTTGTGTTGCTTGTTTTCTGTGCTCGGCTGCTTAAGATGACTGCTGCCTTCCCTGTCCGATTTTCTCATATCTTTTTATACGCCCGAATGGTCGTATTGTGTTATGGTCTCCATCGTATGTCTGTCCGTTCATTAGCTATTCCGTGTGTGGGCCGTATCATACTCACTTGGGATAGGATTTTAAAATAACTTGGCACAAATGATTACCACATGGAGATGATGTGTCATGCACAAGACCAATGTCCCTTGGTGAAAGGTCAATGTCACGGGGGGGGGAGGCTTTAAAATGTTGCACTGCTATTCACAGGTAACTGTATAGTTGAAATCGAAAAAAAAACGATACAGTTACCTGTGCTGCTATTCTGTATCCGGGCTGTATCTTCCTTACTAACAGTAGGATTTTATAATAACTTGGCACAAATTATTACCACATGATGACGATGTGTCATGCAGATGGCCCAGGTCCCTTGGTGAAAGGTCAGAGGGGAGACTTTGAAATTCTGTGTCCTGGCTGTATCTTCATTACTTGTGATAGGATTTTTAAATTACTTGGCATAAATAATACTACACACAGGGCGACGATGTGCCATGTACATGATTCAGGTTCCTATGTCAATGACCAAGGTCACGGGGAATTTGAAGTTTCCACCGCTATTCCGTGTTCAGCTGTTGCGTTAATGCTTTTGCTTCGGACGTATAATGTACCACCAAGCGTGGCTCTTGTTTGATGTACGTTACGTAAACGATCCATGACGTTGGTGTTTCAGGTTGGGATTCTGAGTTTAATGAAAGTCCGGACATTAATGCCATATTTTTTTAATTTATGTTATGCATGTATGTACGTCTGCAACGTAGTTAGTATTCCATTGTGTATGAATAAACCTACATTGTTGGTACAAAAATCTTGAATTTCTCTGCAAAATTGTCTGTCAAAAACCACAGGCACGTGGTGTCATCGATTTAATAAACTTGCATGAAAAAAGAACGTAGCTCTAGTAAATACAACTAAATTGTTTATCTAGTCGGGGTACCGGTACCGAATCGATAGTAGGATTGCATCACTTCCGTTGGTTGAGATTATGACTGCTGAGCTACTATGTTGTATTTATGTTTATTTTCTTGCAAGTTTATTAAATCGATGACATCGAGTGCCTGTGTCATAAACAGCACATGCTTATGTTTATTCATACCAAGCGACCTAAGACCACACCTGTTTATTCATATCAAGCGATAAATGTATGATATGACCACACCAGTTCTATCTTAAACACAAGATCTAGAACTTCCTGTCTCGAATACTGTTTACTTATTCCATGCCATTGAGTATCGGATGTACAACGCTAAACATGAAACCGTCATCACGGACCCTATGCACCAGTCAATGTAATGCCCAACCGGGGGCGATCCAGGACGAATTAAGACTTTTTTATGTCTAAATCCCCCATCATGGAGACAATGCAGTCTAAAGTCTATTCCCCGTGACTTTGAGTCGATAAGTTTGTCGAATTGTCTCCAGGATGGGAATTCAGGCATCAAAGAATCGAAAATTTCTAATTCTCCCTAGGTCGCCCGACGCCCTCTCCGTGCGGGCATACTGCTAGTATTGCACTATAGTTCACTATTCACTGGTTTGCAACCACGTGAATTCGTCTTGTATGGTAAACGAATATCCTCGGTATGTACCTTTTTATATGTCTTACATCCTCTATATCAAAATTCACACAACATATCACATGCGCATTTACACTTGAATTAGTATAAATCATTCAGAGCAAGGCATGTATGTCACACACATCGTATAAACTTGTTGCCGAATTATGGACAACTGTTTTCTATAACATAATTGTTTTAGATTATAGCAAATGTTGATTATATCATGACCGATACATGTACGAATTTGTTTGTGCAATATTCGGCTGTATATTTCAATAATACAAAGTAGTGTGTATAACGAACGTTTTTGTGATAATATTTCTCACGAACAAATCTTGCTCCAAAAACCGCGGACCATTTTTTCTCATCACTGGGTACATTCTCTATATTTAGAACTGGAAAACCCGTTTCTGGGGACGGCTATTTTGCAGGTAAATATTTTATTTTCTTTCTACCACATTGATCGCAGTACGCAGTACAGGTTGCCTCGTTCAGGTGGTCAAGATGTTGTCTGAAAGGATTCGACTATTAAACAAAATAGTCGGTACCAAAATTTCAAATACATCCCAAGTAAAACAAATGAAAAAAAATACCGGCATTTTTTACTAATTGGGGGATGTATTCAGAAAACGTGGCAACCCTGTGTTACACGACTTTTGTGGATCACAATTGTGAAAGGTAGAAAATCAAATATTTACTTCGTCAAAACGGAAAAACAGCCGTCCCAAGTAACGAATTTTTCAGTTCTAAAAATACACATTCTTCCCAGTGAATATGCAACACACATTTTTTATTACAAAATGTATACACACAGCGAATCAATCACAGTCTATTACACCATTCATTTTGTATATGTTTTCTAAACTATACAACCAACCCTCATGACGGGAACACCTGATATACAAACTAGAAATGTGTCTATGTGACATATAGTGCGCCCAGGATAACGTGAAAGTGCTATTTCAGCAGTATACGACTACTTGGAGAATTCGACATGATCGTGACCTTTATGCATAAATATATTACAATGTTCTTGCTTTGAATATATCAATTTCCGAAATCAAATCGTGCCATATCGGAATTTAAAATTTGTATTTGTATTACATCTCGAGTTTCTTCGTGAGGTTGAACAATCCCGATTATGAAAACATACAACCGGAGTTACAAATAGACGGCTGTTAAATCAAGCTTATTAAAGGGTCAGGATCGTGTCAAATTCGCCAAGCTTTATATAATTGACCATTTGCTTAGTTAAGAAATCAATTTTCAACGGTCAAAGTTTGTCTAATATCACTTTATCCTGGGCGCACTGTCGTAAAAGTAACCAAGGGGCGTAACTCTAAATATTGACCCAGCAAAGTCCACCCTTTACGGTCAATTACACATTAAGATTGTGTTAATCTGTAGAAAAAGTTTGAAGAAATTCCGAGCTCAAGAGAAATGAGGAAATCGGACAGGGAAGGCAGCACTCAGGGGAAGATCCGAAACTGATCAGTCACATGGTGCCGAAAATCGTGTATTATAAGAATAAGTTCAGAAAAAAGGTTTGAATCTCACGATTATGAAGTAATGAATAAGTTAGATAGTTATTTTATTCTTCCTCCAATGAGATTGTGTGGCATGCTCACTGACATCCCAGAAAAACATGTTTCCTGTCCGCAACAGTTATGTATCCACTCTGATGAAAAAGGTGTGTCCCCCCATTATGTTGGAAAAATAGTTTGTCACGTGGCCGGTAGGGAGAAATCTTTTGTTGCATGGCCCAGAGGGAAAGGCAATAGTTTGACACATGGCCAGGAGAAAAAAAATCCGAATGTAAACACCCAGGCCCCCTGAACATTAAATGGTCGTCCCCTAACCAGCCGAGCACATATCACATCACAACTACACGGAGCAATAACCTCACACAACCCAAAGAAATTATTAAAAGCCTAAGTCTCCGCTGCAAAAAATGCAGGATGACCCACTTCCACAAGTAAATAAAATAACGGTGATCCCAAGTGAGCCACTGAAACGCAGACCTAGTTCCCGAATTCCTGCTGCAGGACGACCTATAGTTTCATACATATATATATATATATACCAGAACTAACAGGTGATCCAAGCGACTACAGACGATACATGCGTGCGACTTCACCTTGCTGTGCAACATACACAGTGGCAAAAGTAAGTATATTAATTAACTTACTCCCCCTCCCCAATTATTATGGACGAAGAGATATGATATGAGGAAATCGGACAGGGAAGACAGCAGTCCACTTAACCAGTCGGGCACAGAAAACATTAACACCACATAAAACAAATATGTACTATGTCCAGAAAAAATTAAAAGCCCAAGTCAACTGTTATAAAAGAGCTGTTTTCTCTTTTGGCTTTCATACTAGTTCTCTAACTGGGAAGAGGGTGTTTTAATTTTCTAGCTCGGTTATGTACGTGTGGTATTGTGTCGGGTATTTGTGTTATGAGTCATTAATGTGATTTCTATGTTCGGTTGGTTAAATTGAGTGCGAACTTCCCTGTCCGATTTCCCATATATTTAAACAAATTGGTATGTCCGCCCCAAATAGTTCAAGCTTGTGGCATAAAAGATGGAATGACCTAGTACGACAATCACACTTGAATTCCCACCCTGACCTAGTTCCAACTTTAACAAATCCTTTACTCGCAACAATTCACAAGTCAGTTGCATCCACGGCCCTGCCGGGGACAGCTGATGGTAAAATCTCAGATATTTCCTCGGCCCCTAAGTACTGTTCCCAGGGTATTGGCTCGGAGGAAAAAATGCAACATTTCCCCGGCAGTGCGGGTAAGGCGGGGAAGCTTAAAAGTAACAACACGACCGTTTACCCGGTTATCCCACGACGATCCCCGGGTTGGGGGCCGTAGATGCAAATGACTGGTGCATAATAATATAGTAATTTACATAATTTATTTTTACTTGGTACCCTAAGATCTTTTGAAACCAAGTGCCTTATGCACGTATGGCTAGCGTGTATGAAATGCACGTAAACGTCATTCGCGGACACTATTAAATTCAGTTAGTGTTAGTTTCGGGCAAAATGTGTATTTTATGGAGGCATATTGAGTAGTTTTGGTGTTATATTTCCATACATAGTCTCTCTGTGTCAGTTTGGAACTTTTACACCGGATTAAAAAAAAATAAAAAATTTAATTTTAAAAAATCTGAAAATGAAATTTTTCAAATTTGGAAACCTACACTATGTTGTAATTAAAATCCAATTATTGGGGCACTTGCTTGGTGACGTCATAATCGGTGACGTAATTTCAGAGCGTGCGCTAATAACGCTTGAAAGAAAATTACAATTTCTTGCGTTGATTCGTGTGTTGATCATTTGAGTTCATACAATTATGTTTGGATGTTTATGCGATGAGTTCTTCTGCTTATTCTTAATCACACATCAGTAGGGGGTTCAGTGACGTGACGTTATTATGAAATCGGGCGGAAATTCCCGAAAATAGCCAATTTTCAACAGTTGATTAAAAGTTATTCAAGACAAGGGATACACACATTTTTCACATCATTGTAAAGAAAAATCATTAATCTGTTGTTTTAAACCATTTATATGATTGTTCAAGGGTATATGCACCCGCTTCCCCTTCCGATGCCACAGTACCTTCTTTCCATTTGAGCAACGGGCGCCATTTCGCGTCAACGTTTTCGCGCTTTATTTTGACCAGTGCGGTTAATTCTATCCATTTCCGGGATAACATGTGCACTACGTCATTTCATCATGTGTACTACGTACCAGATAAGGGGTGCATTCGTAGCGTCTGTTCTGGAACACTTGGAACAGTGTTCCTTCTGTTCCTGTTCCAGCATCTTACGAACAAAATAAAACTGTTCTGAACAGTGTTCCGAATGTTCCACTCCAAGTACCTTACGAACAAAATGGAACAGGGACAGAACAGGAAGTAAAAATAAAATAAATAAATAAATGTAGAAAATAAAACTTTTAAGGTTGACGATATTGTCAGTTGCAGCCGTTATATTTGTTGAAGAAATATGACACAAGAAAATTCCAAACATAAAAGTTCGGTGATTTCCGTTTTTCTCCGTTAACATACTATTGCCAAGGTGATCTGAATAACACATTTCGTGAAGTTTCCGGTTGTCTCGTTTTCGTTGAAATCACGTGACCTGTTCTGCCTGCACCACCTTTTATTTGGGAACAGATAGAACATGTCCGGAACACTGTTCCGGGCTGTTCGTAAGACTGTTCTCTGTTCCATCTGTTCCGGAACAGTGAGAACTGACGTTTCGAATGCACCCAAGGTCTTGACCTTGCAGACGGTGTATGATATAAAAAAATCCACTGAAAATTGACGAAGTTATGAGGAATTTCGTGAAAGATTGACGAATTTTCACGGTAAGATGTTATTTTAAAATTATATATCGCTTGGATTGTTGAAATTTGATCATTTCTGAATTGAAATATACAAGTCTTATTGTTACAAACGCACGAAATAAACGCGGAATTTAAATCTATTTCAGGTGGTGAAATTGAAGTTTTGACGTCTCCAAACGTTATCAACTGTAACGGTAATCGGATAGTAGGCGAAATCGACCGGAATTGATGCGGTTTTAATTTTATAATGGAATTAGGTATGGGATTTGTTTGTGTTGTATTTTATTTGATTGTTTTTTTATGTTTTTAAAGAAAAAATATACCACGAACCATTTATGAACAATTAAGCTAAAATTTGGACTGCTATAAATTTAAAATTATACTTTATAGATCTATCATCTGATCTAGCTTCAAAGCTTGCCTGTCTGGAAATTGATGATTGATCTTGAAATGTTTCAATACTTTTTTATCTTTGCAAGATGCTTTGTGGTCCCTTCATTATTTTTTCAGGTGTACATGGCTTGGTGAATTTTTCTGTCAATGCTGGTCATTGTCATACTGTACTGTTGGACTGAAAACCATGTTGAACTTGATGCTGCTGGACGGCTAACTGTTCCTATATTGTCGATGCTGGACATCAACATGCTGCTGGACGGCTTTAAATATGTAAACACATGACCATTGATTGGTCATGTAACAGGATTTGTATCAATTTCAATATGTAGGTTTTAAAAATGATGTGAATACAAAAGGCAGTGGCTAGGATTACGGTACCGTAATCCTAGACCCACAGGCTAGGATTACGGAAGTTCCGTAATCCTAGCGAGTCCTAGCTAGGGCTGTCTAGAGTTACGGAAGTTTTTATATCGAGTACAATTAAGCGTGCAGGTCGCCTTATATTGCATGTTGACATTAATATTTCATGAATTTATACCAATATTGGTATATTTACCATCGAGTAATCAGTTTTGGTTATGGTAAAGATATACAGTATGGTAAATTTAGATAATAAACGGCGGAAAATATCCAAATGCAAATACTTTTGATACTGCATTATAAAGCATGTACTTCTATCTACGCATTGATAAAGGTATTAAAATTCGGAAAATATATTGAGATAACAGATAATAGCAGGATTGAACAAGAATACTTCAACATATATCATAAGTGCCGCTCGTGTGATCACCAACTTATATCATAAATGCCGCTCGTGTGATCAGAGTAAACACGAACGTACACGAAGGTATATACGTTCGTGGAGCAAAAAAAAACCTTGAATGAGAGTTGAATTTTATTTTAAAAATGCATACAGGATCGATTGTTTACATAATTCTAGTTTTAAAAGATTCCTAATGACATGAAAAGCGTAATCAGTTACAAATCAAAACAAATATTTAAGAAACTAAATATGACCATATTTGGAATTCGTATCACTACGCGCTGTCACAACGTAGATCCACTAGCAGGCTATGTAAATTGTGAATCAGCAAACGGTTTATAGCAACTTAATGTTTATTTCGAGGACCGAATGACGAACAAACATATCAGATCTATTACCGAAATTAGCAACACAATTTGTTTCAATCATGACAATCAATTTCAATGGAACTACATTTGTGTATTCGACCACGTACATTAATTAATTTATAAACATTCGGACTGCCTCTATTTTCTTCCCCTGCAAAGACGAAATATTAGCGAATTAAATTCGAAGCATGAAATACTGATATTTCTATTAATTTGTCTATAAATATACCAATATTTGTGTAATTTCATGAAATAATGATGACATCATGCAATATAAGGCGACCTGCACGCTTAATTGCACTCAGTATAAAAACTTCCGTAATTCTAGACAGCCCTAGCTAGGACTCGCTAGGATTACGGAACTTCCGTAATCCTAGCCTGTGGGTCTAGGATTACGGTACCGTAATCCTAGCCACTGCCAATACAAAAACAGCCTAGGCTAGGAGGGTCATGGCCATTTTTTTGTTTAAGCTGGTTTGTATAAATGTGATAGGAAAAATGCAAAAACAGCCTAGGCTAGGGAGGGTTATTGCCAATTTTTTGTTTAGGCTGGTTTGTATAAATGTCGGGATAGGAAAAATAAAAAAACAGCCTAGGCTAGGGAGGGTTATCGCCAATTTTTTTTAAAGCTGGGTTTTATAAATGTCGGGAAAGGAAAATTACAAAAACAGCCTAGGCTAGGGAGGGTTATCGCCAATTTTTTGTTTAAGCTTGATGTGTAAATGTCTGGACATGAAAAATACCAAAACAGCCTAGGCTAGGGAGGGTTATCGCCAATTTTTTTGAAAGCTGGGTTGTATAAATGTCGGGATAGGAAAAATGCAAAAACAGCCTAGGCTAGGGAGGGCTATCGCCAATTTTTTTGAAAGCTGGGTTGTATAAATGTCGGGATAGGAAAAATACAAAAACAGCTTAGGCTAGGGAGGGTTATCGCCAATTTTTTTGAAAGCTGGGTTGTATAAATGTTGGATAGGAAAAATGCAAAAACAGCTTAGGCTAGGGAGGGTTATCGCCAATTTTTTGGTTAAAGCTGGGTTGTAAAAATGTCTGGTAGGGAAAATGCAAAAAAAAGCCTAGGCTAGGGAGGGTTATCTCCAATTTTTTGTTTATGATGGGTTGAAAAATGTCATGGGTGGGGAAAATGCAAAAAACTAGGCTAGGGAGGGTTATCGCCATTTTTTTTAGCTGGGTTGTAAATGTATTAGAATTTATCAAATATATACCCCATGATTGAAAATAAGCTGTCACTGAACATGCCCATTCTTCCATTTAAATTTTGTCCGCGATTAGTCGCCTATAACTGTAGTCCAATTTTCATTAAACTTCACATAAGAGTGATCTAAATTTAGGCATAGCGCAATTTATTTCCACTCGTTATTGTTTTACGCAGTTATGGCTATTTGCATTGAATATGCCCTTCTGGGGAGCATACTTCACTTGTCAGTGACAGCTTTTGTTTATCGTGTTTGATTACTTTAAAAGCTAAATACAATAATGCATGCATATTTTTCAGGAGGACCAAACAATGCGGAGGTACTTGAGGTTTGGCGAAGTGACTCTGCATCAGGAGCATTAAAGCAATTAATAAACAGATATCCGAAATGTGACTGGGAGCAAGAAACGCAAATAAAGACCAAAATCCACAGATTGAATGAAAAGGTAAAGAAACTAAAAAGAAACAAAAATGATGGTGAGCTCCAATCAGTGTTATTTTCTAAGTTTGAGCTTCCTGTGTCAACTACAAGTCAGTTAGAAATGTCACATGAAATGAAATCTGCAATGCAGAAAATCAAAACAAAAAGTGTTGAAATATGCAAAGAAAATAGAGATTTAAAGCGTGATATTGAACAAGTTGAGAGTACAAATGAGATTCTTGAAACACAGGTTATGAATTCTGAAAGGCGTGTAGATATGCTCATGCATTTATTAGAAATAACAAACAAGAAATACAGTGACACTTGCAAATTTAAGCAAGAGAGTTACCAGCTCAGGGAGGAAGTTAATGGCTGGGAAGAAAGGTATGACACATTATCAACACAGTTAGATGAGGCACTGGAAGAGCTCCATATAAATAAATCCAAATTACAGAGGGAATCGACCAGAAACTTAAATAAAAAACTGAAACGTAGAGATGAAAGTTTGCAACTTAAAGATGAAATTATAAATGAAAAAGAGAAAGAAAATATTGAGGTAAAAATTGAAGCTGAAAATCTTAAGAAAGACAAAAGAAATTTACTAGTGAAAGTTTGTAGATTGAAAAAGTCCATGTCAGCTGCACAGAGCGAATGTGAGTTAAGGCAGCATGATGTTAATGAATTGAAAATACAAATTAGTGAAAAAGAAAGTCAAATAAAAGTATTAGAACAAACAAATGTGATGTTACAAGACCCAGTTATTGAAACATACTATGATGGAAAGTATTCAAATGAAATAAGGGAGACAATCATGTCATTAACCACAGAATGTGGAGTAAGTCAAAAAAAGGTTAACAAGGTAATGCAAACAGTTGTAAGTAAGCTGACAGGGAAAATGTTGTCTCGCTTACCCAGTACAGGAGTAAAAAGCCGTTTACTGTTAGAAGCCAAAAGGGTAGCGAACTCCCAGATTGCAGCAGCAATTTTAGCTGACAGAGACACCAAGGCCACACTTCATCAGGACGGTACATCAAAGTTCCATAGACACTATCAAGGGTTTCAGCTGACTCTGTCAGATGGTAAAAGTTTGTCTACAGGACTATCAGAAGTGGCAGCTGGTGATGCATCAACTGTATTCGCAGAATTTGAGCACATCATTTCTCAAATTGCATCAGCGTTTGACAAGAAAAATCCACCTCAAACACCAATTCACACAGCACAAATAATTTCATCTATAATTGCGACCATGTCGGATCAAGGATCTGTAAACCCAGTTTTCAATGAGAAGCTACGCATACTTCGAGAGGAACTGTTGCCTGTTGCCTATGAAAACTGGTACAATTTCACAGAGGAAGAGAAAGCTGAGGCTTCAAAATTATTTTCTTTCTTTTGTAAGATGCACATATTTGTGAATATGGCTACAGAAGTTGACAAGTGTCTTGCGGAATTTGAAAGAAGTGTAATTTCAGAAGGTCGTAATCCGTTCAGCTTCTCGTCCTCAGAAAGTGGCATAGCTAGGTTGGTGCGTACTGCCAGCAAAGCATTTACGTCACATGGTTGTGAGAAATCAGGTGTTGGTGGGCATTTTGAAACTTATCTGAAAGCAAAGGGCATTGCTAATAAGCTTATAACATTTCGTGGACATCGCTTCAATCATCTCTTTCACGCAGCAGGTGTTACATACTACCATCTGGTGGATTTGAAGGATTTCCTATCAAAATGGTCAAGTCAGAACGAGCTGCTTAGAAGTATCAATTTTGATATACATGAAGCTGTGTATGTGGCAGGAGTCAGGGCGTTGGGAATTATTGATAAGGTTGTCACTGGGCCACTATGGAGGTTGATAGAGAATGTTCCAAACTCTCTATCCATGAACATTCACCTCCATCAAATGAAGCTGACCCTTGAAGCATTCTCAAATGATGCCTCACCACTACTTAATGGAGAGCCAATGTTCAGTGAGCAGGATGTAAAAATCAACAGGGACGCAGTGTTTGAAGCACTGATTGCTCCTTCAGAAGATCCTTTGCTTGACTCCTACACACAGATGGCCCTGGAAATTTGTTGTGGAGGCATGCTTATTATCCTGGAGAGACAAGCAAAGGATCAGCTGCCAGGTGGCAAGTATTGGTGTCTCCATGAGGATGATGCACAACGTCTCGCCAGCGTGCCGACAACCAACACGGTATCCGAACGTGACTTCGCTCAGTTGGATATGCTCATGAGAGCAAAACCATCGGCAGCCACTACTACGTATGAAGCTGTGATTATGTGGTCTAATAATGCCACATCTGACTGGTTAGATTCCCTCACAGAAATGGAGCGGAATGCTGCACTTGAGGATGCCCGAAGAAATGCCCCTAACATGAAGGCAATGTTACGGGCAAGACAAGCCAAACTGTATGCTGACAAGCTGGAAGTTCTAGCAAAACGACAAGAAAAGAAGGCAATACAGGATGCAAAGCAGCAAACCAATAAAGTCAAGCTGACACAGAAGTTAACCGAAATGGGAGGTCTGTGGACGGCAGAAGACGTAGAGAGACACCAAGCAATAATGGCGGAGAATGAGTTTAAAGACGGCATTATTTGCCAACTGCAATTCCGGAAATCTGTGCTTGGTTGCAAAGGGGCAAGAGAGCTGTTTCAGCAACAACATAAGGGTCAGATGTATACAATTGACAAGCTAACAGAAAACTTGAAGACAGTACTGGACATTAATGAAGAGGACAATTCTCAAGACACAGAAACTAAACTAAATTACAAAAACGAAGAACAAGTTCATGAAGAAATAACACATTTAAAGAGGACACTTGGTGGCAGAATAGAGGAAAATAGGAAGAAAGTATTGTTATCACAGCAAAAGGAGCTCCTGCCATTGTACAAGACTGATCCAACCCAGCTTGTAGGAAAAAGGATAAAGCACAAATGCAGAGATCCTGAAACCAGAGTGGTTGAATGGTTTAGTGCGGAAGTTGTTAACATCAGGAAACTAAACGGAGACAAAACTGAATATACCGTTAAATACGAAGAAGATGATGATTTGTGGTATTTCCCTTTATTGAAAGATATGTGTAATGGAGACATTATTATTCAATAATGCAGTATTGTTTGTAAAGCTTGAAGAATTTGACTTAATCTTGACCATTATTTCCGCAAGCAAATAGTTCAATGTCGGTATTTCAAATTTGTGTTACATCTTCAGCAACTTTGTGATACTACCTGACTATGAATTCATACACCATGGTTTCTAACATAGATAATATGTCGGCTGTTAAAGTTTGGTTATCGAAAGGTCAGGATCATGTCAAATTCTCAAGCTATACCTCCAAGGGGGAATTGACTGTTAATTGATTTACTATGTAACTATATCCATAAGCTCATTTGTCACTTACTCTATACATGCTTATCAAGCAGAATTATTTTATTTTCATTGACTCGGTGATTCCAGTGTGCGAAATCATTATCATTTCTTACTGCCCTTTTCAAATCCTGGTTCGAGCACTGAATATTAAATGTATGGCGCATAACGTTGTAACTTGGATATCACAAGTTAAATGTGAAAATTGAGATATAGTGGAAATGGTTACTATAGTAACATTTTTATTACATGGCATAAAACAAATCCAGTATTTTGTTTTAAACATTGAAAAATTCATGTTTTTTTCATGCGTTGATCATGTTTTGTGTAAATAAGATTAATACTGTTTTTAAAGAAAATGAAAGAAATAAAAAAGAAAAAAAGAGAATAATAGAGAAAAAAAGAGGGAAAAAAAGAACAAAAAAAAGCCAAAAAAGAGAAAGGCTAAATAACGTTTCTAAAAAATAAATATGAAACGAATATCTGAGAGAAAAAAATCATTAAAAAATACAAAAAAAAAATAATAAAAAAAAAAACACAAAAAAAAATTTTGGTTGCCATGGCAACTGTACTTACTTAAATATTTTACCCAAAACTTGTGATTTTAATGTACAGGAATATGATTACACATTAAGTATACCACTATATGACTATATTTGGTATATTACTGGTATATAATGTCAATTTTAAGTGTTCAAGCTATGCGTGAACCTAACTTTCAGGATAAATAAAGGCGCCATGTTGCCATGGATACGGAATGATTTCTGAAGGTATAACGAATGAATTACACCTTTAAATTTGTTATTCAAGAGTTACTTGTTACTTAGAAACCACAACATTACATCCATCTAAAGGTTTTGAGAGATACAAATGTACTGTAAGGATAACAAAAAACATGACTTTTTGGTGCCGTTTGCTATATAATAATGTAGCACAGAAATAATTACAAATTTTACAATGTTCGCGAAAACTTAAAATTCTGTAACTTTCAAACGCTTCGATGGATTTTGTTCATTTTTTTTTTATTTTCATGCTGAGACCTTTATCTGTTGGGAAAACAAACAGAATGTATGATATTAATTTACTGAAAATACTGCCTGAACCCCCTAACATCAGTCATGGAAGCATGTTTTGTTTGGCTTCAACTCAATGAATTTTCAAGTTCCATGGAAAGGAGAAGGATTTATGATGAGATGTTTTGGTGAGTGTTTTCTTCTTTTTTCGGTTGTAGATCTTGGAAATAAAGGCTGCTCGAGTAATTTTCTTTATCCCAATCGTTGATTCGAGCAGTAGCATAGTCGTTGTGTCATGGTTCGACTCGGATTCGGCGATTTCTCCTAGGCTATCAAATTTCTTCATTGAAATTGAGCGAAACGAATGGGATTGTTTATTTAAACAGCATAATTTTATTAACTACGTCTCAAATCCATGAAGCACGAATAATTATTAGCTAATTTAGGCTCCAATGTTAGAAATGCACCTAGAAAAAAATCACATTCCTATTCTATGATCTCCGTCAGACGTGGACGTCACATGACTGATTTTTTGTTTAACTGCACTGTAAAAAGACAATTTTAAACCAGTTACCACTAGCACTAGTACTAGACCACAGGGATTATACTCAGTGTGTCGAAAATATGGTCATATATCGAGTCAATGAACCTTAGTATAATTTATTATTAAACCGTATTTTCGACTCAATGAGCCTATTAAATGATCCATGTGGACTGGAAAGTGACTTGTAAATAAATTTTCGATTTTAAAATCTTACTCTCACCACCATGAGCACCTTGACGATTATAACGTTACAGCAATAGATGTACAATACCGGAAGAAGATTACATTCGCAATGCTCGGCAATTGGGCATTTTAGAGGGGATAGCGTTCATGATGTGTTGTTTTATAATATAATTATAAATAGCAATATCAGTGAGATTTTTTTATCTTTTTTCTGTAGAGAGACGGTGAACATGACTCACATAGATGGAACTCAATTCGAGATTCAGAAATAGTGATGATTGGTGTTATTGAGACTACAAGAAATGTCAGAGGCTACATCATTAAAGATTATGAAAAGAGGGTATGTATTAACCGTCACTCAGCTAACATAATTTTATTTGTGTACGTGGTTGGGTATACAATGTTAATGGTTAAAAATTGCAGTTGCGTAGTCCACTGTCCATGCTGGGGTAACGACCAGGTCACTAGGTCAAATCACCGACTCGTATGTTTTTGAACATGCCCGTTGTTCCTCGGGCCTAAGGAATTATATCACATGGTGACAAAATACAGAGTTTGACATCCCATAACTTTCACCCATTTACTATAAAGAACTTATGTTAGTGTATAGTGTGATATAATTGCTTAAGCCTTTGGAGTATGGTTGGTCTGCCAGTTGATAGACCAACATAGTTTATGCCATTAACTCCAGAATACTTTGTTCCAAGATCCTCAAACTTAACAAGGAGGCTGGCCAGTCACAGTATATGACTCCTTTTGGGGTCCAACTGCCATGATGAGGTTCTAACACGTTTTCTTAATCTTTAATTATGAAACTTGGGCATAATTTTCCTCTTTAAAATCTAGGTCAAGTCGAGAGGTCACATATTTTACTTTATGTTTATGAAACTTGATTACAAAGTTCCTCTGTATAAAATCCAGGTCTATTTTGTAAATGGGTAACTTAGGTGTATAACTCACAGGTAACAGTATCGTTGAAAAAGAAATTGAAAAAAAAAATTGAAAAAAAAATTTTTTCTCGAAATTTAGGTATTATATACAAGGTATATTTGCCATAAAAACACAGATTTTCAAAGTATCAAAAAACAAAAATTAGCTTTCGATACATTCAATAACTAATTATATTCTTACGCAACATTGTTAAAACTACTCGCATGCAAAATTATTCCATCGAAATTGATCAACTTATTAAAAAGTTATGCCATAAAGTTTAGATCCCTGTGTCCAGCCGGTTCGAAAGGTGCATTCCGATAAAACCAAAAATACAAATTTCGAGGATAAAAACCTTCATATTTTGTATTTATCGTCATGAATAAGCATAATGATGCGGTAGAATTGAAGGACGCAACTGTTCGAACAAATTTACCGTGGTGAAATATGCGAGCTTCCGTATTAGCCGCGAAACAAATCGTCTGCACATTTTATTTAGTCAAAATGTTTTTATTTTCACCATGTTTGTCCGAAAGTTGCGAATGATTTCCATTTTGTGACAACGACTTTCATTGGTTATAAAAATACATTCGGACACTCTAAAAACCACACCGACCGTCCTTGCAGCGTAATTCGAATTACGCCGTCGAGAGTTAAAATAAAAGTTTAAACGATGCATTTGATCGTTTTGAGGTAAATGTAAAGCATGATTTCAAATGTTTGCAAGGCATTATGCTGTATTTGTCCCCCACACAGCCTTTTTGTACATGATCAACTCACGTAAATGCCGTAGTCTATGAAAACAAATTGCACCCTTTCGATTTTGCTCTCAATTTCCTTGCAAATATACCTTGTATATAATACCTAAATTTCGAGAAAAAAAATTTTTTTTTTTTTTTTCAATTTCTTCTTCAACGATACTGTTACCTGTGGTATAACTAGGAAAGTAGCCAATGCCATTTTTGAACTGTCAGAAAACCCTTGTGCATTTTAATGATCATCGTCCAGGTCATGAGACTAGTATATAAACAAGCTAGTACAGTGAGTGTTGGGAGAACCTTAACAAATTCTAAACACTACTTAACTGATTGAATATGTATACTTTTATCTCATTGCAGAAAACACAAAACAGGAATCATACTACCACAGGCTATACCATTTCAAGGATATTCAAAACTATGTCAGATGCTTAAGGATGTTGAGGAGCTTGATGAAGTGTGTGCTGTTTGCTGTTGTTGACAATCTCTGTTTACTTCACTGTAATGTGTGATTTGGTGACCAATAATTCATACATACATTAAGATTGTGTATGCTTTAAGTATAATTATATAATGCAATACATTATACTAGTATATATTTAAATATAAATGTTTCATCTCATTTTCATTTGCTGTTTTACTTTAGTCTTAGTGACATTTACTGTTCTAATTATACTTTAAGCTGACAGTATATTAATATCATCAGTTTCAGTGTATCTTTTCAAACACTAAACATATTTAAGAGTAGTCGCTCAAGAAATGGAAATCATGAGATCGACATTACAGTTATTGATATTTCTGACTAATTGTTTAAACTGGCACCTTTTTGATATATATTTCAAGACTTTCTTCAAATCAATAATTGGATTTTTGTGATTTGTTTTTAATTTTAATGCTTCATGTATGACATAGAACATTGAACAGTACATCTTTATACTGAAAAGGAGCCAATTTAAGTAATTAATCAAAAATGTCCAAAAAAATGGTTTTCTGTCATTTAGAGAAATCACCAGTCACAAAATGACAGTATCTAAAGAAAGATATTGTTTTACACGACAAATACTTAATTTCATGACAAGGCAACACATACTGTATAGCATATTATACAAACATCCTGCTCCAGGGCTTGTGCCAAACCACACTTTGAAGTCATTATACAAAGCATGCATAAGTTAAGCTGACCTTAAAAATCTTTCGTTGGAACAGTCTTAAAACGAAACTCTCAATTTCTGAAACACACGGCTGAACGGAAGGATAACTCCAAACAAAGATTTTTAAAAGGTCCAGCTTACATACATGTATCTGCCAACACTTGGACATACCCATATTATAAGACACTTGGTGGTGATCATTGTCTTACCCATATTATAAGACACTTGGTGGTGATCATTGTCTTGCAACATCCTCCATCAATGATGACCAGTTCATTCAATCAGTGTAAAGTTCAACTCACAACATATTCTATAAGTTGAGGTTAGATGATGACGCCTAACACTCAAATTTCAAACCCTTTGTACATGCAGTACTTGTGCAAAGTCAGCTTTGCCCATGCACCGCATGAGCAAAGTTAGCTTTGCCTTTGCAAATTTCTGAATGAAAGGGAATATTTTGCTGCACAAAGTGTTGAAACCCGACTACAGCTCATTCTAGAATTAATGTCCTATTCTAACTTTAGTTAATAATGTGTTTGCAGATTGTGTGAGAAAATCTAATTTGGTATGAAGTATACAAATAACACTACAGCTGTTGAAAATAGTATCATGTTTATAAATAAACACCTACGTTCAATTGAATTTACATAACAATTTTGCACAGTTTAAAATGCAACCAGGCAATCTTGGCAAATTCTTGGGACAATGCCAGTTGAGAAGAATTTGATATTTTACAAAAGGAACACCACATGTCTGTAGCGTAATTTCTGCACTGACTTTCTGCACTTATGTTGTTCGCACACACTGTCTCTTTCTTTGTCTTATGGTCGTTAGTCCCGACAAATGGCCACCACACTATTCCGTAATGCAACCATTTTTTCCCAACTAACTGGTTATTTTGTGCAGATTTTAATCCCGAAATTACGACCCGCTATATTGATGTATGCTCAGTAATGCCTCATGCAGTAGTTTGTAACTCCCTCTATTGTTTGTTTTTCAGAATCTGGTCGATTGCAAATGGTACACACATATCATTATAAGAGCACTTTTCACTGCATGTGGACAAAACTTTCACCCGTATTTCATCTAACATTTAATGATGTGGTAATATAAACTAGAAACTTGTTAAATGTTTGAAAGTAAAGTGTTGGACAATTTTAGTATTGTCAGTTTATCATGGGTTTGGTTTTTTGTATGCTTTTGTTTTTGCAATATTTTTGTACAGTTATACAACACAGTGCTAATAATGAAGTGACAAGTTTACAAATGTCCCTTGCTTAGAATGTGAAGGTCGTAACTACAAAATCAATATTTTGAGAAAACAAGAAAAACGGTTTCTACTTCAGTTTGGTCAACTTGCCAAGTTCTGATTTTCATGAAAATCGGCTCATAAGAATTTCCCTGTGGTGCTGATTTTAAATATGTATTAACCTTATAAGGTCGTAAGTAGTAGTTACGATCTTCTCATTCTAAGCCAGTGATATAATGATGACAGTATACAAGTGTTAATATGCAGTTATCACATGCATTAGTGGTAGCGAATAAAACCTACCCTAATATCAAACCAACACACATGTATATGTGACTGAACTCGGCAACATATGGTCAGATCTGAGATATTGACACATATATTCAATGAAATATTCATCCTATTTGTAGTTGTTGGTGTTGACGGCTATAAAAGCCCAAATATCCGTCTCCAGTAACGTCTTTCACTAGTATGCTTACAAATAATGTCACAATACTACAGCATGCCAAGTTATTTATGTACAAAAGAGATATGGACAGTTCTATGACTACATTGTGATCTTGGCTGAATTTGACAACTGGCTACAAATGAAAGGGAATCGATCCTGGTTACACCGATTACAAATCCAGCACATTAACCACGGAGAGGCTGTATTTAGACCTACATCTCTTATACAGACATCAGATTGTTGTAACTGTGATGTAACCAGGCATATATCAACAGCATTCACTTAAAATGCAGGAGGTCCCGAGTACGATCCTAGGCCGCATCATACCAAAGACGACATAAAAATGGTATCAGGACTTCCCTTGCTAGACGCTCGGCATATAAAGGAAACTGGCTTACTGTCTCTCATACTCTAGTGACGAGGGATAACATCCGGAATGAGGTGTTGAGAGAGATCGATTAATATAAGTTTGAAAAACTTGTTCCACAATCTATCTTAAATAAATTAGTATAAACTATATCAACAGAGAATGGGATCAACAACAAACAACATATACTTCACTATCTATGTATTATACTTGTCAGATTCCAGAATTTAAGCAGTGATTTTACACAAATAAACGAGATTTTACACAAATAAACTTCTCTTTAATTAATGTGACCAAATTAATATAAACTTGTCTGCATGAAGAGCATTCTAGCAAACATATAGTCATTCAGATTCAAACAAACAGTGTCTATGCAACAAGCATGACTAAATGTAAAATTCTACATTATGTGGTTGAAAGTCATTTAACAAACGATATAATACACTTGTGTAAAGTATTATGGACATCACAACCAAACTAGTGTAACAGTTATATCACAGGCTAGCTTAATGTAATAAATAAAGTTGTATAATCATACAAACATGTATAAACTTTATATCAGTATATTAACACGCACACATAGTTACATTTGGTCCACTCAACAAAATATTATGTACATACATTGGTACATGTAGAAACACCTAAATATCCTAGGACACTTCAATCACATCGATTGAACAAAATAAATCTCCTTGGACGGAATCAGAAAATGCAAGCTGCTACAGAAGTTAAGATACATGTTTTCAGTGACCAAAATTTCCCATAATTTCTTGTTTAGTTTAATATTAGCAAAACACGATAATAATATTACATTCATCACAGTAACATTTATAGTGTTTTGCTACACAGGCAATATAGCCACATAAAAAATTATGATTCTCAAATAAAAATCTAGAATCATATTAAACCTTTCATATGAGAATCATATGGTCTCATTTTCATATGAGAATCATATGAGTATCATATGAGTATCATATGAGTATCATATGCAGATCCTTTCATATGAGAATGACATTTGGCTAATTTGTCTATGTACAAGTCCATTGAAGCAGGCTGGAATGATAGTTCATGCTGCCACACAACATGTATCAACAACCCGGTACAGGTACTTCTAGGTCCCATATAGGTATACATAATTTCAAGATCACATTAGTATAAAATATGATACACAGTTCTATCTAACATCAGCTATCAAGTCGTCTACTTGATCCCAGTCAATAAAACTCATCATGCTTCCGCTCGACACAGATCCAGCATCCGCTATTTGAACCAGATCATCAATGTCAACAGAAGCTGTATAATCCTCTCCGTCACCCATAACAACATCGTAATAATCTGACTGTTGTTCTGATGGTGCGTACGATGCTGACTGACCAACAGCCTGAAAAATGTAAGTAAGATCCTGTTATAACATTCATGCACATAATATTAAAGTATAGCTAGCCGTAATATCTCCACAGGCAGTAGTCAAATAAAGTATCGCAGGTAGTTAAAAATGCGCCCAACAGGGGACTTGAATACATGGCCGTCGGATCTACATTAAACAAAATTACTTCATATACCACCAAATCATGAAATAATTACACTGAGTTCATACTAGACTTAACCCTAGTAGTCAGGGGATGCAGTGGTTAAGAGGTAACAACTGACACAAGATATAAGATTTCACATTCATCCAACATCAAGCTAAGGAGACACAATAAATAGAGTTCCTGTATTGGGAGACTATCCAGTCACATTAACATGACACCAAGCAAACTAGCAATTACCATAAAATAACTTTGTTGAACAAGAGAGTTATACCAATGAGTACTGGTTCCCTTTTCAAGCCTGAAAAGTCGCAGTCTGGGATTAAAGCAGAGACCTCTCCCACTGGAAATGGACGCTCTAGCACTAAGCTATAAAGGAGTATAATAAAATTTAGAGCATATTCTTTTATTTGCTTTCTGCTGAACTACGGTGGGCATATGAGTGCCTCCAACCGTATTTGAACCCAAGTCATCAGATCTAATCTAATCACCAGATTAGATTGCAAACATGCTAACCACTGGGCCTAGGAGGCTCACAAGCGAAAGGTGTTACAATAAAATATACACATAAAATATAAGATATATATAATACATACAATAGAACCTTCCACATCATCATAGAGTATATGTCGTACATCATCACTCATGGACCAACCACTGACTACTGATGCACTGTCGAGATCTACATCATCTCTACCCATATTGATGTACGGATCCTTATATGGTCTCTGTCTACCAGTGGTCGTATGTCCACGCTTACTGGGGGCAACTGAAACAACATTCATAGTGAATATACTATAGTCAGAGTACAACAATCTTATATTAAACCTCATTCTCATACTAAAGAAACTTCAAAACTTTAAACTGTACGATATTAATCTAACATAAAATACAACAATTATTATAGATAATACCCACCAACTTTTAAAAAATATTGGTACTTTCAATCTTCATGTAGTAAGTAAGGCAGCTTAAACAATGAAATTAAGATCATATTATTTAAAACTCTGACAATTTAAATTTACAACACTATACTTTATCACTCAACAAATATTAGCAAATAAATTGTGTGTACTTACCTTTGAATGTTTTGTGTGGTTGTAGTTCTTGTAACTGTTCAGCGTATGTCTTCGGTTTGTGTGGAGGTTTGTGTGACTTCATTAATGGCCTCTGCATCGTCTGTGTGCCCGAACCAACTGTAATAGAATGTCAACATATATATCAAAGCTGTCTAAAATATTCTAAATATTTTTAAAAGCCATGAAAAGCATTTAGCCTTTATTTGCCAGTCAGTTTTCTGCTGAAGCATGGCAGGCATAGCCGCATATGATCAAGTGCCTCCGTCTGTATATCCCTGTTGCTAGATTAAATGTTAAGCACACACCACTGAGTTACAGAGGCACAAGGGTAAGATTTCAGTTCAAATAAATCATAATTACATCTCACCATATTGCTATACTTTCATAGCATACAAAATAATGATGATACAGATTGTCTGAATTATTTGCAACTGTAACCTTGAAACATGGATTGCTTTAGTTACAAATTCACTGATTGAATGGAAAATAATCACTCTGTTATCACAATTACATCACAAGTATAATATATTGATGGCTTAGAACCAGAAGGTCATAACTACCTCTTACGACCTTATAAGACTCATACATATTTGAAATCTGCTTCACAAGGCGCTTCTTATGAGCATATTTTCATGAAAATCTGAAATTGTCATGTTGACCAAAATGAAGTTTTAAAAACGTGTTTTCCCATAGGTAAAGAGTAAATTACAGACAGTTTTCTCTTGTTTTCTCAATATATCGATTTGGTAGTTACGACCTTCTTGTTCTTAGCCAGCGATATGTGGACTATCATGTGATATCTACCTTTAGGTTTGTGATGTACTTCATTGATCTTCTTCAACTGTTCAACATATGTCATTGGTTTATGTTTAGGTTTAACAGGTCGAGATGTTGGTCTGGCTGATGTACTTGCAACTGTGAAAGATAAATCATGTTAAATAGGCCTATACTTGAACAGCTATTCTTGAACCTTATATACAAGTATGTTTGAACACTTTAATCAAGGTAGCAAGTATTGAAACTGAATGAAAACCATGAATTTACCAAACAAGAGCAGTAAGTCTGCTTTAACATGGATCCAGCAAAACTAATTTTGACAAATAACAAATTTTATGACCAGACAAAATCTGACTCAACATAACGATCGTTTGAAATAAAGAGTATACAAAATTAAGAAGAAGATGTGTTCCAGAAACACTTATGCCCCTGGTGACCTTTGACCTAGTGACCTAAAAGCATGTGGAGGTTGTAGGTGTGCAAGAGTTGCATGCACACATGAAGTTTAAAGAACCTAGGCTGAAGCATTTCAACTTTCATGTTATAAGCAAGCTTAAAGTTTTTGGACAAACAGACTGACAGACCAAAAACAATATACCACTGAACCATTGGATATGCAGGCATAAAAATAGAGCACAGTTTACATACCTGACGAACCAAGATGTGATTTAGGTGCTACAGGTGTGGAATATTTCTGTCCAGTTTTCATGTCTTGTAGTCGTTCAGTGTAGGTCTTCACTCTACGTGGTGTAGTCTCTGTAGGCTTCTTGGTAGGTACTCTCTTTGTACCTAATGTGATAATAGACAATATGTGAAACATTGATTTCAATGATATATTTTCAAGACAAAAAATCTATGATTGTCAACCTATAAATGTTGTGAACTAAATGGTTGCATCTTTGTGAAGATTATGCATACAGAGTAAAGTCAATTAATCCGCGTAACATGCACATCACATTGCTGTGTATTATGATCTGAGTCTGTTTAATAAAATTATATAAGAAATACATGAACTTCATACCATAGATCATTTGTCTCTCTCTGTCTGTCATCTCAGTGCGAGCTGTTGTCTGGGCAGATTCAGATATACTCAATCTCGCTTGTTGACGGTTGTATGCTGATGCAAACTTGTTAGCCTTTTTCCTAGTAGCCTCTGGTCTCTGTACTTTGACTAGCTTAGTGTATGGTGTAACTTTGAATGTTTTCTGTGGTACTTGTGGTTCATCTCTCTCAGCTTGTTGCCTAGCAACTTCTCGTGTGTAATCATGACTGGATGATACATCCATGGCTGCCATAGCATTGTAATAATCTGCAAGCTCACCTGTAATTGTAGGAAGTATCCATGCATACATTAGTAACAAATCATTCAAAACATAGTTATTTCATGTCCATTATTAAATGGGCAAACACAATATGGAAGACTTCATATTTCATTAAATTGAACTAGAGGTTGAAAACACAGTGAGAAGAAATTTACATAATACTAACGCTGAAATTCTTAAGTCCATACTTATAAATATCTAATTTCACTAACAAGAGCAATTACCAAATCAGGAAAGATTCATGAACAGCTGGTGTCCGTTTCCTAAACAAAGCACTACATATCGCTTACCATGGGCTTATATATCTAATTGAATGGGAGGTAATTGAATGAAGGCGCTCGGTAGCATTTTGCTTAGACAACAGACATCTGTATTATTATGGTACCGTGATTGTATTCACTATTACCTGTAGTTTCACCAGTTTGTTGTAATCTGACCGGTTCATCTTCCTCATCCACATCATCCAGGCTACCATGTAATCTCAAACGTGGAACCATACCCGCTGGTTTCCTCTGGCCTCTAGCTACATCAGCCTGGCGAGGTTCATCAGCTGGCCTCACAACAATCTGTCTTGGCTCTTCACCAGGTTGTACCGCTACTTGTCGAGGTTGAGCGTACTTCTTGGCTGGAACATACTCTGGTTCTCCCAGCCATTCATCATCAACAAATTCATCAATCATATAATCCATGTTCTGGTAATACTCCACATGTTGTGGTGGACTTATATCACGTGTCTTCAATATACCTGCAGGTTTCTTCATCGGTCCACTAGCTTTCTTTGGTGTTCTGTCTCTTACAGACACAGGTGACCTGTCCTTGTGTTTGGCAGCCTTACTTCTAGGTGTGGTCACACGAGCAGGTAATGGTTTAGGTAACTCAGGTTTATCAGTGAGTATATTACCCAGTAGATTCTGGGCATCATCAAGACGTTTACTCATGTTGGCTTGTTTAGATGCTTTCCTGGATTCCTCTCTTGCCTTAACAGTGTATGACTGAAAGTATACCATAGAAAATATCAATATCTAATCTTTACATACTGACAAAAACTCAAGTCTCCCCATAAAGGACTATAACACTCCAACTAAAATTACCTCACCTTAAAATCTTGATAATAAGCACAATTAAGACTTGACCTTAAAATTCTGTAGTTTGCATAACTAGGCTTGGTATGAAGTATTCATGTGAAGTTTCATTAAAATCTGACTGAAGATTATGTATGAGTGAATACAAACATTTTGACATCCATCCAGACAGACTAACCTCCTACACGAAATCAATCTGTCTTCCCTACCATATATGTGGGAGATATAATTATATATTACCTGATCCAAGTCTTTTTTAGGTCTGAAGGGTCGTGATTCTCTCTCTCGTAATTCATCTAACTGTTGTTTATATTCTGACATTCGTTCCTGACGTTTATTGATCATCCAGGTACGTAATGCTTCCCTATCCTGTGGTCCGTCTCTCTGTGCTGTATCAGCCATCTTCTTAATCTCATCCAAGCTAACACGGGCTTCATGTACTTCCTCAACCCTAGGATACAAATGTTTCTCTGTTAAATACTTCAGTTAATGTTTTAATAATGTCACTATAACCACATTAATGTAATGTGTATCCAGGAATTTCCTAAACCAGTAGCAAAACGTAAATGATTAGAACTATGTCCAAACTCAGTCTTATCAGAGACTACTATTCTTATCTATAGTCTCTTGTCTTATTTACTAATATTTGGCCTGGCAAATCAGACTTTTCTTAGATGTACAATGTTAAAAGGTGTATTACAGAAAACACACAGATGGACCTGTATAAAGCAGCATATTGTGGAAAAATGTTGGGAGTCAGATTGTGTTATTTCTTGCAAAGTATTAGCATTCAGTAAAATAATGTATATCAGTAAGTGTTTAAGTGGATTTATGTATCAACAGGTCAGACAGTCAGCAAATCATGTGTGTTCAAGCATTCTTTGTAGGTCTAAATTTACACTAGAAGAAACATTAGTAAATTTTGTAAATCCATGAACTTCACAATGGCCGATATTTCCATTTCACTTTTACAGAGAAAATGAGACATGTTATTCCATCACAAATTATGCTACATACTCAATTTAACATGCATTAAATAATTACAAGCAATGCAATTAGGCCCTTGGTATGAGATGTAAGTTTACCTGACAACACCTCTCTGTACGAGGGCGTCTGCTTCTCGTTTAGTCAATCCTACATCATCTAGATCTATATCACCCTTAGCAACCATATCACCAATAATATCACTGATTCCACTCAATCCTGACATCTTAGCTAGTTCTATAGACCTGTAATCAAATATATCTACTGTAAAATCATTTTTAATTAATTTCAATGGGACGAAATTTCCTGGTTTTGGTAAATAGACCATTTAAATAAGACATTAATTTATGGATATTGAATTTCAGATATCAAATACCAGGGTCAAAATAATTGTTCAATGGGATTTGATTTTGTAATTGAAGATGAACCAAGAAATCCACGAAATTTAATCCCCCATGAAAATTAATAATTTTACAGTATATTTAACACAGGAAGCTGCATTAATTACATCAAAAAGAACTGTTACTGTCCATGATATTATTAGGTCATTGCCATTCTTATTCATCAGAGGCAAACAACCCATAATCCATCCATGATCCATGATTCAAACAGCTGCATCTCCAGTGAGACACATCTCAGCATTAAGTATAAGCAATGATATCACCACTGACCAATTAAATCAGCATTAAGTTTGCATCACCATATTGATCAATAAAATGATAAACAATCCAATAAAGACAAGATTGTGTTCATCAAATGCTTATGCCCCGATGGAAGCCTTGTCCATAACAAATAGCTAAGTCATTCAGGGGCCATAATCCTGTTGAACTGTTTGATAGTGTTACATGGCTTGTATTTATTATGATAAAGTATGCCAAGTTTGAAAGCAATGTCGTGCTGGATTTAAAAATATTTGAATTTCAACATATTGTAATGGACGAATGAATGGACAGACAGGTGAATCACAATAGGCCGGGTACTGATGCTGGGCATAAAAATCAAAGCAAAATGTAATACAAATATCATACATTTCTCTTTTCTCAGCTGTAGATTTCTTTGATCTAGCTGTTGACCTTGCAGTTGACTTAGCCGTTGACCTTGCTGTTCTCATGCTGGGTGTGGGTGATTTAGCAGATGGTTGGGGAGACATGGTTCCCCGGGATTCTTTCAACTTCTCAGGTATCCTCTGTTCTTCATCCAGGACATCCTGACTGGTTGCTGGCATCATAGCATTATTCATTTCCTCCAGAGTGTTTATGGCCTGAAGTTAACCAAATAGTACATCATTGTAATAGTTGTATTGAAGAAAATGGCAGAGCTACAGATAAGGTTTTAGTCCATTGGGTATTTTACCCCCCAGTTTCAATTTTGATTGGATTTTGACAAATTTTATTTGGGTATTTAATTAAATTCATAGGGTAAATTATCTTTTATGTACTGTTTTTCACTATATCATCCTTTTATTTTGGGGTATTTCAAATTACTATGTGATAATGTGTCCTGTCCCCGGGGATTAATATAGGAAGCATTGTCTCCAGGGTGGAGATTTAGACATAAAATAATTTAAAATGTCTAATTCCCCCTGGGTGCCCGCCGATTGTTATTAATTGCAGCAAAATTAATACAAATTTCTGGAGTGCTTAAAACCCTGAAATTTGACTACATGATGACTTTCGATAAACACTAGGTAGAGTAAATAGAAACTGTCACATACCAGTCTTGTACTCTTGAACTCTCTCTCAATGTTGTTAGACATATGATCTATGGCAGCTAGTTGAGAGTTCATATCTCGTAATCGTGACATGATGGCATACTTGGAATCTGGCATACTATCTCGAGGCATTATAGCCAATGACAGCTTATCTTCTCCTTGTAATCTAGATTCAAATATCTTCAATGTCAGTTCATCAGCTCGGGTAGGTCTCTCAATCACTGGACGCTCAAAGGAAACTCTGGTGGCTTCTTCTTGAGCTGAAATACAAGTACCTGATTATATCATGATGGTAAAATATGTAGTAAAGCTATACACAATACACCACATGGTTAAATCATACAGTTCAGTGAGATGTATATTATATACTCTTTAACATTTAGATAATCTAAAAATAGATGTGCCAGTTTCACCTATGGCAATTTTTTACATAGACAACAAAGATAAATATTTTTGGGCTTTCTGCGTACACTTAGACCATTACGCAAAGAGCATGCATTTTATAGAAAATTTTCCAGTAAATTGCTTATTTTTTCAAGACTAACATCATGACATGTACTCCAATTTGGAGACAAGCTTGTTTGGTAAGATACTTTGTCACATTTGATATTTTTTATAGTAATATTACACGGTTTTTCTACATCTAATTGATATTTGATGTACCCCATCCATCTACATTTTTCATTGTTTCAATTTGTCAATTGTATGCACTATATTGGTGATTTCTAGTTTGCTAGGCGTTAGTTAATGTAATTATCTGTATTTACCAATCATTTTTGAGATTTATATTCTTGTTTTGTTCATTTTCACATTTCCAAGGGAGACAACTCAAATAACTGTTGGTATTTGATGAACAGCAGTTGTTCCCCTTTGATCAATTATTTTTCTAGAGAGTTGTCTATCATTGTTTCAAGGTGTTTAATGAAGTATGTTTTCCAGTTTGTATTGCTAGTATTTCTATGGATCATGCTTATGATTTATATTTCTTTATTTTCAGTTTATTGTTATGAGATTGCTATGGATAGACCATTAAAAGTATCATCGGAAATGTATAAACAATTTATGGTTTCTTTACCAAATTTCACAATACAATACAGGTAACATTGAATACTACAGTGCAACATTTAACATTCAAACATAGACAATTCAATTTTACAATTAATGAATTTGAAAAATCAAGGACTTGTCAAGTTTGCTAAACTATGAAATGTTACTTGAAAAAAACCACTTAGAACACTGCATCACTATTAATATACCTATAAAACAGTTATGAACAGGATGATACGGTGCATCTCCGAGGCTTAGTGGTTAGCACGATTGCCAGCTAATCCTGTCCGGTGACCGGGTTCAAATCCTGTCGGAGGCATCATATGCCTGCCATATTTCAACAGAATGCTGACTGGCAAATAAAGGCTTTGCTTGGCTCAGCAATAGAAGAATGTTGAAATATATAGAAGACCAATAGACTGACTACAATCCACACAGAGAATGAAAGCTATACATGAACATACCTATTCTAGATCTAAGATATTGTTGATCGGGTGTGAGAGATTTATCTAGGTCCACCTCTGGTTCAGCACGTTCACGTAGATCATTCAGTACAGCTGATGCATCTAAATCTACCACATTCAGGTAATTCCTGCCACCAGATTCCTGTAATACCATTACATACACAGTCAATGTTACAAATATCAACATTTTTTATCTCAATTTATTCTTAAGTTACTCAATTGAAATCTTTAGTGGTTAGAGTAAAATTTGTTGCTTGTTCCTTACAAAACTGTACTATAACACTCGTTATGAAGCAGACACTGTTGATAAAAAACTTGTACCATATCTATTACATAGTGAATAGTTCAAGTATACGCTAGTAACACTCCTAAAACAAAGTATCTTGGTTACCTGCTTTTTAGTTATACTAATTTATTTAAGGCCGAATGTGAAACAAGTTTTTCCAACTTATATTAATCACTCTTGGCACCTCATTCCTAATGTTATCAATCGCCACGAGGGTATGCTAGAACAGTTTAAATATCAGCACAAAAAGTCCACCGTTCATTCATTTTTGATACCCACAGCATGACATATCAATGTGACAAAGACACAAATGGAGAGGACAAACATTATAGTTTCAAACTTAATTGTTCTTACCTGAGAGTCGGGCTGTCTGTCTGATCCAGCAAATCTCAATCCCATATATATATCAGGTGGTAGTATGTTACCTTGACGACCCTGGTTATATTCTATCACAGCTTCTTGTATAGGATCAACACCTGAAACATGTAGGTACGAAATCAGTTATTCTATAACACAAATTCTACCATGAAAGAATATATAAATTTTTCACATCTATCACTAAAATATAGTAACGAAATTGCGCTGTATTTTATGGGATACAAGGAGTGATGTGGCATGGGTTGCCAAATAGTAATATCTGGCCCTCTTCAGGTAAGTTTGAAAGAGAAGCATGCACATTACATACACAAACATGTGACATTATGAATGCTTGAATACAAAGAAATAAATGTTCCGGCTTTTATGGGATAATCAGTACAGGCTCTAATCTGAATGTGGTTTTTATTTATCTTGCAATTTGACAAAAAAAGCATGCGATACAAAAGTTATAAAACAGTGCAGTTGTCAATATAGGCATACTAGATCAGGTATTGGCTTAATAATAATAATAATAAAAATAATAATAATAATATTAATTGAGGGTGTTAGCTTGAGTAACTGACCAGTATCTTTGGTTATAGATGTAGCTTTCTCTGATGTTCTATATGAAGGTTGTGGTGGCTCAAAGTCAGCATCAATACCAGCATCCAGCATCTCTGCTGTGTTTGTGGCAAAATCAACCTGTAACAAACAATAGATGACATATAGAAGTCGGCATCAATACCAGCATCCAGCATCTCTGCTGTGTTTGTGGCAAAATCAACCTGTAACAAACAATGGACAACATAAAGAAGTCAGCATCAATACCAGCATCAAGCATCTTTGCTGTGTTTGTTGCAAAATCAACCTGTAACAAACAATGGACAACATAAAGAAGTCAGCATCAATACCAGCATCAAGCATCTTTGCTGTGTTTGTTGCAAAATCAACCTGTAACAAACAATAAAACATATAGAAGAAAATATACTAGGGATTGAAATGCATAGCATCAATCAAATCTGTCTATAATCCAAATGAAGCCAACAGACATACATTAAATTTGGTCCTTTAAAATATCATAAGACAACGCCAACTTGCTAGTGTCATATAAGACCTATTGCAAAGTGTCAGAAAGAATTCTGAGGAAATGCGCTATAGTTAACAAACATTAAGTGAGCATGGAATCCATGCAAGGACCTAAAGATTACAGAAAAGACACCTTACCATATTCAAGACATATTCAACAAAAGTATTAATCTCACAATGACATCTATAATTCTGTCAAAAACACCACAAGCAAAAACAGAATTATTCTACCTTTGGTCTTTTCCAGTTTTCCATCATTCTTTGTCTCTGCATTCTTAGAGCTGTCTTTAGTTGAATCCTAGCATTAGTGTCCTTTGTCTTAGCAAGAGCATTTTCTAGGACAAGATAAGCTTCAAATTCACCTGCTCAAATAATTTAATTAACATCAATACATTTGAAGCATTTTAATGAAATAAACATACTGAGTAGCAAGAATGTTTTTTACAAAACATACAATTTTGACCTTTTAAGTAATTAAAACACAAAATCATTATTAACTCTTAAACAAAATTTAATTATATTATAACCCAACTCCTTTCTCCATACCGAAGATGAGCAATAGATGGTAGGGAATGCTCATAATACCATTAGCTTTATATGCACACTATGATGAACATGTTTAAATGCTGAGTGTTAATTTTATTTGCCAATCAGCTTTCTGCCCAAATATGGCAGGCATTTGAGTTCCTCGACCCATATTTCAAGTTTTCAAACCAGATCGCTAGATAAGAGGGAAAGGGACCTAACTACTGAGCTAAGGAGGCATTAAATATTGAAGCATATACAGAATTAACACACACATTATAGACTCACCATGTTTCATAGCATAACCATCATGTAGTTGTTCCTCCTCTCCTCCCTCCTCACTCTCCTCCTCTACAATAGACTCCGCCTCCGTTACATCCTCCTCCTCAGACTCCGCCTCCTCTTCTCCATACTCTCCTCTGGTTGGTTCCTTCTCAGATGACTCCGCCTTCTCACCAGGGGAGGTTTCAGACTCAGATATATGAACCTTTTTCTTTGACCTCTTTGATGAAGCCTATAATTTATATATTTCACATATATTTTCACATGCTTTAACTTATTAAATACAAATACATTATTTATTCACGACATCACATTATTGAGCAAATAGAAACCATCAAAAATATCATTTAAAGAACTGCTTAGTTTAGAATGCGAAAAAGTTCAATTACAAGTATAATAATTTGTACATTTAAGTAATTTCGAGGGCTCAGTACAAAACTATGGTACAAGTCTCTTTAAATTGATGAAGTTACTATAGTTTTGCACCGAGCCCTTGGTATTCTCTCACAATATAGGATACCGTATTTACCTCAGATATAGAACGAGGAGTTTTCCTGGGTGAAGGAGTTTTTCTAGGTGTTGGATCTTTCCTAGGCGAGGGAGATTTCCTAGGAGTTTTTCTCGGTGATACCTGAGTTTCACTGTCTAACATAGACGTCAGGTTTAATCTCAGTAGGTTGTCACCAAATCTCTGCTTGTATTGATCCTTAGCTTTCTCAGACTGTAAATATATAAATATCAGCATTGTACAAACAAGCATATGACTTTTAAGGGTAATTTTGATCTTGGAAGGTAAAAATGATAAATTGTGCTAACAAGACCACTTTCATCATTATAACATCTACTATTAAGACTGATTTGCTACGAACATCACCATTTGGCCTGTTCTTATTACAAGAACTTAGTTATAAATTGGACGGATTTTTTAATTACACATAAGTTTCATGGACGCAATCTGAGAGTGAGATTTGGTACTTAATTGGGAAGAAGAATAGCAGTGCAATATATGGTCACAAACCTGTAATTCATGATATTCTCTGAGATATCTTTCCTTTAGTTGTTCCTCTTGATATTTCTCCCTAGATTTCTCATTGACCATGCTAGGAGGAAGTAATTCACCAAATCTTGGTTGTCTTCTAGCTTGTTCATCGGCTGTTTTAAGTCGTAATAGTGGAATACCTATACCACTGTCAGGACTGTCTCCACGAGGAGGGGGTTGACTCGGACCCGCTGACACTGGCCCCATAGAAGGTGGAGGCTGGAAAAAGCCAGGTCCCATTTGCTGGTTTGGTAGAGAAGATGGTCTCTGGCTGACAGGGAATTTATGTGCAGGAACCGTCCTATCCACACGCAACAAGGGCATATCAGAGATACCTGATCCAGGTACCTGACGTGGACCCCAAGCTTCCTGAGGTTTGGCTATATGAGGAAATCTCACATCCCCGTCTCTTTCTGCAGGAATTCTTAGAAAGTTTGGGAAGAAATTCATTCTAGCAGCATCAGGTCCATCACTAGATACTCGATACACCTCAATATTCTCTCCTTGATGTAAATGAGACATTCTTAAAGGAGAATCAGCATTCTCTTTACCATGTGGAGACTTTGATCTTCTCTTTTTCTGCTGATTTTGTTCATTAATTTGTAAATTTTTCAGTTCCCCTAACACTCCCTTCATTGAACCTTTGTTTTGTTGAGGTATTATTTCATCTTGTCGTGTCTGAGGTATCATACCTTGGTTCACACCTGGCTGACCGTCCAATGCTCCCATCATTGCCATCATACTCTGATGCTGTACCTTTAATATATGAATGTCAAATATTAACATAATGTTTATGTACCTGTAATATATGAATGTCAAATATTAACATAATGTTGCTGTACATTGTACTTTATCCGGAAAATGTATACTGTAAAGATTTGAACTAGCTAAGTCAATCAAGGGCCATAATTCTGTTGAACTGTTACATAGTGTTACATATCTTTGACAATGTAAACTATTCAGTTTGATAAGGAAATGTGTTTATGATAGTAAAGAAGTATGCCAAATTTGAAAACAATTCCTTGGAAGTTTTGCTTAAAACATATTCCAGCGGATAGACGAACAGAAGAACAGACAAGACAATCACAATTTGTCTGCATCAGTAGATGCCGGGGTATGACAACAAAATTTCCACCCTAATATGGTCATGGTATTAGCAAGGTAAAACAGCAAAAACTTGACAATACTACTTAAGAAGTTCTAATAGGTGATTTACAGACTCCAATAAACAATAAATATGTTACATGTAATACCTCCATCATTCTCCTTAGTTCTCCTCTAACAATATGTTGTAGCTGTTGTGCTAGATCCATCCCTGCTAGGTTAGCTGATCCTGTTTGCCGTCCTAAATGTTCACCACCAGGGGGAGCTGTTAGAGCAGCATCTCCACCAGTCCTATAGGAAATATAGAATCTTACACAATAAGATAAAATCTGTTCTAAAAATAGAACATATTATGTGGTACAAAAAAGTACAGCGAAATCTTACTTCGGCGACAATATTTACGCTGATGAAGACTTTTCAATTGTCGGACATGGAAGGCAAAACTTAATTTAACAGAAAAGGCCAAGCATTAAATACGTGAAAACAGTGTACAAATTGCTAGCCCTGCATGAAAGGGCCTGGGTCAAAATGATCAAGTCCACTTTTCAACTCCTTCACTCGAAAAGTTAATAGGCATAAAAATGCCAGACACACAACTACAATTGCTGATTACTACATTCATGACCACAAACATTACATGGTGAGATACATGTGACACAAAGATTCTGATGCTCAATGACAATGTAAAAGTCTAAATCTGAGTTTTAGACTTACAACGTTGGTGAATAAAGCCCCTGATAATACATGTTTATACTTTGGGGGGATTTTTTACCTGTAATGATTGTGTTTGCCTGGTAGTGGAGCTGTATATTGTCCAGGTACATTACCAGACGGTGGAAGTGATATATGTGATACATCTACTGGTAGATCTTGTCCACGACCAGCAGGACTGTTGTTCCGAAGTGGAGTACTAGTCTACAATGTACACAACATACATACATGATGTATTTATTCATTTCGTTATTATTTACATAATCAAGTAATTCAAGCCCATATACATTTTAATTATTTTACAAAATTGTTAAAACATTTGCCCGAATGTTATTTATATTTTAATTCCTAGTCTCAAGATTCAGTCCAAGACAGAAAAATTGCATTACTTTGTCTAGTCTGTGTTTTGGTGCCTATAATCTCAATACAAACACCTTGTCTATGACCAGCCCAATTGTAGTGGCGATACATGCATGCATTAATAATGCTTTTCATTGGGACTCATCAATCAACTCAGCATCATTGGCTACAAACTGTCAATAAATACAAACCTGTGGTGGGCGTCGACCAGTTCTATCAGGAGAGCCATCAAACGGCATGGTGTTGTTGAGAGCAGAATTATTACGTGTTTCAGGACTTGATTCAACTCTACGAGGACTTTTAGTTCTATGCTTACGTTTGCTCCTGCTCAATCGACCAGATCTGATAACAAAATAAATCTGTTCAGTATGTACGTAATATAATATATCTGAAGTCAAAAAGATGAAATACTCATGTAGTTGGAGGTATAATGTAATGATATTTTAATACTAGTTAGAAGCCAATATAAACAAGAGATGTTGGTAAAACATGTATGCCCCAACCTGGCAACCCAATGGTTGTAAATTGTAAAGGTCACATTGACCTTGACTGTTGACCTGCTGATCTAAAAATCAATAGGGGTCATTTACTGTTGCTGGCCTAGCTTCATGTAAAGTTTGAAGATCCTACGGCAAAGCATTTTTAGTTATTGAATGGAAACCATCATGTGCAAACTAATATTCCCCTCATCAGAGATGGAGCGGAGAATAATTACATGTAGTATTGTTACTATAGTAATATTATACAAACCCAAGAGCAGACAAAGTATGCTTTAAATCTCCTTCATAATCATCAGGTTCCAGGGAGCTAACTTCTAATGAACTGCTATCATCACCGCTGAAAATATACAAACACACAGGTCAGTATCACGGTGGGGGATCCAACATATCGATACCAAAATGGGTTATGCATAATTTCATATGTCGAACTTCACGGTGTACATATGTTGTACACATTTTGACGAAAAAAATACGAAAGTCTTATTTGTTATCGATTTATGTTACAATCAAATTAATTTGCCCAAATATCTCAATGCAGTGCCACCCTTTATACATTTCCAAACATGTACATGTAGTTATTTTATCTGTACGTGTAGCAATGACTAAGAAAAACTGATTCTCCGTCAGGAGGTGTGACTGAAAATTCGCGACAGTTTGACCAACACGAGAAAATCTTTTATATCTTCACTTCAGTTGTTTGATTTTTGTTATAGAAATATAACATACCTTTCATTACACACATGTTTCAAATTTAAGGGCGATTTGTTGGCTAGAAAAATATTTATTGTAAAAAAACAGCATGCTCTTCATATGTTGTACGTGTTTTCCATATGTTGGATTGAAAATGTTTAATTTTCCGATTTTATATTGAGTTTAAATATATTTCTTGGAAAAACACAAACTCAAATCTGTTTAAGTTATCTTCATATCATTTCGTATTCGTTACACCAACTTATTTACGCACTTACATGTATTTTCATTTCAGCAAATGTCTGCATATCTAACTAATCAAAATGTTTGCTAATTGCAGACTAGACCTGTTATGTATATTTATGCAGTTCCTTTTTCGTTAAAACTGCACACTTACGAATACACTAATTAGGCAATACATGTTCAGTAATCGGTGTCCCGAAATATAGGAATGAAGAGTTCGAGCAGTCCTATCATCAAACTTAAAGTGTATAGAGCTATATTCTAACAGTCATTCAATGTCAAAATAATGACTTGCATCGTTTTAAGTATGATACTAGACTACCTTAATTGCAAATTAAAACTTTGGATGGGTTCAGTGTACTTTGATTCAATCGTCGAAAAATATTCGATTCTTATAGTTTCATAGGGGGTTCTAGAACACTTTCGTATGAAAATGGACAGTTTGCATGTCCAATAAATCACAGAAAGAAATTCTGTTAAAACTGAAACGAAAAATGATCTAATGGATATGAAAGCATAATTGTTTTTCAGTTTATGAAACTTTAAAAAAAATATCTTCCGATATAGCTCTATGCACTTTAAATGGATCTACTGACGGCAGATTGATCGCTGAATTGTACGTAACTTCTTTATTATAAAACTGAAGCATATCATGTTGAGGTGGATACTAATTTTCTTAATTAGACAATCGGCTACATATTGGTGTTATTTTCTATGTAAAATTCTGATTTTTTTCACGTTTCTTCCAAGAATAAAAATGTTGATTGCCGTAAGGTAACTCTTTGTTTTAACGTAAATTCAAGGTCAATGCATTAGTGCGATACATTGACTGATACATTTGAATGACTTTATTCTAAACTTTGAGCCAATTAAGGTACACTACATATCAGGAGGTGTTTGCAGTTAAAATGACAAATTAGTTCTTAGATAGACAGGTAATTGTGATAGTCCAATTCGGTATGAATCTACTGGAATGCATTGAAATTGAAGTTTTTGTATATCAATCTGATTATGCATGACGCTGAGTAAGATAACCTGGCGTTGGTTGATACAGCGTCAGTCAGGAAGTTTTTACAAGAGATAATCAGTGATTAAAACGAGGTATGCGATTTAAATTTTGACCTTATTAACACCACACGGATGTGTAGATACCAAGTGTTCTTCATCTTTTTTTTTTAAAAACCCAACAGTTATATGTAATCTTGATTCTTCGACTAATTTCAACAAGAATTCATCGACGCTCAAACAGACAAGTACTATTAATAAACTGAATTCTGCAAACCCTGACCTCATTTACTGTTACTGACTAACCTCCGCGTACAGTTTGACGATACAAGGGCAAAGCGTTCTTCGGTTTTGAACGGAAGCATTTGGTCTAAAAATGGTTAAGGTCACAGTGACCATGACCTTTGACCTGTTGACCTCAAAATATCTAGGAGTCATCGACTGTTTCCGATCAACCTTCATGCAAAGTTTAAAGATCATAGGGCAACGTGTTCTGGAGTTATTGAACGGAAAGCATTTGGTCTAACGACAGACAGACAGACAAACGGACAGTCACCAGAAAAGCAATATACCACTCATCGATGGTGGCATGATAACTTAAACATATTTCAGTTTCGATTTTTTTCCAGGAAATCCATTTAAACTCAAAATAAAATCGGAAAATTAAACATTTTCAATCCAACATATGGAAAACACGTACAACATATGTAGAGCATGCTGTTTTTTTACAATAAATATTTTTCTAGCCATCAAATCGCTGTTAAATTTTAAACATGTGTGTAATGAAAGGTATGTTATATTTCTGTAACAATAATCAAACAAATGAGGTGAAAATACAAAAGAGTTTCTCGTGATGATCAAACTGCGGCGAATTTTCAGCCACACCGCCTGACGGAGAATCAGTTTTTCTCCGTTATTGCTACACGAACAGATAAGATAAACACACGTACATGTTTGGAAATGTATAAAGGGTGGCACTGCATTGAGATATTTGGGCAAAACAATTTGATTTTAACATAAACCAATAACAAATAAGAATCTTACATTTTTTTCGTCGAAATGTGTACAACATATGGAGACCAGGAAGTTCGACATATGAAATTATGCGTAACCCATTTTGGTATCGATATGTTGGATCCCCCACCGTGAGTATATGCAACACGCACATACAGATTTATACTACTATGCTACATGTAGTGTGAATAGTATGACTATTTCATGTGTATGAATTATGAGAAATGAATAATCCGATATATGACTATTTACTGAATGATTAATTAGTACATGTGTATGTATAAAATGATATAGAATTGGATACACAATTAAAATTGAATGAGAATGATTATCAATGATACCGAGTTAATATAATGAATATGATTTTTTAAAATAAATACTGGTAATAATTATTTTCATTATAATTTGATGGCTTAGAACAAGAAGATCGTAACTACCAAATCAATATTTTTAGAAAACACGGAAAAACTCTTTGACATTTACTCTTTACTTATGGTAAAACAAACTTTTACAACTTCATTTTGGTCAACATGGCAAGTTCAGATTTTTATGAAAATGGGCTCATAAGAAGCACATTGTGATGCTTATTCTAAATATGTATGAATCTTAAAAGTTCTAAACCATCAAATTATGCATGTTGGTGAAAAGTTTCATTTACCACCCACATTTACCCTAAATACTTCTCACTGACATGTGGTATGAAAGGCTAAAGATAATGATGGTTAATGTACTGGTAAATGAATATGTCAACCATTTTTTGATGGAGCTTAAACTGATTTCAAGCTAACTAGAAAGAGAAAAAGTGACAGGGTGGCAGATGATTCCTGTAAGTTATTTAATTTTTAATAGTCTAAGAGTATTAATATGGCAGAAGAGAAGAAAAGGTTGTGTTATAAAATGTGTAATTGGAAAATTATCCACACAATGAAAGCATTATAAGACAGTATGATACAGGAGCATTGACAACATGTTATAGTGTTGAACCAATAGTTACTTAGTAAAGCATTTTTAAACATGTACAAGGTTTTAAAACAAGGCAGCAAGCAATTCAAAGTCAAACGGCAAACAATATGAGAAATATAATCTGGCAAGATTCAAACAAGGAGTGGGGAAAATGTACACAGTAATATAATGCAAATAGCAATAACTTGCAACATACTATAAAGGCCTTATAAATACTTTTTAAAGAGGCACTTCTTCCATGCATGCAAAAATGTATGGGTATAATACATTTCGATGGGTGCCCGCAAGACTGTAGTAACTGCATATAGATAAAGAAGGACTTACAACAGTATTGTAGGCACCCCTCAATTTGAAAGACATAGTTTCAGTAAAGGTAATGATTGTATGGCACTAAATAATTATATGTTTGCCTACCCATGTATCTCTCATTTATGGATCTTATATATTAAGGTAATTCGCTACCATTGCGCGACGTCATGACTATTTTTTCGACATCGCATCGATTTATATGAAATTTTCAAGGCTTAATCTATAAAATTTCTAGTTTCTGAAGATATTTTTTTTTTAAAGATCAATACACTCAATAATATACTTATTTAACGTCCCACTGGTTCACGGTGACGTAAGTGCATTTCAAACGTATTTTGGAGCGTCGGGTGTAATTGTTATTTGATTATTGTATAAAAATAATCACTGGAAGGCCGAGCTCACGGCCTTTCATATGAATGTAAATTGAATAAAATATATAACACGGAGCGAGAACACTGTCAATTTTTGTTGCAGCGGAGCGCCGTATCACGCTACCTTTATAACGCCACTGGCCTGACGTTATAACAATGCTGTGCAACATTTTCGAGGTGAACCTATAATTGCATTATATTTAAACACTGCTGAAAAATTTCTCTATCGATCGACGTAAAAAAATCAAAGGGTTTGACCGCAAAATGTTGACCAAAAGTCGATGTGAAATTAAAATTTACCCTGTATTTTAGTCCTATTTCGTGCGACGTCGTTAATAACGTTCTTATTAATATCCCATCGGGGCATTTAACTGGTTTTCCTTTTTACTTAATTCGAGTATTAACTTGTCAACAAAAGGTAATTTTTACTGTTTCATTGATAATGAGTAAATCAAATGGACTTGAAAGAGAAATATACTGTTTTACAAAAAAAGTAGTTTACCATTTTATCAAGGATACAGTTACCTGTGGTGCTACCCACGAATTATATTAAATACGTTTTATGTTTCAGACAAGTCTCGCTTTTTACATTACATCTCATGGAGATTTAAAATGCACACAGTTCCGCATATTCGTGCCGTCAAATGATTTAACAGAAGGCAACATTCATCGAGAATAACAACAATATATGCGTATGTTTATGAATTAAAGTGCAAGTTATCAATATTATTGTAACGGGACACAGGACCCCCGTTATACCACATGTATATCATTTTGAGTGGGAACGGATGGGGTGAATCGCGGGTTGATGTTACAATAAAAATCCATTTCTATAGCCGTGTTGACTAAATATTGATTATATTGAACTTGCATAAATCTGGAGTAAAAGACACAGCAAAATGAACATTCATTGCGATCATATATGCACAGGGGTCGTTCGTATGTTAGAGTATGAAGAAATTTCACCTAGAAGTTTATAAAACAAGTTATGCGTTACGTACGTACGGGCAGACAGACGGACGGACACCACCGATGCTATATGCCTCCAAAAATAAATAAGTGGGACAATGAACGTTACATAAACATTGAAGACATCAATTTTGGACAGTTTTTCCCGGCGATTCAATTGATATAATCATAATGATATTTATTTGTCTGCATCCTTTGTAACCGGTTTTCGCGACGTTTTGTTTCAAATGCTTTCAAGTACATTAGGCCATGAAGCGGATTTGAAAAAAGACAACTTCACAGGAATAACCACTTTTTTCAAAGTCAGAACTATTTAGTTCAACAACATCTCTTTGATATTATCTTCAAAGATTGCGTTAGACCATTTTCACTACGGACCTATGTTGAGCAACAAGCTCAAATTGAAGCTTCCAAAGAGTTTTTCATTTTGGGTGTTAGCCAGATACAGACATGAAAAGACTAGTACTAGCCACCCGTACGGATCATAGTATATAAGGGGTTAGACAGTTTGATCTTGGGGATAGTAAATGAAGCTGAAAATGACTGATTTCAAGATGCGCCGCTGGTTCTTTTATTGCATTTAGCCAGATACACGGGTAATTTGTTTTACTGAGACTGTTTATGAAGTCAGTTGTAAGTAGAGAAATAATTTAATGTAGTTGTAGTTTTATCAGGCGGGAGATGGGATCGAAGTAAGACTGGTTACATGTATATCTGGATTGGGCAGGTCTGTGTTAGAAATACGCGTATATAACGGAATATGTATCACAACATTGATCCAATACAGGGGTTGGATATCACGTTGCTATAATAGTATTTTAAAAATAACTTTTTCAGTGTATAGGAAACATGATTGAAGTTCACTGTCGTACGCAGTTTGATTTTTTACAACCACCATATTAGTTTATACAAAAATATTTCACTCTCGACACCTCATTCCTTATGTTATCCATCGCCACAAGGGTACGGCAGAAGAAATGCTTGTTTTCCTCATATGCCGAACATCTAGCTAGCAAGGGAATTTCTTGTACCATTTTTATTTCGTCTTTAGTATGACGTGGTCTGTAATCGAACCCGGGGCTTCACGCACTCGAAGCGAACGCTCAACCACTAGGCTATCGAAAAGACTGTTAAACCGCCATATTGATGAGCTCAATATATTACTTAATCATTATAAAATTGTGTTGTAGTTACATGCGGATGTCAATTCACATAACGCCTCAGTAATGTTCTCGTATACTTTTCATTGCCGATATGACCTGTCACGACTAGGAATCGAATCCAGAGCGCCAGGTTACGAACTCCGGATCACCGGGTAATTCAAACAATACCAACTGGACTCATCGTTATCACGGAGGATGTGTGTGACATTCAAACACACTATGTACGGCGTCTTTGCCTACAAATGTGACGTACAAAAGTGTATGAACACTGGACGATCGCAACACTCCACAAAACTGTAGCGCAAATAACTACCATCAAACCGCTAGTGTGACTGCATCACAACAACCGTAATCGACTGTGGATAGCAACAATGACTACAAATACGAATGGGGGTATTTTTATGGCCGTTAAAATACGAGGTGCAACTACTGCTCTTGTTGTACAAAATATATTAATCGGAATGAATGCTCACACCGGCAATTTGAGCGTACTTAGAGTCATTTTGGCGTGTATAGCAGATTACACATCTCATTCAAAACTGCATTTATTATACGAGGGCCATTCAATAAATCCGCAGACTGGGATCATCATTTTAGTACCCAGTGCCACAGAGATATACAGACTACATCAATTTGACCTATAGCCCTTCGTACACAAGTGCAGAAAATATTTCATTAAGCAACGCATTTTACAACAAAATATGACTAGAATAAAAAAAATACCACGGCCATCACACTGGGCTATTTATAAATTTAATAAAATGACGTTATTAGCGTTTTGCCGTTTGTCTAATGGTTAGTCCGGAATGAAATTATGACAGCAATGTGGAATTAAAACATAAATATAAAACTTTAATATTGCAGTACAAGGCCACTGTATGTTCAGACTTCACTCTCATAAGCACATTTGGGTGTTTTTGGTGTTTTCTAACGCTCGCAAAAAAATCAAAATTAGCATAAATTTCTTTGTCTAAAGTCATAGATATTTTGACGATGAAGACCAAACTCGCCTTGATCAAACAGTTCTCAATTCGTACCCCAGCGTTCAAACTACTTCAACCTTTCATGAAATGTTATTATAATATCTTACAATAATCTGGTAGAATATAGTAGTATCGGTTAACTCAATCGATATTTATCATTAGTGGAACTAATTAAATGGCTACGTTACGTCAGTCTAGGGTGGTATCGCGGTACTATGGCTATATAATGGTTTATAACGTGTTACTGGTTTGCATTTTTGAAGTTAAATTTGTATTGACTGTAGGTAATATCTCAATGTTTTTAATGGTATAAGTATTATATAAAAATTCATTATAACAAAATGTAAACGATGGTCCCGAATATTTTGAAAAACATTCTTATTTCACGATCACGACGTCATATTATGTAACGTCGCACATTTTTACACAATTTTAATTTCACATCAATTTTTGGTCAACATTTTGCGGTCAAAGCCCTTGAGTTTTTTACGTCGATCGATAGAGAAATTTTTCAGCAGTGTTTTAATATAATGCAATTATAGGTTCACCTCGAAAATGTTGCATATATTTGTTATAACGTCAGGCCAGTGGCGCTATAAAAGTAGCGTAAAACGGCTCGCCGCCGCAACAAAAATGGACAGCGTTCTCGCTTCGAATTATACATTTTATTTAATTTATATGCATGTGAAAGGCCGCGAGCGGGGCTTTCAAGTGACTATTTTTATAGAATAATCGAACAGCGTATACATCCGACGCTTCACAAAACGTTTAAACACGCTTACGTCACAGTGCACTAGTGAGACGTTAAATAAATATAATATTGCGTGTATTGATTTTTAAAAAATATATATCTTCAGAAACTAGACATTTTATAGATTTAGCCTTGAAAATTTCAGATAAATCCAAGCGATGTCGAAAAAAAATCATGACGTCGCGCAATGGTAGCGAGTTACGTTAAACAATAAATGATCAGGGTTTGTTTCAACAATCAGACTCCAGGCAATGATTGGAACTGATGTTTAATCTTGAAGATGACAAAGTGCATTTTGAGAAAATGTGAAGTTTTGATGAAGGAAAAAAGAATAACTGACTTTTTCAGCTATAGGGCAGTTGAGCAAACATAAATGGAAATTATAATGCATACTTCCGGTATGTAGCACAGGCATGTAACAGAATCATAACAGGTTAGAATGACACACAAGGTATATATCGCCTACTATCTAGCTAACTAAAAGATCAACTAAAAGCATACATATGGAACACATACAATTCTCAAGAAAATATGCATTCAGATAAATTTCGGACCAGTAAGTTATGAAAATAATTAAATCAAACTGAATAGTAAAAGTTAAGTCTCATTAAAGGTCTTATAAACCAGAATGTTGCCATATTTCAGTACATCCCCAAAATACTGCTTGATATGCATCTGACAAATAGTGTTAACCTATAGAATAGTGTAAACTTATTGTGCTTTAGATAAATAAGATAAATTACTTTATTTGATTGAATAACTTCAAAGTGAAAGGAGACATTAATGGTCTGAATGCATATTTGACTGAGTATCTCCATGCTAACTATAACAATGTACACATTGATGGCATCATACTTACTCCACAAGTTTAAAGCTGAAATATTACACAAAATGGTTCAACGAAATGCAAGTAAAACAATGATTTAGGCTTTGCATGAAAGTGGACACATGGAATCCATAATGACCATTTTGATATGATGTCACAAAAGAAAAAGTGATTTAATGTATAATGGTATACACTGAGTCTCTGAATGATAGAATGCAGTTCTAAATATAATAGTTCCAAGGTGATTCTTGTATATCTTAAATAAAGTGAAATGGTATATCATAACAGTCCTTAACAAGATGAGGGAATTCCATAAAAAACAGATTTTCATATCAACAAACGTAATTTGGCAGAACTCGATACAAGCTGTTTTATAACAGTGTGCCTCATTGAACCAACTATCCCAAGTGGCATTTTAAACACAAGCTACCCACTCAGCAAGTTTCATCGTGATATTTCATAGTTTCATCATATTTCATTGCTAACTGAAGTCTTCCAACAGAGACAAATGGTGGATGAATACCAGCCCACTCAAACTTTGAAAGTGAGGTAAATGCTTGATGAAAAAACATACAAATCATTAGAACCATGACTAAGCTACTTACCCATCTAACACCTTCTTATAGGCTGTTTTCAGTTCAGTTTCCTCTTGTGTGGAGGTAATACTCTTCACATAATCTAGAGTTCTGTCCCTTGACATATCAAAACCAGCACTCATTGACCTTGAGACATCAATCTTAGGACTATGTGACCTTGACCTCTGAGCTTTAGGACTATGTGACCTTGACCTTGCCACATTTGACACCTGCGTAAAACTATCCCGCTCAGTAAGTTCTTCTACAGTGGCAAGCACTTTTTGTCTCGGTTTATCTTGATGTACTTGTTCTACAGCCACATTTATAATTTTTTCTTCAGAAGTTTCATGTACAGCTTGTTTAGACAGTTTAGATGAGCTATACTTGTTTTCTAGCAACCAGAGTCCTAGTACTACAAGTTGTGTGGGCACAGTAATCCTCATAGTTGGTTTCAGACCAATCTCTCTACCGTGTAAATTGAGTGAATGATGTTTAGATGCCCAATGTTGTAGATAGTCGAGTAGATGTTGTAGAGCCAGGTATCGCTGACCAAAGTTAACATTGAGGATCCAGTGTGCGTCTATACCATCGCCAGTCTCACGATACAGGACATCTTCAGACTGGAAGAATCTCGATGCCATAACAGTCATATTTGGTTTAGCTCTAGATGGAGAGGGTAGACCTGATCTAGATCGTCCTGGGGAGTTCTTAGTCATCAAGGAACCTTCACTCTCATACCGTGCCATTCCTGGCTGACCCCTATGCACATCACCGGAACTACTACTTCTAAACAAACTTCTCCCTCTAGCTGGTGTATTCCTAGACTCATCAGTATCTGATACATGGTATTCACTTTGACTTCTATAGAACTTAGCTCTAGGTGATGCCATTACTACAGAAGTTGAACGTTTCTGGTAGGTCTCTTCAAAGTTTGTCAGGAAAGCCTGTAACTCAGCTTCACGAATGTTTTTAGCGAATGGCATGAGCATGGGACACATAGACTTTCTGCCGGATTCAGATTCCTTCTCAACCACTTTAGTGAAACATATAGCATAAAATCTGTCCAAGAATTCAAGATAAGATTGTTTGGTCTCGAATGGTCTGGATCCTATACATGGTTTAGAAGTAGCTGATGATCCAAACTGATCCGTGTTACCGACTTCAGATACAGCAGAAAATACAAACTCATCATACAGTCCGTAACTTTTTCTCTTCTTCTTCAAAACTTTCTGCACAATCTCACATTGCTTGTAATAATAAACAGAAAGTGTTTTAGCTCTCGGTGATGCTCCATAAAATGTCACAGATTTTCTCACCGAGCCATCGTCTTCATCATCCTCGATGTCGACACTTCTCCGTACTTCCTCCCCGTCTTCCACTCTCGCTGATTTCCCATCATCCTCCGGTACGATATCCACACTCTGCCAGTTCAACAATAATCGTTCCAGTTTTTCCTGCACCTCTGGATGAAAGTTTTCCGGCTGATAGAAATGTTCGGCTAATATATCGGCCGTGTCTTCTGTGGCGGGTAACTCGAGTATCAGTGAAAGTATGACCTTGCGTACCCAATCATCGTCCGCCACATACTCACAGAATGCTAACATATTCACAGCCCATTTCAATATCTTAAAACAGTCTTGTACATACTCCTGACCAAGGGTAGACTCGGGGCTCTGAAAACACAAGTCAGAAATATATCAACCAGCTACTCAACAATCACATGAAAATAGTTTAGATTGACGTATGATGTAAAATAACAATTTTCAATTATGGTTGTTTGATGTTGCTCGTCAGTTTAATTAGTATACATACACTGATACACACATACAAGGGAACCCATACAAGAAAGGTGCTTGGGCATAGAATGAAAAACTGATCTCTTAACATGTAAAAACTTTAACTCCAAAAGCATCTCAACTTGAGCAAATCTCATCTCAAATATTTGCCTGTGTCTTTCATTAAATTTTCATGGGAGGTTGGACTCTAAATAAGAATCACAAAACTGATGCATCATTCGGCATGATAGCAGTAAAATTTTAATAGCTTCAACTTGGATTGGTCTGTAATTCAAACTCTGATTTGAACAAAATCTCAATTTGAGCTGAGATTTGTACTTGAGTTGCTTCAGGAGATCGGGGTCAGATGGCACAACAGGCAGAAAGTAAGTAAGCTTTGTATACCTGTCCACCGCGATGATCACTACCCAGGTGGTTGCCTCGCTTCCTGAGTTTCTGTGACAACACATCTCTAACATGTAACACCCATAGTATGGTGCAGAAATCACGGAAACTTCTCATTACTTGTGATACATTAGGACTGTCCTGGTAGTCTACAATATCTGAACGTAGGATCTTATACTGCTGTAAGATCTCAGGTAGTTCTAGACACGGTCCTTCTGTTGTAGCCTGAAACATCATAATATCATTCAAACATGGGTCATTCTCTGACATAACATGTACTTAATCAACTGAGGTTGATATGACACATGACAATGTAAAAACCTTTGCATATGAAAGCTCAGAAAGTATGTACAAAGTGACTACATATGAGAAGGCAATGAGTACAAAATCAATATTTTTTAGAAAACAAGAAAAAACTGTACGTAAATTACTCTTAAGTAACGGTACAACAAGCTGTTTCAACTTCAGTTTGCTCAACATGACAAGTTCCAATTTTCATGAAAATAGGCTCATTAGAAGTGCCTTGTGATTCTTATTGTAAATATGTATCAGTTTTGTTGTAGTATTTATGACCTTCTCATTCTAAGCCAGCAAAATGTATAAGACAAGTTGTGAATACCTTGAACTGAGCAGCTTTCTCCTGTACTCGGAACAATTCCTGCACATACCATCTGGCTGTAGGTAATGATAAGTTAGCAGAGTTCAAGGCTACTAGTATAAGTTGTATGATTGAGGAGATTTCAAGTCGTATTTCCTTCTCATATTGTACTGATGGATCATCCCTCTGCTGTAATATATAATACATTCATCATTGTAATAGTGCAACAACAAAAATGCCGAGCATAGCCTTTATTTGCTAGTCTGCTTTCTGCTGAATATGGCAGGCATATGTGTGCCTCCAACCACATTTGAACCAGAGTCGCCGGTTAAGGAGGTAAGAGCGCTAACAAAGTGCAACAAAAACTGTGACATTTCCATGAAAACATTTTCGATCAAGATCCATTACTCCTCGAAACTCCTGAGGTAGGTTTATGACTTCAACTGCAAACTATCAGGATAGGTATTTATGTCATAAACATAATTGTACCGGGTACATAGATTTATAAATTTGCAAGGAAATCAATTTGATCATAATAAGGAAATTAAAATCATAGCAAATAATACTGGATGTAGAGTAATACCTTGGTCCCACTAAGACTTTTTGCATCGGCGATGTACTCCCGATTTAATAAAAGGGCAACGAAATGCATCGGGAAAAGGGTCCTTGTGGTCTAGCTAGGGAAAGCCTCAGGGCAGACATTAGAATATTTGTGAAATCCCTGTTCCCGAAGCCTCACAAAGCTAATTCTTTCAAATCGGGAGAACATCGCTGTGGCCAAAAAATGCTCAATGGGACATAGGCATTAGACGTACCATTTCCTCCTCTCCTGGTTGTGGACAGTATAATGGTGGTGCTGGAAGGTAGAAGTCTTGTGGTACTACAGCAGGTAAACTAGAGACCACATGTTTTAGTTTATCCATCAGACTAGCCAGGAACCATGGTGCAACTTCTACATCAGATACCATACCAGCTGTCAACATATCACCTATTGTATGTGTTAACTGTGAGATATTCGTCTCCTGGTTGATAGGTATATAATCTGTAATATAACAAGAGATGCTGGTCAAATATATGTATGTAAGCACCCCATAACAGCAAGTAAATTAATTTGAAAAGTCAGTGACCTTCAGTTTTGACCAATGATGACCAAAATTGATTGAGAGGTCACAAGTAATCACCAACTTAACACCTTGTTCTATGAAATAGAATAGATATTCATGCATTAATTTTGTTCATAAGGATACATAGATGCTCACACTTGTTTCAAGTTGAAATCTGAAACAGTTTCGTTAAGCTAGTGTAATCAGGGGTGTCAACAGGGCTAAATTAAAAATCAGGAAAATTGTATGCAGTCAAACACTTTTGCCAAACAAGAGGCATTCGGTGACAGTATTCCCATAGTTAAGCACCAAAATTACTTGAGGCCGAAACTACTCGGGCCGATTGCTTCCATTTTTAGCTCTTATGCAAGGGAGCTTGCTGATTGGTCGCAGTATGGCTATTTAGACGTTGTCATGTTTTGCTAGAATTATACACTATTACAAATGACAAATTTCTGTGCTTATTTAGAACGAAAATATTATTTTCGGGTAGTATATGATGTATTATACATATTCATTTAATCTTATGCTATGCTTATGTGTACTGAATGTATGCCATTGCCTGTTTGTATGTTGTGTACATAATTGTATACTTGATCTAGTCAATATATGCGCCTAGTCTATGCTATTTCAATTGATTACATATTTGTATGTTACTTGTTCAGTATTGTTTGATGATTTGAAATAATGTTTATGATTAAATTGTCATTGTAGTAAATTCAAGGGAGACCATCCATTGTGTCAAATTTATTATGTTTTATAGCAGTTGCTTCCCTTGACTGAAAAATGCTATTTAGTGCTTCGTAAGGGACTGTATAATTCTGAAGGCAAATAATTATTTTTCAATCTTTATTTGATAATCAGTTTCTTGAATTATTGAATGAATATTATACATGTATGTGGTATTGATATTTCTAGATGTAATATTGATGTATTTCTAGGACTGAGAGATATATTTTGTGTATTTTCATTTAATCGTAGTCAACGACTATCAACATCACTTCTCTTGAAACTTTCTGGAAATAAAGTACTACGCATTGACATATAGTTATTCCTCTATTTCCCTATGACAGCACACTGGAAGAGAGGTAGGTTTACAAACGTGTGAACATGAATTAAACATAACTGATACTACATACATCTACTATACTGTCTGTTTGTAGTGGCACTATCAGCAGCTTTATTGGATGTGATGAGCATCATGAGTTTCTCCTGTAGTATACATTGTGGACTCAAACTGTCAGGTATCTGTAAGGGTTTCTTTGGTCTGAAACATATATAGAACTCAATGATAGATATTGTATCATTGCATTGCAGCACAAATTAATTAGTATTATTAACAACTAAATTAATGTAAACACCATTAAACTTTTCATGTTTTAGTTTATACCAATTTATTTAAGGTCAATTGTGAAACAAGTTTTTATAACTTATATTAATCACTCTCAACACCTCATTCTTGATGTCATCAAGTCGCCACGAGGGTAAGGGAGAAGATAATCATCAAATACAAGTAGTGTTTATTTACAGGCACATAATTGCTCCCAATACTAATTAATTACAAGGAATTATGGAACGTTTATGCTGGTTTTTTTTAACAAATCACTAATACTGGACAGCAAAATGTTTACTAGATCTGTCGAAATTTAATGCCAAACATCATATTTAGTCAAGTTTATGAATGACAAAATAATCATTTTACAAGAGTGGCTTCCCTTAGACCATAAATTATGCAGTTATTATTTACAAATCTTATTTTGTCAACAAACCAACTGGATGCTTTATTATGTTCTCTTCCATCTTATTGTTTAAGCCACCTTTGGGACTGCATCATTTTGCAGATATATACCAAATTATTGCTCATTGAAGTTGACAAAGTCAGTATGTATAGTTTACTTGTTATAGAGATGTCCAGCAATCTTGGTATGACTTGTATGTGATACAGACAGTAGATATGCTGTCTTCCAATCACCCATCTTGTGTGCAAACCATGCAGTCTCACAGATCAGTCCACTCAGTAACAAATATTCCACCGTACGATCGGTAGTCCATACATTACTTAAATCCTCTCTCGTTATCACATTTGTTATGTCTTCATGATACTTAGGGTGAATTCTTACTTCTGTAAATAAAATTATAAAATATAAGTATTGATAACAATAATTGCAATTTATTTACTCAAATTCTGTCAAAAACTTAAGTTTAATTATCAGCATGTGCCAAGAAAAAAACTATTTTATAGAAGAGCTACAAGTCTATACAAAATTAGATGTAACAAGAGAACAAGTGCACTGCTGACGAGTACTGGATGCTTGACTTTTTTTCTTGTTTTTGAAAGTTACAAGGGCAGATAACTCAATATACTAGTATATTGGTTACAGGGCCATCAGCCTTGTCAATATGGACTCTCCTTGTGAATAACTATGTTGAGTTGCAAGTAGATATTCTTTTTGGGGAAATGACTCTGACAATAAACTTAACCAATGCACATAATCCCGTCAGAACAATAGCTCCACCTTTTGCTTTTAAAATACTAGTACATGTATCCCTAAAAATAAACAATTCCTAGAGCAAAATACATCAAATTGAGTTCATTCACTGCAAAACAAAATGCAATAAAGAGAACACTAATGTTAAAAGTATGTACTGTAGTGTAAACTGTATAATACTTACTGGTCGGAACTTGACCCATATGTACAGAGGGTAGGGACTGTGCACTATGTGGTGGGTAGATAAACATTGTCTGATTACTGAAATAAGCTGCCATAAATCTAGCCATTGTTTGTACAGTCTGACGTATAGATCGGTTCTTTATACACGGTACAAGTTCCTCTTCTTCGGAATCCTGAAACACAGCACAAATATAATATCATAAAAACCATGCTTTCAAACATGGGTCTTAGCTGCAATTCATTCGGTCTCTTGGGATCACTGCTATTTTGTAATTTCTTTGCAAAAATTTCATCATTTACTGTCAACTATACAATAAGGTTGCTAATCGGTCAATGTTTGAAGAAATTCCGCCCAACAGTTTGTGAGGAGTTCAACACACAAAATTTGCGTTACATACAGAGGTATGGACAGAACCAATGCTATATGCACAAAAAGAGGCACAATAAATGTGTGTTTTGGGAAAAAAGCTAGTTCACCAGGAGAGACTATAAATTAAACACAATGCAAGTATCGTATACCTGAGATCTATGTGTAACTAATGTCATAAGTGGTGGTCGTGATCCATCATCATAAGCGGGTAATTCCTGGGAGTTCATGGCAGTATCTACACTAGCTTGAAGTATCAGACCATCCACAAAATCTATAGCTTGAGCAAGTTCATCATTGAGTAGATATGTGTATAACACTGAGTGTAACATCTTAGCTGTCTTGGGGCTGTCTTTTCTGTTTCCTGAATAAAAAATATACAAACATTGAAACAGCTCAATAAATAATTACAACTGGTTATAATACAGTCAGATTACAACTCCTGACCATTCACAGGAAGAAGAATTAATATCTAGCACATGTATTGCTCTACTGGATGCAAAAAAGGGTGCAAACAATGCACTTAACTTAGCTCTTCACAATATGCAATGACATAATTAAACCACAACAGTTACTTTACAACTACACCATAAATTACTTAGATATATACAGTATATACGGTATATTTTTAATTTATAAATCCATGAAGATTCATGAAACTGTTGCTAAATGTTCTCAGCACCTCCTCTAATATAGAAAATATCAAAACTGCCCTTGTGTGGATTCAGAGCCAGTGTTGTAGGTTGTAGTGAGTTAGTTTGATTAGTGTGGAGTAGCCATATACATGTAGCTTGATGGTTCTTTTTTGAAATAGCAATATGAAACCATATCCATATTATGTAGTGTATTTAGTGCCCTAGTATATGGGAATGGTGTTGGGAAATGGACCCTGGAAGTAGGTGTTTCATAAGTTAAATAGACAAAGACTGTTTAAAACCATCAGTACAACTAGTTGTATCATACCTGACACCTTGAGTTGTTCCCTCCATGCTTCTACAGCTAATGTATGTTCACCATCAACACTCAACTTGTCACCTGTAATACATGATCATATACCATCACACAATCATCTATATGTATATGCAATCTAACTTAAAATGTCGAGCATAGTCTTTATTTGCCAGTCAGCTTTCTACTGAATATGTCAGGCATATATACCGGGCTTTTAACCCATGTTGCCAGATTAGGCAGCTAGCGAACTAATCACTTAGCCACAGAGACCACAACTGAAGGAGTTAATGGTTAGATAAGCATGAAGTTATTAAGATGGCTGCGTCACACATTAAACAATTTGTATAATAGAATATCTTAACATACTAAATGGGCCTATATCACCAACAGTCACCTGTGAGTCAAACAAACAAAATCAAATTTTATTCTTTAAGGAAATTCATAATTTCTGCCAACATTACTGTATACAAGTTTAATATTAATAACATGTGTTATGCCTTCAAAATTAAACAGGTAGCGTTGAAGCTAATAACCCAACATAGAGTTAAGCATGTTTTTGAGCTACTAACCATGTATACATTTAACCGTACCCCAACCACACAGAACTTACTTCATACTGAAATAACACACCCTAATCTAACATTACACACAGCCAATCACATGTATAAAATGAACTCTTTTCTGAAATCTATATTATCATTAATTCAAACATCCCAAAGAAAATAGGCCTACAAAAATTGAGTTTAAATTGTTTAAGTTTACTGGTTTTTAAAGCCATAGGAACCGAAACTTTTTTTAGAGTTATCTCAACATGGCACCATGTATGACAGTGACAACGGACATAGGGCCCAAACATGAGGAATCACTCAAATAAATTCACAATTTGAATAAAACTAGGAAAGTTTAGATTGGCAAATACAAATAACATACAAGTGTGTGCACCATTAGCTAAAGTCTTATTTTGAGCCTATACATACTTATTGTATTCAGGAGTCTTACTGAGACATAATGCAAAATCCTGAAAACAAGCTGCAAATTTGTTTCGGGTGCCATTAGCACACATTCTCACACTTTAACTAGGTTTTTTATATTGCCATATTGTTAAAAATTATTACAGTGAATCACAATGATTCCATAGTTTAATATTTGCACAAATCCACCACCATTTAACACAACCATGTTATCACACTGTGCAGTATATCTTACAATGAGGAACTCTTTCCTTGCTTTTCTTTCTTTTTCTCAATCTATCACTTATGATATCCGTTTGTGAGGACAATTCAAACTCTCTTGAATCATGAAGATCAAAACCTTCAGACTTTGGGAAATCAGGGTCACCATCAATGTCACCATTATGTGTGTTAAGAGTACCAGTAGTTTTTGTATCAAATTCATTGCCGGGAGTTTTATTATCAACTGGTATATCAATTAAGACAATTGGCATTGTGGATGAACCTGACTGGGAACTACTTTCTTTCGGGGAACTACTTTCACCTCTAGGTGAAGATGACCTTGACCTTATCCTGAACTTTGACCTCAGACCATTCATCAACGATGAGCTAGAAGATTTATTTGTATTAGATGAAGTTGACAAAGAACCAACTAGAACGGTTGAACCAGTTGCTGACCTTGAAACTGATTCTCTCACAGGTTTAGACATGGCAGATTTGATCTTGTTGAAAATTCTAAATTGACCTTTAGGTGGGTGTGAAGGATCTTTGGAAACTCCTGATTCAATACTTGACCCTGTTGACATTTCAGTGACTTTAGGGGACAATTCGGGCCCTTTAGAACCAGGTGAGGAATCTCCTTGGTTGTAACCTGGTGATTCATTGGGAGACGAAGAGTAGGACATAACTTCCACACTATTATTCCCCTTTGTATGGTTATTCTTCATGAAGGAAGGTACAAACTGAGCACTCTTCATTCTGGAGATAAGGTCAGTGTTATTTGATGTAGAACCAGTTGATGTAAATGGACTGGGACTACTAGAATGTGGATCAACAGATGTCAGGGAATCTTTGTCAACAACAGTAAAACTATCAGTATTGGACAATAAACCAAAAGGGAAAACATGACGTAACCATACTGAAAACAAAGTGAATTATAGGAGTATTACTGCTTGTTATAGTAACACATTATGTTAGACATTATGTATGAACAATGACAAAGACTATTTGATGAATCAAGAATCATGGAAGCAGGTGAAAGATCTATGAAAGCCTAGGTCCCACTGAGCATTTTCATTTTAGTGATGTATTCATCAATAAATGAGCATCCGGTAAAGGGGAAGCTATTCGGAAGTCATTAGAAAATTTGTGAAAACCCTGTCTCCAGAAGCTCATTTATTTCAATCGGCAAATATGTCAAGTGGGACCTAGGCTTAAATGATAAAGCTAGATAGTTATATGATAATGGCTTTTTTTATTGATCATGGATACATTAAATGCCTGAAATTTCAATTGTGGACAACAAAAGACTGAAATGTATTATAATATGAGTTCAGTCATGTAGACAATTATGGTACAATGTATCATGATCAATCTAATCATGGTATGTATTGTAAACCAATTTACCTTCATAGCATATTTGCAACTACAAATGTTTGCATTTTTAAGTATCCCCAATGTCTGTATTAACCATTTGATCACTTTGCGGCTACTTAATTTTGCGAATTTCTATCACTCGCGAACACCGCGAAATTAAATTGCGCGAAATAATTTCTTAGTTTACAGTATGTGAGTATAATACATAAAAATATCTTGACTTACCAGCAGATAATCTAGCCGCGGCAGATCGTGGTGTTATCGGAGCATTAGAATCATGTAATACTTGCTCTATAGCATGTAACAACTTTCCAACATGAGCTAGTTCCTGACCAGGATCACCACTCTCACTGATTCGTGACTGGTACTCGGCTGTCAGCTGATACAGTAATTTCCAGGTACCAGCCAATCTGCAACAACAATTACAACAGTATTTATATCTATAAACCATTCCCATTTTGGTGAAATATAGGTTTTTATTTCATGCTTATCGGTGGTTCACGGCAAAATAAAGGTGGATTATTCCCCGATAATTTCACAGTTCATAATTTCATTGTTCATAATTTCACGCAAGCAGACTATATTTTTAAAACAAATTTCCCCGCCGCCAAAAATGAAAAAGTAAGCATTTTCACTTGCTCAAATAACAGAACATCATATGTACATAAATGTAAAACAAATGGACGAAATTGAAGGTTAAGCAGAAGAACTACTTGATTGCAACTCGACGCGTGCATGGTGGGAAAACGACGTCACACAAAACATTTCAGGTATATAGTGAAGTATTTCCATCATTTAAGCTATTTGAAGCATGAAATAAATAGAATATTGCTACGCCACTCGTGAAAATATTACATCAGCTGCTCACTCGGTGAGTTATCAGCCGATCATACACGGAAAAATACAAATATCCTCTATGTAACATAGAAATAAATCAAAACTAAAATTGTTTTCTACATTTATAGCAAGTGTTATAATCACTTCCAGCACCAATCAGTGGTTCAAATAAATTTAGTCAGGAGAAAACATAATCAGTTGCAAAAACAAAATACTGTAAAATCATTAATTTCAATGGGAGGAAATTTCGTGGTTTTGATAAAAATGATCATTTACTAGATGGAACTTTAATTTGTGCATTACAGATAAAAAATACAAGGGCCAAAATTATTGTTCGATGGGATTTTATTTCGTGGTTGAAGGTGAACCACGAAATCAATGAAATATAACTCCCTCATGAAAATTAATGATTTTACAGTAACTTCTCTAGACACCTCATTTCTGATTGCCACGATGGTATAAGAGAGATAAACAAGTTTTAACAGCGAAGTAACTAGCTAGTGAATTTTAATTTCATCTTTGCAAACACACAGTGATGCTGGGACTTTAAGCATTCAAAACAACAGTAATTCTACCACTAGGCCTTTGAGGTGACATAAAAATCATATCTTACCTTTTGCCTGGAAGTTGTCCTCTGTTATCAATATGGACACCATCACTGACAGTGTCAGCACTGGTAGTAACTTGTTGTACCATAACAGCAGGTTCAAATCTGCCCGGTGATCCTGGTTCTCCTGTCGGGGTACCAGTCTGACTTTGTGATGATACCCAGACATATACACGATTCAGACTGGTTTCAGCATGCTTCAATAGACTAAAACATCCATATAATGTCTTCAACCTAGGATCTGTGGCTTGTAGTTCCTTGCTAGATAACATCAGTGTGATAGTCTTGTGGACGAGTCGTAGAGCAGCTGTGATCAGATGTTGATTGAACGTATCGAATCTTAGCAGCTGTAGAATGTTCCTGTACGCAACTATTATATTATACACTCTAGGATTCTGTACAGCTGAACTTTGTCTAGGTGTAAGTATGGGAATAATGGTATCAACTGCTGGACAATCTAAAACTACTTCAAATATCTTGGAAAAATTATGAACAGCCTTTTTCGTGATATTGTCCACTTCTGAAGTCCAAATATCAGAAAACGAGGCTGCCAGTTTCCAGACTTGTGTCAGTGCAGTCATTGATTGTTCTAGATATTTCAATAATGATTCTGAAGCTTCGAGTCCAGACAACGTAGCATTAGGATCTATGGTGATCATTTCTGGTTCACCAAACACTATATTACCAGCGTCCATGTTACCTATAGCACCAAACTGATCAAAACCTGCTGTATCCATAATGCTAACATCACTGTCATGTGTGGCATTCAATGATACTTCAGCTAACTCAAACGAGTATGGTTTTCTTTGCTTATTTTGTTCATTTAATGAATGTCTGGATCCCTTTTGACCTACAAAAGAATGAATGTATTGATGCTAAGATTTGTTTTCTGGTGTGATTTAAATTGCAAATGGTTAGCAAGATAAGTGTTTGTAAAATGACTAAAAAATTTATATTACCAAACAAGGAATGAAAATCATCAAAACATATCATGAATTCCTACTATTTTAACGATAACGAATCGATGAAACAAACATTTGCCATGTGTTTAATGGTCAGAAGCATAAATAACAAATTTTATCTTAAAGTATACTACATTCAGATTAATAAAGAATTGGAATTTTGGGTTCCTGATATTGAAGTGGTGTTATAATTGAGGTGGTTTTTAGGTCGGGTTATACTGTATACCTTTAGACAACTTATAAGCATCAGCGACAGTCATGTCCAGGTTTTCTTGCTGGTAAATCTTTTTCAGACTTTTAGCAGATTCCAAGACGAGATCTCTCATCACTGATACCGTGGACATCTCAATGGGAAGTTGTAACACGGTAACTAGGAAACCATCAGAGTAGAGCACTATGGGTAATGTAGGATGTGTAGCCAATGAAAACTTCTGTTGCATCGGATCTTTCTCCATAGCTGTAGGTTCCAAGCTTCCATCATTAGAGCTGGTAAAACAAAATATAAATTCAAGGTATGTGAAGATAAACTGTAGACTGTTGTAAGAACAGCCCTGTATTCAAGGTAGATGGAATGTTTGAAACGTTTTCGTAACCTTTTTGCAACATATTATGTTCTAAATGAACTGTAAACATACAAGATACGAAATTTTACCAAAACGGTACAAACACTCTATCACATGATTCAATCTTGAATGCAAGGTATGGCTTTCACTTTCATTGCCCAAAGTGAAGAATCAAAATGGTTCCTAAGTCTCAATGAAAAACGTTATCAAAATATTGATATTTAATTTATAGTAATGCTAGCTCTTCAGATTTAATTTGACAAAAACATGCAGTTTCAAGAGCCAAATGAAAACCATAAGAAGCTTATATAGATATAACAATCTCCTGAAGCATCTCAAGTAGAAATCTCATCTCAAATTGAGATTTTGCCAAAATCAGAGTGTGCATTTGAGATAAATATGAGGTTAGAACTCTTTAAAATTTACTGCAATTAGCTAAAAATAATAATTACTGTTTTTATGCTAATTTTAAGTCCATCTTTATCTGATGATTCTAGAAAACGTAAGCTGTTTCAAAAATGTAAAAGTAAACATCATGCTATACAGAGAAACAGGAAACAATACGGCATACAAATATATAACTATAAAATGTATAATATAAATACAATGTGGTATGTAACATGGTAGGTAAGGCAGTTAACATTGTGAAAAATATTGACAAAATTTTATGTTGACAATTAAAGAAAAAGACAAAACAGTTACGTGAATAAAGAAATAAAATGAAAAATACAGAATAACAAGAGATATTTGTATAACCTGTATACCCCGATGGCAGCTCAATAGTCACAGTGGCCTACTGACCTCAAATGTTGCCAGCCAACCTCAATGTAAAGTATGAAGATCCTTGGGCTTAGCATTCCTTTTATTGAATGTATACCATTGGGAGTACCGACCGACAAGTGCAAAGCGGTATACCCATCCAAAGATATGGGGTATAACAGTTAAATAATAATTTAATTATGATGCATACATGACTTTGTGTAATACAATGGTACAAAGTTATAGTGATTAGCAAAATATCTTGTGTTATGAAATGTTGGCATTAAGACAAATTAACAAGAACACCTTTCAGACTTGCACATAATAACATACACACAAGAGCATGGTCGATAATGCAAATCATTGGTTGACTTACTTTATAATAGCTAAAACATGATAATGTTTTAACTTAAGTAATTGAGTATGAGTCAAGTCTCAATTCTTATTTTGTGAATTTATACACATACACAATACAAAATCCCATTCTTCCTGCTAACAACAAGAATGTTAACTCAATGACATTACAAATAGCTCCATAAAAATATTAATTTGTATACTGTAAATTAATTAATTTCGATGGGACGTAAGTTCTTGAAATAGCATTTCAGATAATAAATATAAGGATCAAACTAAATGCTCGATGGGATTAAATTTTGTGGTGAGGTGAACAATGAAATCTATGAAATTTAATCTCTCTAGAAAATTAAATGCTTTCCCAGTAAAAGTGAACTCGACCCCATTTACAATGTGACTTAAATCAGAATGTTCAACAATCTACAATGATTATCAAAGTTTGATGAAATATAGAGTAACTAAACATTAAAATGCAAGCTTAAAAGCTATTTTAAAGAGAATGTTTAGTAGGAGTCGACATTGATCCATGAATTTAATGATACACAGAGGACAACTGAAAAAAAAAAAAAAAGTTATTTGATTCTTTAAAACAGATGAACAAGGAAACTTTCACCCACATGTATCCCTAGATAACAACCACCAACCATATTTAAGGAAATGATGAATTACATAAAAATATAGAAAACAAATAAAAAATGTGTAGTATAAGGTCAATAATTAAGCTGTATACATAAAGGTTAAACATAGTGTTACCTTAACTCATCCTCTGAATCGCTGATCGAATTGCTGATCGAATTGCTGATCGAATTACTGATGAGCAATGAATGAAAAATAAGCATGACTTATTTCAATTACTAACATAATACCAGACCCGGTGTAGTCACAATCGGTATGACTGAATGAATAGGTCAATTAATAGAATCAGAGAGTATTTTACTGGTACCCAGCAAACAGTACTTTTAGAATTTGAGACAAGGTGTATGTTCACAGGCCCAAATATACGATACCAGTCACCCCACTTTCATCCTGATACTTCAATAATACAAATATACATTGACATTTACTTACAGTAATAAAAGACTAAGTAATGTAAGCCAATCTTTTTAGGGCCACAAAAAACAGGCAACAATACAAAATAAGACAGCCTCAGTGGTAGCCTTCTCAATAATAACTAGTTAAGTCAATCTACTTGAAAGTTTTATAATGAACTGACAAATGACGGACAAAAAACAAACAGACAGGACAATCACTATGGGTTATAGTTGTCTGTCCTGGTTAATAAATTCATGTAAGTATAAAACAGGCATTGGCAGGTAGTCTAACAATGTCGGCAAATCAAAGCATCAGTCTATACAACCATATGACATCAGAGGAGAGGTTCTACTGAAGCATAATCCCAAAAACGAGTCACACGTCTGTTTCAGGTGACATGAGCACACATCCCAACACCTTAACTAGGTGTCAAACATTGTTTTTATTATTCTTTCAGGTGCAGCAAACTCATATTACCGGAACATTCCCTAAGTTAAGAACCCTTGAATTGACATTTACCTGACAAAAATAGCAGGATGAAGAGGCAGGAAGTAAGCTGGCCCCATGTCAACTGAACATCCAGTTGTTTGTATAGCTACAGGATCACCTAGTCTAGGTACCAGGCATACACTGCCATTCTTCAGTATACAAGCCAGAAACAGATTGTCACATGTCCAAGCCAAGTCTGCCACCCAGTATTGCCTGAAACCAAAACCATTCATATAGTAATAACACTTAGTGTTTGTTTGCATTGACTGTGACAGTCATTAGTGTGTGTCCATTCTTCATTTATATATGATTTTGTCACTCAAATTTATTAAATGTAGAATGTGTGTATTTTCGGCCAGTGCCTTGTATTACAAAAAACTTGAGTTTAGTTGAATTCATATTATTCTGTCAAATTGGCCAATGCCAACTGACTTCAAGAGATGAGACAGTTCTTTTAGTTTGGTGAGAAACACAGCAAAGCATTTAAGAAATGACCAAGGGAACTTTTACCTGATATTGAAAAATGCATAATTCTGACTTGATACTGACAGAGGGAGCCCCAATTTCAAAAAGGACCAGAAAATAATAGTTTTATCAAATGATAACATGATCACATTTACTGGAATTAATAATAAATTTACTAATTTAAAATGCAGTATTTCAAAAATCACAAAATATCTGACATCAAGTTTACCTGCCAAATTTATCAGCACTGCTAACACCACAGTTTTTCAGACCACTTACTAACACTGTATCAGTGAGTGGGGACACAAATAACATGGTAGTTTTTGTAGGTGATTTCTGATTGGCTACCACAGCCAGAACCTGACCACTTCTACTGTAACTGGATAAGTATGCACCCTCCGTATACACGGGAACAAAGTCAGGGTTCATCTGTTGAAATGGATATTCTAACAATGTCCATTCTGTGCTGAACAATGGCAAACTGAAAAATACAAAGAACAAGATTGATAAAGTTATATCTACTGACAGGAAAGCTTTAAGTAAAACAGTAAGCTTACATTGAAATGCTCACATCAGAAATATGTACATGAGAATCATACGTAATGTTTCTGTAGAACATCAAGTAAATACAGTGGACATCTCACACCCTCAAAATCCATATATCAAGCAAGACTGCATTCAGTAATCGCTTAAGCCCTGGTGAAAGTCTTGTCAATAATAAAAATCTAAGTCATTCAGGGGCCATATTTCAATTTAAATGTTTGAAAGTGTTTCATGGCTTCGATAAAGTAATGTGTTTATGATGGCAAATAAGTATGCCATGTTTGAAAGCAATGCATTGATTGACTTCGAAAATATTTTAGTTTCAACATGCTGTAACAAACAAACGAACAGGACAATCACTATTAATTTTATGCCTTCTACATCATCAGGGCTCTACAAATCCTATAGTCCGACGTCCGGGACAACTCTAAATCCGTTTCGGAAACTGACTTTGTGCGAAAGTTTAGTCCCGGACAACTCTAATTTCAAAGAACAATAAGATCGATCAACTGTCCAAAAATGCGTATTATCAAATTCTAAGTCCGATATTTGACTCTTGGTGACAAAATATTACGACCCCATGTGGCCTTCCGGACATTGCAATAAACAATCGATAGTCAGATTATCCGTGTCAATTACCAAAATAAAGCACCACGGGAGGTCTACTGACATGCTTGAATCAACAAACAACAGTTACTACAAACTCGCGTTGAAGCCCCGCCTTCTCTAATTTGATTGGATGAAATTCGGTACCGTGACAGTATATGTGCAACCGCGTACGTGCACAATATTGACGAGTTAATGATTTAAATCTGTCACTAAAAGACGTATCAATAATGAAAATCATCATATACCTGTAATGCATGTATATTCCGCAAAAATTATTCCAACATAGAAATATAACAGTAATCCAACAAACTTGCAACTCAGAGCAAAAAAATAGCAAAGACGTTCTTTGAAATCAGCAAGCAATCGACAGCACCGACGAAAATCTGGGTCAAGGTTTTTGAAGTAGTCGGCGCCGCTCTAAGATCTTACGACTTCAAAACGCACCCCTTGGCAACTCAGTAAAAGAGCGGCATCTTTGATGTGCAGATGTCGTAATGTATTCGATATTTGTGGGTATTAAATTTGAGTAATTGATACGATATTATTGAAAATCAGCGAGTTATTTGTCGCGGGTTGCCGAGAGTAATATACTGTATACTGTATTTAAAATGAACTTTTGGACCTAAAACTTGTTGAATATTCGTGAGGCATAAAACTCGTTTGCCAATGACGGTACGGCAATATTATTTCAATTTCACATCATAATTAAGTATTTAATATATCTTGACGAGTAAACACTCATTAATTAACTAGTACAAATCACAAATTATCGGAAATCAGACCACGAGATACACGCGAGTGACCCGATTTCGGATACATACGCATTTTCGGACAAGTTCGTTTTTGGTTCATTATTTATATGTTTCTTTAGTATTATTGGCTACTAGCTATCAACAATAAATTAAAATCAGTTTCCATTGTTATTTAAGTTCTGAAGTAAAGTGTGGCAGCTGTCAAACATATGATGCAACATGTAGAAGGAGTATTTAGTAATTGATTGCACCAAAATACTTAACTATTTTTTCCTTTCATTGTCATGTGGAAGTTCATGTTCTGAGTTGTTTTACTGCTCAAACTCTGCAATATCTTGATTTTAATTGTGTAGATAGACAACCTGTCAAACTTGGTATTTTACTTATTCAAACAGCTAGTCAAACACAATGTGATAAGCCCCTTAGTATTTTAGTACAACCACAGCTCAGTGCATACTTGCAACATCAGAACACTGACAGAATTATTTACAGAACAAACTTTACTATGTACTGTCAACTTCCAGTCCGAGTCGGAATCCGACATGGATACGTTAAAATTCAACATATAAACTACAATATGATTTTATAATTTACATTGACAACAGTATATGGCTTCCTGAATTGAAGAGCATATCCTTGTCTTGAGCTCACATATAGGGCTACCTATGGTGAAACGCTTAAGTAAACTAATGTGGCCTCTAGTTATGATGGCGACCGACTACGGATTGTTTTAATTGGGACAACTGAACTTAAAATTCGGACAACTCTATTTTGTCAAGGTCAATTGTCCTGGACAACTCTACCAAGAAAAAAATTGTAGAGCCCTGTGACATCAGTAGATGCCAGGGCATAAATCACTTTCCATGAGAGATAGGTCATTACCAAGACCAAACATACCATGTGTGAGCCCATAACTTACAAACATGGAAATGTCATGTCAGTCTTACATGTATGATACTAAATACTCCACATGGTAATTTCATAGCTTTAATCATGATCCAATACAATGTAACTATCTCTACACGAGTTTTACCTTTTTCTGAATGAGTCCAATGGATCGGGAAACTTGAGAACTAATGTAGCAATACTGACCATCGTCTCCTTGTTATGTACAAGAGAGTACTGGAAACAATGCCCAAGGCTCTGTAATATGAATTATAAAACATTTCTATAATAGCATCTTCGATATAAATTTACACAATCATGTAGTTCTCAATTTGTAGATATACAGTAGTATCATAAGAGAGCAAAAGTTTATCTTTCAGGTTAAAATAACTTTAATTACATGTTGAATTTACAAATTTAATCATAAAACCATTGCTGGCATAGCATGAGAAGGTCGTAAGTACTTTTCTGGGGCAGTTACCAGTCATAACTGATCCATGCATACATTTTATCACATACAAAACGAATTTGTATCTTTCTAAGTAAGACTTAATTTATAGAACGGAACAGAATAAAGAGTTTATTTAGCTTAAGAATATACAGCTCATTGCTTTAAACAACAAGGCTGCGTTCGGTAAATGCTAATGCCTCGGTGGTAGCCTTGTCCATAATAACTAGCCAGGTCAATCAACTTGAAAGCTTTGTAACGGAAGGACAGACAAACTAATGAACGAATAGACAGGTGAATAACCTTGACAAGTACATGGTAATAAACCGTAGAAATACTGTAGAAGACAAACATACCGAGTTATCATAGAATACACTAGAGCAGCAACACTCCCTGGCATCAGGTGTAGGTAGCTCCATTCCTTCAGGTACTTTAATCTGATGCCACGATCCTTTCAGTATGGCATCACCCTTCTCTCTGAGAATAGTCTCCCCTTTCTCCTTCACCCACAGTAAATGTATGTGCTTCCCCACAGAGATGAAGATAAATGAGCAATCATCCGACGCATCAATATGACACGACTCTAAAATGAAAGAAAAAATAAATACAAATAAACACAGTTAGTAAATACAGTAAATAGTACAGAAACATGCTTGAATACAATGTAATACTGGTAATCGTAGTTGGAAGTAATAAGCTCAATAACTCATAATATGCCATGATTGCAGGGTCATAATACTTTGAGTACCTTACATGAAAAACTTCAAACAAAATTTATAAGTCCAAAAAAGTCCAAACTAGCATTAAAGTCACCGCCCTCAAATAATAACTTACTTAACATAATTGGATGGCTGGAAAGACGAATGTAAAGAACATTACAATGCAACACAGCATAAGACTTAGTCACCGAGATACAGTCTTGACAGTACCCTGCACGAAACAACTTTAACCTTAAGCTACTATACTGATACAAGGGATGCTCTTTTGCAAGATTGCATTTTTGTAAATATGTGGGCCTCGTAAAATAAAAACTTACTAACTTAGGAGACTGCAAAAGTTTTGTTTTTGTTACTGTTCTACTAGGTGAGTTATTTGTAATATAGGACTTAATTCGTACCAAACTCAACTATGACAAAAAAACAACTTAAAACAATCAAGCTTTGGTCAATATTAACAACCAAACCTATTGTAATCATCAAGATAAATTCCTTATATTAGCTAGGCATCAATAAAATCTCAATGGTTTTGAAAAATGTGGACACTATTTTACCTGAATGAAACTGAGCAGCATGTTTATCCAATCCTTCAACAAATTTGACAATATCTTTGTCTTTATGCCACACAAACACTTCTCCATTCTGTAGAACACCAAGCAAGTAACGACCTGAAACATAAATACTTTTTATACATTGATTTTTTTAATTTTTGGTTCAAAGTCCCCATCATACAGAGACTACCAAGTCACATTATCCTGACACTGGACCAACCGGCAGTAACGCTGGACCAACCGGCAGTAAAGCTGGACCAACCGGCAGTAGCGCTGGACCAACCGGCAGTAACGCTGGACCAACCGGCAGTAAAGCTGGACCAACCGGCAGTAACACTGGACCAACCGGCAGTAACGCTGGACCAACCAGCAGTAAAGCTGGACCAACCGGCAGTAAAGCTGGACCAACCGGCAGTAGCGCTGGACCAACCGGCAGTAACGCTGGACCAACCGGCAGTAAAGCTGGACCAACCGGCAGTAACACTGGACCAACCGACAGTAACGCTGGACCAACCGGCAGTAAAGCTGGACCAACCGGCAGTAACGCTGGACCAACCGGCAGTAGCGCTGGACCAACCAGCAGTAGCGCTGGACCAACCGGCAGTAACGCTGGACCAACTGGCAGTAACGCTGGACCAACCGCTAGTAACACTGTACCTACCGGCAGTAACACTGGACCAACAGGCAGTAACGCTGGACCAACCGCTAGTAACACTGTACCTACCGGCAGTAACACTGGACCAACAGGCAGTAACGCTGGACCAACCGGCAGTAACACTGGACCTACAGGATGTAACACTTGACCAACCAGCAGTAACACTGGACCAACCAGCAGTAACGCTGGACCAACCAGCAGTAACACTGGACCAACCGGTAGTAACATAAAACTATGATCATCGATAAGGTGGAGAATCCAGTAAGGAAGATACACCAGTACCATTTTCACGACTTTTTTATGCTACGGTCATGAAATGGATCAAACCTGTAACCATTAGAAATATGTTTCATGAAGCTTTCATGAAGCTGTAAATTAGTCTTTATTTTTCAGAGATAAAAAATAATCACACTTAGATCTATAATATACTTGATTCTCATCGACTCGATCCTTCTCATCGACTCGAGCCCTAATTGGTTTGGTCAAATATGCACATATGCGGAGATGGTTCTTATCCAAAACATGTTAAAATCTGCTGGAAGTCTTATTTCTGTCACAACAGCAAAACAAATGTGAATGAAAACAACTTTTAATCGTTCTGTGATCACTAAATAGCAACCAACCATGAAAATCCCTTTTGGTAAGCATCAATGCCTAAGCTTTTTAACATGGGGTTCTGTTATTGACGATTTATTTGTCAACAAGCTCGTTCACATTGATTAAAATCGGTGAATGTCATCTTAGATGATTTAACTTTATTTCACAACTGTGTTTTGTAAAGAGTTTTCAGTCTTTGGGTTAATTAGAGGCTGACCAATCAGAGGGCTCGAATCGATGAGAAAGTTTCAGAATGACGTAAGTTCTTGACTGGTACTTGCTTTATAGCAGATATTTTACAACAAAAAGTTTTTAATGGCAAAATTATTTTGATTTCATAAAGTTCAGTAATTTCTCTGTCAGTAAAAATAAATTTAGTTAAAGAATAGACTGCAGGAAGTGTACATGTAAGTCTTTTAACCCTTAAGGGGCTCGACTCCACGAGAAAGCAGTATATATAGATATTATTATATACATGTATATTACCATTTTTTGTTCCACTGAAGCATTTTACTTGTTCAGCTAGTGGTGAGACTTTGTTCAACTTTCGTTTTGTCTTTCCAGATGGTACATACAACACACTGATTCTTTTGCCTGCCTCATCAAGTAATAGTAAGCTCTCTTGTTCCTGAATGTCATATAACAAGAAAATGATTTACACAAGATTATTTATAATACAATTAATTATTTGCAGAGTCATGTTGCAAAAGATGTTGTATCTTATAACATGAATGCCATACAAAGAAGAAATACCAAAGTTTAAATGTATAAGATGGACTGCTGATGATCAGCTTTACAGAACAATTGATAATAATAATATAATGTTAATAATTAAGTGCTTTCATAATGGCTTTGTTATTGGTCTGAAGACTTTCATATTAGCCTGAGGTCGAGGACTAAATTATTAATCATGAACATATATTTAAAACACAGTAGGTCAGATTGATTGATTATAAGGTTGTTTGAATGCAATAAAGGGACCAATCTTTCGCCAAGTCCTTTTGAAAATGCCCCCTTCGTTCATTTTATCTTTTTGTGATTCGAGTCGTCCTTTGATGGCTGCGTATGGCTGTTGTCGGGTGGCACAAGATGAATGTACTGTATATATGCCGTCAAACCCGTTTTACACTTCACGTTTACTTCCCTTTGTATAACTGGGTGCCTAGTAATCGCGAAATCGGCAATTGACTTCAACATCCGTTTATAATATAAATTTATCGAAATTCAAGATGGCGGCGATTTTTCCCGTGAGAACTACGGGTTTCATAATGGCCGCGATTTTTCCATAATGGCCTAGTTTTGTCTTAATAATGTTGAGGTTTCGTTCATATTGGCCCTGCATTTAGAGGGAAAACTCGGCCAATATTGTATAGTCAATTAATAATTGATAATGATTATTATAAAGTAAATTAATGGATATAATTAATAATGATATACAAATGGTCATTAAATACAAGACTTTAGTAGTCTTAAATCTTTGACAGTGTCGCTTGACAAGAGTTGAGAAATAAATTATTCACCCAAACTTTAAATTGAAGTAAATAATAAATGGTTTTGTGAGAACAACATAGACACTGACTGCCATAACATGTATTTATAATTATGTAATCAGTATTGGTAACCTGTAACACAAGAATCAAATGCTATGTATGTACCTCTCCAACCCAAACAATCCTGGGCCATGGTTTCTTTCTTTTGATGGCAGTAGATGCCAACACATCTAGATCTAGTTTCATTTTGAATGGGAGGCAGACCCTATGCCATCATATATACTGTTTTGGATAACCCTGCAAAAAGCATCAACACAGACAATTTAAACATATGACAATAATATATTCACCAGTTGAGAATTTTCGCAAAACACGAAGTTAGCTTCATGTTGGAAGGGCAAGTTACTGTGCCCAGTAGCAGACTTAAAATCAATGAAGAGACAGAGGTCTAATATTAGGAATCTGGATGCATCAGCCAACTTGTATCACACCTCTGTCTCTTCATTTAAATTTTAATTTAAATCTTCAACACCTCCATTTACATAATAGTTAATACTAAAAAACGAGACGTTTGGCAGTATAAAAAGATAGATGTGTACAGTGCTCATACATGCGGGACTATCTATCGGTCTCTAAATCAGTTCATATCTAGTTGGGGAGCACTAAAAACGTTTCAGAAATTACCAGATTTTATGATAAATGCACCAGTTAGTTGCATCCATGCTCCTACCCCGGGGATGGGCTTTAATAATTATTTTTTGTTCTCAAACCATGCCATTCCCCTACCCTGCAAGGGACAACTGACATTAAAATATTTGGTGATTCTCGGCCCCTGACAAAGGGGATCTTGTAAAACCTGTGACGATACAAAACCCGTAACGTTTTGAAATAAAGCAATGACCTAAAACCCATGATGGATAAATGTCCTGTGACAAATGAGAAAATCGTCACGGGTTGTCGGAATTTCTGTGGCGGCTTTGTAGTGTTGAGTAAGTACAGTGTTTCGACACGGGTTTTGTACTTGAAAATCACAGATAATGAATAAATGTTCTATGAATTTTTCTCAAAATATTGTTCTCAAGGTATTGATTCGGAGAAAAAACCCTAACAAAGTAACATTTCAATGGCAGTGCAGGGAAGCTAAAATACAGCCTTTGCCGCGGCTATCCACCCGCCATCCCTGGGGTTGGGTGGCATGGATATAACTGACTGGTGCATAAACCAAGTGCCCTGGCTCGACAGCAGCGGATCAAACCAGGGACCCGTCACTCAGTACAAGAGCGTTATCCACTTGACTATAGTGTCACCTATTTTATCGTATGCACCAATCAAGCATTCAACATATAGTAGAATATGATACTTTAGCTATATTTGTTGTATAATACATGTAAGCAGATTGAGCAGAGCCCATCAGTTTTTCCATGTTGTGTTTTTCTCATTTTTTTGTGAAACTTGTGTGTTTTGAGAATAACCAGGAAAGCGTAGCACTGCATTTAAGGCGGATCACCCGAATAAATAATTTAACTTGTATTAAAAGTTGATAAACAATTGCAATTATTTACCGGTCCAACATAAATGTCAATAAATATCACAAAATGACAGGTCAAGTCTTGTTTACATTGGCCGCCATATTCGTTACGTTAATATTAATGCCCGTTCGTTCCGTACCGTTCCGTAATTTCTCATTAGTTACTTCCCTTAGTTACTTATGCGAATGCCTTGTTTTATACTGAATCATCCCTTGTGGCCGGGCATTCTTTGCAAGAAAAATCAACAAAATTTGTACATCTACATTTTATACAAATATACAGTTTTCAAAAAAGATAATATAGGCCTCTTTTTGTGTGGCATCATTGATTTTGTAAACGGCTTTTGAACAGCGCATTTGTATACTGTATGCATTTCATGATATTTTTAATTACAAAAAATATTATAGATTAATGAACGTACATGCAACTTTTATGAGACACTTGTTGAACACCATTTTGTCTTAATATGTCCAGTTTATGATAACTTGAGGGGGCAATGTTTACAAACAGAATATCATGTACAAACTACATGTACCATTAATTAGTGAATATTTAAATGAGTTCTTATATAGTTCAATTTTGAACCCTGAGCCATGACCTTTTCTAAACACGATTCTATTTGGGCGGATAACCCGTGATTTATTGATTTCAATAGTCATGGTTTAAAGATATGATACTTACTAATATGTGTAATTTATCAATTGGCAATTTAGCGCAGTTAGTCAATCCCGCAACAACCTTTAATCGGCGAATTGATTAAACTTTAAAAGTGCAGTCACGGCTCAATGCTCGAAATCGAACTATAGTCAATGCTTTAATTATACATTGTACATGTCTTGTGTGTTTACATTATATTGTTCCATTTTGTATAAGTATATACTTTGTACTAGCATTATTACGCAATTGCTGATATGCTTTGTTATGAACCGGTTATTGATAATGTAATATACCGTCATCCCATGCCTCGTTGTTCTTCATATGGACAATTTGGAATTGATCCCCATAGTAACAAATGGCGTTTTTAATAATCCAATAGAAACTTTGAATCAAACAGCTATATTGATAAATATCGAGGGCTTAGTGCAAAACTATAGTATGTACCTCTATAAATATATGTAGTTACCACAGTTTTGCACTGAGCCCTCGATATACACTTAAACGAATTTCTAATTGGCCACCCAATGAAATATTATATTATGCGATATATTCAGTCAATATTTCTAAAAGTGTGGTTATTTTCATTCCATGCACTTTTCAATCGATTTCAAGAAATAAATTACGCATGCATGTATGAAATCATCCATGCTGAACAGTTAGTGCAAAATGGCTTACGTGCACGTGGTTCACGTGCCCGACATGTTTGATTTTTGAAATCAGCCAAAATGTATTCTCTGTCGATTGACATAATGAAAGGTGTTAATACTGGCGAGAATAAGTAATACGGGGCGCGCTGAGACCGTTAGAATGACGAGTACCAGCACCAAAATCCAGACATGTACGTCAAAACGTCTTTTTGTAAAAAGCGATATTTATAATAACGTGGGGTTTAGCTCGAATTTCTGCGGGAAACATATTTTTGATCAATACAATTGGACATTATCGGGGTTTCGATTATTTATATTCTTCTAAAAGCATTTTTTAAAAACTAATTTATAAAACACGTGGCAAATCAGAAATTCGTTTAATGTATGCATGCATCTGACGTCATAAGCGCGTTCCACATGGCTCATTTTCACAAATTATATTGTTTAAAGAAAAGTCGATCTTCAGGGAACAAATTTATACCGAATACGATACTATTCCAAGCTGCGCACGAGGCCAACGTGCAAAAAAGCAATTTCGCACCAACCGTTACGCATGGATGATTTGGTATATGAATACGCCATTTCTTTCCAGAAATAGATAAGTAAGTGCGTGGAATGAACAAATAACACAGTCTAAGATTTATTGATATAATTTATCAGATGATATAATATTTTTTAGGGTGGCCAATTAGAAATTCGTTTAAGTGTATAATGTGATTCAATAACTTCAAAATCTAATCAATAGACATGTCAAGCTTTCTCATTTTAGAACATTGCATCTTACTTATACGATACTATGTACAGATTACTAGTATAGGGACCTTACTCCCAATGCTACATGTAGTTCCCTGTCTGTGAAGAGTGGTTTCATGTTTTAATCACCATGGTGCTCTTTACGACATAAACATGGAGTTCAGCCCATGATAACTTAGGATATGCACATCCAAGAAAAATTGTTGGATTATCCAATTTCGGTAAACAGACCAAGCCAATCAAAGAAAATTTCAAATTGTATACCAGACTCTTCTGAAAATGTGGAAAATGACTAAAATGATAAATTCACCACCAAGAGCAGATAGTCATGATCAATTATAGATAAAGATTGTCACTGCCTTTAATTTATCCTTGATTAATTATAGATATTTTTACATCAGATTAGAAAACAACCTACATTTTGAGCCAATGATAAGACCACTCGCTCTAGATATACGTTTAAATTATTAACCATTTAATGAATTATTACATGTATGTACTATTACCTAAAACGGAAAATATAAGACTATGATTTGAACTAGGTGGATATCTAATCTATTCTAGAATCTTGTATCTATAACAAGATAATTATTCCATTTCGTACCGTTTGCGTGATTTGTGAGTATCCTCGCCAGCGAACATGGGTTACCAGTCCGTTCGGTCGCCGTATTCTGATATAATGAGCCGAGGTGTAAAACATGTTGTTGTACCAATGTACCTAACATGGTATTTTATTTCTTTTGTCGTTGGTTCAATGGCACTCATGGGTGCTACTGCGAAATACGCGCAGTTTTTGGAGCTAGGGAACGTGAACACGCGGATTGTCGGATATATCGCATTCTTTAAAGCACCGCTTAGCAACTGCTTTGTCCAATGTGAGCTTGTGGATTCGTGTTTCTTTATAAGTTACCATGACAACCAGAATCTGTGTTATATCCATAGAATTAACAAGACCGCAAAACATCAAACAGGCTGGAAAATCCACTACAAGACCCTGAATGAGCAAGGTGAGTGAAACTGGAATGAAATAAAGTATTTTCAAACCAGTTAGTTATGCTTTTATGATACAACACAAAGGTAAATGTGTCATTTAGGAAATAGATCTTACATTAACGTGTTATATATACCGGTCTATAGTTCACGGTTTGGAGTTCATATGCATAGAAAATAATCATGAAGCTAGGCCAAAGGATAATTAAGATTTTTCACAAGATTTGATACATTTGCAAATTGATTCAGTGCATGTATATTAGGCATTCATTTTACATTTTTGCAATGATACAGTTACATATGGTATATCACACGTTCTTGATTGGAATATTTGTATGAAAATGTTTCAGGTAAAACTCACATGAACCTGATGAACGGGGGCCAACGCTTCCCAGTCTATGACACATAGTTGGGGTGGTATCACGTATTCCGCTGAATAGACAATACGTGTATCTAGAAGTCATTAGGAGCAAGATGTGTACCATAGATTACATGGCAATAAAGTATCCTCTAGGATATCTTCAACAGATCAAACGTTGTAAGAACATAAAAAACGAAACAGCACAACACATAAACTTGAATTATTTATTGCATTGTTTTGAAAGATTTGAATACGTAAGTACACAAAGAGGATTTCAAAAGCTTAGACTTGGCGAACTCTATGGTTATTATATAGGTTTTAATATGCTGTTTAAGATGGGATCTCTGAAATGGTAAAACAATAATCAGTTTGGCATCCCAGGAATCTCGTCATATTGAAACACGAATAGTTTATGATTGTATCTTCGTTTGGTGGCACTCATCAGTCAAATTATCGCAAACTTCATGTAGACTTCATTAATATGTATGATCGAGTTACGTTTGGAACAGGTGTCACAAAGAAATACATTGGCATGCTTATCATGCAAACGGTCATTATAAAGCCAAACACTATAAAACAAAAAAGATTCTCGAGAGACCCCTTACAACAATTTGAAACCAACATCACAGAAACATTGCACATATTTTATTCACCACGTTTTAGGCACCATGCAAAGCGCATCATTCGGACGACTGGCTCAACTATCAATGCCAAATGACCATGCTTTGTGTTTGCACGGTAACTTATGAACCACTTTCAAGAGTAAAATTAAACAAGACAGGCAATGTCATTGCCACATTCGCAACACATTTGTCAGACAAGTGCATCGCATGCATGCGTCCCATTGAGACTTGTTTCGAGGACAATACCATTGTCACATATTCAGCACGTCTATCAGACAATTGTATTGCACACATGTATACGATTGACTTGCTTAAAGCACATATAGGTGCCAGGCGTAATGTAGGAATTATTGGTCAATCTTTTTCTTCATCTTTTTACAGTTCATCTTGGTGATAAGTTGTGTATAGTTATGTTGATATGTTATATGCATAAAAGGTGGGATTGTTAGGGATTGATACTTGCCTGAAATCCGTCATCAGGTTTTGTTATCGCAATTTATACAGTTTTCATTGTTCCTTATTATGAATAAAACGATAAAAGTTCGTGGTTTCGTTACGTTTGACCTTTCCTTAAAAACATGCCTCTCAGTGAACTGAAACCAATTGTTTACTAGTACATGTTTAAACAGTACAGTGTTTATAAACACAGATGATACTTGCACCACGTCATTATACGAGTATAATAGTACATCAGATTGTAACCATCAATAATACATATTGTCGCTGTCTTTCATCCCTAATTAATTATAGATATGCACACAGTTTTGCAACATAATCTTAAGGATAATAAAGATTCAAGATTGTAATTGCATGTAGACGGTCTCGTGGTTTGTATTTATTACGCTCGACAAATCGTGTTTGGTTATTTGGCAAGTTTCCTGACAGTCGAACACAGGGGTGACCTGTCCGTTCGGTCGCCGTATTCTTGTACAATGCGCCGAGGTTTAAAACATGTTGGTGCACCAATGTACCTAACGATGCATTTTATTTCCATTATCGTTGCTTCAATGGCACTCATGGGTGCTACTGCGAAATACGCGCAGTTTTTGGAGCTAGGGAATGTGAACACGCGGATTGTCGGATACATCGCGTTCTTTAAAGCACCACTTAGCAACTGCTTTGTCCAATGTGAGCTTGTGGATTCGTGTTTCTTTATAAGTTACCATGACAACCAGAATCTGTGTTTTATCCATAGAATTAACAAGACCGCAAAACATCAAACAGGCTGGAAAATCCACTACAAGACCCTAAATGAGCAAGGTGAGTGAAACTGGAATGAAATAAAGTATTTTCAAACCAGTTAGTTATGCTTTTATGATACAACACAAAGGTAAATGTGTCATTTAGGAAAAAGATCTTACATTAACGTGTTATATATACCGGTCTATAGTTCATGGTTTGGAGTTCATATGCATAGAAAATAATCATGAAGCTAGGCCAAAGGATAATTAAGATTTTTCACAAGATTTGATACATTTGCAAATTGATTCAGTGTATGTATATTAGGCATTCATTTTACATTTTTGTAATGATACAGTTACATATGGTACCACACGTTCTTTATTGGAATATTTGTATGAAAATGTTTCAGGTAAAACTCACATGGACCTGATGAACGGGGCCAACGCTTCCCAGTCTATGACACATAGTTGGGGTGGTATCTCGTATTCCGCTGACTTAGCACTTGATGGTAACACAGCGAATGCGTTAGCTGACCTCACATGTAGTCATACCGATGATTCATCCATATTGTCTTACTGGATCATGCAGTTTGGAATGGCTGGTGTTGTAGCAAAAGTTGACATGTACCTTCGCTCCGATTACGGTAAGATATTAATATTCACAATATGGCGCACATTTCTAATTTAAAGTACCACTGTTTAGTATAGTACAGACTACTTATATTTAATACACATACTCAAATTTGAAACAACTCGTATAATTCACTGGCTTACAATGAGAAAGTCGTAACTACTACTTTCGACCTTTTAAAAGACTTATATGCATGTACATATGTTTTAAATCTGTATAACAAGGCGCTTCTTCACGTCCTTCAGGCTTTTTTCATGAACATCGGAACTTGTCATATTGACCAAACTGAAATTTGAAACAACTTGTTTTATCATAAGTAAAAAGGTACTTTAGGACAGTCTATTTTTTCCTGTTTTCTTAAAATATCGAGTTTGTACCTATTACGGCTTTCTCATTTTAAGCCAGCGATATATTGTGTATTATAGCGGAGAGAAATTCGAACCGAGCGGTCCTGGTAGCTCTTAATTACGAAGATGCTGTGGAGGATGTTGGAATGGAATGTGGCTCATACTTCGGGCCATTGATTGACCAACCACCGTATCTACTGGCCATCCACTGCCAGACTCTTCTCTACGGCAGCTTTCTGAGAATCACGCGTCTGTCTGAGACAAATCCAATGATGGAACTTTGTGAAGTGATTGTATATACACCATAATTTTATTTACCCTGGTCGGTGAGCAAGTTGGCGTCACAATTTTTAAAATAAATTATAACTTTGGTCGTGATACATAGCATGTGAGAATGCTAAATTACTTTGACCTTTAGGAATGACATTTGCAGTAGTTATATAGACCGTGTATAAAACCTGCTTTTATTTCGAATCTTTTTATCGTGTTAGCAAATGTCCTTTATGCTTAGGTCCCATTGAGAAATTTCTCATCGGCGATGTGGTAGTCAAAATAGTTTCTCCTGATGGCTCCCGATACGGGGCCGACATATAACATCGGGAACACATCGTGAGTTTTCCCGATTCCTACCGGTACCCCAAACTTATCCCCGATAAATATCGGCGAATATGCGTGGATTAAATACAGTGATCGCGAATGTTTCGCCTAAGCATCCCTAAATGTTTGCGAAACATCGCCAATGTTTTGATGAATCAATGAAGCCTATTCTTGATTACCTCATCTAGAACACTTCGTTACGAAAACGTATAGTACGACAGGGAACCAGACTACAGTGATTACGTTTTATCCCCGAGCATTCTCCGGTGCTCTTTGTGCGTCAGTGATGCCATCCGATATATTCACTTGTGTTCGCGATGCCATAAAACGTGTCAAATCTTCGGAATTTTCGGCGATGTATCGCCGATGCAACGGGGAGCTTCCCTCGGTCATCGGGGAACCATCTAATGTCCAACAGTAGTACATTACCGATGCAGTTGAACCGACGCATAAGATCGGGAACATATCGGGGATGCCTTCCCGAGATATTCCTGGCATGAAATCGCGAGTACATAGATAAAAATTTAATGCCTCCATTGAAATCTCCCGATGTATTCCCGATGTGTTCGCGATGCTATAAAATGTCTCAAATCTTCCCGAAGTTTCGCCGATGTATCGTCGATTCACTGGGAAGTTTTCCTCAGGCATCGGGGAACCATCTAATGTCCATCGGTAGTGCATCACCGATACAGTTGGATAGATGCATAAGATCGGGAACACATCGGGAGGTCACCCGATTCATCACGATTCTTCCCGACTTTCCCGAGATTTTGTTCCCGATGCTCGCTAATTTCCAGCGGGAGTACATCGCCGATGCCAAAAATGCTCAGTCGGACCTATGCTTGACTTGCAGTTTTTACTGAGCTTAATTACACATGGCGGGGACGGTGAATTGAGCAAAAACTGAATTGATCAGTGAATATATCATGGGGCATACAAACTAATAAGCACCCCATGTCAATACGTGACTAACCACGTGGTATTGAATATTTACTTTCTCATTTATTTAATATACGGTTGCACAGTTAAAACAGTGTGGAATTATACTGAACTTCGATATTATAGGCATATAATATGTAATACTATGTAATTTGCTAATTTGGTACATCAAGTAATGTAAATGTTATGGCAGCTTTATTGTTGCAATAGTTGATTCAAAGATCTCTGTCACAACCGCGTAAACTAACATTCACCCCGGTCGATTATTAAATGTGCGTCAGGATTAAATTTTACCATCAATAATACACTTAAATGATTAAAAACATAATAGTCCTATAGCGTGGTGTTTATTTTTACTGCAATTAGCTATTCAGAAATGGAACATTATGGCGGTTTTGACAAACATCTTTGAATAGACAATACGTGTATCTACAAGTCATTAGGAGCAAGATGTGTACCATAGATAACATGGCAATAAAGTATTCTCTAGGATATCTTCAACAGATCAAACGTTGTAAAAACATAAAAAACGAAACAGCACAACACATAAACTTGAATTATACATTGCATTGTTTTGAAAGATTGGAATTCCTTTAATACACAAAGTGGATTTCAAAAGCCTAGACTTGGCAAACTCTATGGTTATTAATTTATTATATATATATTAGTATGCTGTTTAAGATGGGATCTCTGAAATGGTAAAACAATAATCAGTTTGGCATCCCAGGAATCTCGTCATATTGAAACACGAATAGTTTATGATTGTATCTTCGTTTGGTGGCACTCATCAGTCAAATTATTGCAAACTTCATGTAGACTACATTAATATGAATGATCGAGTTACGTTTGGAACAGGTGTCACAAAGAAATACATTGGCATGCTTATCATGCAAACGGTCATTATAAAGTCAAACACTATAAAACTGAAAAAAATCTCGAGAGACCCCTCACAACAATTTGAAACCAACATCACAGCAACATGGCACATATTTTATTAACCACGTATTTGGCACCATGCAAAGCGCATCTTTCGGACGACTGGCTCAACTATCGATGTCAAATGACCATGTTTTGTGTTCGCACAGTAACTTGTGAACCACTTTTAAGAGTAAAATTAAACATGACCGGCAATGGCATTGTCACATTTGCAACACGTTTGTCAGACAATTGCATTGCATGAATGCGCCCCATTGACTCGTTTCGAGGACACTAACATGTTCACATGTTCAGCACGTCTATCAGACAATTGCATTGCACACATGTATACGATTGACTTGCTTCAAGCACATGTAGGTGCCAGGTGTAATGTAGGACTTATTGGTCAATCTTTATAAGTGACTTCAGTTTTGCTTCATCTTGGTGATAAATTGTGTTGATATGATATATGAATATAAAGTGGGATAGTTATGAGTTGATACTTGCTCGAAATCCGTCAGTCATGTTTTGCCATCCCATATAAACTTAAACGAATTTCTAATTGGCCACCCAATAAAATGTTATATTATGCGATATATTCAGTCAATATTTCTAAAATTGTGGTTATTATCATTCCATGCACTTATCTATCGATTTCAAGAAATAAATTACGCATGCACGTATAAAATCATCCATGCGGAACATTAAGTGCAAAATGGCTTACGTGCACGTGGCTCACGTGCCCGACATGTTTGATTTTTGAAATCAGTCAAAATGTATTCTCTGTCGATTGGCTTAATGAAAGGTATTAATACTGACGAGAATAAGTGATACGGGGCTCGCTGAGGCCGTTAGAATGACGAGTTCCAGCACCAAAATCCAGACATGTACGTCAAAACGTCTTTTTTTGTAAAAAGCGATATTTATAATAACATGGGGTTTAGCTCGAATTACTGCGAGAAACATATTTTCCATCAAAAAATTGGACAGTATCGGGGTTTCGATTATTTATATTCTACTTAAAGCATTTTTTTAAAAACTGATTTATAAAAACACGTGGCCAATCAGAAATTCGTTCAATGTATGCATGCATCTGACGTCGTGAGCGCGTTCCATATGGCTCATTTTCACAAATTATAGTGTTTTAAGAAAAGTCGATCTACAGGGAACAAATTTATACCAAATACGATACTATTCCAAGCTGTGCACGAGGTCAACGTGCAAAAAAGCAATTTCGCACCAACCGTTACGCATGGATGATTTTGTATATGAATACGCCATTTCTTTCCAGAGATAGATAAGTACAAATAACACAGCCTAAGATTTATTGATATAATGTATCAGATGATATAATATGTTTTAGGGTGGCCAATTAGAAATTCGTTTAAGTGTACAGTTTTCATTGTTCCTTTTTATGAATAAAAAGATAGAAGTTCGTGGTTTCGTTTCGTTTCGTGGTTTCGTTTCGTTTGACCTTTCCTTAAAAACATGCCTCTTGAACTGAAACCAGTTGTTTAATAGCACATGTTTAAAAAGTACAGTGCTAGTAAACACAGATGATACTTGTACCACGTCATCTTACTAGTATACTAGTACATCAGATTGTGACCATCAATAATACATATTGTCGCTGCCTTTCATCCCTAATTAATTATAGATATGCACACAGTTTTGCAACATAATCTTAAGGATAATAAAGATTCAAGATTGTAATTGCATGTAGACGGTCTCGTGGTTTGTATTTATTACGCTCGACAAATCGTGTTTGGTTATTTGGCAAGTTTCCTGACAGTCGAACACAGGGGTGACCTGTCCGTTCGGTCGCCGTATTCTTGTACAATGCGCCGAGGTTTAAAACATGTTGGTGCACCAATGTACCTAACGATGCATTTTATTTCCATTATCGTTGCTTCAATGGCACTCATGGGTGCTACTGCGAAATACGCGCAGTTTTTGAAGCTAGGGGATGTGAACACGCGGATTGTCGGATACATCGCGTTCTTTAAAGCACCACTTAGCAACTGCTTTGTCCAATGTGGGCTTGTGGATTCATGTTTCCTTATAAGCTACCATGACAACCAGAATCTGTGTTTTATCCATAGAATTAACAAGACCGCAAAACATCAAACAGGCTGGAAAATCCACTACAAGGTCATGAATGAGCAAGGTAAGTCAAATTAGCATGGATCAATTTATTTTGTAAAACAATTTCTGTATGAAATTGCATATACAAGCACATAACATCAGTTACACATTTTATCACATTGACGGTTAAATTGAGTCTCCGCAGGCATTTGAATTCAAGTGGGCGCAAATTAATTATTTGTCCTAGTCACCGATAGTTTCGTGGTGCCTATAGACTACTAGGAAAAATCTTTCACTTACGCACAGTTGAAATAAAAAATGTAATGCCTATGGAAGAGATAACTTGGTTGGGAACATGTAGTTACCGTTGTACCGGTGCGCTTCCTGCAGAAGTGGTACATACGTATGCTACTTCTCAATAGAAGTCAACAAAGACTAATTTCAAAATAAAATAAAGACTTTTCGCCAGGTTCAAATTCTGGAAGAAGGTATTTTACCATGTATAGGAGCAGTATTTGTGGACCATATTGAAAATTGGTCTAGAACCAAATATGTTATCCACTATGAATAAAGTCTATATAATTATTATTATTATTATTATTTCTTTCATTTGGTCGATCAGTTATTTTTCCTAGGATGTTGCTTTGCGTAAGGGTCTACCACCTTTCTGTCCTGACCAGACACGTAGCCTCGTGAATATGGAAAATGTATAAATCAAACATAATTATGTAACTACCTAACGTCCAGGGGTTTCTGACTACGGTCCCCAATTGGAATCCGCACGCGTTTATCTTATAAATGTGTATTTTATTGGTGAGATATGCTGTCTGATATATAATTATTGTTTAGTGGCTCTTGATTCCTCGAGTATTGCAAACATCAGGGTGTTTGAATAGCTGATATTTTGCACTATTAAAACACGACAAAAAGTTAACAACTGAATAGCAGAAATATAATGTTTTAACTACATGTAGGTTTAAGTGTGTTGCACAAAGTTGAAAATGCCTAACTCAATAAACTCCTTCTTCAGGAAAAACTCACATGGACTTGATGGATGGCGCGAATGCCTCCCAGTCGACGACACATAGTTACGGAAGTGACCATTACCCCGCTAACTTAGCACTTGATGGGAACACAGCAAGCTCGTGGGTGGACCATTCATGCAGCCACACAGACGATCCGTCCATATCATCCTACTGGATCATGCAGTTTGGAATGTCGGGTGTTGTTACAAAGATTGACATGTACCTTCGCTCCGATTATGGTGAGATATTCAAATTCTGAATATGTTCAGGTTCCGGTACCGCATAGTCTTATTGTGAAAAGTAAATTAAAGATAACTCCATGTGTAGGTTAACATAGACATATCCAATAAAGTGTAGCAACCATTCACACATGAAATAAATAGCATTTTAAATAGTGTCGGAGCTGCGAGTATCATTTTTTAATTAAGAAATAAAAATCTGTTCGCGTTTATTGTCGGTGAATAAAACACGGGCAGGAGTTCGGATGCGCAAAAATTAAATCACGAGTGCGTAGCATCCGCACCGAGTCCTTGCTGCATACATATTAATCTTTTACATTTTGTTCTTGTTTCAGTGTTCGCATTTTAGAATTTTGAATTGTCTTCTTGCTTATTTATGCATTTTTGAATGTGTTTACCAATGTACTGTTAATAATTATGCACCAGTCCACACATTTTAACGGCAGTGCGGGGGAAGCTGGAAGGTAAAATCACGGCTGTTGTCCCGGCTATAAGGAATAACACAGTGGATAGATATGTTCATTTTTGTCTGAGATACCAAGGCACTTTAATTAAGGCTTCATACTTCAGGAAATATTTCTATTTTACTACACTACATACAAGGCTTCGGCTAAAGCACTTACATAATTTTGAACTAGAATTCGTTTGTGGACATTCTGTTGTGATTTTTTCTTAAGAACTTGATATAAGAAGTTTGTTGGTCATATATTATTAGTGATATTATTTTATTGTGTGTTTTTTTCGAAACGGTCTTGTACATTTTAAAAAAATTCAGGCGACTTTTAAAAGTATTACACAATTTAATCCCAAAGATAAGATTTAACAGAGGACTTCTTTCAATGCAATACTTTCAACATACTTAGCAAGGATAACTTTGCATGTTCATTCCGTGATTCTTTGGCGTTTACTTGTAGCGTTTTATCGACAGACAACTTGCTTTATCACAGAGCATAACTAGTCATGGCACCAAGTGATTCAAAACACCGTCGCACAGTTATCAAATACTATTAAATAGGTTGCCAACTTGGACATTTACCAAACTACATGCAATAATTAAAGTGTATTAATAACGAGCGCCATCAGATATTATACCGTCTGTACATACATTACAACAATGTTTCATATAGAACGTCTCTTATGCCACGACAGTATACTCAGTGAATCAGTGAGTGGGCGGATCTTGTATACTCACAGAGAGTTAACTAACATCTCACATCATTACAGTATGTATAATCAGAGGTTCAAACCAGGTGGTGAGACAGCTAGTGGCAGAAGCTACAGGACAATGTCGAATGACTTCATTATACAGGGTGTCCAAAAAGAAAGTATACAGTTTTGGGGTATTTTTATCAACTCTTAATGTTCTGCTATCGCAAAGAAATTATGCACATGGTTAGAAAAAGATGTAAGTTTTTTCTTGTACCAGTTTGAAAATTGTAACTCGAATAATTTTCGAGCGTGACGTCATTTTGACGTAATTTAAGACGTTTTCACAATTTCTGTCTGTCGCATGTTTCCCAGATTGCACCCATTCTTTAAAAGTGTTGATTACATTTACACAGATTTCTTCAAACTGGTCTTCTTAAATTTAATTTTGTTGTTAATCAGAAAAAAACTTGTGTATATTCGCATTTGAGTATACATAAGCGATCTCGGATAGCCCAAAAGAAAAAAATCCCCATGAATTAAGACCCGTGCTGTGGGCGGGCCATTCCACTTTGCAGTGGAATTTGCTAGAAATTATTTTGACACCAAATGCTTCTTGTAATTCACCCAACATCGTGCATTGTCATGTGTGACTCTGGCTCCACTTGCATGAACCATACAAAATTCAAAACAAAGGATTCGCTGCGGAGTTCCGAAAGAACTTGCTTAACAAAGGCAAGTAACACAATGGGTTTACTTCTTTCTATTTTGTTGTCGAAATCGCAAGTGAATAGCCTATTACAAGCCAACAAACATGCCCATGCTCGTGAGACACTTCATATATACAATATCCGTTTAGACATTTGTGAAATACAATGCAAATTTTCCAAGAATGCATGCAAGACAGGAAACACCAGAAATACAGAAATTGTGAAAACGTCGTAAATAACGTCAAAATGACGCAACGGACAGAATACGGTAATTTTAGAAAATTTACATTTTTAAAACAAATATCCAAGTTACAAGTTTTTAAACTGATGCCAGATAAAAACTTCATCTTTTGACTAACCATGTGCTGAATTTCTTTGCGATAGCAAAACGTTAAGATTTTATTAAAATGCACTTAAACTGTATACTTTCTTTTCGGACACCCTGTATAATCAGCATTGATCTAGCCGGTCGTAGACACTGTTCCGTGATATACGGCTGTAGAACACCAAGGAAACATTTAATTTGCCGAGTATGAAGTACAAAACTGCACATACGATATTTCAGACTTTAAAATATCATATTTGGTATGAACCAACGCCATAAAATAGGGGAAAGTATAAAACATGGCGCCCCTCTAGATTTTAGTACAAAAGGAAGGGAAAACATGGCGCCCCCTATTAACTTTTTTGTTTCTGGTTAGATATTTTATTTATTTATATCATATTAAAGCTAACGCTATGTAGTTTTAGAATATGATATTAATTATTAAAATCCGTTTTGTTTTGATGCACTTATTACTGGTTAAAAACGGGTCAAAAATGAAAAAAAATATCATAGAATTTTGTGTTCGGAAAACATGGCGCCCCCTCTTAACTTTTTTATTTCGAAATATATTTTTTATAAATTTACACTGTTGAAAAGCTATAGCTCTCTAGTTTTTAAAACTGTAACTATAACTGAAATTGAATGAGTAAAACGTTTTTTATCGTATGTTAAATTCGACTCATGTTTTTATTTTTTTACCGTGCGTAAAATTTGGTTCGGAAAACATGGCCCCCCTATTTATATTTTTTATTTGTCAACATATAATGTTTACGAATACATGGCTGAAAAGATTACGTTCTCTAGTTTTTATAAATGTAAAGATATTTAAAATTGATGCAGAAAAACAGGATTTATGACGAGTTAAAGTAGACGCATTTTTTTCTTTTTTTTCACGCGCCCGATAATCGGCTTTTGTGATATCGCATAAACAGTACAGTACATAGAAAATTAGTTATAATGCGTGTGTTGGACTGTTCATTTGGTATAAGTTGTTAGTATTAGACTAAGAAAGCATATGTGTGATGTTTATGTAAAATACAATATAGATACTTCTAATAAAATTACTTACTTACTTATTATAATAAAATCTTTGGTATAAAGTTATGAACACATGTTTGTTGTGTTATAAACAATTGGAAATTAACAAGAAAGAATATTTAATAGAGTATACATTGGCAAGTATTGATAATGTTCAGTACAAGTAAGAACAAACGCATGCGCTCTTTTAGTCAACAGTCGTAATGTAATATAAAGGAAACTTAAGTTAAGGGGAGGCAATCGCTGCTTTTGCTTTTTGAGTACGGATCGGTACGGTCAATTAGTAAATTTAGTATTTAACCTGCTCCGCAAATTGGATTTTGATTGGCTTACAAGGCGTCCTTGGATTTATTCGGTGTCACTGGTAGCCCAGCGCAACTAACTTGTTAGTATTTATCTTTTACCGAGAGAAGTCTGCGAGTTACGAGACGAAATGGCTCCTCTGAGATGCATTGTTGATTTAAACCTTGAGAGGGTGAGTTATGTTTACTGATTTATTTGTTAATCTTGCAGAGACGTTCAGACAATCTGCAGAATTTGTTTGACAGCAAGTTCTGTCTTGCATTGCAATGTACTTTGAGTTTGACATGTACTAAATAGTACTATACAAGTACAATAACATATTGATCAGTTGTTATTGAGAAATAATCAATGGTCTGTAGATGTGGCAATAGTAGTCAAGTTGTATATATGACCTATTACTTGTTATGCAGTGCAAGCAGTACTTTTCTATACAAAATGAACATGTTTCCCTGAGCAAGAATAGATCTAGTCAACAATTATTTTATCATAGTCGTTTTGAGAGCTTGAAGTTCCACAGTCAATTTAAGTTTGATTGGTCATAGCAAGACTATATATGACTGTATATGAATCAATCATATTGTATATTGTTGTGCCCATGGTCCAGCTTACAGACTGATATGACTGAACTTTAGCCTGACTGGGCCGAGAGATTGTGAGTTTTAATATGAAGCCACTGAAATTTATGCACCAGTCAGTTGCTTCCACGCCCCCTACCCCCCTCCTGGATGGGGCCAGAATTTTTACTTTTGGGATGTCAAAACCCCCGCCCTTCCATAGCTGATGGTATTTTCCCGGCCCCTGACAACTAAATGTTTTGTCCATCGGGTATTGGTTCGGAGAAAAAGTTCCATACTCTCCTGTGGCAGTGGGGGGAAGCTGTAAGGTAAAAACATGGCCATTTTCCCTGCTATATCCACGCCGATCCCTGGGCGTGGGGCCGTTGATGGAACTGACTGGTATATTACAATACACATAACTACCTGTGCATGAAACAGTTCCATATGGCTACCACTTTAATCAGGTATTTAAATTAAGAATCAAATGCTAATATACTGTGGCAACCATCTGCACCGAGTGTAATGCACCAGTCAAATGAAACCAGGGAAGGGTGGGGAACATTCCCATGTTTTTACCTTTCTACGGGTACCTGCACTGCTCTGTGAGTGCAGGACATTTGTTTCACGCCAAAATATAGCCAGGAAGTTCAGCCATGATCTTTTTATCTCTCATACCCTTGTAGTATCAATGAGTGATACTATTAAAATAATTTGTATAAGTTAGAAAGAACTTGTTTCACAATCGATTTTAAATAAATGAGTATATCATTTAAACTAAATGTTACATGTATGTTATATATTTTAGTTAGGTGCTCCTGGTGCATGGTTTTCAAGCAGAGAAGATATATACCTCAATGTCCGACTGTTTGGAGAGGAACAGACAACTAGAGCATTTGAATCATATCTACCAAAAACATTCTTTGATGAAAACTTCAGGTTTGAAAAGGTAAATACTGGTAGTCATGTTACATGAAATATTCAGCTATAACAGATAATGTATATAAAGTATTCATAGTATTTATATAATATCTACTGAAATAACATTGAATTTCTGTTCATTATGGATTGTACTGCAAACAAATTTAAGTAATAAAAAAATGTGTATTTCTTTTCTATCATCACTTATTTTCATTTCTTTGAAAATGTCTTGCCCAGATGGCAACATTTAGAGGGATCAGTGCAAAACTATTGTAACTACATCAATTTATATAGGCACATATGATTATTTTGCACTAAGCCCTTGATTTTCAATTGGTAGGAGAAGGAAGCCTTATTAATAAAGATATTGAAATTGTATACCGGTTACTCTACAAGAAAATTTACACTCAAATCAGTCTGAGGCTATGTTGGGATCGTTATATTATTATTTGAAATTATGAATTGTACCAATGACTTCAGTCCTTTATTTATTCTGCTTTTCAGACTTACTTTACTGCAATAGATGAAAAAGATGTGGCCTTATTTTTGGAAGGTGAGTCTAGTTTCGTAATAATTGTTAGATGTCTTGTGGTTTTCGACCAGAGGGGACTTTAGGTTTGCTCTCCATCCATCTGTCAGTTCGTCAATAAAATCTGGATCCTGTCGTATCTCAAACAGTTTTCAAGCTAGGTTTATAATCTTAACTGGACTGTATTATACTGATAAATCTTTAACTACTGTATGTTTTCTTAATACATGTAGTACTGTAATTATTGATTGTTTCTATTCAGATGAACTGGTGGTGATTGAACTAGTACAGTTCCGTCCATACTCTGATCTCTGTACCACCCTGGCTACATACACAACTACTGCAAAAGAATTCCTGTTCCCTTACTCCAGTATGTATCCTACATACACATCAGCCAGTAGAGAGGCTATCATGACTGGGACCTACTCATGGAATGTATGTATAGTTTCCTAGCAACGGTTTCCTAGCAACAGTTTTCTAGCAACAGTTTTCTAGCAACAACTAAATTGAAATCAATTTAATAGTTTGAGGATTATAAACTTATCCACAAAATAAAGTCAGTGTTGTTTTTGAAATTAATTAATTTACTATCCTACAAGTTACTTTATTATCCTTTGACCAAACTCCTTTTTGTCGCCGATTGTTAAAAACTCAACTGTAAAGTCATTAACAATCGGCAGCAAAAAGTTTTAGATTCTGTAGTCTCAATTCCAGATTCTGACATCTTAATGTTGGTAATTTTATTCAATATTAAAGATATTCTCCCTTAACAATATTCACAGAGTTGTTAAACACATTTTAAATGGTGCCTTGATTGCTGTTGATTTGAAGGTTCTACCGTATAGTATTAAGTATTTAAATTTATATTCAGCTGTTCAACTGAACATGTTACTTGTGATATACATAGCTGGCTTAGAACCAGAAGGTCGTAACTACCAAATTGATATATTGAGAAAACAAGAGAAAACTGTCTGTGATTTAGTCTTTACCTATGGGAAAACACGTTTTTAAAACTTCATTTTGGTCAACATGACAATTTCAGATTTTCATGAAAATAGGCTTATAAGAAGCGCCTTGTGAAGTAGATTTCAGTAGTATGAGCCTTTAAAGGTCGTAAGTAGGAGTTACGACCTTATGGTTCTAAGCCATCAATATGTGATTCAATGAGTATGTTTGTATATCCATACCAGGGTATTTAAGGAATGGCACACACCTTTTATACCGCACTATACGCTATTATGTTTATTTTGGCACTGTTCAATATCAATTAAACATTGATAAATTAAGATATTTTAGGTAATAGATAACATAGGTTCTGCTGAATCATCACAATCTTTTATGTTAAATAATCAAGGCTTTTAAAAAGTTTTTTATTTACCCCTTTATGTCAACAATGAAAATACTGCTGTATACTCAGTTTATATATACTGGCACATTTATTTAAATAATTATGTGTATGTGTTTATCTCAGTAACGTCAATTAAATGTAAAATTTTCAATAGTCTTAAATGCAAACATTCATGTTTCTACTTGTCTGAACCAATCAATAACTGATACTAATATAGTTATACATGTATATAGCAGTGAAAGGGGTTAATTACTTTGTACTTTAAGAAATATAATTAAAGCTAATATTATGAGCAATAAAAATGGTGTAGTCTAAGGCTCTGTCAGCTACATTTATGAATTAATTATATACCATATGCCATATATATGTGAACAGGTATTTATAGTGGAAATTTTATATAAAAGCAGAATGTGGATTTTATTGTAGTAAATTATTGAATATCTTAATTTGGATGCTATTTAGCAATGCTAATCAATATTCAAATCATACCTGGGGTGGTATTCACAAAGCATCTTACGTGAAAACTTAAATATTTTCACTTAAGTTAAAAATATGAATTGTCGATATTTTGCAAGAAACTAAAAATAACTCAATTTTTATTGATGATTTTTGTAGCGCTTAACAAAATGCTTCAAAGAAATGTAAAAAGTAGATCATCTTGTTTTTCTTGTTTAGCTGATACACTTAAGGAAATCATAAGATTTTGGGAAAATTCTAAGTTTTCACTTAAGTTTCTTTGTGAATACCACCCCTGAATTGCAGGTCAGAATAAATATACAGTACAATCTTTCCATAGCAGCTCTCTCTTAACAATAACCTCTGTTTACTAGTATTTAGAAACATTATTATTTTGATGAAGAAGTTTGTTCCTTCATTCATTCTCTCATTCCTTCATTCATTCTCTCATTCCTTCATTCATTCTCTCATTCCTTCATTCATTCTCTCATTACTTCATTCATTCTTTCATTCCTTCATTCGTTTGTTCATTCATTCATTCATTCATTCATTCATTCATTCATCTTTCCTTGGCAACAACCTTTGTACAACTACCAAACTATGTGTTTCCAAATGGGTATTGCTCGAGAGGTTGTACTGTACACTAAAACCTGGGTGAATGGTCACTAGAATTAAGCATCCCCTAGTTATAAAAAAGGTAATATCATATCAGAAGCTAAATATATTAGTATTGATAGTACAACTGAGACGGGTTTAAGGATGGAACTATCTGAATTATTTCAGTTAGTATTTTGATAAAAAATGCACTCAGTCAATTATATGAACAATGTATCTATTTCAATGTCCAGAAAATAAGTTTTTAGCACATTATATTTTAAAAGATATTGAACTTTCACCCATATTTATGTCATATTTCAGGGACGATCACCTAGACTAGAGTTCTCCACGACATCATATGTTATCGGTGCTGGTATACCTGTGTTGGATGCTGTCGAGGATTCTATCCTTGAAGAGAAGGTACTATAAGCTACCAGCTATATGTCACTATCCTATGTATCATAGCAGAACTAATTATCCATTCTATGTGCTCATTATCAACACTTTAACCAGGCCAGAAACTCCCGAAACATTTCAAGTAGAAATCTCATCTCAAATTGAGATTTTGCTCAAATCCGAGTCCACATTTGAGCTCAAGTTCAAGCTTATTACATTTCACAGAATAAAACTAAAAAAGTGCTTTCTGTTTTGTGGTGCCAATTTTAAGTCCTGTCCGCCAAGGAAATTACCTTAAGGACTCATGTCAAATTTTAAAATGAGATTGATCTCAGATTGAGATGTTAAGGGAGATTGGAGCCAGTAGTGTGTTATCACAATGTCACAAACGCTAGCTATATTATATTATCAGGGCAAATATTCTGAAGTTTATATGTTTCGCAACAAATTTGAAATTATTTAAGACATTGGTTGCCTTTATTTTATCAAAAAAAAATCACTCATTTCAGTTTTAGTAAGAATAATAATAAAGAGACCACCAGTGTAAAACTTACACATGTGATTTATAAGTAAAATATGAGGTATAAAAAAATATTTTCATGCCGATTAAGGGTAAATCAAATGCCTGTCTATAGCTTGGTATATACAGATTGTTTGCTTTTGGTTGGTATTTCTGATTTTGCTATTTATTAAATAGTTTGAATATGTGCCCTGTTGTACTTCTGAGAATGAAATTTTTGCAAGACAAATTAATCAAATTTAAATTTACATGGAAATGCCTGTGCCAATTAAATAACAGCACATTTAAAATTTGTTTCTATTAACAACTTGTCAATTCTGATTTTATTACATTAAAAAAATGTCAATTGATTTCATTCTTTGAATTGCTAGTTAACATGGTTGAAGAATGTGTTGTTTGCAATTGGAACGCACTAATCTTGCTGCCTTAATTTGCATCACAACCAATCATATCTGCAATACTGTTGTTGTTGTGTATCACGATCGATTCACCTGACCTGTCATTAAATGTTAGTTGCCATTACTTGACCAACCATTACCTGACCTGCCACTTCCTGACCTGCCATTACCTTACTTGCCATTACCTTACTTGCCGTTACCTGAGTTGCAATAACCTGACCTATTACAACCATTGCCTAATGCATGATCTGATGCTATTACCCGACCTACTATTATATATGACAACATTAAGGGGGTCAAGCTATCAATACATATACTAGTAGTAGAGAAGTTAAGCAGGGTGTTACATGTATAAGTATTTTTGCAAACTGAGTAATTGTTTTCATAGCTTGCTAGACGAGGAAGATCAAGGTCAAGGTCTAGGACGAGGTCAGGCTCTGTATCCAGGGCATCCAGGTCAAGATCTAGGACAAGGTAATTTAAGATTTTATGTAATAAGATTGTACTAAAAAAGCATCAATTGATTACGTGAATGACCATTACGTAGCGCATACTGGCATCCCTGTCATTTAAACCAGTAGTTTTATTTAAAATACATGTCTGAATGCTTTCTTTTGATATATAAACAGATTTGCATGCAAAGTCTTGATATTTTGAATGATAATGGTTACAAATAAGCATGATACACTTTGAACTTGAATGATACCTTTGCTTGCACTTAATTTTGAAGGAATGGATTCATGTCTTCATATTGACAATGTCATGATGTGTCACAGTGTTCAGTTTTCTTGTGTAACAGTTTGAGTTGTTTCTTGATCATAAATCACGACCAGTTGTTAGCACTGTGTATCTACGAGGGGCGTTTCAAAAGTTCCAGGAAAAGTGCTCTATAGTGTTTATCGTATGTTCAAATTACTTCAAACTTTGCATTTAAATAGAACAATTCATGATACATATTGTACCATGAATCAAACGCACGAGGGTATGTCGTGCAAAATGGCGCTGCTGTCATAGTAACGTCAGTAATGGCTACCCGGGGCAAATTTGACGTTACGTCGTAGAAATGGTCAAAGTAACCAACATATTGTCCCCAACCAAACTGCAACCAATCAACTACGACATAAAATTACTGTATGAAACATTTGCGAAGGGCGGTATAACATCAGTTTGTTCAATTTATGCCATAGTTTAAATATTACCACTTTTGTCTTCATGTGTATTTGTCGCCGTATTAGAATCACCCGTTAAATGTCAGTAAATCATTGGAATATTACGAGTTTTTGTCTTTGGCAGGAAAATTAAGACTTGAAGCAGTAGAATTTATAACTACTGCCTGTTTAGAACCTTGCATGTAAGTTGGTAGGATGTATGCATAGTATGAACGCTTCCAGACTGCCAGTGTTACTGCTACAGATGATCACAGGAAGGTATGGCCTGTTGTGAATCAGACGCCAGGCGTTGCGTTTGACGTTTCTGCTTGATTTTGTGACGCTTTCGAATGCTTTGCAAACGGACCCTGGAAGTGTATATCTTGAAGTGAGGCATTTTTGTAGAACATAAAGCATTGTTGTTATTGTATCAGGTGAATTGTGTGTGCCCTTTGGCTGACTGAGTGAGATTTAGTCAGAACATGTTAATAACGTACGGTCAGAGAAAACGTTGCCCCGGGTAGCCATAACTGACGTTACTATGGCATCCGTGTAAATTTGTATGACACATCCTTATTCCATCAATTCAAACTACAATATGTATCATGAATTATTCTATTTAAATGCAAAGTTTGTAGTAATTTGATCGTAAGCTAAATATGATAGAGCACTTTTCCTGGAACTTTTGAAACGCCCTACGTATATTGTATGTGCAATGGTCTTAGGACGTTATGTAGAAAGTTAATATGTAATTTGGTTGTAAACTCGTTGTTTTAAGTAGATGGGCCATTATTTTCATCCCGAGTAGTTGGAGCATACATAGGGCAATTTAGCCACTTATGATTCTCATATGAAAATCATATGATTCTCATATTAAACCTTACGTATGATAATGAAATGAAACGTGGGCAATATGATTCTCATATGAAACCTTTCATATAATGAGAATCATTTGTGGCGAAATTGCTGATGTACCAATGCTATTAAATACGGTATGTTACAATGCAATGCAATCATCCTCTACTTCTCCAAGTACACATATGATACATTTTTTGCGATAAATTCTCCTGTACACTTAAAGTGAACTTTCGAGTTTTTCTTATTACAGGACAACAAGTACTACGGTATGTACACCTTCACTGATGTGGCCAATACTTTGCAGACCTGTTTGATCTATAGACATGTATTGTTGAAATATATGTGCTTCATAATATTACAATGTTCACTTAATTCTCAGTACTAGCGCCATATGAATGTAGCTCATTGTGAATGATAATTAAGTACACTGATAAGCAGTATACTCCCATAATAGAATGTTAAATTAAATAACAAATATGATATATTCAAACTTTAACCTGCACATGTATTATATACATTTAAAACTTCCTCAATTTTATATTTTGTAACTCAGCTATGAAATGATACAGAATTTAAAAAATGATACACCTTTCCTATTTCTGTCAATAGTTGCTGTTGTTTGGGAAGTGATATAAATATTTAATGGTTGCCATGGTAACTGGAGCAATAAATTCTCTATTAATGACTTCCAGCCATTTAAAATTTCAAGGGTTTCAATACTAACTAATAAAATATTCATATTTTATCGACATTATAAAACCATATGGTTAAACTATTCAAGTGATGACACCTTCATAAATAATGCTAAATAGTCATTTCAAAGCTAAACGTTTTAATAAAACCTTACTGAAAACAGGTCTGCACACCAAGAAAGGTAATATTAATTTGCAACAACTTTTCCCTATTTCTAAAAAAAATGAGATTCTTTTCATTTTTTCTATTTCTTTAGTTTGTGTCATATACATGTATTGTCAAATTGATCTTATTAATAGTTCATAGATAACATAGAATTAGTTACTCGGTCTTATATTTAACAGTAATTAAAGCATGCATGGTGAGATCAAAGAATAATGATTATTATCAAACAGCTGTCAGATCTAATTAAATTAATGAAGTCAATTAATGTTGAGTCATAATATTAAGGCCACAGTCGTTGTATTTTTAGATTTGCATGAGATTTATAAAAATTGTGCAGATGGATGGAGGTAATGGAAAGGGTCTTAAGCATTTCCATTCTCCCCTGACCCCTGGACAGCATTTTTAAAAAAATCTTGTATCATAACGATATACAAATGTAGCCTAACATCTGAGTATTGATTGAAGATCGGTTGAACTACTGCCATTACTAGTATTATGTATAGGGTCCTGTGGAATATTTAAAACATAATTATGGATGGAAGCCTTGAATTTTTAGGTGTACCATTATGTACTACTAGGTAAAAGTCTGACACTAATAACAAAGAAACACCTCATATTTTTCTTATATTTTTTTCTGCATATGATTTCATTTTATGCATTGTAACTGAGAATTTTCCAAAAATGCTATTTGATTTAATATAATTTATGTAATTAACTTCTATCATTCATCAAATTCGTCTTGTCCTTCTTGGGTTTCTTATAGATCTGTACTAGTAAGTAGTTAGGGCTTGTGGAAGGTCAAAGTAGTATATAGATATGTTTGATACGTAGACCCAGAATAGGATTGTATTATCATCTAAACCAATATAACCCATCTGCCAAACATTGATGGTTCCAAGTATCGTTAAATCCTTATGAGGTATTTAAAATATTGGTAGAAAGAGTTGGCTATCTTCTTTAGTCCTCTAACCTTTTTCACTTGACACTGGTTCATACTAATCTTACCATTTTCATATTCATAGCTCTAGACATATATTTTATGTTCACCATTATTGTTGTGTTTGTTTAATGTATTTCTATTCTATTCAAACCCTATATTTCATGTTGTATTTATTTGTGTATATATCGCTGGCTTAGAATGAGAAGGTCGTAGCTACAAAATCGATATATTGAGAAAACAAGAGGAAACTGTAATTTACTCTTTACCTTTGGGAAAACACGTTTTTTAAAACATCAGTTTGGTCAACATGACAACTTCCGATTTTCATGAAAATAGGCTCATAAGAAGCGCCTTGTAGTGTAGATTTCAAATATAGGTTAGTCTTATAAGGTCTCAATCTAAGTCATCAGTATATATCATTTTCTACATTATTCATCTGTCTATCATTGTGGCCTACACTATGTACATGTAGTTTTGTCAGATGCTAGTTGTTGTGTTTTACATTATAGAATTACTAACTTTCCATTTGTAATATTCCTATCAACCTTAACATGTCACACAGTTTTTAACACACTATAAATAATAGAACTTTTTTAAATTATCATTCACTTTATATTTCAGGGACGTAGCTGCCCATACGCAAATACGCACGTGCGTACGCTGTTTGAAAAACTGACAAAATTTAAGTGATATAAAAATGCAATAAAATGCAATGCCTAACCCGGGTGAGGCATATTTTCCATGTGATAAAACGTAATTCATATAGAAACTATCAAACGTGTTTTGAATTGAAATTTTCTGACTTAATTTTTAATCACTTAAGTAGCTTAAATACAAATTAATCATGTTGAAATGTATTTGTGTTACAAGCATAATTGCATTTTTGCTAGCTCGCTTCGCTCGCACAATGCATTTATTAGTGAACAGTATGAATTAGATATTAAGTTTGTGTGATACATCATGGACGTACATACGTACATGTGTCTATCCATTCCATGGATACGTGTTGGCTAGCCAGAGAATATGAATAATTCCGAAGCAGCAACATTACTAACTACATGTATTTAGTTTTTACGTATTAATGTTTGACAACCAAAAAGTCAAAATTCCGGGGATGCGGGTGCCTTATGACGTATATTTAATTAGCATTTTAACGCTACTAATTAATCTTTAGCCACTTTAATTAAGAAGTGTCCATTAGTGTCCTGTCATAGTAAATACCAAGAAATATGATATACTCGAGTATTAAACGAAATCATACTAGTGTGTTTTAAAAATATAAAAAAATGGAATAGAATCAATGTTTATCATGCCATATATTACGCTATACTGTGGTCTGAAACTACTCCTGAATGCACGTACGGCTTCGTAGAAATAAAAAAAAAAACCAGGGGAGCATGCCCCCGGACCCCCTAGCAACTTAGCAACTCCCTTATCATGTGCGTACACTGAAAATATGCCCCGCTACGCCCCTGTATTTGTTTGATATTTAATGTTACTATAAAATACTATATCTTAAAACATACTGTGTATAGTATAGGTAATTATTAACTTAACTTATAAAAGTGTTTTACAAACAACCCTTGTTTTCTTTGAAAGATGAAATGGTCTACTAGATATATATGAAATATTGGAAAAAATAGGGGTTTAAATGGAAAGCAAGTTTTGATACTGAAAACAGCTCCACTAAATTGATTTAATGTTTTTGTAAATATCAAATTTAAGCCTTAAGGTGACATTGAATATGGATGATAGATAATAGTTTATTCTGGTATTATAAAACAGTACCCACTTTATAGTTATATAGCTTGGCTATATTGACCTGAGCCTGACCTTTATGCAAGAATATATTACAAGGTTCTTGCTTTGAATACTGTAAACCTAGAAATTATTTCGCGCAATTTAAGTTTGCGGTGTTCGCGGTTTATAAAAATCCGCAAAAGTAAATAGCCCCGAACATGTCCAGGACAAGAAAAACGCGAAAGTTTCTTGTTTTTGAAGGAAATTCATCATTTTGGTACGACGTTTATAAGACTGTAAATTATAAGTGCTATTTTGTCAAAATATGGAATGTTAAGTGTATGTACTTTTTCTGAATAAAGCCTTTTATGATCACGGTACAATAATGAAAACACTTCAAAAAAACATTCTTGAAAACGTGATTAACAATACAATCAATATATGAACATGCGTGTAAATAGCGCTGTTTATTACCGGGTATGTCATTATACAAAATGACTGACAGTGTCAATAAAACTGTGAAAACATTACGAGCATAGTTTTCAATTTGTGTCAACAAATACAATAGGTAACTATCTTCATCATAAAGAGTTTGAGAGGGTTTAACGAAGGCGAGAAGTATAATTAAGAAGCAATTATATACGAACCGAGCAATGTATGTGACAGGTTTTAATATCAATAATTTTGTCACTATGCGATTTAGTTTTCGCGGAGTTTGCGGGAGACTAAAAAAACGCGAAAGTTTGTAGCCGCGAATATGCCGACAATCAGCAAAACGCGAAAATTTGTAGCCGCGAAAGTTTCTAGGTTTACAGTATATAAAATATTTCAAAAAATTTGTGGTTTAAATAGAAAGCAAGTTTTAATACTGAATCAAATTTTAGCTTTTAGGTGACATTGATTATGGATGATAGATATTAGTTTATTCTGGTATCAAAAAACAGTACCCCTTTATAGTTATACCTATTAATAAATGTACAGGGTATTATATAATCAAGATTAATAATTGAACAATTATTAATCAATATCACCACATACAGTATTGATATTGTATTTCTTCATGTACGGTACATATTACAGATGATATAATGTTGTTGAAATACCGCATATTTATGAATATGTTTAAACTAAAAGTTGTGAGCATTTGAACAGCTCTATGATAGAAATTAAATGGTTTCACATCAGAGCTGAACATGTAGATGTATAGATTATTGATATATTTATTAAGTATATGATCATTTTCCAGCATTTTTAAAGAAGGCACATATAAAACTGTGTGTGACATTAGATGTGTGTGTGCGCTGGTGTGATTTTACTGCTTAGCGTTGCATTGTACGTGTTTGGCTTGCTTCTAGTTTCACCTAGCTGTATGACCGTTGTGATAGCATGCAGTCAACCATCAGCATATTCTCATACCTACAAACTTACTGGATTTAAATTTTCAATGTTGATTGACATGTAATCTTGTATTTGTAGCTTACACTCTGTCGATACATTAGCCCTGTGATTGACATATCATCTTGTATTTGTAGCTTATACACTGTCGATCTGTTAGCCCTATGATTGACATGTCATCTTGTATTTGTAGCTTACACGCTGTCGATACATTAGCCCTGTGATTGACATGTCATCTTGTATTTGTAGCTTATACACTGTCGATCTGTTAGCCCTGTGATTGACATGTCATCTTGTATTTGTAGCTTACACACTGTCGATACATTAGCCCTGTGATTGACATGTCATCTTGTATTTGTAGCTTACACTCTGTTATCTGTTAGCCCTGTGATTGACATGTAATCTTGTATTTGTAGCTTACACACTGTCGATACATTAGCCCTGTGATTGACATGTCATCTTGTATTTGTAGCTTACACTCTGTTATCTGTTAGCCCTGTGATTGACATGTAATCTTGTATTTGTAGCTTACACACTGTCGATACATTAGCCCTGTGATTGACATGTCATCTTGTATTTGTAGCTTACACTGTCGATCTGTTAGCCCTGTGATTGACATATGATCTTGTATTTGTAGCTTACACTCTGTTATCTGTTAGCCCTGTGATTGACATATCATCTTGTATTTGTAGCTTATACACTGTCGATCTGTTAGCCCTATGATTGACATGTCATCTTGTATTTGTAGCTTATACTCTGTTATCTGTTAGCCCTGTGTTTGACATATTATCTTGTATTTGTAGCTTATACACTGTCGATCTGTTAGCCCTATGATTGACATGTCATCTTGTATTTGTAGCTTACACGCTGTCGATACATTAGCCCTGTGATTGACATGTCATCTTGTATTTGTAGCTTACACTCTGTTATCTGTTAGCCCTGTGATTGACATGTAATTTTGTATTTGTAGCTTACACACTGTCGATACATTAGCCCTGTGATTGACATGTCATCTTGTATTTGTAGCTTACACACTGTCAATCTGTTAGCCCTATGATTGACATGTCATCTTGTATTTGTAGCTTATACACTGTCGATCTGTTAGCCCTATGATTGACATGTCATCTTGTATTTGTAGCTTATACACTGTCGATCTGTTAGCCCTGTGATTGACATATCATCTTGTATTTGTAGCTTACACTCTGTTATCTGTTAGCCCTATGATTGACATGTCATCTTGTATTTGTAGCTTATACACTGTCGATCTGTTAGCCCTATGATTGACATGTCATCTTGTATTTGTAGCTTACACACTGTCAATCTGTTAGCCCTATGATTAACATGTCATCTTGTATTTGTAGCTTACACACTGTCAATCTGTTAGCCCTGTGATTGACATGTCATCTTGTATTTGTAGCTTATACACTGTCGATCTGTTAGCCCTGTGATTGACATGTCACCTTGTATTTGTAGCTTACACTGTCGATACATTAGCCCTGTGATTGACATGTCATCTTGTATTTGTAGCTTACACTCTGTTATCTGTTAGCCCTGTGATTGACATGTCACCTTGTATTTGTAGCTTATACACTGTCGATCTGTTAGCCCTGTGATTGACATGTCATCTTGTATTTGTAGCTTACACTCCGTTATCTGTAAGCCCTGTGATTGACATGTCACCTTGTATTTGTAGCTTACCCGTTGTCGATCTGTTAGTCCTGTACGTTACCGAACTCTCAGCCCAGTTACATACCGTCCATTGAGTCCAATGAGATACCGTACTGTGGGATCAAGTCTTACCTACTCAGACAAGCTGGAACTTGATTTGGCTATTGCACGTGAGCGAGGAAGAGCACGTGCCAGGGCTATATATGGAACACCACTCACCTACTACTCACCAACTGTAAGTATATTATTTTAATACATTACTTCCTTGACATTTTACACTACCCCTTATGTGGGTAAATAAACTTTCGGATTATTATAAATTGTAAACTTAGTGTCTTAGTTCAAATACATAATTATGATAGTATTATGATTTGGAAAATTAATTTGTCAACGATTGTTTTTCAACCAAAATACTGGTTGGCTATGCTATTAGTTTGTACAGTTCAAATAAATGATATGCTGTCTTCTCATTGCATTGAAAACATGATTCTATTTTACAGTTTGGAAGATACCGTACTCTGGATGATATAGATATCGCTCTCAGTCGTAAATACTACTGGTACTAGTGTGATACTGAGGTAAGTCAGATACTAAATCAAGGGCTCATTGTAAAACTATGGTATATGTCTCTATGAATTGATGTAGTTATCACAGTTTGGTACTGTGCCCTCGAAATATGCATTAATATATTGTTTAAACTCCGCTCAGGCTTTCATTCTTTTTTCTTTTTGTTTCATTCTGTTAATTAGCAAAAGTTTTACACACTGGTATTTATCCGTGCTCTGAATGTATTTGTCATTCAACTCACATGTGTACTGTTAAAATTATTACCGATATGTCTCAAATAATTATAGCCTGACATCTGTCTTGTCTGTTTGGATGTCACAAAGATTATCCATGCTAGTTTTCCTTTCACTGAAACTTCACATTAATCCTTAGTACCATTAGCCTACTTGTACATATCGATGGCTAAGAACCAGAAGTTGGTAACTACAAAATCGATATATTGAGAAAACAAGAGAAAACTGTCTGTAATAGACCTACTCCGGATCTGTAGGTACAAATAAACTTCTACCGTTATAATCCGTGCAATACATGAATATTCATATCTGGACAATACAGTTGAGGTCAGTTATGTTTGCATATGAATACAAAACCAGTCTAACTAGGCCAGATTTGTTTGTACCTACATGTAAATTAATGGAAAAAACACCTTGCACAGAGTTCCGGATATAAACTATTTAGTCTTTACCTATGGGATAACACGTTTTTAAAACTTCATTTTGGTCAACATGACAATTTCAGATTTTCATGAAACTAGGCTCATAAGAAGCGCCTTGTGAAGCAGATTTCAAATATGTATGGGTCTTATAAGTTCGTTAGTAGCAGTTTCTAAGCCATCGATATCGTCAGATAGTTATTGCTTGATTATGAGCCATTTTGGTGAAACACACATTTTTTTGTCAAGAACCCCTCTTACTAATTCATGAGATTCGGATATATCGAGAACCATGCTTATCTCGAGCATTGGCTTGTCCAGTTGAGTCCTCGAGATAACGAAGTTATACTGTAGTACTATTAAATCATACTTTTCATGCTACCTGATTAGTAGAATATCCTTACCATAACTAATACACGACACACATAGATTTAATGGTAATTGTATGTTCTCTATATATTTTCAGATCGGTGGTTTTGGATGATTTCCAAATTCAATTAAAGATAGAACAGATTAAAACTGATCATATAGGACTTACACGTTAATGGAGGATATGTGCTAATTGATGACTATCTAATTGTATTTATTGATTATTCATCTATAAATCAATGGTTCAGTGCGAAACCAGTACATGTTGATAACAGAAGAACTTCCTGCAGTTTTGCCCCGAACCATTGATTTATAGAAATTCTTATATATGATAATATATATTTAATTACTACAGTCCCTTTTTATAGTATTTGTTGTTATTGTTCAGGGTTTTATTTAGACTGTGATATTACATTAAACATTCAGTTAGGCCAGAATCTACATTCCTATAGCGTATCATTCCGTCACTGTCAGACCACTGGTTTTCATTGTGCATTTATGTTAAGAACTAATTTAAGATGGAGAGTTTCAGAACTATGAAAAGAAATCAGAAACAAGAAAAAAAACTATTATTTATGAATGTTTTTGAAAAGTTTAAGAAATAAGTGGGCAATAACCTATTAGCAGTAACTTTGTATTAAAAATGGTCAGTACCTACCCAGTTACCTACCCCAGTTGATGCGAATCTCAAACTATTATTTTAAAATGCTTATTTTACACTTGTAGTGAAATATACTGATATCTAAATTTTTAGACATTCCTTACTGTATTCATCATAGTTCATATTATTATATATATAAATTCCCAATTAATTATGAGGTCACTACTAAAGCTTGTTTTCTAGTTATCTTTCTTGTTGAAGTCGGTTAGGTTATAATTGAAATTTTACAAAACTTCTGAAAAAATATTGAACTGTTATTGATGGATAAAAAGTTTTCATCAAGACTGAAAGACACAAATATTAGGTACTATAGGAGCAATGTTTGTTGCATTTGTTCAGGAAGACTATAAACAAACATTTTAAGTTTGGCCTGATTGTGTGGTTTAAGAAGCATGTATTGTTATTGACTTTTGAGCTTTCTTGTTATGGGTTGTGATAAGTGAGAAAAGATATGGGAATCTTTTATTTTATTTTGTTATTGTGCTTATTAAATATGTGAAAGAACTTGTTGTCCTCGACATGCTCCCCCTGTTTGATGTCTGTTTATCTCATGTATAGTGGTACTTGGCTAGAAAATGTCTCAAAACATACAACAGTAATACAACAGTTATACTATGTAAACCAGCTATATGGTAATTTAAGTTGATTACCAGACTGTGAAATAATAAATGTGGACTTTCCTTGAGAAATATTCTGTATAAAAAGTATCTGTTTGTAGTTTTTACATTATTTGTTATTTATATTCTAAGCTGTGATACTATATGGATTTTAAATGTTAATGTTAGTTTTTGCTGTACTTTACTTTTATAAAAATCTACCAAAAATGTTAACCATCTTATTAAATGTTTCTTTTCCATTCTTATAAATTATAAAAAATATTTCTTATTTTCTTATAAATTTTAGATGTATTTGGTTTGCACAAGTGGCCATTTTAACTTTCAACTGTGCCATTTTAAGTGTGTTTTTCTTTCGCTTTTTCTATATTAAAATTCTACTTTAAAGTCTTACAATTACACATGAGATTAAATCACCGAATGATTGTGTAAATGGCAAAGAACATGACATTTAAATCTGAATTTTATAATTGACCATTATTCATTTTCAACATATTTGTGTGTACAGTTAATCTCTGGTGGTTTTGATTTTGCAGAATCATGTATATATAAATTATACCAAATTGTATTGGCAGCTTGAAATAACTTGTGGCATAGTCCAGCATTTCGTGTGTTTGTGTTGTTTGTATATACACCAGGTTTTAAGTGCTTGTTTGTTATTCACCAAATCAAATATAAAATCCACTCGACCAGCGACTCGTACAATGACTTACTTGACTTAGTCCTCTTCATCCCGGCTGAGACATATGGCCGCCACCACAGCTTGTGACTTGTACGATACGTAGTTGTTAAAGCAGTGTGGGACAAAGTAAAGCATTTACTGGAGGTTTGCAGATAATCGAATTACATCCTGAGGTTACCTATTTGTAGTTATTTTTGTCAATATAATACCATGACCTAATTGTGTCCCCATGCTAATTTGGTTATCAAGATATGAGTGTAACCTGCACATTTTGGATCAATACTTGATACTACCTTACATTATCATTAGATATGACTCTTGTCTGTTATTAATAGGTAACTTCATAGTTTAGTAAAACGTTCTTACATTTAGCCAGTGTCTTGGTAAATATTTTTTTTTTTAAATAAGTAAATTTTGAGTCATGAAACCACCTAAACATTATGATATGTAAGGCATGAACAAAATGTTATTTTCCAGTAACCTATTCTAAAGTAAGAATTTGCTATTTTTGCATAGCTTTTTTTCAAGGGTAATTGTGGATTCTCTATGTAAAAATATAATAAATAAAAAATACATTTTCGATCAACTTACCCCATCTTTTAGGCAAGTTACTGGAAGTAAACATTTTTTGGCAAGGCCAAATGATTTAACAACAGCTAAGTGGTGCTTTAATAAACAACCAACACTGCCTTGGTTTCAGTTTGCTCAATAAATGGTCAGTGATATAAAAACGATCCTGTCTTCAATTATCTAAGTGAATATTGAAATATTGAAGACAATACAATCGTGGTATATAGTAATTTGGTGTCAGTGTCAGAATGGCTAGGCAGGACCTGCTTGTTTTATCTATGTGGTGATAATGTGTAACAAACCCAATGTTTACATGTGTGAGGCTTCAACTGTATTCACTTGTATATCCTAGTTGTATTGTAGTTATTTTATTAATAAATATCTTTGTAGCAACTGGATGTTTGTTATTTACATGACCAGCAGTCAATGTATTATCCATGTGTGGCATGTTGAATATGATAAAAATACCAGTACACCAAGTACAACAAGAAATGCACATGTTGCATTTTCTCCATTGTAGTTATGTTATTGTTTATATGACAATACAAGCATAGAGATGTTTGTAAAACACATATGCCCCTAATGGCAGCCTAATTGTCGGAAGTGGTAAAGGTCACAGTGACTTTGACCTACGGACCTCAACGGGTGATTTCTACTGTTGATGGCCAACCCCTATGTGAAGATCCTAGGGCAAAGAGTTCTTTAGTTTTTGAACTGAAGTCATTTTGGTCTACCATCAGACCGACCAATGGACATGATTGTGTAAAGAAATAACCCCACATCAAAGATAGGGGTATAATTATAGCTTCCAGTTACATAGGCTACAGGTAACTGAAAATAGGTAATTTAAAGTCATGTATTTCTGGGAAATTAAACTTCAGCAAAATCGACCTGGAATTCTTGGTTGCAATGATTTTTTTTGAACATACAAGGTTGTCATCAATCATTTTCTGCTCTTGTGTCCAAAACAACTGTAGTTTGATTTGTTGTAGTTCATATTTCTCTTTTGTCATTGGGTATTAAAATGATCAGCCCAGTCTACGAAATTATTGAATGATCTTTGTATTAGCAAAAGAACTTCAATGCTTCCAACAATTATAGCACACCACAGTTCACTGTTCTGTGTGACCTTCAAGGAAAGCAATAAGGTGATCAAAATCATCTATCTAACCTACTCATGTGTATCAGGGCCAAAAATTTATCTCGAGGATCGCGATGATTGAATACATTAGGAGGAGAAGGAATCCAGTTTCATGAATTTCTACAGCTAAATCCACACATGTAGAAAACATAAATTATGATCATTGGCATTCTGTATCAGGATCGTGTTGACATAAGTAAATAATAGATGAGATAGGACTATATTTCTACACTAAATGTACTCAATAAAAAGTGGAGAAGAATTCCCTTTTTGTTTTCCCATAGATTTTTGTATAACTTAGAAAGAACTGGTTACGCCCCTAAATATCGTAAGTATTAAGATTTGTATTTTCAGAAAGAAATATCCAGAAGCAGCATGTGTGAAGATCTCAGTGCCTGCTACTCACTTTCATCTTCACCGAAAGAGCAGAAAGAGTTGTGCTACATGACAACTTGTGGCCATGAACACACTAGGTCTATCAAGTGATTGTCAGGACCTAGAGGATATTTTGAGTGACCTTACAGCGCACATTACTCATTATGATAGATGGCTCAATCGGGAAGCTAACCTACGTGGGCCCATCAATAATTTCGTGAACTAATTCCACTGTTTCATAACGCTTTGACATAGCTTATCGTAAGTTTGCATCGTCAAAGATAATTTATTCCCCAATTAATTGAGCATGGAAAATGCTTGCTGACGTAAGGTTTATGACGTCATAGCAACATTCGAACGTTGTTATTTTTTGTCAATTTTGTGTAACCCATCCACTTTGTCTCCATGGTTACTCGGCAGAAATGGTATGTGCCGAAAAAATTTATTTCTGAAATACGAAGCAGGCATCCTATTATATTATAATAATAATAATATTAATAATAACGACTTTATTTATAGAGGCAACATAGTTACGCATTTGCCCAATCTTCCCCACGAGCCTCTGAAATTAAACACATTTACATAATATATACAACAACAATAATTACATCAATTGGCAAAAATGAGAAATAAAAGCAATTCAATCATGATAGGAATAAACACAGTGCAATATAAAAACAGTAATGTCACCTTAAAATATATACATACATTTACAATATCAGATATCAACTTGTTTCCCAATATTTGTTATCTTATATAGATTGGTTTTTCCAAGACATTACATACTTGTTTTTGAAAGTGTGCAAATTTTCAGCTGAGCGTACCTCTATAGGTAAGGTATTCCAAATCATGGGACCAGAGTAATCCAGTGATTTTCGAGCGAATTCTAAATTTGGTTTCTGTACATAGAGATTTTGTTTACAATCTGATGATCTTAAATTGCGAGTTTGAACCTCATGAACTTTCTGACATTTATCTTCGAAATATGCTGGACAAATGCCATTTAGTGATTTGTATACAATAATAGATTTTCTGTAATTAAGTCGCTCCGGAAAAGTCATCCAATTTAGAGTAGCAAATAGTTCTACTGATGGAGTATCAAAGTCTTTGTCAAGAATTACTCTGGCTGCTCGCTTTTGAAACCTGATTAGACTTTCGATTTGACTGTTGCTACAATTTCCCCATATAGAACAACAGTAATCTAAATGGGGGAGTATATATGCATTGTAGAACAACTTTCTGATTGGTATATTTATGTAGTGTTTTATTCTTTGCAGAAGATATAGTTTTGAATTGCATTTTTTAATGACCATATTAACTTGACTTTTCCAGTTGAGGTTCTTGTCAACTTGAACCCCTAAAAGGCGCTCTGAATCAGACAAGTCAATTTGATTTTGTGCTAAATGTAGAGAGAGACATTGATTTGATTGAGTTTTGTTTGTAGCACTTATTGTCATTGCTTTTGTTTTTTGGCATTCAATGCCATTGAATTGTTTTGACACCATGAATATATTTTATCTATATTATTTTGAAGGTTAGTTTGGACTTCTTCATAGGATTTACCTATGGCAGTTAGAGTAGTGTCATCTGCAAACATATCAGTGAAGATATTTGTTAGTTCTGCAGGCATATCATTGATGTACATTATGAATAATATAGGCCCAAGGACAGAGCCTTGTGGGACGCCTGATGTGATGTGACCTGCTTCTGAGAGTTTCCCAGACACACAGACCTTTTGATATCTGTTTGTCAAATATGATTTGAACCATTGGAGTGATGCTGGACTGAAATTGTATGATTTCAATTTGTTTAGAAGTGTTGAGTGGTTTACTAAATCAAATGCCTTCGATAAGTCCAGGAAGACAGTTCCAACAAAGTTGTGTTCATTAATGGAATTAATCCATCGGTCAACAATCGAGTTTAAAGCTGTTTCACAGGAGTGGTTAGCTCTAAATCCTGATTGGTTTATATATATTAGGTTGTGCTCTTCCAGGAATGTTTTTAAATGGTCAGAAATATGACGTTCAATAATTTTAGACAAGATCGGAAGTACAGAGATTGGCCTATAATTATTTTTGTCACATTTTGAGCCCTTCTTGTGGATAGGTGTTACCTTAGCTATTTTGAACTGATCAGGAAAGACATTTTCAGAAATACTTAAATTCAGTATATGAGTTATATGTCTGGATATCACTTCTGCCGAGATTTTCAAAAATTTTGGACTTAAGCCATCTAATCCTGCAGACTTTGTCGGATCAAGAGTCTTGAGCTGCTTTTCAACATACTTCTCATTCAACAAAGGGATTTCAAACATTGTGCTAGATATATTTACCTCAGAACTTCCTCCTTTGTGTGTATTGTCATAATTATTAGGAAATGACTGGAATATATTTATGAAGAAATCATTAAATGCATCAGCAGTCTGTTTGGGATCTAAGATTGGATTGCCCTCATTGTCATTTATTAAATTTGTTTGAGTTTTGGAAGTTTCTCCAGATAGGCATTTCAAGTTTGTCCACAATGTAGTTGAATCTTTTTTATGGTTTTTATTGATAGTGTCCGAGAAATATGATTTTTTAGCATTCCTTATCTTACATCTTACTCTGGTTCTCTGCCTTTTATAGTTGAAATTATCTTTAATGTATTTGTAATGATCTCTTTGTTTTATTGCTGAGTGGATTTCTTTTGTATACCATTCAGGTTGATTTGTATGTTTTACCCTTTTTGATTTTATGGGTGCATAAGTTTAAGTTTAAGTTTAAGTTTATTTTATTTGATATAACGCCTATTTTTATACATAAATATATATTCAATGGCGTTGTACAACATAATGTAACATTTTATAACAATAACATATATATAAAGGTATTAAAATAAATACTATTGACAATAATAAAATTAAAATAAAGCTGATCATAAAATACAATTCATTTGACAGAATTAAATAATGATGTAAAAGCGATTCAATTAAAAAGCATATTATCACAGTAATAAACGAGTTACATGCATCAGTGTACAATATTTATAAAATGCTTAAAACAGTTCATAAAAATCTCTAAAAAAGTGAGTTTTCAGCTTTTTCTTGAACAGGGTAATGGACTCAGATTTTCTAATTTCTACAGGTAAAATGTTCCACAATTTTGGACCAATGGTACCAAAGCTTCTATCGTTAAAAGTCTTATATTTGTTAAAAGGAATAGCATAACTACAGTCAGACACAACAGAGGATCTCAACCCTTGCCTTCCTGGAACTTGTTGATTTAAAAGCTCTGACAGATACGATGGTGCGTTCCCTACATGACAGTTGTACATGAAGCATAATATTTTGAATTTAATCCTGGCTTTCACCGGCAACCAATGCAGTTCAAACAGTGCATGTTTAGAGCTGTCATATTTATTCCAAAAGAGAACAAGTTTGGCACACATATTTTGAATACGCTGCATCTTTTGAATTTCGCTTTCAGCTATCCCATATAAAATTAAATTGCAATAATCAAGGTGAGAAATGACCAAAGATAATACTAGTTTCTCAGTTGCAGCTCTAGTTAAGTATTTTCTGATATTCTTTATTCTAAAATAATTCAACATGGCTGTGCGGCATTTGCGCTTAACATGTTCTTTAAAGTTCAATGATTCGTCAAGGAAAGCACCAAGGTATCTGATAGTAGGCTCACGTTTAATATTGTCACCAGCAACGTTCACAGATTTTGTTGAACACTTTTTCAATAGTGACTTGCTACCGAATATAATAAATTCAGTTTTAGAAGAGTTCATTTTGAGTTTATTTTGGTTCATCCAGTCATTTATAGTTAACGCACATTGTTAAATTTCACCAATTGCTTCCAACTCTGCCGTATAAGATATTGGACAAAACTGTTTACTAGCAATGTGGTCATCAGCAAATCCATATACTGAGATTGATTGTGGAATAACATCAAATAGGGTCCCAGCGTATGTTAAGTATAACCAGGGACCAAGACAGCTTCCTTGAGGTACACTGCATACCAGTTGACGATCTGCTGATAGAGCAGAATTGACACTCACTTTACATGTTCGCGGCCTCAAGTAGGAATCAACCCACTTAAGTGCTGTATCGCAAATGCCATATTGTTTGTTAAGAACATCCAGCAGAATGCCGTGGTCGACAGTATCGAATGCAGCACTTAAGTCGATAGCGATAAGTGCTGTGACTTTCTTGTTTTCCATTCCTGAAAGTAGGTCATTTACCAGCCGAAGAAGTGCAGACTCACATGAATGGAACTTCCTGTATGCAGATTGGTTTTTAGGCAACAGGCTATGGGTGTCAACGTGGCTATTTAGTCTGTATAGCACGGCTTTTTCGATAAGCTATGACAGAAAAGACAAATTGCTCACTGGGCGATAGTTTGACAATGAAAGTTCAAGGCCAGCTTTCTTAAGTAGGGGTCTAACTATTGCTTGTTTATATTTCGTTGGGAAGATTCCTTGCTCTAAAGATAAATTTACTAGTTGAGTAAGGTTTGGCAGTAAAACATCTACATTGCATTTGAGAAGAGACGTTGGTAATGCATCCAGTTCTGAGGATGTAGTGTTAAGATCACTGATTAGTTTCTTTATTTCAGTTTCATTCAATGGAATAAAGCGGTCAAAACGAGGAACATCTTTTGATTTTGGTTCGAAGTGTTTATATTCACTAAGTGAAACACGGATTTTTGATATTTTCTCCATAAAAAAGTCAGCAAATTTTCGTTTTTTCTTTTTTAGCTTATGAATCTCGTTTACATACTGATTTCGGAGCGTCTTGTATTGCTCATGTTGGTGTTTTTCGCCGTGTTTTCTCCATACTCGCTCTGATTTACGCAGCGAATGTTTAAGTTTATGTAAATCTTCACTAAACCATGGTTTTGGTGGTCTACACACTTTAGTTTTCTCCTTTAGAGGTGCATGTTTGTCTAGTATATCGGCAATTTCGCATTCAAATTCATTCACGAAAGAGTCAATGTTGTCAGCTTCAACCTGGAGACAATTTAAGTCATTAGATAAATCTGCCATATTGATGCGTTTTAGGTTTCGAAATGACACCGTTTTACTAACAAGTGTTTCTTTTTTTACATCTAATACAACTTTGACAACACAATGGTCAGATATGAATGGTCCAGGTTCACACTTCAGTACATTAATGCCATCTACTTCCGTTATCGCTAAATCAAAAATGTGACCTTTTGTATGAGTACTAAAATCTACATGCTGTTCCAGGCCCATTGCATAAAGAGAATTACGAAAGTTTGAGATTGCACTATTTTCATCATCCTGACGTGTCTTTATCATAAAGTATATTTTAGATCATATAAGGAAGTACTAGCAATCTTTTATAAATTGACATATGAACTCAATATTGAATCGATTAACCAGTTATGATATTACAAATTAATCTTTTTAGAAATGTATTATCTACATCTATTTTACCTCATATGCAATACTTTCCTTTTCTACAGGTTTTGTTATTTATTCTATATAATCAAGAAGGCAATAAGGTTTCAATATAGAATCGATTAACCAACTATAATATTGCAAATTTATTAAACTACATGTATTCCTATTGAAATGATTTTTCCCACAACCATTTTCCCTTTTATTCAATCGTTTGACTTTCAACATATTTTTGTTATTTGTTATATACTCAATCTTTGTGACAATGTTTGTTTCTGTATCTATTCTTGCCTTTCTGGTTCTGGTAGGGGTCATCTCACAAATTATTCTATACAAATCCAAATATGGGTGATATTTCTATTTTGTCTTTAAATTGTAGAGGCCTTCAAGGTACTTTAAAGAGACTCCAGGTTTTTCAGTACTTAAAAGAAGCAAATTGTGACATTTTGTGTTTGCAAGACACTCATTTTAATGAGGATCAACTGAAAGACATTTATACTGAATGGGGATCGGAGCTGCTCCTCCAACTCCAGAGGCGTCGCTATACTTTTTTCGAAACAATTAGAATATAAAATTCATAACATAAAGTGTGACATAGATGGAAATTATGTTATACTCGATATTAATTTGGGGGAAACTAGATTGACTTTAGCGTCAATATATGGGCCTAATACTGACAAACCATCTTTTTATGAAAATATTTTTGAAGTAATTGATAGTATGGAAAATGAAACCTACATGTTATGCGGTGATTTTAATTTAGTTTTAGACCCTGAGTTGGACTACTGTAATTATAAACATATAAATAACAAACTCTCGCGTCTAGCACTATTAAATGAAATCCAGAATAGGGAACTTACAGATCCTTTTAGATATAACTATCCCGATACAAAACGATACACATGGCGAAGGACTAATCCATTACAACAGGCCAGACTCGATTTCTTTTTAATATCCCCGCTTTTATTAACGAATGTTTCTGATATACTAATTAAACCAAGTTTTCGATCAGATCATTCAATTATAATCTTGAAACTCAACTTTTCAAAGTTTAAACATAAATGCGGTCTATGGAAACATAACAACTCACTGCTAAACGATATAGACTACTTGAATGTAATCAATGAAACAATCAATGAAACTATCAGACAATATGCTCTGTCTGTCTACAATATCGATAAAATTCTTGAAAATCCTCCCTTGGACATACAATTTACAATAAATGACCAACTATTTTTAGAAACTTTACTTATGGAAATACGCGGAAAGTCCATCTCTTATAGCTCGTATAAAAAGAAAAATACAAATCAAAATGAAATTAATATAAAAAAGAAAATCGAGAATCTAGAAAACCCTCTCTTAGAAAAAAATATAGACACGTTAAACCAATTAAAAACCGAACTGAAGAATATTCAGGAAAGTAAATTAAAAGGTTATATGGTGAGATCGAAAGTTGACTGGGTTATAAATGGAGAAAAACCAAGCAAATTATTCTGCAATTTAGAAAAATATAACTATACAACAAAAACTATCAACAGACTTGTTAAAGCTGACGGAACCGAGTTAACCGATCAAAAGGATATACTGAACGAAGCATCGTATTTTTATAGAGAACTATATTCTAAAAAACAAAACGAGATAGACTCGGATATTTTTAACAATTTTATACACGATATAGACATACCTAAATTGACAAATGAAGAATCAAACTCAATAGAAGGTTTAATTACATTAAACGAATGTTCAGAAGTCTTGAAAACTATGGCTAATAATAAAAGTCCTGGAACGTCAGGATTCAGCTCTGATTTTTACAAGGTTTTCTGGAAAAGAATTGGTATTTTTGTTTGCAAGGCGCTAAATGAAGCTTTCTTATCAAATTCATTAACGATCACACAAACTCAAGGAATAATAACATGTATCCCAAAAGGTGAAAAACCAAGACAATTTCTCAGTAATTGGCGTCCAATTACACTTTTAAATAGTGTTTATAAAATAGGTTCTGGGTGCATTGCGAATAGATTAAAAAAGTATCTTGAAAAATTAATAAATACTGACCAAACAGGTTTTATAAAAAATAGATTTATTGGGGAAAACACGAGACTTATATACGACTTAATGAAACATACTGAAATAAATGATATACCTGGATTATTATTACTAATTGATTTTGAAAAAGCATTTGATTCTCTATCGTGGGAATTTGTACAGAAAAGTCTAACTTTGTATAACTTTGGAAATGATATAAAAAGGTGGTTCAATGTATTATATAAAGATAGTGTTTCAGCTATTACACAGTGTGGATTTTTATCCGACTTCTTTAAAATACAACGTGGTTGCCGTCAAGGTGACCCGTTAAGCTGTTACATCTTCATATTGTGTGCTGAAATTCTGTCCTTGAAAATTAGATCAAATAATAATATCAAAGGTATAAAAGTGAATAACGTAGAACACAAACTGTCACAATTTGCAGACGACACAACAATTATCCTAGATGGCTCTTCTGAATCTCTCAACGAAACCTTGAATATATTATCAGATTTTACATATCTCTCTGGACTCAAAGTAAATTTTGATAAAACCAAAATAGTCTGGATAGGTAAACATAAATATAGCTCTAACACCATCAAAACAAAATGGAAACTGTCTTGGAATCAAAGTAGTTTCGAGATGTTAGGAATAAAATTCCACGTAGATCTTGAAAAGATGATAGAACTTAATTATACAAATAAAAAACTTAAGATGAATAAAATATTAGCAAATTGGAAGCGACGAAACCTAACTCCCATCGGGAGAATTTTAATAATTAAGACTTTAATACTATCTCTTTTCAACCACCTATTTACATCCCTTCCTAATCCTCCTTTTGAAACTATTAAAACTCTAAACGATACATTTTCTGAATTCGTTTGGCAGGGTAAAGCTAGAATAAAGAAAGAAGTTTTGAAACAACACTATTCACGTGGAGGATTGGGAATGGTGGATATATTCGCATTTATATGTTCTTTGAAAATCTCTTGGATAAGGAGAATTAAACAAACCAATAGTAAATGGATAAATATAGCAAGTACGCTATTTAGCATTGACAAATTAATAAAATGTAGCACTCGTTACCCTATGCTAATAGTAAATACATTAAAAAACACATTTTGGAAAGATGTGTTTAAAGCGTTAGTAAAGTATAATGAACATCAACCACTTAAGGAAATAGATTTATTAGCTTATCCTTTATTTTATAACCCTAAAATCTTGGTAGGGGGCAATACTATATTTTATAAAACCTGGTATGAGGCTGGAGTGCAAACAATAGGAGACCTTATGAATGAGGACGGTAACGTACTAAGTCTAGAGGAATTCAACCTGAAATTCAGTCTCCAAACTAACTTTGTTCAATATTATGGAGTAAAACTATCTGTAAATAAATGCCTATCAGAATACAAAAATAAATACAATACAATGCTTATTAAACCATTCATTCCACCGTGTTTCAAAGACATTCTAAAATTTAAAAAAGGTACACAACCTATGTACGATATAATGACACAAACTCAAGTAATGCCATCGAGCAAATCAAAATGGATGGAAAAACTAAATATGAATTTTGATGATAAAGATTGGTTCGCAATTTTTGCTATACCGTTTGAAATTACAAGTGATTCTAACATTCAGTGGTTCCAATATAGAATAATACATAGAATCCTTGGAACTAATTCATTCTTATTCAAGATAAACATTAGGCAAAACGAACACTGTTCTTTTTGTAAAACATCATCAGAAACAATTGAACACTTATTTTGGCACTGCCCAGTAACCACACAATTTTTAAAAAATATGTGTTTGCATAATACAACTGTTACAAACTATTTAAATAGAGAAAATTTTATCCTAGGAATACGAGATAAAAACAAAAAAGCCTTAAACCTCTTATTCTTCTACACCAAAAGATTCATCTATAACTGTAGATTAAAAGATACAGTTCCCACTATTAATTACGCTAAACACTATATCAAGTACCAATACAACATATTAAAAGAAATAGCTATTAAGAATCACACCATCAACAATTTTAATGATAATTGGAATGACATAACCGGACTTTTCATATGAATCTCCAGATAACACACCTATACAAATAAACAAATAACATACCCCAAACCGGAACCAGAATATTATAAGAAAAATATAAGAATGTCCCATTGTCAAAGTTGAGTTCTTACCATTTTCCCTAAAAACTGAGGAGAGAGTGTTAGTTTATATGTATCATATGCACCATCTATTACTATACATGTATTTTATATAGCAACATGTTTACAATGTGTAAAATTGTTTAATATTTCTGACATTCTGTAAATTTGACAGTGCAATTTAATTATGTGTAAACAACTATACATTATATAGTATCATAATTATGTACTAATCCAGGTATTTACTAACTCAGAACTTGTAAGGTGTGTACTGGGATGTCCTCGACCCAGACACACCTATTGACGAGGAAAATAAACTAATACTCCACCTCAAAAAAAAAAAAAAAAAAAATTCATCATCTAGGCGTAGATTGAAATCGCCCATTATAATCAAATTTTGATATTGTGGCAACACATTTTCAACAAAGTCGAAGAAATCACTTACAAACTGGGTGCATGATCATCAAGAGCTAAAAATAGTTTTATAAAGTAATCAAGAGCATCATTCGGGTCATCATAAATAGAAAGTGTATTCCATGGCTGATGCAGCAAATCTTGTAAAAATGATTCTTGATTGAACTTTTTAATATCCCTGTAAGTTATTAATTTGTGCATTGGACCATCAGATGAACAGGATGTTTTTCTCGTGAAACACACTGGATAGTGGTCACTTAATGAAATATTTGGAACATTTAAATTTTTGATATAACTAGGAACAGTGGTATAAACATGATCAATTAAAGTAGATGTAGAATGTGTTGTTCGAGTGGGACATTCAACAGTTTGGTGAAAATTAAATAAATCATTTAAAGTCATCCATTTGTCTACAATGGCAGATTTGATGAGCAAATTTATATTAAAGTCTCCCATTATTATTGTTTCTTTGTTTTCACCAGCAATTTTATCAAGAATTTGTTCATATTCCAAGTACCAAGAATTTAGAGCTGATGGTGGTCTGTACACATATCCTACAATAAAAGATTTTTGTTTAACCGGGTGAATTTCAACCCACAGTATTTCCATAGATTCAGTTTCTAAATCTTCTCTACGACAGCATGGAAAATCATTTTTCACATAGAGCACAAGTCCGCCACCGTTTGTTTTCCTATCCTTTCTGAACAGTTGGAAATTACTTAACTGAAATTGATCATCAGAGAATTTTTCATTTAAAAAAGTTTCAAATAGTCCAAAAATATCTATTTCTGAATGTTCACTGATAAGAATTTTGAGTTCATCGAATTTTGGAGAAATGAAGTGTATATTGAGATGCATAAATTTGATGCCTTGTTTATCAAACCAGTGTTTATTTGCTCTATCGTTTATTGCATGGAGTCCTTCATTTGCTAATATGGGACTGGCATCCACATCTGGTTGTAAGGCATCTGATGTTGTCTGTTCCATGCTTGGTGTGGATTAGTGTGATGTTGTCGTCTGTGATGTTGTTGTCTGTGTTGTTGGTACGGTGGTCCAATATATTGATTGCAGACCTCATTGATGTTGGATCAATCTGTCTTTGGTTGCAATATATCCTTGAAAACTGCTTAAATTGGCTTATTGGTAATTTATTTTACCCCGGCCACTTTAGAGCATAGAAAATACCATTTTGGAAAATAAGAAGGCACCAAAATGTTTGTTGGTAATAAAAGTGGAAGAATAGGTTATATCAATAAATACGGTGAAAAAGACTTATTACATTTAAATTTTCCTAAAGAAAGTGACAGAAATGGTCAATTTTCTGCTGAAAATTAATGCATTTTGGGGCCCAAAATTTCAACTTGGTTACCATGGCAACAGACGCCGAATATTTTCTCAAGGGTGCAAATTTCAGTTTATGGGCCCAATATACACTACCATGCAAAAATTGATCCAGGTCTGAGAGATGCTATTTCTCGCCCTTCTTTAAAATTAAAAAAGTTACATGCAATACGTGTTAAAAAGAAAGCACATGGCTTGTAGGTTGTTTGAGAATGGTCATCGCAGATTATAGTCAAAAGTGATACTTAATTTTGTTACCACTTTTTGCCTGTTATTTAGAATTGTTTGTTTACTTTGAAACATCAAGTTCAATGTTTCACCATAAAAATCTATGTAAATTTTTCAATATGCTTTACAATAATCCTATTGTTCTCATTATTTTTGTTCAAAAAAGAATTTAAGATTTGTCATGGTTGTTTTTTCAAGTATTTCAAGAAATGTTGTTTGAAGGGAGACAACCCCACTTATTATATAAAAAGATGTCATTTTGGCAATGTCAACGTTGATGTGATATTTTCACTGTGTCGACTTTTATAGGTAATACTTGGAGTATATGTATCATATTACACTGTATTCTTGACCTTCTGAGGTATTTTGACATTTTTTGAAGAAATAATCTTCAATTTAGTTTTGTGTCAATTGCATGTTTTTCATACCAATGCTGGTTGAAGGGAGACAACTACATTTACTTTTAAAAACCTTTTATTCAATATCAACTTTCATGTTATCTGTCTTTACTATGTTTTCTTATATTGGTAATATATAGAAGTTTTGTTATATTGGAAAGAACATTTATATTGATCTTCCTAGCTAATTTTGCATGTTTACAAGGTACATACTTCAAATTAAGACCACACCTTAAGTTTTATTCTGTGTCAAAGGGAGGTAACTCCATTTTTCCAATTAATGCAATATCAACACGGGATCGTTTTTGTTGTGTCTTCTTTTATTGGATCATTATAGCAGAATATTTGTATCAAATGGAACTGGATCTTGACCTTCTGACCTTCTTAGACATGTTTTGAAGTTATAAGAGTTGCATTAAATGATTGTGGAGAAGTGTTTGTGTGAGGACTTGCACTCAGTTAGTGAATGGTTAGTTGACAATAAACTTTCGCTTCATCTCGGTAAGACCAAATCCATACTATTTTGTTCAAAACCTAAATTAAAATCCAACCAGCGTTACATATATCTGGTAATAATACATCTATTCAGTCAACTTCATCCGTAAAATACCTCGGTGCTACTCTGGATCAAACTCTTTCATGTGAATCTATGGCAGTGAACGTAATAAAAAAGGCAAATGCAAGATTAAAATTTCTCTACAGGAAACGGTACATATCATATCGTGAGGTGAGCGTACCATTACAACCCTAGTAACAATACAGACGCATTAATATTCTGTCCTCACTTGCAAAGATGACCTCGGTGAAAACAACTGTCTAATCTAATACCAAAGCCAAGGATTTAAATACATTTATATACCTCCGTGCCAAAGCTGAATATTTGCCATTATTTGTTATATGGTATACTAAACAAACTCACGTAATACCAAAGCTGAATATTTGCCATTATTTGTTATATGGTATACTAAACAAACTCACGTAATACCAAAGCTGAATATTTGCCATTATATGTTATATGGCATACTAGACAAACTCACGTAATACCAAAGCTGAATATTTGCCATTATTTGTTATATGGCATACTAGACAAACTCACGTAATACCAAAGCTGAATATTTGCCATTATTTGTTATATGGTATACTAGACAAACTCACGTAATACCAAAGCTGAATATTTGCCATTATTTGTTATATGGTATACTAGACAAACTCACGTAATACCAAAGCTGAATATTTGCCATTATTTGTTATATGGCATACTAGACAAACTCACGTTATACCAAAGCTGAATATTTGCCATTATTTGTTATATGGCATACTAGACAAACTCACGTAATACCAAAGCTGAATACTTGCCATTATTTGTTATATGGCATACTAGACCAACTCACGTAATACCAAAGCTGAATATTTGCCATTATTTGTTATATGGTATACTAGACAAACTCACGTAATACCAAAGCTGAATATTTGCCATTATTTGTTACATGGTATACTAGACAAACTCACGCAATACCAAAGCTGAATATTAGCCATTATTTGTTATATGGTATACTAGACAAACTCACGTAATACCAAAGCTGAATATTTGCCATTATTAATTTTGTTATATGGTATACTAGACAAATTCACGTGATTACCGCCTATCTGAACACCGCCTATCTGAACGATGACCTACTCTCAATGCAAAACAGCTGTTTATCTTTTGATGCTGAAGGTTCATCTATATTAAAAATATTTAATTTCTGAGCATTCATTTGAAGGTCCATTCGTACATGTTACTGTGGTACATTTTATTTTTCATAAAAACCTGCCTTATGTATATCAATCATCTATAAAAGGCTGCAGTGAATGTAGGCCTAAATTTACTTCATATTATAAAATTCATTGCTTAAACTTTTACGATGGTGTACAGTAAAACACTGAGAGGACGACCATTTTAGTTTGTGTTGAATGTACCACAGTGATCAGTTTCGAAATAGTATCTACATTTCATAGTGCAACCTTTCTGGCATCGCACCCTTTGTAGTATGTCGGCCACTACACTAGTACAGTGAGAAGGTGATAATGGTAACGTTTCCGCTGCCACCACACGATAAACTTGAATAATATATATGAAGACAATATCTTCTACTACTGTTTATTTTTCATTTGCACAATAATTGTTCCATTTATTTTAATCATAAGTCCAAATATATCTTATGTTGTACTATAAGTGAAATATTAATGACAGGATGATATTTACAGCAACTATCAGAGTTCTTGATTTAAGATTAAGACGTAAGACGTTGGTTCCCTTTCTTTTTGTTCTTCCCTTTCCTCAGTTGAATTCCCTCCCTCTTATATGGAGATGAAAGTTGCCGCAGTAATTTTAGCAGCGGGAAAGTTCTGACCGGTTGACCGTATATGGTCGGCAGAGAAATGTTCAGAAGAGAAATGTTCAGCAGAGAAATTGTCGGCAGTAAAATAGCGGCAGGAATTGGCCATAGTCAAATCAGTTATGAAACTATACTGTGTGACTAACCTTTAGCAATTACAAAAAAAAACATTTTTATTAGTGCATAAGGTCAGAGATATCTTACTCCGAATGATGTTAATTGGCTTTAGGTTTTTCTGCAATTTTGAAATTGCTAGCAGAAAAGTCCTTGAATATATTGATCACCCCTCGTATATAAGCTTGGATGAAGGACACAGCTAATTTCTTGCACTGCCTCTACTATAATAATTTATAAGCTTGGATATTTTTTAAGGACACGGCTAATTTCTTGCACTGCCTCTACTATATAAGCTTGGATATTTTTTAAGGACACGGCTAATTTCTTGCACTGCCTCTACTATATAAGCTTGGATATTTTTTAAGGACACGGCTAATTTCTTGCACTGCCTCTACTATATAAGCTTGGATATTTTTTAAGGACACGGCTAATTTCTTGCACTGCCTCTACTATATAAGCTTGGATATTTTTTAAGAACACGGCTAATTTCTTGCACTGCCTCTACTATATAAGCTTGGATATTTTTTAAGGAGACGGCTAATTCTTGCACTGCCTCTACTATATAAGCTTGGATATTTTTTAAGGACACGGCTAATTTCTTGCACTGCCTCTTCTATATAAGCTTGGATGAAGGACACGGCTAATTTCTTGCACTGCCTCTACTATATAAGCTTGGATATTTTTTAAGGACACGGCTAATTTCTTGCACTGCCTCTACTATATAAGCTTGGATATTTTTTAGGACACGGCTAATTTCTTGCACTGCCTCTACTATATAAGCTTGGATATTTTTTAAGGACATGGCTAATTTCTTGCACTGCCTCTACTATATAAGCTTGGATGAAGGACACGGCTCATTTCTTGCACTGCCTCTACTATATAAGCTTGGATGAAGGACACGGCTAATTTCTTGCACTGCCTCTACTATATAAGCTTGGATATTTTTTAAGGAGACGGCTAATTTCTTGCACTGCCTCTACTATATAAGCTTGGATATTTTTTAAGGAGACGGCTAATTTCTTGCACTGCCTCTACTATATAAGCTTGGATATTTTTTTAAGGACACGGCTTATTTTCTTGCACTGCCTCTACTATATAAGCTTGGATGAAGGACACGGCTAATTTCTTGCACTGCCTCTACTATATAAGCTTGGATATTTTTTAAGGACACGGCTTATTTTCTTGCACTGCCTCTACTATATAAGCTTGGATGAAGGACACGGCTAATTTCTTGCACTGCCTCTACTATATAAGCTTTGATATTTTTAAGGACACGGCTAGTTGATAATAAGCGCACATCAAAAATAAGCGCGTACTATTAGCCTTACCATATAGACTTGTCGCGAAAAAAGCCCATATTCAAATATTTGTGAACAGATTACCGTTGCTTCGACTAGACGTAATTAATAGTGATAAAGACCCTGTCACACAGTGGTGAGTTGCTGCTACGAATTGTCACAAGTTGTAACTCGCCATAACTCTCCCAGTGTCGCATCATTCATATGTCGTTCTTTGTCGCTAAGATGTCTTCCCATGTTGCCATTACTCACCATTGTGAGGCGATAGTTTTAAACTGTTTAAAATTCTGAAACATATTTACAGCTCACATCATCTAGTGATCCCCAACCAAGATTGCTCAAATTGAACCCTGGGGTCAAAATTGACCCAACCCCAGGGGTCACCAAGTTTACATAGACTTATATAGGGAAAATCTTCTTGTCTAAAACTACAATGCCTATAGCTTGTACATTATATATGTAGCTTCGTCTAGTGGTCCTCTACCAAGATTTATCAAATTATGACCCTTGGGTCAAAATTGGCCTTGCTCCGGGGATCAGGTTTTTACATAGCCTTATAATAGGGAAAACATACAAAAATCTTCTTGTCTTAAACTACAATGCCTAGCGCTTAATTGGTATGTAGCATCATCTAGTGGTTTTCTACCTAGATTGTTCAAATTATTCCCCTGGTTGAAAATTGTGCAGAGCTTCATTTATTATCAGGTGCACATGAGCGATATAGGGCCATCATGGCCCTCTTGTTTTAACAACACACAATATTTATTAGTCCCCTACCGGTGAAACCGGAGGGGACTTATGGTTTGCGCTCCGTCAGTTTATCAGTCTATCAGCCAGTCAGTCACACTTTTGTCCGGAGCATAACTTCAAAACTAAGCAAGCTATGACTTTGAAATTTCACATGTGTAGATTTCGCTCAATTTGATCTTCACCGCAAATATAGTGAAAATTAAGCACCTGCGAATAATACCTGCTATACAGTATGCTTAATATCTTCACTGCACAAAATTGTCAGAAATCTGGCAACAATGAGTTGGATGCTATCCAATGACACCCCTGCTCCATGAGGCAGATAATACTCCATGTATAAGATGCTTGTCAATTAAGGCAAAACTGACATCATTTTCAGTTTGTCTCTGATAGTTTATTTTAAATTGTTCCAAGAACAAGTTTTTATTCTATAAAGTTTGTTTCTGATTTCATGATTTATGTTACAATAGTAAAGTAAAGGCATTACAAGTTTGATAAAAATTAAGTTTGATAAAATTTTACTTGAAGTATGTATATTAAAAGTTCCTTGAATTAGCATATTTATAATATAGTATATTTAAACACTAAGCACTATTTCGTTTTCTTTTATTGACAACAAACAATACATGGAGGGGGACCAGAAAGCACAGACATATTCTATGCTTATAGTTCACGTCAGCTGTTTGATAAAGGTTACAAACCACTAAATGCCTCCGCGAACCAAAATAGGATACACTCAAACAGTCCCTAAATAAACTTGTGATAGTGTTTAAATGGTAGTATGCTTTGACAAGGTGGAACTGGAATCATCTAATTGGGTTTACAGGCATTGTATACATGTATGTGATGTATTGAAACTGTTTTATTTTACATATTTTGAGATTTTGGCCAAAATACCAAAGCGATAGTAGGGTAGGGTAAACCCGGATTTGGTCGGTCCGCGCGCCTGTAAAAATATGTTCACCGCGTTGGACGGACAAAATTTTTCTTATATGATACATGACCCCCTGTTATTTTTGTGTTTTCGTAAAGCTGGTAGCCCCTTCTTTTCATTGATATATGTCTGCCACCTGGCCATAGACTTTAACATGTATCAACCTGAGACTGACTATTGTAATTTTACATTGAACTAAAGAACAAATTTATTTAGTGGTTTGTGACGTTAAGAAATGACCCCAAAAAATAAAATGTATATTTTCAATATTTTGACTTTAAATGTTTAGAAATACATTTTTCTGTGGGTTTTATTCCATTTTTCAGTGAAATTGGTCTCAAAATGTGAAAAAATTGTGTTTTGGGGTGAAAATTTAAGAAAAAAATGAAGATTTTTCCTCCACAAAATGACACTTTCATACCAATTTTGAACTTATTTAGGTATCAGACGTGGGTTATTGTGTATATATATGAGGAATAGTCACATAATTAAGCACCCAACATAAAATAATTGCCCAATGTAAGGTTTATACAAAACTGCAACTGTTTAATTTGCCAGTATTCATACAATATGGCCAGCAGAATCCAAGAAATTGCGTTAAAGGCGCTTACTCTCTTTTGTCAAAATTTTGAGAAATCATGTCATTTCAGTCCGGAAAGTCATCATTTGGAGTTGTATATACATAGTAGTTGTCAAATAAGTGTTTAAATCAATTAAAATGGGGGAAAAGGGTTGTCTTAAGAAATGACCCCAAAAAATAAAATGTATATTTTCAATATTTTGACTTTAAATGTTTAGAAATACATTTTTCTGTGGGTTTTATTCCATTTTTCAGTGAAATTGGTCTCAAAATGTGAAAAAATTGTGTTTTGGGGTGAAAATTTAAGAAAAAAATGAAGATTTTTCCTCCACAAAATGACACTTTCATACCAATTTTGAACTTATTTAGGTATCAGACGTGGGTTATTGTGTATATATATGAGGAATAGTCACATAATTAAGCACCCAACATAAAATAATTGCCCAATGTAAGGTTTATACAAAACTGCAACTGTTTAATTTGCCAGTATTCATACAATATGGCCAGCAGAATCCAAGAAATTGCGTGAAAGGCGCTTACTCTCTTTTGTCAAAATTTTGAGAAATCATGTCATTTCAGTCCGGAAAGTCATCATTTGGAGTTGTATATACATAGTAGTTGTCAAATAAGTGTTTAAATCAATTAAAATGGGGGAAAAGGGTTGTCTTAAGGTTACAAACCACTAACCCGTCTCTAGATATGACATCCTTATTAGACAAATGCCGCGGAAATCCATGGATTTCCACGGAAATACGCGTAAATTAACATGGCAATTGATAGAATTCCACGAAAATCCATGGAATTCCTGAAGAACATATATTTTCCATCAAAATTTGCCGCGGATTTCCATCAGCTCCCTTAAAATTGCCATGGAATTCCACGGAAGTACAAAAACTGCCGCGTAAAGTTGGACATAGTCAAAATCTGACATGGAAAATAACATGGAAAAAGAACTCTAACTTTTCGGAGGATGGAAAATGATGGAAGCTGACACTTAGAAAATTTTGTGGAAAAATGGTCTCAAAATGATATTTCTTTTACTGAAAAAAGTCAATGATTTTATTAATGTGTAATTTAATTTCATCAACACATTAAATATTTAACAAAAATATTAATTATTGATAATTTGATGCATTAATATTTTGTACATGTATGTGTAAGCTAATGACAGAAGTACCATGTTGCACCAGTCTATGATCAGACTCAAATACTTGAAATCCTCACCCTACTGGTGATAGTTTGTGTTTAAAAGCTTTTATTTCTTTTTTCTGACAGCAATGCATTTGGGGTGCCTTATAATAATTCACCTCATTTAGTACTGTGATTATTAATTGACTGACCAAAGTAGTAGATATATACTTGTGAACACTCATACATAAATAAAACCCTGGGGAGTATTTATCAGACAGAGCACCTGAGGTAAACTGAAACCATACATCTGGTCTTAATGAACTCATCGCTGGAAATCTGATAAGCCATTCCACATACACATTGGAAAGTTCCATTGATTCTGTGGGAGAGTTTTAGACACTAGCTTTGTAAGAATGACCATTATTATAAATTAAGCAATATTTTTGAAAATGAGAAATACAGAATTATATTGAGAAAGTCCACTTTCTAAATCAATGTTTGATAATACTACCAGAGAATTCAATTTATCATGCATCTTTTGAAAACAATCCACATTTTCAAATGGGCTCACCCAGAGCAAATGTTACAGTCATTGTCTGACCTACATATTCAAATATTTTGGAGGTCAGTGCTAAATGTGGTTTAACATTGAGGGTTTTGTAGTGTTTGATTATAGATTTGCATGTGTACAAATGACTGCACTTTTTTACTGATGGCAGGAGTTGTTAGTGTTATATTGTGAATAAAAATGAACTAACTTGAGAAACTTGGGAGGATTTTAAACAAGAGAAGAAAGTTTTAATTCAGTAAACAATGCTGTGGAACAACAATGTATGGTAAGTATGCTTTTCCCTCAATTTCAAGAATTAATCTTAAGATTCTCATGTAAACTTAAATACAAATTAAGATTTATTATTCATTATTTAAAGTATGCTTAAGACTTTCCTTTTGCCAATAAAATAATACAATAATTATGTTAACTTTCACTGCCCTTTTTTTTAAGATAGCCAACTTGTGGCACTCTGATAGTTTAAAAAAAATTAGATTATAAACTCTTAAACATAGAAAAAATATCACTGACTTAAACTGATTGTTGTTATTTTGTGATTTTTTTTATCTGTAATTTGATCTTTCTAGGTCCAAATCATGGCCAACTGCAGTTTATTTCACACCTCAGATTGGAGCATCTTGGTGGCGTGTTTCATCTTCATCTCACAGCTGATGATACTGACCAAAAACCACTCATTGTTTGAGTTCTAGAAAAGAGTCTGATTCTGGCTATGAATGGAAGTTAATGACTTGAGACTTTTTAGGGTAAGAGCTGAATGAATATATTGCTAATTATAATGATTTGGAATACAACTGTATCATTACTATTTACAGAATTTTAAATAATGGTGACTTCTAGACTGCATATATTTAAGCTGTGTGATGCTGCTATTACACAACTTATAGTTAATTACTTTTAAATTTAAACATAATCATTTGATATTGATTGCAGATCAAGTTTAGTTATACAAACTTATTTTGATGATTTATTTATTTACTTCATGAAGTCTTGATTACTGTAGCAGCTCAGACCGAGATGTCACAAAAGTGGGCAATATTATGAACCAGCATTTACCTCCACTGGTTAGGATTCCGGGAATCTGAGTTACCCCTACATTGAAGGGAGTGGATGTTGACAGTATACAATAAGTTTTAATATTGACAAAATAAGTCAAACTTCAGCTATTTATCAGTAAATTGGTTCTGTTTGAAATTATCATATAAATGAAACTATTTTCTTTTTACAGATCTCTGTGAGTGCTTGCTAAAGAAGCAGCCTTCTACACCAAAATGTGACATACAGATGATCATTGGAGATCTACTGAAGCTATCAAGAAGTTCAATAAAAACTATGGAGTTTTCAGATGATTATATTTCCTCATCTTTAAGTGCTTACCATTATAATAGATATTAACAAACTGAATTGACATTATTTATTTAGATGAAAACAGCTAGTATTTGTATACCTAAGGAACAAATATTTTCGACTAGTGTTGCCATAATGATATATTAGGTTATGGTATATTAATAATTGATATGTATCAAAATGACAGGCAGTTGTTATCACTTTTATATTATATTAAGTTGAATGTGTGCATTTATGTTTTATACATGAATCAATGTATTTTTTACTCTTAATTAAACCCTGTATAATACTGATAATTACATTTCGTTTTTTTATTTAGCTAAGCAATCCCAGGCATTGAGGGAACCTGGACTTGATGGAAACGCCGTGGAATTCCGTGTAATTTTTCATGGAATTCCGTCCCAATACTCCACGGCGTTTCCCGTAATTCCACGGCAAGCCGTGGAAAAAACATGGAATGCCGCGGAAACACGTGGAACGCCGCGGAAAACACGGAATGCCGCGGAAAAACACAGAATGCCGCGGAAACACACAGAATTCCGCGGAAATACGCATACTGCCATGGAATCCTTTTTTTCTTTCTTTTTTCCATCACTTCGAAAAGTTGATGGAAAAAAGTCTCAATACTCCGCGGAAGATATTTACACGGAAATCCGCGTAAATTCCGTGGAATTCCGCGTAAAATCTAGAGACGGGAAATGCCTCCGCGAACCAAAATAGGATACACTCAAATAGTCCCTAAATAAACTTGTGATAGTGTTTAAATGGTAGTATGCTTTGACAAGGTGGAACTGGAATCATCTAATTGGGTTTACAGGCATTGTATACATGTATGTGATGTATTGAAACTGTTTTATTTTACATATTTTGAGATTTTGGCCAAAATACCAAAGCGAAAGTAGGGTAGGGTAAAACCCGGATTTGGTCGGTCCGCGCGCCTGTAAAAATATGTTCACCGCGTTGGACGGACAAAATTTTTCTTATATGATACGTGACCCCCTGTTTTTTTTGTATTTTCGTAAAGCTGGTAGCCCCTTCTTTTCATTGATATATGTCTGCCACCTGGCCATAGACTTTAACATGTATCAACCTGAGACTGACTATTGTAACTTTACATTGAACTAAAGAACAAATTTATTTAGTGGTTTGTGACCTAAAAAGTTACATTTCTCGACGTAAAGGATATTTTTCTTAATAAAAAGATATTAACTTGGCCCGTCTTTTCCGTGATTCCTCTTTTCTACTTTTACCTGTCAAGATATATTTCTAATTAGTTATCTACTATAGATTCAGTTTAAATTTAACTATATCATTACAGCTCAAACGTCTTTTTGAACACTCCACTCTGATAAAACAAGAGTCGTAACAGGCGGGTGATGCTCCCCATGGGATGTTAAATGTAACCAAAAAAATGCTCAAACAAGGTATGTACACATGGGAATAATTACAGCAAGGGACATATCATCAAATGGAATTTTATCTGTATTGCATTGCGTATCTTAATAACTTGTCTGTCTCCAATAGAGAATTAAGTATGAAAAATACAAAGGGGAATAACTCCAAAAATATGCAATGAAGAGTTATGGTTCTTGAACACTGACCTTTCTCTTTATGAAGTTTCCAATTGATATATCTTATACTGTTCAAATTACGACCCAGACAAAAGTGTGATGGAAGGACATAAGGACAGACGGACGGACGGACGGACAAATCAGCGACTATATGCTCACCCTTCGACGAGCATAAAAATATCGGCTATTAAATTATGCTAATTAAAGGTCACATTCTCTGGACTATATTATGTGTAAGGGAACAAACTCATGTGATGAGTTAAATGAATCTTCCATGAATTGTCTCCCTTAAATGCTATAATTTGAAGTCCACATGATTGCTTAGAAACGGTATGTCATGCACTGCTCGAATTCCTAAAACTTGCTTAACAATATTTTTGGAGTGTGTCTGAACGTCTTATGAACAAAAAAGAACAGAATAGAAAGTAACAACAATAATATAATGATAACTTAGATAAGAAATTAAACTTTTAAGGTGGCCAAAATTGTTAGGGGCAGCCGTTTGATTTGTGGAAGAAATATGCCACTAGCTTTCCCATCTTGAAAGCTCAGTCATTTTACATTTTTCTCCGTGGATATACTACTGCAATGTATAAAGGCCTAGGTGATCGGAATGACACATTTCGAGAAGTTTCTGATGGCCAATGTTGTAATCACATGACTATTCTAGCTGTAGCACCTCGGCGATGGTAAATGGTTCTCTCAACTAAAAGTTAGAGAGTCAGTTACATTTCTTTCAAACAATCCTCATATTTTAGCAATGGTCAACATGTGACCAATTTGTTAATTTTGAAATTGTTTGCAAAGTTATAAGTGTTCACTGTTTTTGATGTGCTGTGATATATATAAAACTCCAGAAAGAGCTCCATTCTGTATCATAGGAAGCAGTATCAGTGTTTGGAAAAGAAAAAGAAAAAAACCGTCACTGAGCTAATACATTATATGGACCGTATTTATCGATGGCTTAGAATTAGAAGGTCGTAACTACCAAATCGATATTTTGAGAAAACACGGAAAAACTGTCTGACATTTACTCTTTACTTATGGTAAAACAAACTTTTACAACTTCATTTTGGTCAACATGACAAGTTCAGATTTTTATGAAAATGGGCTCATAAGAAGCGCCTTGTGATGCTTATTCTAAATATGTATAAATCTAAAAAAGGTCGTAAGTGGCACTTACGACCTTCTAATTCTAAGCCATCGATATATCGATTGTCTATCTAACTCCATGTACACTATCAAGGTATAAGCGTAGTATATGTCTATGTCCAAAGATTGTGGAACATCGCATCTTACAAAAGGCTTGGTTCCCAACAATTATTATGATACTGTGAGCGCAGCGGGTAACCAGTGCATAAATAAAATGACCTTGAGCGAAGTTAAATAACGAAGTAACTTTCGCAGTTATAAGATACAATTGAACGAGATTTTCAGTAAGAATGAATATCTTATAGTTTATTTGAATGACTTGTATAGCAATTTTTCTTCAGCGCCCGTATTTTATGTTGAAACAACGAGATGCAATGTTCTACAATCTTTGGCATAAAGAAAAACCCAACGATTGAATTCATTCTCCCTGCTCCAGGTAATACTCCATGTATAAGATGTTTGTCAATTAAGGTAAAACTGTCATCATTTTTAGTTTGTCTCTGATATTTTATTTTAAATGTGTTTTTTTAACCATGACAACTAACAATACATGGAGGGGGACCAGAAAGCACAGTGATTCCTCTTGTCAAGATATATTTCTAATAAATCATCTTGTTCCATCAATCTAATTTATTCAATTTGAAAAATAATTCTATGGACAATTTGTTGAATTTTTTTCACATTTAACTATATTATTACAGCTCAAACGTCTTTGTGAATACTCCACCCTAATGAATAAATATCAGCTATTAAATAATGCTAATTAACTAGTTAGCAAGGTGTCAAGTTCTCTGGACTATATTATGTGTAAGGGAATTAACTCCTGTGAAGAGTTAAATCCAGTTTCTCATGGAAATTAACTAAAAGACACATGCCGATATTTGAGATGAGATCTAACTCAGATTGGGACCAGACCTCTATCTTGAGGCTGAAAGAGGAACTACATGTGTAAATTAACATCTTACATACATCATGCAGTGGGGCTGAAGGGGGTCGAACCAGGGACCTCTTGATCCAAGAGAGTGTGCCCTACCTCTTACTCACTACACCTCACTAAGTTACTTACAGTATAGAGTGGTGAAAATCATTTGTTATTGTTATTGGTTGCTGAAATCAATTTTTGACTTATCAAATAAACTTGAAGACCTTTTATTTTATCATAGTAGGTAAAGAACATTTTCTTAATATTTTAGTAGCTCAATTATAATGTGTTGTGAGTTCCACAAGCTACCGGTTTCCATTATTCAATAGCCGGCATCACGAGTAGTTTACTATATTGCTTCTTGTTGACAAAATGACTCTGTTTCAAACATGACCTCATGCATACAGTACAAAATTTGTGTCGTGACGTTAAAAGTGCAATCTCTCTATAGTGACTGCATGGGCAGTTTAACTGTTTTAGTGACCACACAGCATTACCTCTATATAGTGACCATACAGTACAATCTGTATATTGGGACAGTGCAGTTTAAGCAACAGCTTATAGCAACCTCTATATAGTGAACATACAAAACAACCACTTTATAGTGACCATACATTTCAACCTCTATTTAGTGACAACACGGCAAACACTCTATATGGGGAATGTGCTGTTCAACCTCTATAAACAGACCATACTGTACAACCTCTATTTAGTGACCACACAGCATTACCTCTATATAGTGACCATACAGTACAATCTTTATATTGGGACAGTGCAGTTTAAACTCTGTATAGCAACAGCTTATAGCAACCTCCATATATTGACCATACAAAACAACCTCTATTTAGTGACCACACAACATAACCACTATATAGTGACCATACAGTAAAATCTGAAGACAGGGATTGTGCAGCTTAAACTGTACGTGGTGACGGCTTGTTACAACCTCCCCATAGTGCCCATACAAAAAAACCTCTATTTAGTGACCACACATCATAACCTCTTTATAGTGACCATACAGTACAATATGTATATTGCGACTGTGCAGTTAAAACTCTGTATAGCAGCTGCTTATAGCAACCTCTATATAGTGACCATGAAAAAACAACCTCTATTTAGTGACCAAACTGCATAACCTCTATATAGTGACCATACAGTACAATCTGTATATTGGGACTGTGCAGTTTAAACTCTGTATAGCAACCTCTATATAGTGACCATACGAAACAACCTCTATTTAGTGACTACACAACATAACCTCTATATAGTGACCATGAAAAAACAACCTCTATTTAGTGACCACACATCATAACCTCTTTATAGTGACCGTACAGTACAATATGTATATTGGGACTGTGCAGTTAAAACTCTGTATAGCAACTGCTTATAGCAACCTCTATATAGTGACCATACAAAACAACCTCTATTTAGTGACCAAACTGCATAACCTCTATATAGTGACCATACAGTACAATATGTAGACAGGGATTGTGCAGCTTAAACTGTACATGATGGGGGCTTGTTACAACCTCCCCATAGTGCCCATACAAAACAACCTCTATTTAGTGACCACACAGCATTACCTCTTTATAGTGACCATACAGTTCAATGTGTATATAGCGACTGTGCAGTTTAAACTCTATGTAATGACCCCTTATAGCAAACCCCTCTATATGGTGACCAGACAAAACGACCTCTGTTTATTGACCACATGGCATGACCTTTATATAGTGACCATACAGGACTTAGACAGGGACTTTGCAGTTTAAACTTTATATAGCAACCGCTCATAGCAACCCCTTTATAGTGACCATACAAAATAACCTCTATTTAGTGACCACACAGAGTAATCTTTATTTAGTGACTATACAGTTCAATGTGAAAATTAAACACTTGCGAATAATACCTGCTATACAGTATGCTGAATTTTATCACTGCATTCCTGTCAATTAATAATAAGTTTGTAATTTAAAAGTTCTCAAAAAGTCTCAAAAATGAAATCTTTAATTAACTGAGTATAATCAAGTTTAAACTACAACATGTGGGGAGCGGTGGCCAAGAGGTCCCGGGTTCGATCCCCCTCTGGACCACTGGTTAATTTCTCTGAGCAAGACCCACAGCTCCACTACACCATGGTATAAAATGGTACCTGTGAGGGCAGTGTCTATTCCTGGGTGCCGCAGGTCGATGTTGGCTGCCACACCCACAGGAGAGAAATAGTCTCCCCAGGGAGACACAAGTGTAGGTTTCCATATGTAGCCCAATGACCAGGGGAAGTTGAAATGTCAAAGGGTGCTTGAGCGGCCTAACAGCTGAAAAGATTCCAAGAAAATTGGTAGCTTAAAAAAAATCTGGCTACAATGAGTTGGATGCTATCCAATGATACCCCTGCTCCATGAGGCAGATAATACTCCATGTATAAGATGCTTGTCAATTAAGGGAAAACTGTGATTATTTTTAGTTTGTCTCTGATATATTTTTTAATTTGTTTTTGTGTTTTTTAACCATGACAACTAACAATACATGGAGGGGGACCAGAAAGCACAGACATTTTTGATACTTCTAGTTCAAATCAGCTGTTGGATAAAAAGTTGCATTTCTTGTTGTAAAAGATACAGTTTTTGGTTAAATATACTAACTTGACCCGTCCCGTCTTTTCAGTGATTCCTCTTTTCTACTTTTACCTGACAAGATATATTTCTAATTAATTATCTTGTTCCATCAATCTAATTTATTCAATTTGATAAAAATAATTCTATGGACAATTTGTTGAATTTTTTTCACATTTAACTATATCATTACAGCTCAAATGTCTTTGTGAATACTCCACCCTAAAGAATTAAATAATGCTAATTAACTAATTAGGAAGGTGTCAAGTTCTCTGGACTATATTATGTGTAAGGGAATTCTGTGAAGAGTTAAATCCAGTTTCTCATGGAAATTAACTAAAAGACACATGCCGATATTTGAGATGAGATCTAACTCAGATTGGGACCAAGAGAGTGTGCCCTACCTCTTACTCACTACACCTCACTAAGTTACTTACAGTATACAGTGGTGAAAATCATTTGTTATTGTTATTGGTTGCTGAAATCCATTTTTGAATTATCAAATAAACTTGGAAGACCTTTGTTTCATAATAAATTACCACGAAATCAATATTTTTCTGACATCATACTTTACTCCTTTGCAACTGGGACTTCCACCAGGATTCGAACCTGGAACTTTCACTTTGATAGCGAAGATGATAACCATTACACCATGGAAGTGTGGTCCCATTGTTGGCAGAAGGATAATAGTCTGATTTCATAAAACAAATTTTAAAGTTCGGGACGTTTTTGGAATTTTCTGGTGCAACTTGGAATAAATTCTTCAGGTTAAAGACAGTCTTGAAACTCGATAACTAAAGTCACTAAATGCTGGCAACGGTCATTATTCTTTGACGACATTTATTTCACCTATACACTGAATGCTGACCACTGTCATTGTTCTTTGAAGACATTAATTTCACTTATTTGCAAAATCATGACAACTGCCATAAAATCACAATGTATAGTCGATTCAATAAGTTATTCTAATGAAAGGGGACATATCCCATTCGAAAGAATAGCGGGGATTAGGTTAAAGTAAACTAGGATTCAATGTAAAGTTCCCTTAACTCGGGTATACTAGATAAACATAATTTACCTAATAGATGACTCAATGTTGACAAACGATTCTCGTTTAATTTTGAAAGATCTGTATATACGAGTATATTACAGTTTGATAACAAAAACAATTTTAGTGTTGAATGATTACAATCATTGGTTAAATTTTGGCTTTCAACCATATATAGCCTTTTTGCTTCATTCCCTCTTTCCAGTCCTCAAATGGCATGTAAGATGATGCCAGACAGAACCAATTCATGGAATATTGAACAAGAGATGGTAAACATTGGGACATCTGACTCGGGCTCATTATCCTGACAAGTCAACTGAGTAGACACAGGGACTGCAGTAAACATTGGGACATCTGACTCGGGCTCATTATCCAGACAAGTCAACTGAGTAGACACAGGGACAGCAGTTAACATTGGGGCATCTGACTTGGGCTCATTATCCAGACAAGTCAACAGAGTAGACACAGGGACAGCAGTAAACATAGGGGCATCTGACTCGGGATCACTAACCAAACAAGTCGACTTAGTTGAAGAAAGAAGATGAGTCGACTTGGACTGTGGTACAGTTATGGGGGGGGGGGGGAGTTGATTTAGGGGAAGTAACGGGACAATAGTGCAATAGTACAGAATGCCAGCTGTGATGAAGAAGTTTGTATAGCACTCACCTGTTGTAGTCTTTGTTCTTTAAACTTTGCTGTACCAGATGTGTTTGCAGGACAATGGAACACATGTTCTCCTGTCCCAGATGAAAGTTGGGCTGGTTTGCCCAGAGCTTCTGGAACACCTTGACTGGTGGCTGGTGGTGACTCTTCAAATTGTATACCTTGCATCACTACAAGCTTATCTTGGTCTTTCCCATGCTGTGTGTGCCTATAAAAAGGCAGGAAACAGTGTTAAGTATATATTGTTAGGCCACTCTTCTCGTCAGAACTTGAACAACAACCACTTCGTCTGCATGAGGGTGAATATTTGATTAGGTGTCATTTGGGTTTCAAAAGAACTGAGAAATGAATGTGCTCAAAGCACTTTCTTTGATAGTCAGTACAAGTGATACATGTATGAAGGTAATTCTCAAGCTTTTGCCGAGTAAATGAATGAAAGATGACACTTGTATCGTGATATTTATCAGGCCGCAAGAACTGAAAATGTCCACACCGTTACGGACAAACACATTTCAAACTGTCTTATTTTCACGAACATCAACTATTAAACCCTTAACTCTATCAAACGCCAACAAACAAAATGGATACCAAACGATACATTAAAGAAAAACAGAAGTTATGGTGCATATCTAGTAGAATTTTGCGTAACGGTGTGAAGTCATGTTTTTTTCATAATAAAAAACTTCCTATTTCTCTAGAATTTCTTATTTTAGTGTAGTCAAACCCGGTTTTTCTGCCAATATGTTTACTTGGTATATACTCAAACAGATGTACTTAGTTGTTAAAGTCTAGTTGGTGTTTGAACATAACTACTGGCGATTCCATACGTCGTAACAGTGTTGACATGCATACCAAAGACCGTATATGCATGCTCGACACCGTTACAAAACGTCAACACCGTTACAAAACGTAACGGTGTTGACACGAAATGTAACGGTGTCGACGGGTAACGGTGTCGACAATTACTCTTTAAACGCGTGTATACGGCGTGTTTCTATAGCTAAACATGTGCCTGATTTCTCATATTACTACAAATCATGATACGAATTTTATTGTGCAGTGAAATTAATTGTATATCCGTAAACTGTCAAGGAAAAAGATGAACGGTGTCGACAGACAATAAACCTAACTTTCACATTTACCGAAGATACACGAAATTTGTCGAAGTTTCACGATTGACGTAGGCGCTTGCTAGTAGACGATAAAAGGACGTTTCGTGTACGGAAAAATTGAAAAATGCCGTACCTAACCGTACCGAAGTATCATGACTGAAACACGTAACGGTGTCGACAAACAAAATTACGGACACATTTTAAAAACCTTGTAATTTATCAACAAATATGTGTTTATCAATAAGCAATGTTGTTTTGCAATTATTATACATGTGTTGTTATATTCTGCAATACACTTCTCTTTTAAATCAATCTAGTTGTTGTTAAATACTGCTTTGAAAAGTCACACCGTCGTTTCCGGACACGCCACCGTTACGCAAATTAGGGGGGTCAATGCAACAAATGTTCCTCCAAATCAGTAAATGCGATTTGTTTGCACGAAACAAGTATGGGACAAAGTCAATTTAAGATTGCAACAACATTTTTTAAAACAGGACAAACAAAATATGTATTGCATCTTATATTTAATAGACATGGACACAGAGTGACACCTAATCAAATATTCACCCATGTACAGTGCTGTCGGGTAATTCTGCGCACCTAACGGGTATTGGCTTTCTACATTTTAGATTATTTTATTTTTAGAATAAATTATGGTGCTGTTTGGATAGAAACAACCTTCATTGACAAATGTAAACAATTCAAAACATCATACCTTCGCTAAACTAGGTCAAATGTCGTCACAAAACAAGATGACTGCCGGTTTTCATGACGTAATTTTTTTCGGCTAATTCTGCGCAGGTGGAATTTTTTTTTTGTAGTCTGTTTCAAAGATTTGTTTCACAAGAAATTTATCACAGTATCGAAAGAATACGTCATTAAGACAATGTTGACAAAAAAGATAAAGTCATCATCCATTACAAAAGTGCTTTTATTCAATTTATGTGTCACGTGGTATGCCAAATTAACGAAAATCGCCTTTGACACTCATTTTGTTTAAATTTTCGTAGAAATACTTTTCCGATTTCGTTGAAATGATTATAAAACTTTACATAAGTTACACACATTTACAAAAACACTGGAGGACCGAAGAAAAACGACTCAGCAAAGTATGTAAGAAATAGAAAGTTAAGGTGCGCAGAATTACCCGATGCGCAGAATTACCCGTGGCGTGTTCAACAGGATAGCACTCGCCTAGATCTCGATGTAGTGCTATCCTAGTGCTAAATGTACATCCTGAACGATATTTATCATTTGACTACATAGCGGTATGACTAAAATACGAAAAGGGGATTTTTGGCGCAACGAGGCGAAACGGGGATTAAAATTTGATATTGTAGGAATTACAGTTATTATTTTTACAAATATCAATTCCAAATAAATTAATTGCGTATTTGGATGTAATTAACTTGTTCCTATCAATAAATAATGACACTGTTTTAAAATATGCTAATTTGAAGCCTCCTTTCGTCGACCGTAGACATTGAAATATCGGCGATCGAAAGGAACTTTACCTATCCACTCAGTTATGGCATAGCCTCCTTTCGCCAACTGTTGACTATACAATATCGGCGAAAGGAGTTTTATGATACTAATTTAATTATATACATGAGCCGTTCTCCGGGAAAACTGGGCTTATTGACATAACAATAGTAGTTATGTCACGATATTTGGAAATAGGTCTAAAATGAGAGAAAAATCATGTTCACCGATTAAATCTTAAGTAGTTGGATACCCTAGTACTATCCAAACAAGTTAAATTTTCTGATAAATTATGATAAAATTACTTCCGTCGTTGCTGTGGTGACCAATTTCCGAAAACTACCCGAATTGAGAAAAACAAGGGGTTAGTGGTTAAAAATAGCGGCTACTTTTCCCTTGAAGCAGACACTCACAATTTTTACGTGTTTTATTAAAATCAGAATATTATTATAAAATATGACAAAAATTTGAAAAGTTTACGTCAATAATTCACCAGATACTGGGTTTATGAAATGATCATTAACGTTCGAATGACGTTTGCGACGTCACTCAAAAACTGGTTAGTTTCAAAAGTCAATAATTCCGTTAATTTATGCAATAATTCGTTCAAATTTTCAGAAAGTGTTCATAATTAAGAGTCTTTCTAACTATATATTATCATGATTTTCGTATTCTTGTCAATAAGCCAACTTATATATACCCAGCAAATATGCTTATATGGGTCCCATATGAGCTGTTTCTGTGCAAGCCCATGTGGGTATGCCCATATTGGACCCATATGGGACCTATGTGGACATGCTATTATGGGTAATGCCCATATTGGACCCATATGGGACCATTATGGACCAGCCCATATCCCATATGGGCTGTTTCTGGGCATGCCCATGTGGATATGCCCATATTGGACCCATATGGGACCTATGTGGCCAAGCCCATACGGGTTATGCCCATATTGGCCCCATATGGGACCTATGTGGACATGACCATGTCCCATATGGGCTGTTTCTGAGCAAGCCCATGTGGATATGCCCATATTGACCCTTAAGGGACCTATGTGGACAAGCCCATATTGGTTATGCCCATTTTGTACCCATATGGGACCTATATGGACATGCTTATATCCCATATGGGCTGTTTCTAGACAAGCCCATGTGTAAATGCCCATATTGGACCTATGTGGACAAGCCCATAAGGGTTATGCCCATATTGGACCCATATGGGACCTATATGGACATGCTTATATCTCATATGGGCTGTTTCTGGGCAAGTCAACGTGTGTATGCCCATATTTGACCCATATGGGACCTATGTGGACATGATCATGTCCCATATGGGCTGTTGCTGGGCAAGCCCGTGTGGGTACGCCCATATTGGACCCATACGGGACCATTATGGACCAGCTTATATCCCATATGGGCTGTTTCTGGGCATGCCCATGTGGATGTGCCCATATTGGACCCATATGGGACCTATGTGGCCAAGCCCATACGGGTTATGCCCATATTGGCCCCATATGGGACCTATGTGGACATGACCATGTCCCATATGGGCTGTTTCTGAGCAAGCCTATGTGGATATGCCCATATTGACCCTTAAGGGACCTATGTGGACAAGCCCATATTGGTTATGCCCATTTTGTACCCATATGGGACCTATATGGACATGCTTATATCCCATATGGGCTGTTTCTAGACAAGCCCATGTGTAAATGCCCATATTGGACCTATGTGGACAAGCTCATAAGGGTTATGCCCATATTGGACCCATATGGGACCTATATGGACATGCTTATATCTCATATGGGCTGTTTCTGGGCAAGTCAACGTGTGTATGCCCATATTTGACCCATATGGGACCTATGTGGACATGATCATGTCCCATATGGGCTGTTGCTGGGCAAGCCCGTGTGGGTACGCCCATATTGGACCCATACGGGACCATTATGGACCAGCTTATATCCCATATGGGCTGTTTCTGGGCATGCCCATGTGGATATGCCTATATTAGACCCATATGGGACCTATGTGGACAAGCCCATACGGGTTATACCCATATTGGCCCCATATGGGACCTATGTGGACATGACCATGTCCCATATGGGCTGTTTCTGAGCAAGCCCATGTGAGTATGCCCATATTGACCCTTAAGGGACCTATGTGGACAAGCCCATATTGGTTATGCCCATATTGTACCCATATGGGACCTATATGGACATGCTTATATCCCATATGGGCTGTTTCTAGACAAGCCCATGTGTGTATGCCCATATTGAACCCATAAAGGACCTATGTGGACAAGCCCATAAGGGTTATGCCCATATTTGACCCGTATGGGACCTATGTGGACATGACCATGTCCCATATGGGCTGTTTCTGGGCAAGCCCATGTGGGTATGCCCATATGGGACCCGTATGGGACGTATGTGGACAAGCCCATAAGGGTAATGCCCATATTGGGACCTATATGGGACCTATGTGGACATGTCGATATGGGTATGCCCATAATTGACCCATATGGGACCATTATGGACAAGCCCATATCCCATATGGGCTGTTTCTGGGCAAGCCCATGTGGGTATGCCCATATTGGACCCTTAAGGGACCTATGTGGACAAGCCCATATGAGTTATGCCCATATTGGACCAATATGGGACCTATATGGACATGCTTATATCCCATATGGGCTGTTTCTAGACAAGCCCATGTGTGTATGCCCATATTGAACCCATATAGGACCTATGTGGACAAGCCCATAAGGGTTATGCCCATATTTGACCCATATGGGACCTATGTGGACATGACCATGTACCATATGGGCTGTTTCTGGGCAAGCCCATGTGGGTATACCCATATGGGACCCTTATGGGACGTATGTGGACAAGCCCATAAGGGTAATGCCCATATTGGGACCTATATGGGACCTATGTGGACATGTCGATATGGATAGTGCCCATAATTGACCCATATGGGACCATAATGGACAAGCCCATATCCCATATGGGCTGTTTCTGGGCAAGCCCATGTGGGTATGCCCATATTGGACCCTAAAGGGACCTATGTGGACAAGCCCATATGAGTTATGCCCATATTGGACCAATATGGGACCTATATGGACATGCTTATATCCCATATGGGCTGTTTCTGGAAAAGCCCATGTGTGTATGTCCATATTGGACCCATATGGGACCTATATGGACAAGCCCATAGGGGTTATGCCCATATTGGACCCATATGGGACCTAAGTGGACATAACCATGTCCGATATGGGCTGTTTCTGGGCAAGCCCATGTGGGTATGCCCATATTGGACCCTTATTGGACCTATGTGGACAAGCCCATATGGGTTATGCCCATATTGGATCCATATGGGACCTATATGGACATGCTTATATCCCATATGGGCTGTTTCTGGACAAGCCCATGTGTGTATGCCCATATTGAACCCATATGGGACCTATGTGGACAAGCCCATATGGGTTATGCCCATATTGGACCCATATGGGACCTATGTGGACATAACCATGTCCGATATGGGCTGTTTCGGGGCAAGTCCATGTCGGTACGCCCATATTGGACCCTTAAGGGACCTATGTGGACAAGCCAATATGGGTTATGCCAATATTGGACCTATATGGGACCTATGTGGACATGTCCATGTGTGTATGCCCATATTGGACCAATATGGGACCATTATGGACAAGCCCATATCGCATATGGGCCGTTTCTGAGCAAGCCCATGTGTGTATGCCCATATTGGACCCATATGGGACCTATGTGGACAAGCCCATATGGGTTATGCCTATATTGGACCAATATGGGACCTACATGGACATGCTTATATCCCATATGGGCTGTGTCTGGGCAAGCCCATGTGTGTATGCCCATATTGGACCCATATGGGACCTATGTGGACAAGCCCATATGGGTTATGCCCATATTGGACCCATATGGGAACTATGTGGAGATAACCATGTCCCATATGGGCTCTTTCTGGGCAAGCCCATGTGGGTATGCCCATATTGGACCCTTATTGGACCTATGTGGACAAACCCATATGGGTTATGCACATATTGGACCTATATGGGACCTATGTGGACATGTCCATATGGGAAGTGCCCATATTGGACCAATATGGGACCATTATGGACAAGCCCGTATCCCATATGGGCCGTTTCTGGACAAACCCATGTGGGTATGCCTATATTGGACCCATATGGGACCTATGTGGACAAGCCCATATGGGTTATGCCCATATTTTGACTATATGGGACCTATGTGAACATGACCATGTCCCATATGGGATGTTTCTGGGCAAGCCCATGTGGGTATGCCCATATTGGACGCATATGGGACCTATATTCCTGGGCTACCCATATGGGCTTTCCGATCTGGTACACATATGGGTCCCATATGGGCTATTCCTGGGCAAGCCCATATATGGGCTTTCCCATCTGGGGTACCCATACGGGTCTCATATTGGCTATTCCTGGACATTCCCATATGAGCTCTCCCATCTGGTACACATACGGGTCACATATGCGCTATTCCTTGGCAAGCACATATGGGCTTTCCCATCTAGTACCCATATGGGGTACCTATACGGGTCCCATATGGGCTATTCCTGAGTAAGCCCATATAGAACAAAAAAGTATTACTTCCCTTGAATTGAAATATTAGTAAATTTAATATATAGAGGATATTTGTATTTTTCCGTGTATGATCGGCTGATAATTCACCGAGTGAGCAGCTGATGTAATATTTTCACGAGTGGCGTAGCCACGAGTGAAAATATAAGTCAGCTGCTCACGAGGTGAATTATCAAACGATCATACACGGTAAAATACTAATACAGAGCTACAGATAAGCTGCGTATTTGCGTAATTACGCAATTAATTTCCAGAAAAAACGCAATTGTTTTTAAATGAGTGCGTACAAAAACGCAAATAAAAAACAAAAAACGTAAAAACTCATAAAACATGAGCGTAAAGAACGTAAAGCTAATAAAACATGAGCGTAAAAAACGTAAACAAAATCGAGTGTTTACATATTCACGCAATATCCGGTTCCGTAGACGGGTTGATAATTTCGATTCGGAACGCTTCGTATAGTACCGTGTTGATAAAGCTAACGTTTACCATTCCGTTCATTTCGCTAAATAGGAAATTTTAAACCAGTCCATGATTAGTAATGTGTAAACCCCGTACTTTCCGGTTTCGTTTCAATCATGGCGAGTCGCGGCCGAAAAAAACGTTTACAACCAAAACAAACAGTCACATTACATAGTTTCTTCAGTGGGGCCGATGACGGCGAGTCTTTGTGTAAAAAGATATTGGATGATGTCATGCACACGTCGACAATACAACCACAAGTAATTGTTGAGAGTATATTGGCCGAAATTGTTGACGGTTCAGTCGCCAAAACCAAAACGCACAACTTTTCGTCTGTTAGTTCAATTAAAATACAGGATTGGATGGCAAAGTTTCCCTGGTTGCAGGCTATTCACGGTGAGTCCCCGTCGGTGATTATGAAATGTAACATTTGCACTGAGATGAAATTGAGCAGTGTGTGGGCCAACGAAGGATGTCAAAACTTCCAGATATCGGCTCTCACCAGACATTGTGCAGGATCAGAACATTCCCGTGCATGTGAAGTATTTGAGAAACGTAAAGGTCTCCAGAATGTTACCCCCATAATTAAGCCAGTCATTCCCCTAACTGTGTCAGATGCTGATAGACGAATGTTTAACACGGTTTTCTTTGCTGCAAAGTCTGAAGTTCCAACTAATACAGTGAACTCAATGAGAATACCTTTGTTCTATTTGTTGCTAATAATATTGAAGATTGCTATGTCTAAACAATACAATACATGGTATTTGTAAATATACCCAATTGATTTGAATTTGGGGGGTAAAATTACCCAATTAATTTGAACTTGAGGGGGTAAAAAATTTATTGGTACCCAATTGAAATCACAAAATACCCAATCAGAAAAAAAACAGGGGGTAATTACCCAATTAACCCAAAAGCTTATCTGTAGCTCTGCTAATATTCTATTTATTTCATGCTTCAAATAGCTTAAATGATGGAAATACTCCACTATTTACCTGAAATGTTTTGCGTGACGTCGTTTTCCCGCCATGCACGCGTCAAGTTGCAATCAAATAGTTCTTCTGCAACGGCTTAATTGCGTCCATTTGTTTTACATTTATGTATAGATAATGTTGTGTTATTTGTTAAAGATTAAGAGAGCAAGTGAAAGTGCTTATTATTTTATTTTTGACGGCGAGGAAATATGATTTTTAAAAGCTAGTCCATTTGCCGTGAAATTATGAACTGTGAAATTATGAACAGTGAAATTATCGGGGAATAATCCACCGTTATTCCGCCGTAAACCACCGGTAAGCATGAAATAAAAATCTTCTTCTTACTATTATATTAATTTTACTTTCAGTACAAATATGTTTCATAAGTTCAAAGTAAATTGATATATGTACATTTTTTTCTAAATTCTACCACATGGTTGTCTGGAAACTTTAAATGTTAATGTGATATATAGCTTGTAAATATCGAACTTGTAAGTATATAATATAGAACACCTTGTATAAACAAGAAGCTGTTCAACTGCTCCTTCCTGCAAGGACACTATGTACGCATAGTAGTAGCAAACCAGAGGATAGAGTGGTGTTTGCTGAAAAATACAATTTCTGATTTACAATGTATCTGGAGTGCTCATACGAATATAGGCTGCCCATATGGGTCCCATTTCTGAATGAATATTGGCAGCCCAGATGGGACCCATATAGGCAGCCCAGGCGAATGTACATGTGGTAGCCCAGATGGGACCCATATGAGTCCCATATTGAATGCATATGGGCAGCCCAGATCACAAAGGCCCCTGTTGCACTTTCTATGTTGGTCCCATATAGGCAGCCCATATGGGTCCCATATAGGTGCCCACGTGGACCCATATTGATTGCTTGCTTGGTGGTTACACTACAGCCTCCTTTCGCCGACGGTAGCATGTAAAATATCGACGACAGGAGCTTTATCATAAATACTTAGTTATTTTATAGACTCCTTTCGCAGACCGTAAACCATGAAATATCCGCGAAAGGAGCTTTAGCATATCAACTAACTTAGTTATACTATAGCCTCATTTCGCCGACGGGTGCCCGACAGTGAACTTGTAAACGTTGGTAGAATATTTATTAAAATATTGGGGAAAGGAGCTTCATCTACATGTACCAACCTATTCTATAATAGCTGCTTTTTGCCGACGGTAAAATTCATCATAGTCATATACGACCGTAAACCATGAAATATCGGCAAAAGAATGTTAGAATGTAAAATTCCACTGCAATGAGCGTTATCATTTATATTTCAACTAAGTTATATCATAGTGGTATATTTGCTAGATCGTTGGTTGTGATTTTTTTCTATGCTGAATGTGTGTATGTACAAAATTGAATATATATATGTATAATAAAAATTCTTCCTTTTCGCCACCATTGACCATGATATAACAGCGAAACGAGTTTTACCATATTAACTTAGTTATATTCTAGCCGACTTTAAATCTTAAAATTTTCAGCGAAGGGAGCTTAATTAATCTATCAAATAACTTATATTATGACCCCCATTCGCCGACTGTAAAAATCAGCGAAAGGAGCTTTATCATACCAACTTAATAATATGCTAGCCTCCTTCTGCCACCGTTGACTATGATATAACAGTGAAACTAGTTTTACGAGCAATAAGCAGCGCCTTGGCACTTCCTACTCAATCAACAAAGGTGTGATCCTTCGTCGGTGACTTATAACAATACCATCTCGATAATTAGTTTATTCAACAAACAGTCGGTGACTTGACACGTGGCTACATGTGATAATCTGTGGTTAATATAATTATCGTCGATATATAATCTGTTTAAAATAATGACACACAGTTTGCGAAAGTAATGTTTCATTTGTCAATCATTGATGAATGATTAGACGGGAGAATTTTATTTAGTTATTATTTTGATATGACCAGCACTATGCTATTTAATATGCATCATATTATGTATAATTCAGGGTTGCCATAAACCCACTTTTTTGTTTAAAACCCTACCCAAATGGGTTTTAAGGGGTTTTAAAGGGCAATAAGGGGTTTTTAAAGGGTTTTATAAAAATAATTTTGGGGTTTAATTTTTTTCATTAATAATTTCGTAAAATTACATGAAGAATTGCCTTGAATAGCACCTTTGAAGGTGTCAGACAGTGTGGTCGGCGAAAGGAGGCTTCAAATTAGCTTATTTTAAAATATTGTCATTATTAATTGAGAGGAACAATCTAATGCAATCCAAATACACAATTTATTAATCCTCGTTTCGCCTCGTTGCGCCAAAAAATTCTCCTTTCGTATTTTAGTCAAATCCCGCCCACATTGCTAGCTTGCTAGACTAGGCTAGCCCTCGCCGAGATCTCGATTTATCTTGTCGTTCAGGAGCGAGATCTGCAAGATCTAGCCAAGAGCTAGGCTAGCTGAACACGCCACCGAAACGACTGTAATTAGTCAAACTTATTGAGCCGAGGTACCGTTCCCATTGAATCGCCGATCTACCCTTTATTTCCCCGTGTCATGTCACATACCCGCATTTAATCGATAGATCGAGTATTCCTTCATCATTTTCCACTGATAGTCCGTCCCGATCATTCTGTTATAGCCCGTAATATTCATTATTCTGACAAATTTATCCCGGAGTTGTATCGCACGCTCTCTCAGTAAATCTACTTCCGGTCGCGACGTTAAATGCCGTTCCGTCCGTACCGGTCCGAAATTATCCGTGTGAAGAGCTCCCCAGACGTCACCTTATTGATGACGTCGGAGGAGCTACGTCTAAGGGTATATAAACCCCAGATTTTCAATATATATTTGATCAATCACTCCACCCAGAATTATATCTAATTATACCTCTCCCTAAATAATACCTGCCCTGTTTTTAACCTATTTTTAACCTTTCTTCTTTCTCACATCTTTTATACTTTTATTTCTTATCCTTATTAACATTCTTTGTCAGTTTGACGCGTGTCAAAGCCTAAGTCCCCAGCAGGGGTTTGGCTATCAGGAAGATAGATAGATAGATATACCTTCTTTAAACTAATTACCTATACAGCTCCACAACTTAGATCTATGACGAAGAGACCACTTCCCTTCGAGGTAACCTTTTATTGAGAAGTATTCATAGTCATACCTAAATCACTCGGAGAGCTTACCCTGACCATTCCCCTCAGATGTCCTGTGTACCTCGGCAACCAATTGTGTCATACATGTACATTTGTATCTACATAATAATATATGAATGATTACCAAACATTAAATCGTAGAGACTGAAATCAACATTGTCATTTATTGATAAGCCTGGTTATTGTGATCACTCAGTGTTCGAACCCAAATCTACTCAACAAACATTTCCAGGCCTTGGCAGGTGCGCCGGCAGAACAACTGGTGTCAGAAGTGTGGGATCTGATGGTGACTATAGAGAACCTTATCATACGAAGTACAAGCTATATAGAGCTCCGACAAAGTTGACAGCTCCGACCAAGTTTACAGCTCCAACCTATATTTGCCTCCAGCTCCTCTATTGGAGCTCCTCCATGAAAATTGCTCCGACAAATTGTCTAGTACTCCACATTTTGAGCTCCGCATTAAATTGCTCCGACAAATTTAGTGCTCCACATTTTTTTGAGCTCCGCATTCAATTGCTCCGACAAATTGTTTAATGCTCCACATATCGGAGCTGATCCACAAAACGCTCCGACAAACGTTTTATAGCTCTGATACATATTATCCAGCTCCACAAGTTGAAGTACCACTGTAACCAGCTCCGACATCCTATTTTGTGCTCCGGCTCCACATAGAGCTCCGCAAAGTAAACTTTTGAAAGAGAGTCAACACATCATCCCTTATACTTTCTTGATATTCCTGTATGATACAAGTATTCCGAAGTACAGTCTATACCACTGGTGGAGAACGATTGATCATCTAGTCTATGAGTGGGGATGCCTGTTATCCAAGGCTAGATTCCAGCTCCAAGGGCTCCAATTAATTGTATACAACTGGACCCAAGGACCCATTGGTGTTTAACAACTGCACCTTAGAATGTACCTAAATCTCTGTAAGTCACCATAAAGCCTGCCTGTATAACCTGAAAATAGACAAATTCATGGTTGAAGTTATAATCTAGAGAATAGTAAGACATAAAAATCATACATAACTTAAATGTGATTTTGTTCTCTTATTATAGCAAGAATAATACCATTTACCCTAAATCTTATACCTCACCATGGAGAGAGATGATAGAGACGAAGAAGCCCATCCTGGAGAGATAGAGAATGTTCCCATACATTCCCCCGAACCTGACTATATCCCAGACTCAGCCGAGGAGATGCCAGAAAGACAAACCTCGCCGTATGGAAATGAGTTTGAATCCCGAATAGAGAAGAGACTTGAAGCCATAGCCAATGAGATAGCCCAGAACCACATTTCCTTGAACAATGAGAAATAAGAAGTATGTGAACAGATAAGAAGTTTTGAACAAGAAATGCAGAGATGTAGAGAAGAATCTCAGAACAATAATGGATTAATGAGATACGGATCCTTAAATCAAATGGAGGTCTTTAAAGTAAAACTGAGAAACAGACGACAGAAGCCAGGTGAACCAATTTCTGAGATAGCCCAGAACATTAAGAAAATGAGCCAACTAGCCTACCCTAATGTCCCCTTTGAGGTAATAGAGTCTATTGCCTTGGACCATTTCATGGATGCCTTAATCGATTCAGGCCTTCAACTTCGACTAAGAGAAGCCAATCTCAAGACCTTGTCTGAGGCCGAACAAACAGCCACTAGATGGGAAGCTTACAGAACTGCTGAAAAACAGAGAAATATGTCAATAACCGTATCTACAGCGAAAAAGGAACCCAACCCCGAGAGCAAAACAGAGGAAGACCAGAAATTTGAGGCCTTAAATGAGTCCTTAAATGCCTTAGTGCAAGACTTCCGAAACTTTAAAACCCAAGCTAAACCAAAACAAACCTACCCGCCCAACCCGAGAAACAACTACTCCACAGCTCCTCCCGGAGACTATCCCCAGTCAGACAGCAGATACCAATTACCATCGAACAATAGGGATAATTCAAATCAATACCACCAAAATAGTCAAACCAGGGTTACCAGAGACCACAAAATAACTATAGGCAGCCAAACAATGACTCACAAGACAACCGAACGTCCCGAAAACCAAGTTATACAACCCAAAACTTCAATCAATCTTCCAATAATAATTCGGGAAACGAGAGAAGGTCATTCTGGAGGCCCGCAGGACGACCAAGCTACCACAACAGGGGCCAGAGATATTAGAAACATGCCGTAATGTAGGAACCGAAGGATTTTTCATGCCAGCCTTTATCCAAGAGCAACCCATAACTATGCTAATTGACACAGGGGCTAATGCCATCATATTGAGAAGTAGTATATTAGAAATCTGGCCAGATTCCTGTAAACCTGAAATACTACCTGTAAACGCCAAGTTACTAGGTGTTACCGGTGAAACCGCACCTTTCCAAGGGAAAGCCAAAATAACCTTACAAATCGGAAGCCAAACCTTTGAGATATGGGTCCTATTAGCAGCCATCAGAAATGACTTTATACTAGGTTGAGATTTTATCCTATCCCAAAAATGTGATTTATTATTAAGCCAACAAATTATGCACCTTTATGGAGAAAACCTTTATTGCTTCGCAAATGAACACGAGGTCTACATGAGCCGCATAGCCTTGACAGAAGATGTGGAAATACCCCCAGATTCAGAAGTAATAGTCACCGGTAGAACCCTTGACCCATACAACCAGAGTCAAATAGGTGTTGTTGAAGTCAGCCAAACCTTTATTGAAAATCACGATATCCTAATAGCACGAGCGTTAGTGCAGCCGAAGCAAGGGTTAGTACCTATAAGAGTAGCCAATTTTGAGTCCATACCCATACTACTCCATAAAGATACAATAGTTGCTGTACTAGAAAGCACAGAGCTTACAGAAATAAAGTCTGTAAACTCCGCCACTGTAGAACCTCAATCTACCGGTACCAGCCAAAACCAGATGAACTGCCTGACCACCTAACTGAATGTTTCCAGAGGTCGGCCGAGGAACTGACAGAGGATCAAAAAGAGAAGTTTAAAGACCTTCTGATAGAATTCCAAGATATATTTTCAAAATCTGAAGACGACATACAGTCCAACTTCGATGCCTCGAACTACCATCGGACCGGGTAAATAGTTCGAGCGATCTACCGGTTCGAGGCATCGAGGGTACGAGTATATATGCACTGTATATGTATAAGTTCGAACGCTTCTCGGTACGTGTACCTGTTAATCGTATGTAATTGTCGTATTTTGAGCGTTTGTTCGTGTTTCATATTTAATGCATATCTAATGCATGTGTGTCAAATAGTGAAATAATATGCACAATCATAATAAAACATGATATTGTATGACAAAATTGACTTGAAATCGTCGGCTAGCTCTTCAAATACTCACATATGTAAACAAAGTTCCTTGTTCTAGTAATCGCTCCGTACGGTAGCCTTTTAAATCAATGTTTTAATTATAAACTAGCGATTCATATGTCAAGATGGTTAATCAATAAATAAAATGATAGTGAAAACAGAAATATACGTTTTGAGTTATCATATTATTGTTATAGTTTAGTTTGTTTGAAAGAATTCAAACATCTAAATTAATGAAAAAATAATCAGTTATAAATCTTTCATTAAGTATCTAAGTGTATTAAGTTATTTCACAAACATGCAACACAGCTGTAAACAGTACAATAATTGTCACAAGGTGTTAATAACACCTTTCACCGACTTCCCGTGGGCAAACAATGATTTCAACAATCAATGAAAGGTGCGAAAATTTGCATTGTTCGAGTCATCTACTGGTAAATCATAGCAAGGGACCAGCAAGTCAGTTTGAGTGTTCGACCCTCGTACTGTTCGAGTCATCTATGGTTTTTCTATATGAATAAAGAAGGGATTTTGACGGGACCGGAGAACAAGTTCGAGGCATCTGGGGTGTTCGAGGCAAGTACAGTTCGAGGCATCGAAGTTTGACTGTAGGCCATACAGATCTTGTAGAATACACCATAGATACGGGAGATAACCCACCAGTAAGAACACCACCTTACCGCCTACCTCTAGCCAAACGTGAAGTGGCTGAGAAAGAAATTTATAAGTTATTAAACCATGATCTGATAGAGCCCTCACAATCTCCCTGGCTCAGTCCGGTGGTGCTGATCTCTAAACTTTGTGGCAAAGTTAGACTGTGTATAGATTTTAGAAAAGTCAATGCCCGACTTAAATTTGATGCTCACCCATTACCAAAGATAGACCAATCCATAGAATCCTTAGGGGGAAGTAAATTCTTCTCCTCTATGAACTGCAGGTCCGCCTATCATCAGATATCCATAAATGAAGCAGACAGACCTAAAACAGCCTTCAGTATAGGAGGTGAAACCTACCAGTGGAAAGTTATGCCATTTGGTATGGCTACATCCCCAGCAGTATTCGAAAGATTGATGGAACAAGTTCTACATGACCTGACATATAAAATCTGTTTGATATACCTTGATGACTTGTTATGTCACTCAAAAACTTTCCTTGACCACTTAGCCCATTTGAGACAGATGTTTGAACGAATACGAGAAGCAACCCTAAAACTGAGTCCTTCAAAATGTTACTTCTTCCAAAAAGTTCTTAGCTTCTTAGGCCACCAAATCAGTAAAGAAGGAATAGAGGCTTGCCCTAAGAAAACACAAGTCATTCGAGACTGGCCAAGACCTAAAAATGTCTGTCAACTACGCTCCTGGCTTGACCTTTGTGGATACTACAGAAAAATGGTGTTCCAATTTGCTACAATAGCCGAACCATTGTACAAGCTTACAGAAGCAAACCAACCTTTCGTATGGGATGATGCAACAGAAACAGCATTCATAGAACTGAAAGCCAAGCTATGTAGTACTCCAATACTTGCCTTTCCCAATGAAACCCTACCCTTTATTCTTGACACAGACGCATCAAATGTTGCAGCCGGAGCCGTGCTTTGCCAGATACAGAACAACACAGAGAAAGTAATCAGCTACTTTTCCAAATGTTTTTCCCAAACAGAACGGAACTATTGTACTACACGCAAAGAACTGCTAGCAATAGTAGTGTCTGTTAAACATTATCATCACTTCCTGTATGGTAATACATTCAAAATCCGTACCGACCATGGTTCCCTCCAGTGGTTATTGAACTTTAAATTATGTGAAGGACAGTTAGCTAGATGGCTCGAGATATTAGGAAATTACCAGTTTCAGATTGAACATAGACCTTGTCAATCCACAATAATTGCGATGCCCTAAGTAGACGTCCTTGTGTAGAGAAAGCGTGTCCATATTGAAGTAGAATTGAAGGGAAATTTCTAATAAAAGCTGCCGAAATACCTGTCGCTACAACCTCTATCCTCAATAACTCCTCTCTGAGAGTAGAGCCCATACCCAATGATGACCTAAATGAAATCACTGACCTTTCTGATATAAGGGAAGCCCAAGATGATGATGAAATCATTAAACAAGTAAAACAGTGGGTTGAGATAAGTACCAGACCAGATTGGCAACAAATTTCTAAATTTGACCAAGAAATCAAGCATTATTGGCACAATTTCCCCTTACTGGAGATAGAAAATAATGTTTTGTACCAAAAAGTACTGACAGAATCTGATACAAAATCCCTGAAAAGACTCCTTATTACCCCTAAAAGTCTTCGCAAAACTGTATTCAATCAGCTTCATGAGAGACCTTCAGCTGGCCATCTTGGTTTTCAAAAGACCTATGCCCGAGTAACCTTGAGATTCCATTGGTGGGGAGTAAGCCGAGACATTGAGAAATGGTGTAAAATGTGCGACACCTGGGCCCAGAGGAAACCTCCACACAGAACTGCAAAAGGTCCCCTACAAATATACCAAGTTGGACAACCTATGGAACGTTGTGCCCTAGATATCCAAGGTCCATACCCAACTTCAAATAAAGGCATGAGATACATACTAGTGGTCGGTGATTATTTCACAAAATTCCTACAATCTATACCCCTAAAAAGTATAGAAACCAAATATGTAGCCACTAAATTGATAAACAAGTTCATTTCAATGTTAGGAACCCCATTATAACTTTTCTCCGACAGAGGATCAAACTTTGAATCTACCATTTTTAAAGAAATGTGTGAACTCCTGGGCATCCACAAAACGAGAACTACAGTTGGTAGATCGAGCTCCGACGAATGATAGAAAGAGCAAACAGAGTTATACAAAACATGATGACAGCTTTCGTTGATATAAAGCAACGCGACTGGTGTGAGAAATTACCTTTACTTGTCCTTGCCTACAACAGCAGCATACACAGTTCAACTGGTTTCAGTCCATCCATGATGATGTTTGGTAGAGAAATGAATCTTCCCATTGACTTGGCCATTGGTAAACCTGTGGATGAAAGTTCAAAGTTCACAACAAATTATGTAATGGACTTGGAAGAAACATTGACAGAGGTACATGAAACTGCTAGAGAAAATTTAGGACAGACTGCAAGGAATATGAAGTCAAATTATGACAAAGGTAAATTCCATAATGAATACCAACTAGGAGATGCAGTATGGTTATATAACGCCAAACGACGGAAAGGCCTCAGCCCAAAGTTACAAAACTTCTGGACCGGTCCACATACAATTGTGTAGAAATGGGGCGACGTCTTGTACAGTATCAAAGAGAAGCCAACAGACAAAGTACAAATAGCCCATCATGACAAACTGAAGAAATACAAGGGAGACAATTCTCCAACCTGGTTCCAAGTGGATTAGAAAGATTAAGGTCAATCCATACACATATTCTATGGAAGTAGTATAAACAGTTGTATGATGTTACCAAATAAAAGAATAGCTGTTCCAGTATACAAACCTGTACCATAATATTGTTTATAGACTTGACCTGTACTCTCCATAGAAGCTCTCCAGTGATCATACCTGTAAATATAAGCCATAAAATGTACATAAAACTTTAATACATGATTACCAAACCTCATCAGATGTATAAAATGTAATTACTACATTTTTTTAAAATTTGCTAACGACAAGATGATAAAGTTATTATAAAAGGAAGAAATACCTAAACCCAAGTACTTGTAAAATGTTAGTCATAACCAGTAAATGTTATTTTCTATCATTTTAGGCTGCGGCCTGGGAGTGTAAAATGTGCCCACATACAGACCGGGTCTTCACCAAAAGAAGCAACGCATCAAGACATGTCATTGAACTCCATATGAACCATAAATACATCTGCAGCCACTGCAATAGGTTATTTAGTAGAATGGACAATCGCCATAGGTGTATTAGAGACCACCATGCATCCCTAGAACTATATAACATGGACACTAAAGAAAAAGGAAAAAGGGCAGAAAGACATATCAAACAAGAGACTATAGATGCGTGCCTACAGAAAACCACAATCAGAACACCAAAAGTCAATCCAAAGAAATCCAAAGAAGAAATTGAGAAATTTGAAGTTAAAAGACCAACCATAAAGTGTCGTAAAAGTAGCCCAGAAAAAAACGCCAACAACCAAAGAATAAGGACGGGATCTATCATCTGATGAGGAAGAGAACTTATTAAACAAAATACCTGAGGACTTTTCCGAGATATCACTATCCGAAATAGAAGAGACCCTAGAAACTGAAAAACCAGAACCAACTAACGATAAAAAGGAGAAAGAATGCAAAGATACAAGAAAGATCAATTTCATTATTCCAAAAACAACACAGCCAAAACAAAAACCTAGAAACAGTTGTTTAAGAGAAGAATTGCTTTACCCGGAAATAAGGGAGGAAAACCCCATCAACATAAGTACCGTGAGGAAAGTTGTACTATATGAGGAATCCGAGAGTATATTACCAATAGAGGCAGAAATGGAAGGAGACTTCGAACCGGAAGATGAAGTAATCCCCATATCAGAACAAATACAGAGAACTTTGAAATATATTGAAGGGACTCAAAAGACTTTCGTCAAATTGAACGTAGGAGGTGTCACCTATAATACCAGTTTCAAAACACTGAAGAATTCACCAGAATCAGTACTTGCCCACCTAGAAGACCTCACACAAACCGACAACACCATCTTCATAGACCGCAGTGGAAAACATTTTGAATACATTCTTAACTTTCTAAGGAACGGTTGTACCCTAGCTACAAGCCTTTATCCTGCAAACATAACTTTAACTGAAGAAATTCTAATGGAGAGCAAATTTTATAGTATCATGGAACTCAACAAGATACTGGAACAACACCTTAGGACCCAGCGAATGTACAAGTAACTTTAACTTTAACAACAAACCAGGAACTGTGGACTTATTTGTGAATTATTCAAATCTATATTAGTGTATTCATTCATGTGGCAAAAATCTTCCTATTTTAGACCTACCTAGACCATTTTAGTAAGGGGGGAAGGGTCACACCCACTGATAAAAGATTTTAAACTTAAAACTTATTTTCAAATATTATGATGTGGTTTCTTAAAATGTGGTTGATATTGCTCAGTAAGTATATGACATGTTTGGTAATGTGAGTATAACATGGTACAAACCTGAATTGACGAAACTTCACGACTATGACTATTGAAAGGCACCCTGAAATATAAATTCATTTACTTTAACATATGTATATTTTATGATTAGCAGCAACATTTCATTATTGTGTTAAGTGAGTAACAGGTATTTCATCATCAACTGCATAGGTATCTATGATTATATTGTAGTAAAGGTCCCGTATGGTCAGATTATTATTGCACACTTTTATAAGTATATAAATCATTGTCAGCACACACATTATTTTTGCTATTACTATTAATTACTTGTATACTATGGGAGACTGGTTGGTAACAAGCAGTTACTACTCTTAGGCCTACACCTATTGCTGACTTAAATCCTGTCTTATAATATTTATTGCTCGAGCCTTAGCAGGGTTCTCGGTATGTAAGTACATTCTGAATGTTCAATTGGAGACCCTGCGGGGTACACCTTTTACATGTACCTTATGTACTTTTGCACACCTTTACATGTGTTGTTTTGACATACGCCGGTGGGACGGGGGTTAAAACTCTGTGTTCTCCTTTAATAGGCAGTCACCGACAGGTATTATTGTAGTGTTATTATTGGCGCCCAGGGTCGTGCAAGCCCTTTTTGTCTCCCCATTTTTGTACTTATCGTGCTGTGTGATTCATTTATTTTTGGAATGAGATATTATTATTTTTCCTGATAGTACCAATCATTTTATAAGTAGGCCTGGCACTTTGTGATGTTTGTAGTTAAATTGATGAATAATGATACCTGTGTTGATGAAATTTTTATGCAGAAATAGAAATTGGGTACTTAAAGAAAAATTCTGTGCACAGCATCCACTTGTTTACTATTACATGATAGTCACTTCACGCTCTGCCTGTTACATACTTGCATGTTGATATTGAATATTAAAATCCAGTATATTGACCCCTGATACTTGGTGCTTCAGATAAACTTTGACCGTTGGGACTATTCTCCTGGCCAAGGAATAGCTCCTCCTAAAAAGTATATATTAAAAAAATATATATATAGAAAGCAAGTATAAAATCAAAATGTCTGATAGTATAATAAAGTTATTTGAATTTTAACAGCAACATTTTGATATATATAATTTGACATTGTATACTTATACAGAAATATAACAAGTATGTAATTTTATAATGACAATAGAAGATCTGTTATTAAAATCAAAATTTATTATCATGAATACTTTAGCATTATTATTATTAGATTATTGAAAGAGACAATTGAATGTGTAATTAACATTGCTTATTAAAAGAATTTTGATATTTAAAAAAAAGTTTACTCTTGAATCTTTCACACTGATTTATCTGTGATTGGTAAGATGTTACAAAATAATACTCAAAATCTATATCAATTCTACTAATAACCTGCTTTAAAAGTGAAAAACACACAACATTCAATGTCAATACTCGGTACACCAAAGTTTTATATTTTGCAATCGTTAGTACACTAACATGCAATACTCGGTACACCAATGTTGATAAACATGCACTCGATTGTAGGTCATAGCGCCGCCAATAATTATGCTACGAGTCTGAAATTTTCAGTATACTTAGATGAATGAAATTCAAAGAGATCGCCCAGTTCACATTTTTTAGTTATTGCATGTTTTAGTAAAGAAAATCACAAAATATGCGAAAGGGTCGTATTTTTCTGTGCGAGCCCAAGTCACAAATGACGATATTTTCCCCACAAAACAACGTTTTACATCGAAATATGTATATATTTAGAATTTGTTTAATACATCATATGGGCGCCGTCATGAGAAAAGGGACACTCGGACATTTTTTTACGAGTTTGTGTTTTTTAGCTAATGTTGTACGCAATTTATTTGTCGATATCATGCTTTTTATTTGATTGAAATCGGACGATATTTGGTGAAGATATGTGAATTCTTGGCAAAATAGTGTCTATATGCACGTAATCCATTCGACGTCGTCAAACGTCGAACGTAACGTCACGTCATGTATCAATAACGGCGCTTAATGCGGAAATATTAATGACAGAATAAACAAACACGCATGTTTAAAACATGAACAAGGATAATTTAATAATACAAATCATAGTTCTGTTTTATAAACAATACACAATAATCATCCGTAACAGTAATATACATTCAATAAACGCACTTGTACACTAAGGTATAGTCCCTCCTTTGCTTACAAGAAAAAATGAAACAAAATGCATTTTCGGTGATCATTTTTGTACACTCTTGTAAGAAATTACTTTTAATAAATTTAATTCTTTCAATATATAGGCTAAAAACAAGGGACCTGTGGATCTGATTGTGTAATTTTAAGAAACATTTTATTGCCGGCGATCTACATGTATAATATAACACAATCAGGTCGACAGGTTCCTTGTTTTTAGTATAGATTGAAATAATTAAATGTATTAAAAGTAATTTCTTACAAGAGTGCACAAAAATAATCACCGAAAATGCATTTTATTTCATTTTTTATTGTAAGCAAAGGATAGAGTTGTCACCGACGGACTATACAAGTATAAAATAACAAATAACAAACATATTCAATCACATGAACTTGATGCAATTAATGCAATGTAGTTATAACTAACAGATCATTTACTCCTCGGATACACGGGGACATGTTACATCCTGATAAGGAGGACGAACATATCCTCGCACATTACTATACAAGTACTGTTGTCATTACTATACAAGTACTGTTGTCTCTGACGTGTCAGACCTGCTGGATTAATGACTGATGGCATAGCGCCTACTGGTATGACAGCGTTCCTCTTCATTATCTGAACCCTTTCTTCGTCACCACCATTGCGTTCCCTCACATACACAGCCATCTTGTCATGTGTTGTGAATCTAAAGTGATGGAACTTCTGTATGCCTTTCACTGGAGTGAAGTATTCCATCAAAAATGTCTTCCAGTCATACCTATGGACAAATAAAAGAAAAGATGCTACAGAGTCGCAATGAAATAAAATATGACGTAACGTGACTACTCACCATTGCGGCGTTCAGGAAAGTGGTATAGATGTAAATTAAACTCTCGATTGTACAACAATAGTCATATGCGATTTAATAAAACAATATTAATATTAATAATGTATACCGGCCGGTGTATATTACATTAACTTACCACTGCCATGTTTGCTGGCCATCTGAGTCAAGGAACGGAACAGCAAAGTTGGAAATAGCAGATTTATCCACCAGCGTCGTAAGCTGCTCAACACTATCGCAATCACTTCTTCGGAAGAGCTTTTTGATGTGTCCGAAGCCTCCGTCTACTAGGCACCTGAACAAGTATTATATATTTTGGTTTAATTCAGTGTGCTAAATGGCATACCCGGTATTACAAATGTTTAGTAATAGTTTATCACAGGCAGGTGATCGTGTCTACAAATGGTTACATCAGTACCGGTATGTACCTGTATAATTTACACAAGTTGCATTTCAAAAAATGAGGTCACAATTAAAACTTGAAATGATCGCAGTAAACACTATTTTTACTAAATAACAGCAAGACAACACAATAAAGATTATTGACATGTTCCGTTTGATTCCGATTGAAATAGGTACTGTACTATACAAAAGATTTGCATTGAACATGCATTGAGTTTATTGCCATTTAAACAATATAACAACACTTACTTGGTATGTCCAGGTATGGCCATTAGAAGTGTGATGTTCTCGTGCAATCCACAGTTGATTCGCCAACTCAGGTAAGCCAACATGAAACGGTTCTTGTTTTGACCTGAAGTGTTATGTTGGACGAAATTAATGAAAACAATCTTTAAATTGACAATTTAGTTTTTATATTAAAACGTTATTGGATGCAGAGCAGAATAATGCATGAATACTGGTTCAAACGAGTATTATAATTGTATATTAATATATTCTTAAAAACAACCAGGAATCTTATGTTTTATACTTCCCTGACAAAAGGTATAGAATGAATGTGCTTACCCCCACAATTATCTGCATGTAGAACACAGCTTCTCTCACCAAACCCATTGCGGTTGATACTATGGTGTAACATACTAATCACCGAGTTGGGACCATGTGTACCTTTGCCATCTGGGCCTACAATTAGTTGTATACATGGGTACTCAATTGTTTATATACATATCGGAATGAATGTACAAATATAGAAAACAATCATATAAACTTAACCTAGTTAAACACAAAGTAAAAATGTATCGGTGATGAACATTAGATCTATGTTACTTAATTAAATTCATGCTTGACCATGGTACATGTACATAAAATGGTATGTGAACTATTTACCTATAGACTGGTTTTCGTCAATCAAGTAATTGTATTGCTGGCTTTAAGAGTCTACTCGTACACCGAATATGTTAACCTTACGACTGCTAACAAAGTACATAGGTCCCATCTGTTGGCTGTGGTGGGGCAATATAACGCTTTGACTGTAGTCGAAAGTGTAATGTACCTGTGTAAAAAAACTTATTAGTGTCAACATTGAGTTTTCACATAAGCATTATGTAGATTTTAATGTAATTGTGATAACAGCTGGTCATTAGTCATTCTGAATTACATGAGTTATAGTACGCCGGTGATAACGCTAGCCTTTCTTTACACTTGGAAATGGAAATAAAATGCATTTTCGGTGAACACATCTGTTTCTTCATGTGCTCAATTACTTTAAATGCATAGTACTCTTTCAAGATACAATGAAAGCAGGCGGCAAGTCGACATTGTATTGTTGTTTTAGACATTATTTGTTTGTATACAAAGCTAGAGTTATTCATGAACAAATCGTTAGTCATACCTGTGAAAATACATAAATTGAAATTATAATTTTGTTGCACTTATATTCTATGTACAAATATTCGTTTATATGATGCTATAAAGTATACACATTTACCTTATTCAGATTAGATGACAGTGGCAGAACAATTTGGTTTCTTACTATCGGTTGTCTGATCAATTCCTCCTGTGCTTCTATAATGCATTCTCTGTAAAGCATTTTTTCTGACTGTGCATCCTAAAAATAGAAATATTAAATACATTAAAATAGTATGCCAAACCGAACAGGCCGCATAATAAAGAGTTATAATTATTATAGTTTACTTCTATTAATAACTCTATGTAAATCTTATCTAGTCAGAAATGAAATTGTAAGTTATCATGTAAAAGTAAAAAATATCGTTATTTGTGAAGGATTACATGTAATTACCTGAACGTGGTTACTGAGTGCTGTGGCTGAAGCAAGCTTCTCGGCGTCTGTTCCTGCATCGGCGACTTTCTTCCGGAGAAGTTCACATTTAGGACACACATCCTCCCTGGGGCTCATAATTCGGATGTGTGGAACACAGGCTTTCCAGATTCCCTTGAAGCTAGATATTCCAATACTTCTGACACTAGAATGCTCACAGAACCGTAAGTATTCCCTGTGAAGATGCACCTTGGATAGATTTGACGGTAGTAACACTGGAGCTGTACCATCCTCTCCCCTAGGAGCAGCAGGCATAGGAAGGCCATATATATCTGCATACCACAGCAGCCAATCAACGGATCGTTTCACATCATTGAACTGTAAGGCATGATGGGGCTTGCGTCCAGCGTTTCCGTGTACACGTGGTACGAACCCGTTCTCATTTATGTGTTCTAGTATGTGCCTTAATGCCTTAATACCAATATCATTGATAAACATAAATGTTTTCTTGCAAACTTGCTTCCCATTGAAACAGAAACGGGACCGGGAACGTTGACGTTTTCCAAGTCGCGTCGTTGCATCTGAGATTGGATTCAAACAACCAATTATAAACATCTCTTTCTCACTCTTAATCATTTCCTGAACAGATAGTCTATGTTCATCAATAGTTTGCTTATCAAATTGGAAAATACATGCAGTCTAACATGTGCACTGTGTAGGTAGATCTACAGTGTTTTCAGTCGGACCCTGTGTCTCTGTATCAGAATCTACATCTGATTGAGCAGCTTCACAGAAACTCTCTACACGAGTCGCTATCAGGTATTCTTCACTTCCCTCTATCGCCTCTTCTCCCCAACCTTGCTCCTCAATTGGAAATTCTTCAACTGGTGTATAAGAAGCTCCATCAGCATTAATTCCGAAATCCTGGAACAAGTTATCCAGGTCCTGCGAAAGACAAAAGCTTGAATACAATTAAAATCATAACAAACTTATTATAAAATAGCAAATCCTAATAAAAAAACTAACGTGCGTTAATCCTGACTCTCGCGCATTAAAAAAAAATATAAAAAAAATTGATGCTCCACGAAGGATCGAACCAGCATCGCAAATTTACCAGCCGAGAGGCTAAGCCACTACACTACGGCGCCACTTAGTCTTCATACGAAAATTTCTATTAAATATACACACAACTCAATAAGGGAGGTAAGCGAGTATAGTTGCCATGTTAACATGTAAACAAACTTTCAACTGTCATCAGTTTATGATATTTAATTCAACAATCAGGCTTTTACCAACCAATTATTGCCATCCGTTTTTATATTATTGTATTTTCTTATCGAATTGTTTAAGGTCACAAACCACCAAATAGAGTTGTTCTTTAACTCAATGTAAAGTGACCTAGGTCAGCCAAAAAAAATGTCAACTTTTTGTCCATGGGGCCCTCTCAAAATCTTTTAATCAATAGAAATAGCATCCAGCTTGAAGAAAATGAAAAAAAAGTAGGGGGTCATGTATCATATAAGAAAAATTTGGTTCGTCAAACGCGGTGAACAGATTTTCTCACATGTACGGATTTACTCACTGTCTGTTAGCCCCAACCTTACTTTCACTTTCATATTTAAGCCAGAATACAAAATATTTCTGTATAAAACCATTTCACTACATCACATACATGCATACAAAGCATTTAACACCAATTTCATGATTCTGATGCTGATTTGTCAAGACATACCCCCATTTCCAGTCGCTTTAAAGTTTTTTAACGGACTATTTGACTGTATCTGAATTTGGTCTGCGTAGGCATTTAGTGGTTATTTACCTTAAGGCAATCCTTTTTGGGTTGTTTTAGTGTTGTTTGCACTTTTTTCAATGCTACTACATATATGCAACACAAAACAATCAATTCTAGAGAGATTGTGCATGAATTCCAGAAAAAATTACAAACCCGCATATGCGCCTTTAAGGAGAAATTTGGTCAGCGCCTGTCAAATGGTATGAATAGTGACATGAAATGGGGTTGTATTTGTGCCAAAATGGTATTCGGAACCGCAATTTTGCTTTAGATGCCTAATAATATGTCTATTCTTCTTATTTAATCACAATTATCCTTGTCTGGTACTAAAATAAGGGCAACATTCTCATAAAATTGTCAATTTAAGAAAAAATTAATCTGAACTTTTCTGGATTTTTCATGATAAAAATCTAAATTTTCACTTTTTTAGACATTTTACACAGATAAAAGTGGTTAAAACCCCATCTTGAGTGCATTTCCATTCATTTAAATGCAAAAAAATGAAAACATGAATTTGAAGGAATTTTGCATGTCTTTAGGTCACAAACCACCAAATAGAGTTGTTCTTTAACTCAATGTAAAGTGACCTAGGTCAGCCAAAAAAAATGTCAACTTTTTGTCCATGGGGCCCTCTCAAAATCTTTTAATCAATAGAAATAGCATCCAGCTTGAAGAAAATGAAAAAAAAGTAGGGGGTCATGTATCATATAAGAAAAATTTGGTTCGTCAAACGCGGTGAACAGATTTTCTCACATGTACGGATTTACTCACTGTCTGTTAGCCCCAACCTTACTTTCACTTTCATATTTAAGCCAGAATACAAAATATTTCTGAATAAAACCATTTCACTACATCACATACATGCATACAAAGCATTTAACACCAATTTCATGATTCTGATGCTGATTTGTCAAGACATACCCCCATTTCCAGTCGCTTTAAAGTTTTTTAACGGACTATTTGACTGTATCTGAATTTGGTCTGCGTAGGCATTTAGTGGTTATTTACCTTAAGGCAATCCTTTTTGGGTTGTTTTAGTGTTGTTTGCACTTTTTTCAATGCTACTACATATATGCAACACAAAACAATCAATTCTAGAGAGATTGTGCATGAATTCCAGAAAAAATTACAAACCCGCATATGCGCCTTTAAGGAGAAATTTGGTCAGCGCCTGTCAAATTGTATGAATAGTGACATGAAATGGGGTTGTATTTGTGCCAAAATGGTATTCGGAACCGCAATTTTGCTTTAGATGCCTAATAATATGTCTATTCTTCTTATTTAATCACAATTATCCTTGTCTGGTACTAAAATAAGGGCAACATTCTCATAAAATTGTCAATTTAAGAAAAAATTAATCTGAACTTTTCTGGATTTTTCATGATAAAAATCTAAATTTTCACTTTTTTAGACATTTTACACAGATAAAAGTGGTTAAAACCCCATCTTGAGTGCATTTCCATTCATTTAAATGCAAAAAAATGAAAACATGAATTTGAAGGAATTTTGCATGTCTTTAGGTCACAAACCACCAAATAGAGTTGTTCTTTAACTCAATGTAAAGTGACCTAGGTCAGCCAAAAAAAATGTCAACTTTTTGTCCATGGGGCCCTCTCAAAATCTTTTAATCAATAGAAATAGCATCCAGCTTGAAGAAAATGAAAAAAAAGTAGGGGGTCATGTATCATATAAGAAAAATTTGGTTCGTCAAACGCGGTGAACAGATTTTCTCACATGTACGGATTTACTCACTGTCTGTTAGCCCCAACCTTACTTTCACTTTCATATTTAAGCCAGAATACAAAATATTTCTGAATAAAACCATTTCACTACATCACATACATGCATACAAAGCATTTAACACCAATTTCATGATTCTGATGCTGATTTGTCAAGACATACCCCCATTTCCAGTCGCTTTAAAGTTTTTTAACGGACTATTTGACTGTATCTGAATTTGGTCCGTGTAGGCATTTAGTGGTTATTTACCTTTACATTTTAGGCGAATTACCAAATTGTTATCTTTTATGACAGAAACACCGCAATTTCCTTCCAAAATGCGCTTCTGCAGACGGCAGTCTTTTGTTAAGGTTTAAAATAAATTTAACAATTAAACTGAACAGGAATACATTTTAAATCATTAACAAATTATACTTACCTCGAATTGTTCCATTTTTATACGCCTTTTCTCATGTTTTACTTGAACGGACAGAAAAACGACTCCGATACTTAATACAGGTGCGTCGCAAAAGCTATCACGGAACGTCGTCACTTTTCCTACGTTTTCTGACGGTGCGTCATAAACGTCCGAGTGTCCCTTTTCTCATGACGGCGCTCATATATGATAACCGAAAATAAGATATCCTCCAAAATAAGCAAAATACTAATTTTCATTTATAACATATAAAATTATTTTGTTAATGTAATTCTAGCAAAACATGGCGGCATCTAATGTAGCCGTGCCACGACCAATCAGAAATTGCTGAATTATAACTACTTTGCTGTTGACGTGCAGTACTGTCCACATGTAGAATTGAAGGATGTTCTCTTTGACATAATGTAGCATTTCTTTTTTCGTTTACACTCCGATTTCATATGTTCCTTATGTAAGCATGAATAACACCAGCCCTTTAACTTTAATGTTTCATATCTTTCTTTAAGTGGTCTTTTTGTGATTTCATTACAACTGCTTATCCAATGTGCTCTTTCACAGTACATGCAGAACGGAGATATAGATTCAGCATTTGTAGCCAACGACTTACTACCTTGTAGTTTACGAGCATTGTTACTGGATGAAGCCAGAACATTTTTTCCAAACATGGGATCGTTGGCCTTCTTGGCCTACTTTTGTACATATTTGACAAACTGTTCGAAAGTTACCAACCTTTTCACTTCTCTTAAGGCGAAGATAAAACTTCTATATTTTCTTGCAATGTACGAGGGTTGTTCCAGTATATTGTGTACTTTGCTAATAATTTTCTTATTTGGCGTCACACCATCTTGATCTTTATGAATCCATTGTTTTTCGAAATCACGAGTGTAAAGTATATGGCTTTGTGTAAAATGCACATCATTAGTGATTAACTAACATGTACGCAAATGCGGGGCGCAACCTATAAAAAGCGCCGTGATTCATTCATTCGGTTTTAAATAAACTTGTAATTTTCATCTTTTTAATTAGTCATAGCACATAATTTTCACATTGGCATTTACGAGTGTCTGTTTAGTGTCATCTAAGTAAATTTCAAATAAAAAATATTATTTGTGCGAGAAATATGCATGTTTGAATACCCGCACTAAAATATTAACCTGCATGAATTACAACGTCAGGATAGGAAACACCCACAGGTAGAATAGCCGTGCATGTTATATTTTTGACTGGTATGTTATAGAAATATAGTTTTTAAGACTATATATATTTTTATTGCACTTACAGTTAATTTCTTCTATAATTCATTAATTTATACTATTATAATATTGTTTCCAAAAGGAAATTAAAATATTGTGTTGAATAATGATTTTATACAAGTTTTAAAATCGCTCATTTCCCGCATTGACCGCGCATATTGAATGAGAATTAAAATTACCGGAATAGGTTTGTATCAAGTTATTTATTGTTAATTGAGTTTAGTTTCTGATATAATTCAATAATATATACTATTATTATATAGTTTCCAAAAGGATATTAAAATATTTTGGTGAATAATGATTTTATACAAGTTTTAAAATAGCTAATTTTCCCGCATTGACGTTACCGAAATAGGCTCGTATCTCGCTATAAAATGGTAATTTTGCTTAGTTTCTTTTTTTTTCATAACATATTTTATTTTAGTTTTGCATATATGTTGCTTATGTTAAATAAGATTGATTTAAACCAAAAACTATGTAAAACTACTGTTTATTAACGAAATATAGGCCTATTCCAGTAATTTATCTGGATTCCGGTAAAACGGGTTACCCTTATAAAGAAATGAGTATTCATTCCTCCTCCAATGCCTTTTGTCTTTCTAGTAATTCAGCCTTACGTTTAGATTCTCATATTTTGGAGGAAGAAATTTGAGTTATAGAGCATGCGGATGCATGGGCTTTACTCTGTTGAAATTGAACTGTTGATGCCCTGCTCAAGATTAGATTCCACTGACAATTCAAGCCTTTAAAGATAAAGTGAGGACGACTGTTGTGGTTCATGCGTCAGTAGCCCGGTTAGCTCAGTTGTAGAGTGCCTGACTTGCAAGCAGGAAGAGTCCTGCACTTGGTAGATACTTTTTCTCCTCAAATTACAGTAATATTATGCTATAATATACACAAATATTTGTACATTTATAATACTTTTTTAGTATCTTACCGATATTACAGATCTTTTGTTTACAAATAATGGCGTTTTTCCAGTTGGTGTGGATGCCGCTCTGTTCCTTTTAAGGCTCTAAGTAACCTTCTTGGGTGTTATGGTCCTGCCATAACCATGGTCAATAACACTGGGGAAGGAACTCCAAACTATACTGGTGCGACGTTCATGGCTATCAACCACACTTGCCTTGTCATACAAGTGGTCTGACATGATATTTCTGTAAATATATGATGAACATGATAAATTGTATTTCAAGTACACTATGCATACTATACACTATGTACATTATGTACCCGAAGTGATACCTATACTTGTATATATGAACAATTATCATGGATATGAATTAGAAATCCGAAATTATGGTTTATCTGAAATTTGTTACTGTGGCTATTTATGACATTTTTTAAAAAAATCATGGTTGATCAAAGGCCAAGGGCATTCAAATTCTATTCTTTGATTTAGCTTAACTGAAAAATAATATCAATAGCAGATGATCAATTATTTTAAACAACGTTCTTTGTTTAATGTTAAAATCTTACCCAGCGTGACCTGTCATGATCAAGCCCGTGTCAGACCTGTTAACGTAGTGGTAAGGGAAGGAACTCCTGACTACAAGAGCCAGAAAAGTATTAATCCTTTCTTTCTTTCTTCCATGTAATTTGCAGGGCCCACTCTGGGGCATTATCGCAAATGTTTTAGGGACAGAGGTGAGATACAAGGAATCCGGGTGCGATACCCTAGCTCGTTTCGAATAGATCCCTTGGTTATTTAACGTGCCCATTGTAAAGCACCAATACACGCGAGACTACCCCCGGGTTACCAACCAGGATCATCTCTAGTTGGGTGGGAAACACTAAATAGCGCTTCTGAAATGACCAAGTGTCCCAGCCGAGAATCGAACCAGGGACCTCTCGATCAGGAGTCAAGCGTCTTACCACTCGACCACCATGCTCCTATTTGGCAATATAAGAGTACCAAAGAAGCATTTGAAGTACAGAATCAGTGTTAACATATCAGAAGGGCCGTCAGAACAGTTAACAGAACACTTCTATAATCTTCTGAGCAGACCAGCGCAGTACGAAATGATAACTTACTCTTTCAAAACAACTACTACACATATTAATTTCGCAGTCCCTCGACAAAAAAAGTAAACTAACAACATATCTTTAAACAAAGTAGGTAGAAATTGCTGTTGTAAATATGGCAGATGAAAGTAGACTTAACCCATCATCCCTTATTCTATGACATCTTTTCTATTAATTGGGCATTTCTCAGTGATGATACAAACTTAAATCCTTAATTGAAAGAATTCAACTAGCTAGACTTAACTAGATATTTGTGCCCTCAGGCAAATTATATCAAGCCTTGGCACACATTGAAAAAAATGCACTAACTTAAATGTGCCAAGTTACATCTAATGCCAGCATGCATAAAGAAGAAATGATTCTTTAACCTCTTACTGTGACCTTGACCTTTGAGAAATGAACCAGGGGTTGCTCATGACACTTGGATTAAAAGAGGTTAAGATTCATGCCAATTTTAAGCCAGATTGGCCAATGCATGACCAAATTATGGTCCAGAAAAGCTTCTAATAGAAATATTGCTTTTGTAAAATGTTGGTCTTTTTTATTTCAAGTTGAATAGACCTGACAATAGCTGAAATTGATCCAAGTGATTTAGGAAAATTTGTTTGAATGAATTATTGAAGGACACATGCCTATCAGGACAGATTGATAGCAGACATAGACTGGTCATAACAATTCATCTTGAAGTAATAATAAGACACAGTTATAAGATATCATATCAAATTTAGTAATTAAAATTTAAATTGAGTTGTCTCCCTTTAACTGGCAAATTAAAGGCAGCATTCTTCCATGGCTGTAAAATTGAAACAAACAGGACCAATATAAATGTATCATATTTGATGCAAGCATGTACCAGCTGATGGCTGATAAAGAGCTATCACAAAAGCTCACCATGTCACTATTTATATGTGACAGATAACATTATACATAGTCAGTCAAAAATAACTGAGAGTTGCTAAATAATGCTTAGAAGAATAAGTGTTTCGTGATTTTCCACACATGATCGTGAATTACGGAATTTCAATGATGTTATGGCAAATACCAATCTTGGTTATGACAATTTGATTGTTGTTGCAAGGTAACCAAAGACAGCAAGTACACACATTTCCAGTCCTCAGCCTAAGCACACACATTTCCAGTCCTTGGCCAAAGTACACACATTTCCAGTCCTCAGCCTAAGCACACACATTTCCAGTCATCGGCCGAAGTACACGCATTTCCAGTCCTCAGCTGAAGTACACACATTTCCAGTCCTCAACCAAAGTACATACATTTCCAGTCCTCAGCCTAAGCACACACATTTCCAGTCCTCAGCTGAAGTACACACATTTCCAGTCCTCAGCTGAAGTACACACATTTCCAGTCCTCGGCCAAAGTACACACATTTCCAGTCCTCAGCCGAAGTACACATTTCCAGTCCTCAACCAAAGTACACACATTTCCAGTCCTCAACCAAAGTACACACATTTCCAGTCATCGGCCGAAGTACACACATTTCCAGTGCTTAACCAAAGTACACACATTTCCAGTCCTCAGCTGAAGTACACACATTTCCAGTCCTCATCCAAAGTACACACATTTCCAGTCCTCATCCAAAGTACACACATTTCCAGTCCTCAGCTGAAGTACACACATTTCCAGTCCTCATCCAAAGTACACACATTTCCAGTCCTCAGCTAAAGTACACACATTTCCAGTCCTCGGCCAAAGTACACACATTTCCAGTCCTCGGCCGAAGTACACACATTTCCAGTCCTCAGCTGAAGTACACACATTTCCAGTCCTCGGCCAAAGTACACACATTTCCAGTCCTCAGCTGAAGTACACACATTTCCAGTCCTCGGCCAAAGTACACACATTTCCAGTCCTCAGCTGAAGTACACACATTTCCAGTGCTTAACCAAAGTACACACATTTCCAGTCCTCAACCAAAGTACACACATTTCCAGTCCTCAACCAAAGGACACACATTTCCAGTGCTTAACCAAAGTACACACATTTCCAGTGCTTAACCAAAGTACACACATTTCCAGTCCTCAACCAAAGTAAACACATTTCCAGTCCTCGGCCAAAGTACACACATTTCCAGTCCTCAGCCAGGGCGTAGTAATCCTCAAAAAGATCAATAAAACACTGTTTAGTGTCAATTTCAGAAATATATACTGTACATGAAGTTTTGTCATCAATCTACACTTTCCATATTATAACAGTATTTGAAAAGAACAGAATTAAAGTCTTTATAAGAACTACTTTAGCATACTACAACTAGCACTTCCACCTGTGTGACACCAATTATATGATGTACTTATATGAGTTTGAGCTGGTTCATGTGTTCTCAGCAGACAAAACAATGTCTTACAACAAATTTCCACCCATTCATTTCTCACTCAACATGATCAGTTTTGAGAAAATAACTTTCTGCTAAGTGAAGCCATCTACTGTTTTGAGGCCTGAAAGTATAGCATATATGCGTTTCCAAGCCACTCAACATGGCACAGCTGAACATTAACTACAAAAAATGTACTGTTCATGAAATCAACTTTCAATGTATCAAGAAAATAAAAAAGAACTTAAATCCTTAAGTGGAGATAACTTTGGAGATTGTGGAATTTCATAAAATGACATATTTCAGCCTATCTCTCACTCTCTTTGTCTAATTAAGTATTGTTTATTAACAATAGTGTTGTATGGTATCTTCTTAAACTATGTGATATGCTACATCATTTCTGTAATGCACTATTATCATCATTTCACGTCAAAAATAACATAATCACCATGGGCATCATGACGTCCTATCAAACAATGCCAAAAGCACAGAAAGCGAAAGGCAGGAAACTGCTTCTTCCAACCTGTTAACATCTATGGTGTCTGTACAGAAAGGCAGGAAACTGCTTCTTCCAACCTGTTAACATCTATGGTGTCTGTACTATAAAGACAGGAAACTGCTTCTTCCAACCTGTTAACATCTATGGTGTCTGTACTAAAGGCAGGAAACTGCTTCTTCCAACCTGTTAACATCTATGGTGTCTGTACTATAAAGGCAGGAAACTGATTCTTCCAACCTGTTAACATCTATGGTGTCTGTACTATAAAGGCAGGAAACTGATTCTTCCAACCTGTTAACATCTATGGTGTCTGTACTAAAGGCAGGAAACTGCTTCTTCCAACCTGTTAACATCTATGGTGTCTGTACTAAAGGCAGGAAACTGCTTCTTCCAACCTGTTAACATCTATGGTGTCTGTACTATAAAGGCAGGAAACTGCTTCTTCCAACCTGTTAACATCTATGGTGTCTGTACTATAAAGACAGGAAACTGCTTCTTCCAACCTGTTAACATCTATGGTGTCTGTACTAAAGGCAGGAAACTGCTTCTTCCAACCTGTTAACATCTATGGTGTCTGTACTATAAAGGCAGGAAACTGCTTCTTCCAACCTGTTAACATCTATGGTGTCTGTACTATAAAGGCAGGAAACTGATTCTTCCAACCTGTTAACATCTATGGTGTCTGTACTATAAAGCACAGAAAGGCAGGAAACTGCTTCTTCCAACCTGGTAACATCTATGGTGTCTGTACTATAAAGCACAGAAAGGCAGGAAACTGCTTCTTCCAACCTGGTAACATCTATGGTGTCTGTACTATAAAGGCAGGAAACTGCTTCTTCCAACCTGTTAACATCTATAGTGTCTGTACTATAAAGTCAGGAAACTGCTTCTTCCAACCTGGTAACATCTATGGTGTCTGTACTATAAAGGCAGGAAACTGCTTCTTCCAACCTGTTAACATCTATGGTGTCTGTACTAAAGGCAGGAAACTGCTTCTTCCAACCTGTTAACATATATGGTGTCTGTACTATAAAGGCAGGAAACTGCTTCTTCCAACCTGTTAACATCTATGGTGTCTGTACAGAAAGGCAGGAAACTGCTTCTTCCAACCTGTTAACATCTATGGTGTCTGTACTATAAAGGCAGGAAACTGCTTCTTCCAACCTGTTAACATCTATGGTGTCTGTACTATAAAGGCAGGAAACTGCTTCTTCCAACCTGTTAACATCTATGGTGACTGTACTATAAAGGCAGGAAACTACTTCTTCCAACCTGTTAACATCTATGGTGTCTGTACTATAAAGTCAGGAAACTGCTTCTTCCAACCTGTTAACATCTATGGTGTCTGTACTAAAGACAGGAAACTGCTTCTTCCAACCTGTTAACATCTATGGTGTCTGTACTAAAGGCAGGAAACTGCTTCTTCCAACCTGGTAACATCTATGGTGTCTGTACTAAAGACAGGAAACTGCTTCTTCCAACCTGTTAACATCTATGGTGTCTGTACTAAAGGCAGGAAACTGCTTCTTCCAACCTGTTAACATCTATGGTGTCTGTACTAAAGGCAGGAAACTGATTCTTCCAACCTGTTAACATCTATGGTGTCTGTACAGAAAGGCAGGAAACTGCTTCTTCCAACCTGTTAACATCTATGGTGTCTGTACTATAAAGGAAGAAGAAGAAAGAAGGACACCTACGGTGTAGGAAAGGTACCTTTGGAACAATTTGCAGTAGGAGTCTCAAATAGAGCCACATCTTATACATGATGAGTCTTCTTCATCCACTGGGATCCTTGAGGAAGGATATGACTTGTGGCCAAGACCTGAAAAAGCAAAAAGAAAATAACCTTGGAAATCAAATCATCGGCTTACAAAAGTTACTTGGCTTACTCAACAACTTTTCCACTGAGCACAGTAACTTTTACAAAGTGCACAAAAGTGAGTTGAGCTGTTGACAATTGTACTGGTTGTGGTTTATTTTGCCAGAACTGAAAACATACACAGAAATAGCTGGCATGACAAAACCTGCCATCAACACATACCTGGCTGTGGCTCTTCTAGATTTACCAAAGGAAATTTCAAAGGTAAAGTGTCTGTTTACATAGCTGGACTTACCTTTTCCATCTACAAGCGGGGTGAAGCCATCTGCAGGACCTTACAAAGGTCAGCAATAACATAACCAGCCTCAATCAGCAAGATATGGCTAAAAAGTGGATAATGGTTGTAGACCACAACAAGCAGAATGGCGCTATTGAGCCATCACAGCTACATTTGCCAACAGACGCAAGGTACAATATACCCCGTATGACTTTGTCATACAAACCTGGTCTTAGCTCCTCTCAAGCATATTCTGTGGCAATGGAAATTCACACCCCCAACAAATACATCATTGCCACAGCAGTTGAGAACAAGATTCAAGACTATTGCAAAGCAATAAAAGTCCCCTACCGGTAGAAGCAAGAGAATGGTTGCCAAAGCAACCAGAATCGTTCACCTAGGAACAAAATCCGAACATGTGCATGATCTCCATATTGCCATGTTATGATGTAATCATGTTTTAAGTTTCATGAAGCAATTTTAAGTCCTTTTTAAGTTATAGCATAATCCAGAAAATTGACAATTATAGCATAATTTCTTGTCTATCTGTTGCCACCGTAGCAACCAGAATCGTTGACATAGGAAAAAAATCAAACTACATGCTTGATCTACATATTGCCACGTTTTAAGTTTCATGAAACAATATTAAGTACTTTTAAAGTTATTGGCTAGTCCAGAAAAGTGTGACATATTGACCGACCAGCCTACCAAACCGACCGACCGACAGACGTAGCACAAACTATAAGTCCCTCCGGTTTCACCAGTAAGGGGTTAATATACTGTGCAAGAAAGGAGAAGATGAGGATCATTAGGGTCTATATGTCAACTGTCCTGGAGATCATTACAGCTATACTGCTAATATGATATAATTATTTGTAACCTCATGCCACACTCACAAAGGAAGATGGTCTACAGCACGGCTGACGACATATTGTCCGATGGATAAGTTGTCAGCACACTTACAACAGATGGGATATACTGTCAGCACACTTACAACAGAAGGGATATACTGTCAGCACACTTACAACAGACAGGATATACTGTCAGCACACACACAACACACAGGATATACTGTCAGCACACATACAACAGATGGGATATACTGTCAGCACACTTACAACAGATGGGATATACTGTCAGCACACTTACAACAGATGGGATATACTGTCAGCATACTTACAACACACAGGATATACTGTCAGCACACTTACAACAGACGGGATATACTGTCAGCACACTTACAACAGATGGGATATACTGTCAGCACACTTACAACAGATAGGATATACTGTCCGCACACTTACAACAGATGGGATATACTGTCAGCACACTTACAACAGATGGGATATACTGTCGGCACACTTATAACAGATGGGATATACTGTCACCACACTTATGACAGATGGGATATACTGTCAGCACACTTACAACAGATGGGATATACTGTCAGCACACTTACAACAGATGGGATATACTGTCCGCACACTTACAACAGCTGGGATATACTGTCAGCACACTTACAACAGATGGGATATACTGTCAGCACACTTACAACAGATGGGATATACTGTCAGCACACTTATAACAGACGGGATATACTGTCAGCATACTTACAACACACAGGATATACTGTCAGCACACTTATAACAGACGGGATATACAGTCAGCACACTTACAACAGACGAGATATACTGTCAGCACACTTACAACAGATGGGATATACTGTCAGCACACTTACAACAGATGGGATATACTGTCAGTACATTTACATCAGATGGGAGATACTGTCAGCACACTTACAACAGACGGGATATACTGTCAGCACACTTACAACAGACGAGATATACTGTCAGCACACTTACAACAGACGGGATATACTGTCAGCGCACATACAACAGACGGGATATACTGTCAGCACACTTACAACAGACGGGATATACTGTCAGCACACTAACAAAAGACGTGATATACTGTCATCACACTTACAACAGACGGGATATACTGTCAGCACACTTACAACAGACGGGATATACTGTCAGCACACTTACAACAGACGGGATATACTGTCAGCACACTTACAACAGACGGGATATACTGTCAGCACACTTACAACAGACGGGATATACTGTCAGCACACATACAACAGACGGGATATACTGTCAGCACACATACAACAGACGGGATATACTGTCAGCACACTTACAACAGACGGGATATACTGTCAGCACACTTACAACAGACGGGATATACTGTCAGCACACTTACAACAGACGGGATATACTGTCAGCACACTTACAACAGACGGGATATACTGTCAGCACACATACAACAGACGGGATATACTGTCAGCACACATACAACAGACGGGATATACTGTCAGCACACATACAACAGACGGGATATACTGTCAGCACACTTACAACAGACGGGATATACTGTCAGCACACATACAACAGACGGGATATACTGTCAGCACACATACAACAGACGGGATATACTTTCAGCACACATACAACAGACGAGATATACTGTCAGCACACATACAACAGACGGGATATACTGTCAGCACACATACGACAGATGGGATATACTGTCAGCACACATACGACAAGAAGGGATATACTGTCAGCACACATACGACAGACGGGATATACTGTCAGCACACATACGACAGACGGGATATACTGTCAGCACACATACCACAGAAGGGATATACTGTCAGCACACTTACGACAGACGGGATATACTGTCAGCACACATACAACAGACGGGATATACTGTCAGCACACTTACAACAGATGGGATATACTGTCAGCACACTTACAACACACGGGATATACTGTCAGCACACTTATGACAGACGGGATATTCTGTCAGCACACTTATGACAGATGGGATATACTGTCAGCACACTTATAACAGATGGGATATACTGTCAGCACACTTATGACAGATGGGATATACTGTCAGCACACTTACAACAGATTGGATATACTGTCAGCACACTAACAACAGACAGGATATACTGTCAGCACACATACAACAGACGGGATATACTGTCAGCACACTTACAACAGACGGGATATACTGTCAGCACACATACAACAGATGGGATATACTGTCAGCACACATACAACAGACGGGATATACTGTCAGTACACTTATAACAGACAGGATATACTGTCAGCACACTTACAACAGATGGGATATACTGTCAGCACACTAACAACAGACGGGATATACTGTCAGCACACTTACAACAGACGGGATATACTGTCAGCACACTTACAACAGATGGGATATACTGTCAGCACACTTAGAACATTGCCAGGTTATACTGTGTGAACATTGACTGTGAGGTAATGGGACAAGTAGACCCTAATTACTTGACAAGAGAAAAAGTGCAAAAAATCACAGTTTTCCAGCACCATGATTCCGCTCACTACTCAACAAGAGGGTCCAAAGGGCCGTATGTCGCTCTCCTGTCTAAATGCACCTATGGTGACCTTTTAATCATTTATTCCTTCTAACAAGTAAGACTAGACCATGATACATACCAAATATCAAAGCTCTAGGCCTAGTAGTTTAAGACAAGAAGATTTTAACATGTTCCCTATATAAGTTTATAATAAGGGTCATAATTTGAACCATGATGCTACATACCGAATATCAAAGCTTTAGGCATTGTAGCTTTAGACATGAATACTTTTATATGTTTTCCCTATATAAGTCTATCAGGGTGCCCACAAATATTCTTAAACAAAATTCTCTGACTTTTCCCTGATTTTTCCCTGATCATACAGTTTTCCCTGAAAAATAGCATAATGGTTTTGTTTGCTTTATATGAAACCAAAAAGTTGCAGGTGGAAGTTTAAGAGCCAAAGATTGAATTCAGTAACCAGAATTAAAAATTAACCCGAGCGAGTATAGCGAGCGAGCAACTTCATAGGAAATGACAAATATCAACAACTTATCTGAAGCATTTTCCTGACTCTTCCCTGACCTTTAAAAAATATGTTTTCCCCTGACTTTTCCCTGACTGTGGGAACCCTGTCTTTGTAAAATGGTGACCCCTAGGGTGGGCCTAATGTTTGACCCCAGGTTCATAATTTGAACAATCTTGATAGAGGACTACCATACCAGCTATCATAGCCCTGGGGCCATATTCACCTAAGTTGTAAGTCTAAAATTCGGACTTAGACTTAAAATTGTCATTATTCATAATCCCTGGCATTTCTTTGAAATTAGGTTTAACCATGTGAAATTTAATCAGACTATTGGTTGTTACCCAGTAGCATGTGTACCAATTTATATCAATATTTGTACATGTAAAATGAGCGATAGAACATTTGATGATGTAAAATCTATGTTTAAGACTTACAACGTTGGTGAATAAGGCCCCTGGACTTGTGGTTTTAGGTTTGTTATGCTTGCATTTAAAACCCCGTTTATGGGCCTCGATCATGACCCAATTGATCAACAAACTGAAGAAACACAGTATGATTGAGAATTTACTTACGCCCTCTGTCAATGATACTTCAGGAAATGGAGTACCAGTCTCTGCTAATTCAGCCTCTGTCAGAGATACTTCAGGAAATTGGGTACCAGTCTCCGCTCCTTCAGCAGTAAAACCATGGCAACCTGCAAATATTTGTATACAATGTATTTATGTACTTATGATCATTTAAACCCTTCACTACTTCACACTAATATAGGATCTGATCACACTCTGCATGGGGTCCTGTCAATTGAATTATGCCGAGCATAGCCTTTATTTGCTTTATTTCTACTGAAACATGGCAGGCATATATATGTACCTCCACCCGAATTTGAAAACGGGTCGCCAGATTAGACGGCAAGCACACTATCGAAACGTTTCTCTCACAAATCTGAAAGTGCAGAGAATCTACCTATTGACACCAAAGTGCTTCAGATTAGATAACTGGGTCAGACAAGTTATGTCCCTTAGTGAAATTTGTGGCGGTCATGGGCTCCACATGTGGAAAAGTTATCTGTTGCTTATAGATGCTAGTGCTGGTTGATGTAACTGATTCCACAAAGATGAGCAAGAGAAACTCACTCCAAATATATAACTGGAACATTATTGGAAACTGATGTAAACAACTGCATGGCTTGGAACAATGTTAAATCTTACAGTTACTTACTAACTACAAATTTCAGGGGCGTATATAATGTATAATCTGGGAGAATTAAAACAGTTAAACTTGAAGAACATGTGCAATAATAATCAGGTAATATGCCCTAAAATAGCAATTCAGACCAGCAAATTGTTATACGCCTTCATCAATAAACTGATACTACGATGCATAAACATACATATAATGTGAAATTGTTTAACCATGTACCCTTGGCTCAAAAAAGACTGATTCCACTCCTCTACAATCAAACACAACTATCGTCTTGAACTTGTTAGAGTCATCAGCATTATAAGGTGTTATACTTTCTTGCATAATATCTGAAACCAATTAAAATTGGACATAAAAATTATGACAGTATTTTGTTATCGGTACAAAAAAATTAAATAAACATACGTTGGTATGAACTAACAGAATAAGTGTAAGTAAGTAAGTAGTTGTTTTATTGTCATGCAGCAGTCAGTGGTCCAAGACAAGTAATTGTTAAGTCGTACAAGTAACTTCTGCAGTAATTATGCATAAGAGTACATAGTAAAACTATTCAGTTTTGCCGAGTCAGGCAAGTACCGTATAGCTGGTTATTTCTGCGGGGCAGAAAAATCTGCCATACTGCGGTCCATGATCAATTCACACAATTAAATCTGAGCAGAAGTTTATCATCCGTAGAAAATTTTCATACAGAATATTATCTCAACTATATATAAAATTAATAACCAAGGGGTATGTATTAACAAGTTAACTTGATTATTGTATAGTTTAGTGCAGTTTGTCTAGTGTCACAAACAGTGCCGTACCCAGACACGAATTTTAGCCGAGGCAGTCTTGGGGCTGGACAGGACCGTAACTAGGAATTTTCCAAAGGGGTACGAAATTGGGTCTTGATTGGGTGACGCGGTATTTACAGGAGGAGACGTCGAAATTCGTTCTGTACATGCTATTTTAAATATTTACAATGTATTATGCGAGCGAAGCGAGCCAGAATAAGGGACTATTTGTGGAAGCTGATACAAATTTCTTCTCTACATGATATTAATAATCGCATAATTTATTGCAAATATGCACTATTTGGTTATATCTCATATATTCGTCATTTCATGAATATGAGGGTTAACTATTGTCATACAAAATTCAACGATAAAATATGATGTCATAAGATATCATTTGCAGTTGAAAATAATTCAATTATATATACAGCTAGGCAAACGCAAATTTGAAATACCGATATCGCACGATTCGCTTGCGGAAATTGATATATGCAAAGCAAGAACCTTTTAATATATTCTTGCATGGAGGCTTCAAGGTCAGATTCAGGTCAAAATAGCCAATCTATAATACAATTATAGATAAACACATTAAGGTTTGTAATACATGTTAAATTCAAAACAAGTGAAGTTATTGTAGAATGTCTACAATCTTAGATTCTGTCCCTTCTAAATTTGTTACTTTATACATATTTTTAGCTTGACCTCGTCAATGTGGTAGAGCATATATCATTTTGAATGTGACTTAAAATATTTGTAATTTTCATCCTTTATTATTAGCTTTCAATGGATACGGTCATTTTCAGTTTATCATTTTGTTACTTATTTGTTGTGGAGCTGGTTCCAGTATCGTCAGGAAGCTATATACGGTCCATGGTATCGTGCAGAAAAAGAAACACAATGTCAACAGTACAAGGCTTCAAAATATGCGTTACATCATGATTGTCACATTGTGACGTTATATAGAGGATCTTGCATGAGTGCTCATTACATACGAGTTTTATTAAATGAGTGGACAAAACTATATGACACGAGGCTTTGCCGAGTGTCATATTGTTTTTGTCAACGAGTTTAATAAAACTTGCATGTAATTAGCACGAATGTAAGATTCTATTTATCACATAACCTTAGAGAACACTTGTTAACGTTCAAAACGCTGATGTACACTACATAGACTTCATTCAAAATTTAGCGTTACAATGCGCGCGACGTCATGCCGACGTTTGTATTTTACTGACGTCACGGGTCGATTCAAGGCGCAGATTGGCTTACGTTACGTCATCCGGAACCAACCAACCAATCAACGTCAAGCTAATGTAAATGTTTATGTAAAGGCACGGCTTTAATGCACTCCCACAGCGCAGGTTATGTGATGAACTGTAAAATCATTAATTTTCGTGGGTAATTAAATTTCATAGATTTCATGGTTCACCTCAACCACAAACTTTAATCCCAATGAACATTGATTGTGACCCTTGTTTTATTACCTGAAATGCAAAATCCACGAATTCAAGTCCCAACGAAATTGTTTTTTATACAAAAACCAACGAAATTTAATGATTTTACAGTAGTTTGGGAAAATTTAGCGCAAAAAAACGCAAAATGTGTTCATATTTGGCTTTTATACTGCTAAATATTCAATTGATTTAGCAAAGACATTGGCCAGTTTAAAAATCTAGTGTTTTGACTTAACCCTTTCGCTGCCAAGCTAAAAACGTTAGTTTGCCAACGTCGTTTGTGACATCGTTCGATAAACAACTTTTTGACGTGATGATGTTCATTTTGCGCGTCTTCGACGTCGTGAAATTTCAATCAGTTTCCAATTAAGATGGAATAGACCATTTTCGATAATAAAAACGCCCATAAGTCAGATATTGATGATATTTTGCATACAAATAGTATCAAGTGTTGGCTTTTGGATGTTGTTCGATTTACGGAGAAATATTACGTACCGAGCCATAAATAGTGCCATCTAGCGGGACATATTTTTTGCGTGCTTTTCGTCGTATTTGATCAATATTTGAGGTCCGTATGTTTATGTCATCGAAGAGTGAACAGTATATTCATGCAAAGAAATGAATGATGTGTCTTATGATGCAATCTATAGGAAACAATATACACTATGTTGTATGTAATTTAAAAATATATATAAAAATTCCGTCACTAAGCTAAGTATACTATGAAGGTATAAAGCCTACTATATGTTTATGTCTAAAGATTTTTGAGCATCGCATCTAAAAATAAACTTTGTTCCTAACAATAATTACGATACTGCAAGTGGAGCGGGTATCCAGCACGTAAATAAATTTGCCTCGAGCTGAGTTAAATATCGAAGGGAACACCTTTTTGCCGTTTCGAAGTTATAAGATACAATTGAACGAAATTTTCGGTGGGAATGAATATCTTGTAGTTTATTTAAATGCATTGTGTAGCGATTTTCCGTCAGCGTCCGTATTTTAGGCTTTCTACCTTCATAGTATACTTAGCTCAGTGACGTTTTTTTTATTATTATTATTTTTATTTTATTTTCCAAACACTGATACTGCCACCTGTGGGTAAAACTACGCAACATTAATGTTAGCGAGCTGTGTGCGGACTCCGGCAAAGGTGTCCCTTTTCTTTCTTTTATACGAATAAGTGAAATCTACTCTTCGGATGTTCTCGAGTCCGTCTGCGCACAATTTTCAATTTAAGCATTCTAAAAAACGAATGCCATTGTGTGGTACGTATTTTACATCAGCCACAACAGAAAATTATTAGTACCAACAAGTTGATAGACAGCATATCAATTTGAACGCTAAAATATATACATTCCATATACATTGATAAAATTACTACATAAATATTGTGGAAAAGTCGAAGCGTCAAGCAAGGGAAGTACTAGTACCATTTTTATTTCGTCTTTTTGCATGACACGGCCAATGATCGAACCCGAGACCTCCCACACTCGACATGAACGATCTACAACTAGGCTATCTTAATAAAACAACCTTGCCAACTCTGATTAAACTTTTTGATCCACACAAAAATTTTCATTGCATGGCTTCCAATGTAACATTTAAGTAAAAACAATGTAAGTATAGCTTGGCTATTTTGACCTGAGCCTGACCTTTATGCAATAATATATTACAAGGTTCTTGCTTCGACTATATCAATTTCCGCTAGCAAATCGTGCAATATCGGCATTTAAGATTTGTGTTTGTATTACATCTCGAGGGTCTTCGTGATACTTCCCGATTATGAAAACATACAATCGGTGTTGTAAACGTTGGCAATATATCGACCGTTAAATTATGGAAATCAATAGGTCAGGCTCATGTCAATGTGGGCAAGCTAAACGTATCTGTGATTCAGAAAAGCAAAAGTCCGAACATTGGCCCAATATAGTTTTACATGTAGTATCACATCAGTGACCAATACAAATATATAATGAGGTCCAGACATCAGTGTTATGGGTTTATGTTATATGCCACTTTCGATTGTTTCAATAACTGGAATAAACCTTTGCAATAAAATATAAATTTAAATACAATGTACTGTAAGTGTTTGACAAATGAACATTGCAATCAGAGGACTGGCCTCCACTGTGTATGCCTTGATGATGGATCGAACGTAAGTCAAATTCATAACTATGCATTCCATTATAGTTGTTACAATTACATTATTCTAACTCCGATAGGAAAATGAGTCAGTCAGTAACAGAGTTTAAGTTAATTAAGTGAACTATGCCAAATTGCAACAAAATAGCAAAACAGACTACAAATCTCTGCCATGGCACTTTACATGTTTGGCACCTATGTCCATTAGTTCAGAAATACAACTTTGATGCTGCGACGGGGTCAACAATCTGATCGTGACTTTGTATATCTTGATAGTTTAATGTATTTTATTTAACGCGAGAATAACAAAACTTACCTATAAATTATTATTACTTCCTACGTTTTTCTTTAGGCTAGTAGGTTCGAATCTCACAAACGAGAATTTAACTGAATAGTTACAATTCTGGGCATAAGCATTAATTTCAGTCTAGTGACATGTTCTACAGAGAGACACCTAAGTATTTAACAATCTTCGACTGTAATTTATAAAATGGTAATTCCATACATAAGTAAAAATTGTATTCGCATTGATCTCGTTTTAAAGTAAAATATAATATATCAGTCCGCGGTACCATAAGGAAGAAAACGATGTATATATAGTGGTATGGTATGCGGGAACTGATACCGCGGTTACCGGTACACTGGGAATACCGCCCAGCTGAAAAATAAAAGTACATTTGTATTACGGAATATAATATCATGCTCCTCTTTTTACAAATTCGAATTCATAGCTAAAATTTATTGAAGGATATTTGTGTATGTACCACTTTTTATTTCCTAAAAGCAAGTATAATCTCAGTCTCGTTCAACCAGCGTATGTTTTCACCCAAAACAAAGTCTGGGAATTTGATTTGACACTCATTTTTGAGGCTGATGTTCAACTTTACACAGGCGTATGGTATCTTATGTAGGGTCAACATAACAACCCGCTCGCAGGTCGAAATGAATGTATAGTTTATAGACCTGGCGCATGTTGGAAAATATACTTTCCCTTGTTATTATTTTCACTTTGAGCAACAAATATCGCTATAACATCAAGTGAAGGTACATAATCTACAAACCACCCTAAAATGATATCTGCAGTGCAACTTACAGTGTTTCTGCGAGCCAGGATTTTTGGGGGGTCATCTGTGACCCCCTGGTAAAAAATCAGGGGGTCATCAGCAGTATTGAAGGGTCATATGCAAAATTTGAAAAAAAGACTAGAAGACTAGAAGACAATAAAGGTTGAAACCGTATTTATGTATGAGTCTGTTTTCCATCAACTGAGAACTAGAACATTCAGAAATGAACTTTTTTTTATGAAGTGTTCAACCTAAACATCTTGATTAAACTCTCTACTTGTTCCACACTGTGGCATACTGACAGCCTTGGAACAATACAGTTTCCTTTGTTTTGCTTGTTTCCATCTACTAACTGCATTTGAAAAGTCTTTATTTGTTTCCAAAGGAATTGAGCCAGGCACAGAAAAGAAGTCTGAAAGGCGTTTTTGCCTTTTCCGTTTTGGTTAGTCTGCATTAACGGACATTTTATGTGCATGCGTCAACGTTACTTAGACTTTAGTTTAATGCGCGGCGTATCGAAATTTTATGCTACGCTAAGCCTACGGACTAGTACGGAGCCCGAACTTTACACTCAACCATAGCGGAAGTGATAAATTTGTAAACATCTCGCGTATCGACGGTATGGGAATAAGACGTTATGCAATTAATTTGACATTTAATTATTGCCTTTTTTTACTTGAAACATATTTCTATGATTGAATAATTAAGTTGCGTCACGACGGACACAGGTTTGGCTTTAAGTTGCGTCATATGTAAATAAAATGCGTCAAAAACGCAAGAAACGCACTCTCGCGGAAACACTGAACTTAATGTGTTTTCTCATCAGTGCTTTTAGTCCAACTAGGTAATTTAGACTGATAAATCGCAGGATATGACCAGACCCCCCATTTCTTCACTTAATAAACAATACGATTTACAGCACATCATAGGACAATAAAACCAACATTGGTCATACAGTTGTTTCGCTACTGTGCGTATAAAAGAAAGAAAACGGCCGCATTTAACACAGTCAGCAGTCGGTACGTGAAATGACGTTGTTGAAAAAAAAAACGTATAATGGTGTCACATAAACATTAAACAAATGCGCTGTATCCACGTTCATGTATCGATTCCTAATAAGCAGACACCTTCGGTTTTTTCATATCACTAGTTCTAATCCATGTGATATTCATATCAGTATAAAAGTGTGTTACATAACAATGAATACGTACTCTTTCATCATGAATGACAGGGATGCCCCGTAAAAAGATGCTTGTAAATGACTTCAACGAAGCGTTTTAAATGATAACATATGCATTTTCGTAGTAATAATTAGCGATTATATGTCGTGAGAGCTGAGCAGATATTAAAGTAGTGTGAGACTCTTTAAAATAGAAAAATACTAAGTTGACGTCGAAATTGTTTACGTTGACGCTTACGATGATAGATTCTACCAGCTATATATCGGTATTTTTCAATATATAATAAAACGAGACACATGTCAAGTGTGACAAAACATCTGATAAAAGCAGTCTTAACTTCATACAAACTGAGGAATTCTAGTAGATTCTAGACTACTAGTTTTAGTGATAAACATTTGTAAGTGATTGTATGCATATCAAAAGATAATTATATATTTAATTGACATCTCACGTGACAAATGTTATCATTAGACAAGCGTTGAGACGTAGCATACAAACACTAGATGTGTTACTGTTAAGAGAGAAAGAAAATGGAATTAAAATTTAGCTGTAGCGCAATTCTAGCGCAATTTTAATTTGAGCGTATTACACGCGAAAATAAACGCATGTTTAAGCGGGAAACGTCATGTCGTATTTAATATAACATAAATGACGTCACTAAATAAACAATATTTAAACATATCTTTTATCATTAAAACCCTCCCTATTGGTGTAAAATAACCTTTGAACCGTTTATGACATGTCTATAAATGATATATAGATGGGCCAAATATTTGGCCCTTTGGCAAATTAGAGTACCCTGTTAGGGCCAAATAATTGGCCCTCTGGCAGTCTAAGGGTTAAAACAGCCATACCAATAAGTTGTTTTTATAACGACTGCAACCATAGGGGAATGATTGCCCTCTTTTTGGGAAAAAATGATAACTTTTTTGGGAAAATGGAGGTTATTTTGCCGGGGAAAGTGTCTTTATAAGGCAGTAAAACGAGCCAAGAAAAATCACTGTCAGATGGCTTCATATATTAATAATCCAAAGTATTTTAAATGACCATTCATTCTTATACACGGTTACCAGGGTGTAACTTATACACCCAACATCAAAATGCATCATCTTTTTAGTTGACATATTCTACTTTCACTTTTATTTGCTAATAGCATGGCACACTGAACTAGATAAATGTTACATCATGCCATTTAAGTTCTTTGGTAGAGAATCAGCTACGTTATTGAAACAAGAGTAATTAATATGTTCACAATCATGATATAAATTGACTGTCACTAAATAGGCGAGTAGCTATCTACAAAATTATATTATCCGAATTTACCAATTATCCGAAACACGGGCCATTTCCCAAAACATGTTATAGGCAACTCGATTCCATCCTAATGAAATGATAAACAATAAAACATTAAGCTTAATTATATTTGCTTTATAATATTGATTACAACTGTTATAAAGGTGTATCGAAGTAATAATAAAAACGCTTTGCAACGTGAAAATGTGTAAAAACGTCAGCATACCATGTTTGTAGTTGTTGTTGCTTTCTGAGACATTCGTCCCCAGACGCGTCGTCTGCACATGGGCGGCTTTCATAAATATTATGGCACTGCAGATCATATATTCACCCTAAAAATGTTAATCGCTTTTTATCTCAGTAAGAAGAAGAAACTATATTGTGTATTTGTCGATTATAAAAAAGCATTTGATTCTGTCAATAGAACCTGTCTATGGAAAAAAACTTCTTCGGCACAACATTGACGTACTATAACCATAAACTCTGGCGACAGTTTAGACACTCAGGTGCTAGTGATCGCGAGTATTGCCGAGGATTTCGCTTCTCTCGAGAGGTATGTACTCCAGCCCAAGAAGACGGAGCTTCTGATAGTTAACCCTACCAAAAACTTGCGTGTCACAGCAACCCCTCAGTCCTGTGAGACTTACGGTAAAGAGATCTCCCAACCCCATGTTAGCATCCACCTTAGCTTTAAACGTTCAGTCACCCAACAGAATACAGAGGAGCAGACGGTAGATAACAATATAAAAAAGTCGCGGTGCACAGCGTTATAGTCTAATGTCTAGTGTCTTCCATCATGTATCTATAGCTTGATCCTCGAGTTCCATATTTTTCAATGTACAATTAGCTTTTATATTTACCGTAACCTTCTTTGTTACATTGCCGTTGGTGGGGAATATACATGCGTGCTTCCATGTAGAGAATGGTAATGACCCCGTCTCCAATCTCCAAATCGCCACTCTTCACATTATCCCAATTCTGCTTTACGGACTCGAAATAGTCATACCAACTGGTAGAACTCTCAAAAACCTTGAAACTTATCAGAAAAAGTTGCTCAAGCAGATTCTCTCCATTCCCATCAATAGCTAGTGCAGACGTAGCAGTGTACATCATCAGTGGTATACTCCCTATTGAAGCTCAGGTGGATAAGAGAGTACTTACCATGTACAACAACGTCTGCAGTTGTTGAAAGGAGATTAGCAATTAGACAACTAACTGTGAAAAGAAACTCCAGTTACAGCTGGTACATCCAAGTGAAAAAAGTGTTCTGGAAGTATGACCTATGTCACCCACTTGATCATATATCGGACCCGCCCACATCAGTACATTGGAAGTCCCATGTAAACTTACAAACAAGGTAGTAGACAGTTACTGGAGGGAGGCGATTCTACACCGGTGTCAATACTACCGCTCCATTGGAAATCTGAATATAGAATTATTCACACCTGGTAAGCCACACCCCTTGTTGCGTCTACCAATTGGCTCCTCAAGGGAATCCGCTCGGCTGATAGTCCAGCTGAAATGCTCTCAGGGCAGTACCAGCTCCAGTCCAACAGGCGCCCTGTAAACCAGAACTGGGTAGACCCTACTTGCCTGATCTGCTCCACTGAAAATGAGACTTTAGAACACTTCATCCTCCATTGCCCCGAACTGTCCACCAGGAGAGATCCAATTATAAATGACATAAATAAGGAACTAGAAAAATTAGGTCAATCAGGATTAGATAGCTTGACAGACAGTGACAAACTGAAGTTACTGATTGATCCCACATACTTGTTATCCTGGAACAAACTTAATGCACGGTATCTAACAAATCTGTCCAGTTTAGACTTTCACTGCAAACGTCTACTGTTTTCCATGCATAATAATCGTTACGCATTACTAAAAAAAGCTTGCCTTAATATAAGGCTGGAGGCACACCCTATTATAGAGAAGTAACTTTCCATATTCTGTCGCTTTAGGGGAATATAAAGTTTGGATAGTAAATAAACTTAGTCATTTCTAGAGATACAGTGCCAACTATAAGTACAAAAGGAACTAAAAGTATGGAATGATGAATTAAGGGTTATTTTTGTTTTAGTCGTGTTCTACCAAAACTGTAATTTCATTAACAACTAAACCCTGAACTTGAAGTGGTTTTTTCTTATTAAATTGTTGATATGTTGGTTTTCTCTCATCGCTACCTATTTCAATATATATTTCAAACTTATGACCTCTTTATTGTAACCCTAAGTAGAGTGTACTAATATCTATATCCCTAAGCATGTTAGAATAAGACTCTTCACAAAATCCTACCGTATATAATAATTACAATGTGAATATATATTCTTGTTATGAATAGTGAATAGTGTATACTGCGCGACGTAAATAACTGATTGTGACTGATTGTGTTTAGTGTACAAAACTGTGGTGGTGGATTACTTATTCATATTCAACTACGAGGATTTATTCCTTGGTTCTCCAGACCTGGAGGGAAAGAAGACGATACGATACGTACCTAAAAATCAACAAATCAATCACGCATTTTACACACTTTTTTATATTAATGTAGCAATAAGGTTATAGTGAACAACTAAAAATTATGTGTCAATCCCCTGTGCATAATATGGTTAACGGATTTAAAAACGCGACAATTGGGTATGTTGATATATTTTAGGAAAGCGCGAGTTCCTATATCAAATATCTTGGTATATCCGTAAAGGTGAATTCAATGTCGTCATTTTGATACCAAATGTATTAAAATCCAACAGGTATTACATAAATTATAGCGTGAATAAGACATTGGTCCGGAAAACGAAAGTAACATCTTTATCGGCGTATCGAGTGCACTGCTGAATAATAAAGTCGAATGATTAGGCTACGTAAGGATAGTCTTAACTTTATGCAAACATTCTAAATTAAATGGAATAAATGACATACGTATATCCAATTATTTAAAATGTATATCGTAGCAGAACGCAAAACATGTTCCCAGAAATAGAAATCTCCTAATGTTGCAATTGGTTATCAGGATGCTTAAGCGCACATGGTGTGATTACATTGATTTTATTCCATAAAAATGAATACATTTGATTACACTGAAATGGTCACTGATTAACACATGTGTAACACTAACATGTCACAACATGATGAGTATTTAATACAGTTCATCAAAGTGTTAAAATAGGCAGTGTCCTCCTCCAGCGTTCATAACAGCAACACATTGCTGTCTCATAGAACTGCACAATGTTCGAATAAATGCCTAAGGGATCTGTCGCCATTCCATCTGTCGTGCAACTTGGAGGTCCTGTACTGTGTTAAGATGACGTAGCCGAATTCGTGACTTCAGATAGTCCCATATATGGATCCATTCGGCCTCGTAGGTTTAAGATGTGTCCTACTGACATAATAACCGCTACAAAAACATCGAACTAAATTTAACTATGGTGCTTCCGTCAAACATAAGTCCGCGCAATTTGAATACATCGATCGGCGCTATACCTATTGCCAAACGGTCAGAATGCAACTATCGTTTTCTGGATCGACTTATTGATTGTACAATATATTTATTAATACTCATCTGATTTTTATTATTTTGGTACCAAAATGACGGCGATAAATTGATCCTTAAATTGCATTATTCAAATATAGGCATTAACTCGAACCGTTTGCAATAATACAACATATCCCACTGTCGCGTTTTTAAATCCGTTTAGTATACGTTAATCTGTCAGACTTGACAATAATTTAAAGGTGCGCTAGATAGAAAAAAGAGAGTGATAGAAAAGGTATGGAAGAATAGACTCGTTCAAGACGATGGAGATATGCATAATAGGAAAGGATAGAAATATAAAAAAGATATGCTCAGATATTTTTCGACCATCAAGGCACTTGACCTGTCCAGCTTCCGTGGCGGTGACAAGGACTGAGTCCTGGCTGACATAGCTCAACACCTATCACGTGGCTGTACTTCATATCTCAGCGAGATGGTCCCCTTAGAATGAGAGTTTCTCAAACTCCTTCTTAAAAGATGTCAAAGAAGGAGCCTCAGCCACAGAGGCTGGTAGGTTGTTCCACACGGGGATGGTCCGTGGGAAGAAACTGAATTTGTAGGAGTCTGTAGAGGCGTGATGTTGAAGAAATCTAGTGTTGTGTGGTGCTCTGGGCATGGGTCTTGCTTTCTGGAGGTACTTGTCGGGTTGGATGTCTACTTGGTTGTTCACTATCTTGTAGAACATTGTAGGTTGTTGTTTCTGGCGTCACGACTCTAGGCTTTCCCAGTTTAGTTGGCTGATCCTGTCTGATACGCTGCTTGTATTTCTGTATCGATTGGTCGCAAATCTAGCAGCTCGGCGATATATTTCTGAAATAGTTGTTTTTTACGCAACACAAAGTCTGTTATATGGTTATTTTCTTACCAAACACAACATAATCAGCTAATTTTATGGTATCTACCTTTTTCTGTACATGGACAAACTATGGCATAAAATTGCTTCACAAAACGATTAAAAACACACATAAAATGTCTATTTTCATAATGACCTACATTGATCGCAGATTCACAACCATCGTTTTTCAACGCCCAAGACCCCCTCTTCAAAAAAAACCCAGGTTGTGAAATGTTCTACCATGGGGAGGGGTTTGCACCCATTTCTAGGCCACTTTTTGAGGTTTGGCCACTAGCCAATACATGTTGTATTGGTATATCACCGAATCGTCGTCAGCAACCTCACCAGAATGCTCACGCAGACACAGACGTTTACTTGGGAATAAATTTATAATTGTCAAACGTGGATCATGCTATGGCATTGTCCGAGCATTGCCCCAGCTACGCGCCTGTCGTCCTAAACCTAGCTAGAAGATATATCACAAAATTAGTTGTACTCTGTGATCTTGATCCTGGCTACGCCCATGTGTTAGGCTATTCAATGTTCACACGATGCATAACACGTGATGAGGTTGCCATGTTTAAAATACACTCTATGCAATAGGTGAACACATGTCATGATTGTGCGTGGATCTATCGCCTTTATTGTTAAACGAACAATTGAAATATCACGAGCTATTTTGCTTCGGGCATGACTACCTGCAGATGATGATGATCGGGTGATCCGTCATTAATCCGGAAAACTATTCATTTTGATTGGTGCATTTCTAGTGTTTCCGGGTCAAAGGTTACCAATGGAGAAAATGCGGATTTCAAACTGTTGTGTTGGACCTATGTTTTTGGAAAATACGATGTAAGTAAAGTTATAGTTTTTGGATTTGAGTTTAAAATGTAAATTCTACACGTAATATCAACATGCAATGAGTTTAACGATGTTTACACTGACGTCTATCTTTAATTGCGCGCATTGAGCACGGATTTTTCTGACCTAGAAGGGTTTCCTATACATTTTGCTTCTTAAGTTATAGTTATTATGATGGCGGTCGTACTTGTACTTTTTGCAACCGTGTAATAATCGCTGGGGGGGGAGGGGTGATTTGACCCAGGGGGAATTACTCATTTTTAATTATTTGATGTCTTAATCCACACCCTGTGGAAATGCTTATTGTCTAAATCCCCGGGGGTGGGACATTTAATCACATATGCTAAATTCCGACCAAACTTTCAAAGGTGGGGTGGGGTGGGATGCAATTGGCTGGTGCATAAACACTGATTTGCATGTATTTAAATGTTCATGAAGTTCAGGAAGATTAGAGACCATATAGTCTTTTGACTATATAAACTATAGTTTTTTAAAGGTCCTTTTTTCAATTTTCCACAATGTTCATTCCTTCCGGTTCCGCACATGATTTTTTTTTTTCACTTTTCACTTTCCAAACACAGTTAATCCACATATAAAGTCATATGTGTTACACTATTCACACTACTATTTTAAAAACTAGCTTTCATATGTAATGTCCTATGAAGGCTGATTAAAACTATTTACAAGACTGATTCATTAATTAAAAGACCCTACCCATTCTTTTCTACTAGCCCTTTTTATTTGTAACAATCTGCATCAAACTTGTTTTTTACTTTCCACTGTTTATTTAGTCTAGCCTTAAAACAGTTGACTGTGGGTGCGTTTATTAATTCAAGGGGTAGTTTGTTCCATGTGTTTAATATAACTCTGTAACTGAAGGTATTCAATCTTACTTTTGACCGGCCCCTTTTTTTGAACAGTTTTTATCGTGTCCGCTTGTAATACCCTGGTTTTGGATTAAGAACATTTTTTCCTTATCTACAATATCAATTTCATTTAGTATTTTGTATACTTGTATTAAATCGGCTCTAGCCCTTCTGTATTCTAGTGTTGGGATTCCTAAAATTACAAGTCTCATTTTATAGGACAGTTTCGATATATATTTTACCATTCTAGTGGCCCTTCTTTGTACATTTTCCATTGATACAATGTGTTTTTTGAGTCCAGGTGACCACACTGGTGATGCGTATTCTAAATGGGGTCTGATGAGAGATTTGTAAAGGGTCACAAACATTTCTTTTGACATATAAGTAAAACTTTTCATAACTAGTCCCAAGTTTCTATTAGCTAATTTTACTTTCTTGTTTATGTGACTATCAAAGTTCATTTTTTCGTCAAAGGTTACCCCAAGATCTTTTTCGGATTCTACTCTTTCTATCAATTTGATTTTTCCTTCATTATCTTTCATGAAGTAGTCACACTGTTGGCCTGATTTTCCTAGTCTTAGTGTTTTACACTTTTTTGCATTAAACATCAATTGCCATTTTCTGGACCATTCACACGCATTGAATATGTTATCTTGCAGATGATTTTCATTGTTAATGCTATTTTCAACAGAGTATAATTTTGTATCATCTGCAAATAGTTTGACTGCACAATTTACTGCTTCTGGTAGGTCATTAATATATATTGAAAATAGAATTGGACCTAACACACTACCCTGTGGCACACCACTTTTAACAGACCTCCATGGGGAAGCTTTGCCGTTTACTATTACTCTTTGTTTCCTGTCAGTGAGAAAATTTTCTATCCATTTGTAAAATTTGCCTCTGATTCCCATTTTCCATACTTTTAATAATAATCTTTTGTGGGGTACCTTGTCAAAGGCTGCTTTAAAGTCTAAGTATATTATATCTACTTCCTTGTTATTATCTATTGCACTACTCCAATCCTCTATACACTCTAAAAGTTGAGTAGTATAGGGATGTTTTTTTCTAAACCCATGTTGGTGTTTTGACAACATATCATTGTTTTCTAGCTGGTTTACAATTTCATTTCTTAGTATTTTTTCCGTGATTCTGCAACTTATTGGAGTAATACTTATTGGTCTATAGTTTTCTGCCTTTGTTCTAGGTCCGGCTTTATGGGTTCGTTATGTATGAATATTGAAATATTGTAACAGGCTCACTGGTCCTTGTTAGACACTTGGCCTATGAGTAACTGTTTCCCAGGTTTCAACTACATCTTTATATAGTCATTATTTACAACAAATAACCACCTAAATTACACAGATTGGAAACATGTACCAAATCTCACGATAACTCGTGGCCGGTCTTCTGAAATCTCACAAAATCTTGTCCATTAAAAGTGGATGACTAAAACAGTTTTATGGACAATAACTGAATCTGCTGCCTGTTAATTTGCATTTTCTCTAAGCTTTCAGTGGAGTGTCCAATCTGTGTAATTTAGGTTTTTGCAAAAAATAAAGCAAAGATAACCAATTCATGTGAGGTTTCAATGATTTTAATGTTTATAAATATTTGATAAATATTATCAATCTCAAAACAGTCTTATTTAAGTAAGATAATAATAGCCATAATTTAATATGGGTTAGGAGTAATTTGGAGTTTACTAATTAAGAATATCCAACCAAAAGTTAATAAAATGCCCCCCCCCCCCCATTAATTAATTCCTAAAGGGAACTCAGCTCCTGACAGGGTAAAAGCTACCATGTGAATGTCCGTGAACTGAGACAGAAAGATCTGCCTATTATACCCATCAAAAACAGAAAGCATGAGAACTTCATGAAACATGAAGTTTTCATCAAACTAAGTAAGGTTTATATTGTCACTACAAAGTTAAGTATGCAGTTGTTACATGGTACACTGTAAATACTGTAAACAGGGTAAATACTGTACATTGTTAAATTTAATACTAAAGTTTACGTAGGAATTAAACCATTCCTGCCACAATATATGCAAGGTTCTTGCTTTTTGAATATATCGAACAAATCATTCAATATTGGTTTTTCAAAAATAGACAGGATAGGCTGTTTAATTATGATAATTAAAAGTTCAGGATCATGTCAAGTTCACCAAAGACTTCAAATTAAAGTTTGTGCATTTTTTTCAATGTGTGCCAAGGCTTGACATTATTTCCGGAGGGCACAAACTTCTAGTTACAGTGCAACTTGCATTAAGCGACCACCTTAGGGATGGTCTGAAAACGGTCGCTTAAAGGAGTGGTCTTTTAACAGAAATGTTTCAATGATTGAGTGTAATTTACAAATTTCGAACTTTAGATACTATTCACTGCTTGGGCTTCAAGAAATTAATTGTTGTCATGTTTTACAGATGATGGTGGACGTTTGGAATTAGAATGATGGAATGGACCACTAAACCAGAATGTAAGTAGGGACAATGAGGAACATTTAATCCTTATATGGACGGAATTCAACAGGTGAAAAAGATAAGTACTTAACTTTATACTTTTTGTGGTAATGTTTTGTAATGTTTTCAATTAATACTTAACTAATATGCTTTATGTTTTTTTGTGCATATTTGTTGCCTGTGTGTCATAAATAACATGTCAAACATTTGGTGACGCGAAAATAAAAACTGAAAAAAAGCTGCACAGGGGTAGCCTGTGGGCAAGGCCTTTAAGTTGGATGTGTTACAACCCATGCAATTGCATCATGTAAATTGTGTTTAAGGTGTACATGCACGTATCATCACTTGGTAGGTCAACAATGGAATGATATTTTCTTGTTGTCTTATCCAAGTGATGGCAGAGTTTTGGTGAACTTCGATAGGTATTGAGCATTGCTATTCAACATCTCTTGCAAATACAGTCAGCCCTTGTTACAATATTCAATTTACCGAGAATTTCTTTTAATAACATAAATTGTTGGGGATGATTTCTATTCATAGTTATCAAGTCATATTCGTATACTGACTCCAAGACCAAAAGGTTGGGAAGGGATTGATAGATTACATTTAGTAATTAATTTATACTCCATAATACTGACACTGACCCTGGGCTGTTTTTCCCACCTGACATATTTATTGTCTTTTCTCAAAGAAATCGTCTAAAGCTTCACTTACAATTTATATACTGTAAAATTATAAACTTTCGTGGGGGATTAAATTTCGTGGAATTTTTGGTTCACCTCAACCACAAACTTTAATCCCAACGAACATTAATTTGACCCTTGTTTTATTACCTGAAATGCAAAATCCACGAATGCAAGTCCCGATGAAATTGTCTTTTTTACCAAACCCACAAAATTTCGTCCCAACGAAATTAAATGATTTTACAGTAAACTATTTTGGGCTTGATTTTATATTTATATTTTATTCAAAATTCTTTAACTGGATTGTAGCCATTATGAAACTGAATCAAACCAGCTTTGGCCCCCATATTTAAAATGAAGATTCCTTTCCTGACTACCATACTTTGCTATTACAACATTTTGGTTGGGAACAAACAGTGGCGTAATGAGGGCTGACTGTACACTCAAGTACACATTTTCAAATTGTTTATAAGGTTCAGTATGAATGTGATAAAATAGTTGCTCATTGACATAAAGTGAAAATGTGTTTTATAAAAATCAAGTTTTGCAAATCTCGCACATGTGTGAGGATCAAAAAACTTGCTTGCAATTGGCATCTAGGATCAAAATCAAATTTTCTAATTATGTCCTGACTGGTCAGTGACTGCTAGGGGTGTTATTGGTACTCACAGAAGCACTATATATTTCAACCAGAGCTGTGTGGAAACTCCTTAAAAATGAGGGGTTCCGGTCAAGTAGACCTTTCCAATGCATGTTCTCTCTTAAGAAACCATTCTGCTAGATTAATAGTGCTTTGAATCTTTAAATGGTTTTGGTGTAAACAAATTGGCCAAAAACTAAGGTGTGTATTTATAACTTTTGTAAGCTCACCTGTCACTTTCAGCTTGGTTGTTGTGTGAAACAGGTATTATTATAAATGTATTACTATCGAACATCTCTTGTACACAGGTAACTGTATCACTGATAGAAAAAGGAGAATAACTTTTTTTGTACCATTCATATTTTTCTTTCAATGTCCAATGTGTGCGGGCATAAATTTACATGTAACTTCATATTATATAGTCCATTGTTTAAACTTTTCCTGAAACATTCAATGGTACATAACTACCACTTACGACCTTTTAAGACTCATACATATTTGAAATCTGCATCATAAGGCGCTTCTTATGAGCCTATTTTCATGAAAATCGGAACTTATGATGACCAAAAGGAGATTCTTAAGGCTTGTTTTACTATAAGTAAAGAGTAAATTTCTGACAGTTTTTTCTTGTTTACTCTTCTCATTCTAAGCCATCGATTTGTACATGTAAAATGCTGTGGGGATGGTCATGTTGGTTTGTGTTGAATGCGCAGCAGTAAATGGTTTGAATAACTTTTTAACTACGAGGGCCTATCAATACATTTGTGAACTAATTCCACTCTTTCGCGACGCTTTGTCATAACTTATTGAAATTGTGGATGGTCAAAATTACATTTTCTTCAATTAATATTCCGACGTCATATCATAAGCGTTCCAATTACAATAAACAGCGCTGTTTAGTTGGATTGAGCAGCCCAGAGTTGGCAATAAACTACTACTGGTCACTTTCAAAATCTCAGTAAAAAGGCTGTGACTGGTTAGAAATATAGAGTATCCAGGATAAAGTGATATTCACAAACATTGACTGCATCGGCCGTCATATTTGATACAATGGTATTTCGTATGGAAGTAGTTTCAGCAGCGCTTAGTATGAATGTAATTAGTTTATGAAGATATCGATAGTCAATTCTGGTTTTTGATGCATTGAAATTTTGGCTACTTTAAAATATATACCTTTATAGAAAAATTATAATTTTTACAAGATTCTTCATTTTATTTTCTCTAAATCAATGATACAGTTACCTGTGGTCTTGTTGTGATTGATTAGAATTTGAATGCCTTACCCTACTGCTGTAAACCTTTTTTTAAGGCACCTCATATGCCACTGTTAATTTTGTAAGGCACATAATATGCCACTGTGAACTAGCTTTGTTAGGCACCTGATATGTCACTTTGAACTAGCTTGGTTAGGCACCTAATATGTCACTGTGAACTAGCTTTGTTAGGCACCTGATATGTCACTTTGAACTAGCTTGGTTAGGCACCTAATATGCCACTGTGAACTAGCTTTGTTAGGCACCTCATTACCGACCACAACGAGATGTGTGTCATGTGAAAAATGGTAGCAACATCTCATAGTTCAAGGTCAAACTTAAAATTGTTCAAAGATCATCAATTTGACAATACTGTAATTTGGTTGTAAACTAATCAATACTCCTAAAGCAACACTAGGTTTGCGGATTGAAGAAACTTGCGAAAGTTAATAGCTGTGAAAATGTTAAGAACAAGTAAAACGCGAAACTTTCTTATTTCTGAAAGAATTCATTATTTTTCGGTATCAAGTTTGCATGACCATATTAAGTTTAAATTGCATATTTAAGCTACTAGATTTGCCTATCAAGTAGAAAAGTGTTTTTATTTAGTGTATAATTGTGTGATAATGATTTTGAATTTACAATGCTATATTAGTTATTCACAAATTTAAACTACCCATCACATTTGCTGCATAATTATATGGTCTTTGAACACATAATTATAACATGATAATTTTAAACAATGAAATGAGACCTGGCTAATTGCTTTTATTTATCTTCGCCACTAGGTAATCCACATGGACGAGGCCCCGTAAGAGTTTAGTTATTTTAGGTTTCGGGGTTAGTACAAATACAGGAAGACTTAAAATTGAGAAAGTTTGCCAATGATTTGCAAAAACGCAAAAGTTATTATCCTCGAAAGTTTCTATGTTTACAGTATTAGTTTTTTTCGGGATTCTTTAATAAATTATGTGGTCATAAGCACAACATAAAAACCAAATCACTGTGTGGCTTATTGGGATACCTTAAAATTTACTTGTATTCATGACTTGTTGCAATTAAGAGCACGTGTAAATCTGATCACTGTATGACTTATTGTCATACTTTATAATTCAATGGGTATGCCTTATTGCAATCGCAGGAAATCATTGTGTTAATACGCAGTAAATCTTTTTCTATATATCACCATGGTCAATATCCCAATTTGAGTTCAAAGGTCATAAATTGCAACTGTTTACTTTGTCTGGACTATAACAATGTTATTGTGGAACTTACTTATAACAGACTTGCATATTATGAAATTTCTGTTATAGCGAAAGAAAAAAATCCCCAACCACAGTCCTTCTTTATACCAATTTACTACCTGTTCTAAAAAGTTGAATATAGCAAAGCATTCTAAAGTAATAATATACCCTATACAATTATGTATGAGCTTTAAATTTTGTATAGCTTGGCAAATTTAACTTGACCCTGACATTTAAATCAGCATTGGGGAGCCGTGGCCTAGAGGTAGGGCGCATGCTTCGGGATCGTGAGGTCCCGGGTTCATCCCCTGTCATGACCACTGGTCAATTTCTCTGAGCAAGACCCACATGCTACACTTTACCATGGTATAAAATGGTACCTGTGTGGGCAGTGTCTATTCCTGTGCCCTAGAAAATTACCTTAACCTTTTTTAACAGCCAATGTATTTCTGTATTTAAAACAGTGACTATGTTTTCATAATAGGGGAATATTATATTCAAGGCAAGAACCTAGTAGTCAGGTCTAGGTCGAATTCTCCAAGCTATACTCACAATTGAATTTACTGTTTTGCCTCAAAATAAATGAATTTGTAAAATATTGAAAAAACCTAGTGATAATGAGTGAGTCATAATAATGTTCACAGATGTGCTGCGTGATACTTTTTATATTTTATTCACATGATCAATCTCTTTTTGGCAAGTTTTATGGCAAATTAGGTTTTTGTCAGAGTTATGCTATTGGCTGTTATACATCAATGAAACTTGGTATACAGTAAGCTCAATGTGTGCATAGGTCACCTCAAATAGACACTTAGGCATACTGTAAAATCATTTAATTTTGATGGGACCAAATTTTGTGGGTTTGCTAAAAAAGACCATTTCAATGGGGCGTAAATTCGTGGAATTTGCATTTCAGGTAATAAATACAAGGGTCAAAGTTATTGATTGATGGTAGTTAAATTCTTGGTAGAAAGTGAACCACAAAATGCACGAAATTTAATCCCCCAAGAAAATTAATGATTTTACATGACTTGTGTGGTCAAAGTGACTGTTACTATAAATGAATATGCATTCTCCTGTGTTCACTCTAGAGGCAGCACTTTTGATCCAATCTTCATGAAACTTGGTCAGAATGTTGTCCTCTATAAAATCTAGGCCAAGTTAGAAACTGGGTCATGTGGGGTCAAAGACTAGGTAACTATGTCAAATCTAAGAAAAGCCTTGTGTTCACTCCAGAGGTCACCGTTTTGATCCAATCTTCATGAAACTTGGTCATAATCGTGCTTTATGAAATCTCGACCAAGAGTGGAACTGAGTCAGGTGGGGTCAAAAACTAGGTCACTAGGTGAAATCTTAGAAAAACCTTGTTTTAACTCCAGAGGTCACTATTTTGATCCAATCTTCATGAAACTTTATCAGAATGTTGTTCTCTATAAGATCTAGGCCAAGTTTGAAACTGGGTCGTATGGGGTCAAAAACTAGGTCAATACAGTCTGATAATAAACTTAAAATATCCAAGAGTATGGGGGATATAAAAGTTGAAATTTAAAGTAATGTTTTTGTTGTGTTTATTCAGTATGGGTGACTCTTCATAACTTATCTCCAGAAAGTGTAGATGTGTTTCTCACTAAACTTGAGATGAACTGGTTGGAGACCATACTGAACATCTCAACATGGTGACCACGCAATACAGACGCTACGTGGTGACAAGAAAGTGCAACCTCTATGTAAGCAACTATAGGCAAAATCAATATTGGTATTAGTTAAGAGGGAGTTGTTTGGAATGGTTGTTGATTTGAGGCTTTCCCCGTGTGGTTCCCGGGTAGTAGAATTCAGGGCCGGTATTTATAAAGCATCTTAAGTGAAAACTTAAATATTTTGACTTAAGTTAGAATATGGAACTGCCCATATTTCACAAGAAACTAAAAATAGCCCACGTTTTCTATATGATTGTTGTAGCTTTTTACACAATGCTTCTAAACAATGTAAATAATCTTTAATATCAGTTTTCCTGTTTAGCTGATACATTTAAGGAAATTTTTAGATTTTAAGAAAAATCTAAGTTTTCACTTAAGATGCTTTATAAATACCGGCCCAGGACCTCTGTCTTTCTCCCTTGCATGTATCGTAAGAGGCGACTAAATGGGAGACTACTGTAGAATCTGGTAAATAAGCGCATAGTTGAAAATAAGCGCCTGTCAAAAATAAGCGCATATAACCTTACCGTCAATGTATATTAGTTGAAGTAAGTTGAAAATATTTATATAGCGCTTTATATAACAAGTCTCTCAAGCACTTAACACGCGAAAGTCAGCTAGTTGACAGTTTATTAAGAGTCTAAAACAATTTCACTTGATTCACTGATATGCACTTTTAAACAGATGTGTTTTTAAAGTCTTTTTGAAGACTGTCAGAGAATCAATGCGCCTGATTTTCTCAGGAAGACCGTTCCATAAGGTGGCAGCACATTATTGGAGTATTAACGCATACTATAATATATCCTTACCATAAAAGTGGTCGTGAGAATTGGCGCATAGTGTACATATTATATATGTAAGAAAGATAGGCACATACGACATGTCTATAAGCGCATATCAAATATAAGCTTATATTATTTGGCAAAAGTATAAGCGCATATCAAAAATGTGCGCATAAAAGTGTCACTAAAATTTATATTCATATGCGTATGCGCTTATTTACCAGTTTCTACAGTATTTTAACTTTGGTATAGCTAGTTTGCGATAGAAAAAAATCGTGTTTTTTTAAAAATATTTCTCTGTAATTATTACACCTACAAGTATCAAATTTGGCACGAATAAATGAAATATATCTACCTAATACACACTGAAATTTCAGCAACACCAGAAATTAGTTAAAAAAGTTTTGTTCATAAGTTCTACATAACATATTTGTAGTTTTGTATGAAATATCAAGTTAGAAGACTTGCGGTCACGTGATACGCATAACGGTATATTTATGTATTTGCAACCTACTTAATTTAACACAGACGAGGCCCGTCTGTGAATACGAGGAAGTACATGTTATTGCTGTACACTGTTTATAAGCAACACACTAAATTAACCGAATCACAAGGGCCTCCTAAGTCTTGTCTTTATAACAGCAATCTCAATCCCACCAATCACGGATTGTAGCGGTTAAAAATTGATAGTAAATCATCAATGGAATAACAGTTTACCTCCCTACGTTAAACTGTAATTACACATGTAATTTCAATATGAAATAAAGAATAAATGTCTTTGAATTGGTGACTAAAAATTATGAAATTCAAAATGGGAGTAGGTAGAAAGTTATTGTAGTTCTGTGTAATTTTTTATCAAAATCTTATGCCTAGATTCTCAGAAATCTTAAAAAAAATGATTTTTTTCTATCGCAAACTAGCTGTAATTGATTGTTTTATTTTGGCATATAACAATCTGGTACTAAGTTTTAAATAGCCATGATGATTTCAATATGGAAATGGTGTCATTTGACATTCTTTGTTTATTGTGATGACATCTGCGACATTTTTAAGACCACCCTTATAACTCAATCACGTAATTGAGCTGTGTCTTCAGCGAACACAACTGACTCTATTTGGTTTAAATATGCTATAAATATGCATTGCAGCTGTTGGTGTAAATATTAGTCAATACTTACTTAATCATTGATAATTTAATTTTGAGCTTAATATTTTACATTTTCAAGTGATTCGATAAAGCATTACCATGGTGAATAGACCAATGATTGTGGAGAGTTGAGGTTAGAAAGCAAAGCTACATGTAGACAGTTGAAACCGATTCTCACTCACACTTATGAAATTTCCTGTGTCCTTTTAGAACTGCCTTTGTAGTCATCGAGAGCGTCATGTCTGATAATAAACTTAAAATATCAAAATGTATGGGGGATACAAAAATTGAAAGTCATAGTTATGTTTTTGTTGTGTTTATTGAGTCTTGGCGACTCTTCATAACTAATCGCCAGAAAGTTTAAATGTGTTTCCCACTGAACCTTGAGATGAACTGGTTGGAAACCCAGGTAAAGTCTCTCATGAAATATATATTTTTGCACAATTACAACTGAATTTCGATAGGTCTATTGTTGTGCTTCCGTACTACATCTAATAAAGTCCCAAGCTAACTGCTATTGATCATGGTCTAAGTCAGATAGAAATCTCGTGGACTCGCCTATAATGTGTCATAGGCAATTGCTGAGCTTGTGTCTCTATCAAAGACAACCCTGCTTGTATATATCATATAAATATTTGTCAAGGATAAAATTATTCAAGAAACATTAGTCCAAATGCATCTTTTAATCCTTAATACCAACAGAATATGCAACTTTGATCTATTAATGATCCATACAGTGTTTTTCATTATCACCAGCGACTTTATCTTTTCAAAATTAACATACTTGGGTCTCTTGTAAGTTGCATCATTTAGTTACAAAATTTCAAGGGTTGTTTTTAGCAGTTCAATATTTTAACAACCCTTCACAATGTTTTCAATTCCACCCTATTTTGAAAGATGGTCATATGTTAAGTTCCCTCTATGTTGAAAGATGGTCATATGTTTAATTCTCCCTATGTTGAAAGATGGTCATATGTTTAATTCCCCCTATGTTGAAAGATGGTCATATGTTGTAATTAATACAAAGTTGGGATATAGAGCAATGTGTAAATCTGTACTGATAATAAAATACAGTGAAATAACGTCAGTATAGACATGTACAATGGTTAACCAGAACTGACGTTATTTCACTGTCTTTATTTCAGTACAAGAAAATCGGTTATGTTTTCATTATTGCTAGCTTATGTTCTTGTACTGATAATGAAATACAGTGAAATAACGTCAGTATAGACATGGTCGATGGTTAACCAGAACTGACGTTATTTCACTGTCTTTTTTTTCAGTACAAGAAAATCGGTTATGTTTTCATTATTGCTAGCTTATGTTCTTGTACTGATAATAAAATACAGTGAAATAACGTCAGTATAGACATGGTCGATGGTTAACCAGAACTGACGTTATTTCACTGTCTTTTTTTTCAGTACAAGAAAATCGGTTATGTTTTCATTATTGCTAGCTTATGTTCTTGTACTGATAATGAAATACAGTGAAATAACGTCAGTATAGACAAGTCCCATGGTTAACCAGAACTGACGTTATTTCACTGTCTTTTTTTTCAGTACAAGAAAATCGGTTATGTTTTCATTATTGCTAGCTAATGTTCTTGTACTGATGATAAAATACAGTGAAATAACGTCAGTATAGACATGTACGATGGTTAACCAGAACTGACGTTATGTTGCTGTAGTTTATTTTCAGTGCAAGAACAAAAGCTAATTATAATTAAAACATTACCTTATTTTCTCATTTGCTACATGTATACCCCAACTTTGTGTCACCTGGTTAAGTTGAAGAAAAACCTTGTTGTCATGCTAGAAGTCAAGTGAAGAAACTTTGTCACAATTTTTGTATCTATTAAAATTAGATCATATTTGCAAAACGAATGGAGTCATCTAAACGAGCGCATGCGAGTGTCTATATTGTATACGAGCGCAGCGAGTGTCTATATTGTGTAGACGACTCAACGAGATTTCTATCTGACTTAGACCATGTGATCTATTATACTATAAGCACAATTAACAATCAAAAGTGCCACAAGTTAAAGAAACTACAAAGTACAAACGCGTAGATTTTATATCTGTGTATGAGAGTTTGATACGTTCACGATGTGAAGCTAATCAAAAGTATTTTGTGATAAACTGAGATTCAGTGTGGAAAGACTGTAACTATCATTCAGTGATCTGCTCCGGGTATCATTCAAAACTAAAATTGATTAACATTATCTTTGTCAGACGTCTGGCATTAAATAGCATTAAATGTCTCTCCAAACCAGGCGACAATGTATCCCATCAGGAATGAGGTGTCTGGGTGAATTATTTAAGTTGTAACTTTTTTTATGCCCCCGTATCGATAGATCGGGAGGCATATAGTAATGCACCTGTCCGTTCGTCCGTCTGTACGTCCGTCCGTCTGTACGTCTGTCCGTCCGTCCTTCCGTCCGTCTGTTCGTCCGTCCGCCCTGGTTAACCCAAATTGACCGTTTCTTCTAGCATTAATATGGCTTGCTACAAAGCTTTCAAACTTGCATGGATGTTGTATATGATTACTCTCCACGCGCCTGTATCACCTGACTCCATTTTGACCTTCACCTTGACCTAATTTTGGACTTAGACTTATTGAAAGGCCAAATTCTTGGTTAACCCAAATTGACCGTTTCTTCTAGCATTAATATGGCTTGCTACAAAGCTTTCATACTTGCATGGATGTTGTATATGACCACTCTCCACACACCTGTATCACCTGACTCCATTTTGACCTTCACCTTGACCTAATTTTGGACTTAGACTTATCTCCCCTTTAGTATTTTCACAATAAAATTTTGTCTGGAGCGTATCTTCAAAACTATTTAACATATTGACTTGAAATATGAAATATAAATAGATGGCAACTTGGAGAAGTGCATTGACAAAGAACCATAACTCTGTCTGTCTTAAATTTTGAATTATCTCCCCTTTCGTGTTTTTATAGTCAAATTTTGCTCTGAGTATATCTCCAAAACTATTTAACATATTGACTTGAAACTTGGAATATAAAAAGATGGCAACTTGGAGAAGTGCAATGACCAAGCAATATAACTCTGTCTGTCTTTAACTTTTAATTATCTCCCCTTTAGTATTTTCCGAATAAAATTTTGACCGGAGTGTATCTTCAAAATTGTTTAAGGTATTGCCTTAAAACTTGATATATAAATAGATGGTAGCTTGTAGAAGTTTATGGACCAAGAACCATAACTCTGTCTGTCTTACATTTTGAATTATCTCCCCTTCAGTATTTTCATGATAATAGTTTGTCTGGAGCGTATCTTCAAAAGTATTTAAAATATTGACTTCAAACTTGGTATATGAATTGGTGGCAACTTGGAGAAGTGCAGTGACAAAGAACCATAACACCTGTATCACCAGATCACACATGAAGTCAATCAAGGCACTGCTCTCAAATGTGGCATATTCGTTTACCATCATAAGTCCCTTATAGTTCAAAGCCATGTAACACTATCAAACATTTTAACTGAATAATGGCCCCTGATTGACTAAGCTTTTTATGGACATGGCTTCCACGGGGGCATAAGTGTTTATTGAAGGCAGTCTTGTTTACAATTAACTTAACTATTTAAGTATACGCCTAAAGTTTGGTATTATTCTGCTGAACATCCATGATCATGGACAAGACATAGCACGATTGGAGGTCTTGCAGTTACCAAATTCGTCCCTAGGGGGGGGGGATTCCAAATTAAATTTCTATATATATTGGTCCTTTATTGTATCAATCCACGCTCTAAGCACTTGTCTACATATTTGTCAGGGAACTTTTATAAAGGCATTTACGGAAATCTTTATCTTACCAAAATTCTCGATGGTTCTACAGTAATTGCATCAAATGGGAACTGCTGTGGTTTGTTGGATTATTTTACTGAATTATTATAAGTATACTTGATAATCCAAAATAACAAACTTAAATGAAAAAAATAACTTAAGGTAATATGAATTTGAACGCAATTGTTCCTAGATGCTTTCATTTTTATGCCCCCGTATCGATAGATCGGGAGGCATATAGTAATTCACCTGTCCGTCCGTCCGTCCGTCTGTCCGTCCGTCCGTCCGTCCTTCCGTCCGTTCGTCCGTCCAGCCAGGTTAACCCAAATTGACCGTTTCGTCTAGCATTAAAATGGCTGGCTACAAAGTTTTCAAACTTGCATGGATGTTGTATATGACCACTCTCCACGCGCCTGTATCACCTGACTCCATTTTGACCTTCACCTTGACCTAATTTTGGACTTAGACTTATTGAAAGGTAAAATTCTTGGTTAACCCAAATTGACCGTTTCTTCTAGCATTAAAATGGCTTGCTACAAAGCTTTCATACTTGCATGGATGTTGTATATGACCACTCTCCACACGCCTGTATCACCTGACTCCATTTTAACCTTCACCTTGACCTAATTTTGGACTTAGACTTATCTCCCCTTTAGTATTTTTACAATAAAATTTTGTCTGGAGCGTATCTTCAAAACTATTTAACATATTGACTTGAAACTTGAAATATAAATAGATGGCAACATTGACAAAGAACCATAACTCTGTCTGTCTTAAATTTTGAATTATCTCCCCTTTAGTTTTTTTTTATAGTCAAATTTTGCTCTGAGTATATCTTCAAAACTATTTAACATATTGACTTGAAACTTGGAATATAAATAGATGGCAACTTGGAGAAGTGCAATGACCAAGAACCATAACTCTGTCTGTCTTAAATTTTGAATTATCTCCCTTTTAGTATTTTCAGAATCAAATTTTGACAGGAGTTTATCTTCAAAAGTGTTTAAGATATTGACTTGAAACTTGGTATATGAATAGATGGCAACTTGGAGAAGTGCAGTGACAAAGAACCATAACATCTATATCACCAGATCACACATGAAGTCGATCAAGGCACTGCTTTCAAATGTGGCATATTCATTTACCATCATAAGCCCCTTATAGTTCAAAGCCATGTAACACTATCAAACACTTTAACTGAATAATGGCCCCTGATTGACTTAGCTTTTTATGGAGATGGCTTCCACGGGGGCATAAGCGTTTATTGAACGCAGTCTTGTTTACTGGTAGAACACAAACCAAACTCTAAAAGGCTGTCTTCGTTAAGTTGTAACAAACTGAAAATCTGTGTATTTGTAATATTCTGGTGACAAAAGCTTAATGTTGTGAATAACGTATAAACTGTGTAGTGCTTTTAAATGTATTGAGTATATACAAAACCATCTGGTTGAAGCACAGTTTTCTCGATTTGAATGGGCGAGCTTCTTGATTTTAGTAAACGAGGTTCTTGATTTTAATAGACACTGTCTATAAGATATATACCTAGCAAATACAAGGCGTTGATTGGCTGAAAGCGACTAACCATGGTCTAATAATTTAATCTTCATGAAACCTTGTCACAATTTGTGTCTCTGTAAAAACTAGTTAGCGTTTGAAAGGAGGTTATCAGGCTTAATAAAATAAATTATTATTTAGTGTCATCTTTTTTAGGCCTGATATTTATGAAACATGTGCACAATGTGTGTCTCTGTTAAGTCTAGGCCAACTAGCGACTGTTTAATGTGGGAGGGTCTGATAAAAATTGAGTTAAAGCATTGAATGCATACATTAATGAAAATAAATGGTGTACAGTAAGATGAGTGTATGAATATGTCACAGGTCTCAGATAGAAAGTAGGGCTCAGATGTGCTCAAAGTCACAATAACTATAATGGATATAAATTCTCCTCAAGTTAAGCTAATAATAACTTTTTAGGTACTTAAATCAAACTTTGTATACAGAATGGGAAAGCTTGTATTAAGATGCTCGCTGACATGAGACTTAAGGTGATGACTTTTTGGTAAACACTGTCTTGTTAAAAATAGAAAATCAGTTTCTGCTCATTTACAATAAGATATTGTGATGAAACTTGCTGCATTGAATATTGCTTACAAGTGTAAAGGTGCTGCAAATGTAAAAGTGGGACCACTCAGGATTCATATTTAATTAAGGTCACTGTAATTCAAAATAGATTAAAACAGAGTATTATTTGAGTTTGGAAAAGTCCTTTAATTATGGAGAAGACTTTTTTTTTTCAATTGGGTGAATTTGGCTAACTCACATGAGTTAGGCGATGCAATGCATCACCTTCCATTGAGTTATTCAATATTTACCTACCTTAGGTGATGCATCGCATCAACTCACCTTGAATTGTTGAAATTTCACTGCCTCTTAGGTGATGCCTTCTGACTGTGAGGTGATGCACCGCATCGACTCACGCTGCATATGTTGACGTTCTGATTGTGAGGTGATGCACCGCATCGACTAACCCTGAATTGTTGAAGTTTCACTGTGATTTGTTGAGCCTACGCCTAAACTAACCCTTAGCTGTTGAGCCATCTGACTGTGAGGTGATGCACCACATCAACTCACTCTGCTGAATTGTTGAACATACTGACTGACTAATCCTGAATTGTTGTTTTACTGTGTTGAGCCTTCTGACTGTGAGGTGATGCACCGCATCGGCTCACACAAGGTTGTTCATTGTGGAGGGTTAGGTGATGCACTGCATCGACTAACACTGAGTAGTTGAGGCTTCTGACTGTGAGGTGATGCACCGCATCGGCTCACACAAGGTTGTTCATTTTGGAGGGTTAGGTGATGCACTGCATTGACTAACACTGAGTAGTTGAGGCTTCTGATTGTGAGGTGATGCACCGCATCGGCTCACACAAGGTTGTTCATTTTGGAGGGTTAGGTGATGCACTGCATCGACTAACACTGAGTAGTTGAGGCTTCTGATTGTGAGGTGATGCACCGCATCGGCTCACACAAGGTTGTTCATTTTGGAGGGTTAGGTGATGCACTGCATCGACTAACACTGAGTAGTTGAGCCTTCTGAATGTGAGGTGATGCACCGCATCGACTCACTCTGAATTGTTGGATCATTTTGGAGGGTTAGGTGATGCACTGCGTAGCCCCACTTGGAGACTACTTCGATTTTCTTCAAACTTGACTCTAAAATGTCTGTAACTTTTTTATTATTGAAGGGAAACATATAATGTGGGGGTTCATTTTCTTAGTTAGATCATTTCCAACAAGTTGGTGTATGTTTAAATGCAAAATTCTGAAAAAAGTTGTTTTTCACATTTTGGTTGATTGACCAAAATTGAGATTTGGGATAATCATGACATGAATTAACATGAATTAACATTGGATTCATAATAGTTTTACTCTCCAAAATGATATAATTATACCTTAATGTTAAAAGAGTGTTTTTAGCCCATAGTAGGCCTGCTGACTATATCCACTGGAATAATGAAAAACAGCTTTTTGAGAAATTTGCATTAACACATAAAGTATAGACTACAGTAACTTGTCATATATGATCTAACTAATAAACTGAACCCCCACATTAATTATTTTTGTTCATTGATAAAGCAGTTAAATTACAACTTTTTGGTCTGTTTTCTGTGCTAATCCAGAGATGTAAACTGCAACCACTAAAGTGTCAGCAGTCGAATAGGTGAAGATGATGCATGGCACACTACAGACATATAGAGGTCACCATACCTCACCTGAAGCACTTGGTACTCTGGCCACATTCTCAAAATGAATTTGTTTTCAGAATCAAGTTCAGGCAAATAATTGTCTTGTTACTTAAACAGAAAATATTTTGATAGAGAAAAGATAATTTCTTTGTCACATAGGAAACAACATTGTCCATCGACATTGACTTTTTCTTAAATTTGAAAGTCAAACTAGAAAATGTATCCATCGACACAGATGTCCCCATATGGGTATACAGTAAGAGTAACAAAGCGTCAAAACTTCTGGTAAAAATTTCCTCATCATAATTTCTATGCTTAACGGTCAACTATACATCAAAGTTCCAATAATTTGTGAGGAGTTTAACACACAATATTTGCATTACATATCATACAGCACCAATGCTATATGCCCCCCTCAATCAAAATGTTTTTATTGATAATTATCAATATGTTGTGCTTTTAAAATAAAGTTGGTCATGAGTAATTGAGATCAGTCTCAGATACCTTTCAATAAGGACATGTATGTTTTAAAGGTTTTCAGCTTGTTTATCCAGAAGATATTTTATGCTTTCTATACATGTTAAGGAAATTAGAATTCAGCTTAAAATTAATGTAAATCATTTCAAATATACAAAAACAGTATTAGCTATAGTCTTGACTGATCCTGAAAGCTAATTCTTTGTGAGAAAAGGTCCAGGTGAGTCACAAACAGTGGCACACGTTGTTCAATACTCCCAAGTTTATAGTTCTTGATAAACATATAACTAGGCTGACCAGAAAGTGCCATAAAATAAGATGAATAAAACAGTACAGAGAATCAGTTCTTTTAACTAGACTGTATTATAAAATTGAATTAATACATTATTCTAAAAACTATGTCACATATATATCGTAAAATAATAGAATCCCTACAACACTGACAAGTATGGTTACTGGTACGAGGGTCATTCAAGAAATTTGTGGACTGGACTCGTCATTTTAATATGCATTGATACCGTGAGAGTATAACTAATTATATCACGCTAAACTACAGCCTTTCTGACACATGTGCAGAAAATGTGGCTAAAACAAAACTATCACCTTACCGCAACCACCACAAAACGCAAATATATTCTGACGTCAGCGACGTTATTGACGTTTTGCTATTTCTCAATTGGTAAACCCGAAATTAAATTATATCATTCATATGAAATGGAACATAACTATTTTTACGTTGTATATTATTAAATAGATCTACCGCAATATTTTATGAATTCAAAGTTAGGATTAAGCTAGACTTAATGGTTGAATGGTTAATTGAAACGCCTCACACATTTTGACTGACGTTTCATTAAACGTCCCTACGTTTTCAAATTTCGTCCGATCAATGTATCATTTTAAATACCATGCTGCTCTTCAGAAATTTGATTTTTCCACTAAAACACTGGGACACTGAATACTGCATGTTCTCCGTTTGCTGTTATTAGCAGCTTACATGTGTTTGTTGTGCATTTCCAAGACAAATTGCACGATTTAATAGTTACATGAATTTCGTTGCGTAAATTCATTGGCATTTGAAAACGTGAACGACATAGATCAAATACTTCTCAATTCAAATGTCCAAACAACTTGACAATTTCACCAAATATGATGATACTATCTGAAAATAATCTGGCAAACATATGGAAATGTAAATTAATTAATTCGGAATTTATAACTAGTTGAACTAGTTTTAAAGGTATGTTACGTCGGTCGGGGGTGGTAGCACGTTACTATGGCAATATCACGGCTGCTGATATAATAAAATCATATAATAAAATGAGAACGATTGTCTATGAATATATTGAATGCGCTCGTAACTGATGAGTCTTAGACTTAGAAGTAACTGACAAGATTAAATTTAAAGTCAAAATTATTAAGAAACAAGCAGTGACACAATGATTTGGCCTTGTGACCTAGTTTTTAATCCTGGTTGTCTTAACATCAAAGGTGGTCTAGATATAGTTAGATTGTCATTAAATTGTGACAAAGCTTCACAGATAACATCAAAATTGTGATATTTAGAGACTAAACAATGTTTTCCTATGATTTGAACTTGTTACTTAGTTTTTTGATCCCAGATGACCCAATATTGAACAATGTGATTAAGTTCATAAATTAAATAAAAATTGTGACCTCAAATAAATGCCACTATCAACAACTGAATGTCTTTTTAAAGTTAAAAATATCTTCATGAAACTTGTTTTATACTTCGAGTAATGCATGAAAATGATTAAATCATAAAAAATTTAAATTATAGATATTATGATTTTTATAGTCACCACTGCAATTGACCAGAAAAATGGCCAAAAATTATGAATGATTTATGATGTAAACAGGCTGCTAACTATCAATTTACATAGTATAATAACACATTAGATTAAATCGCTGGCTGAGAATGAGAAGGTTACAAAATCCATATTGGCCAAAAAGATAATTAAATTTCAATTGATGGGAGCATCAAATCTAGCTGTCATTGTTACAGTTTGTTTTGTTAAGACACTGGGTACACCATCTATTGTTAGAACTGGAAAATCCGTTACTTGGAACGATTGTTGTTCAGTTTTGACAATGCAAATATTTGATTTTCTATCTTTCACAATTGTGATTCATTAAAAGCCATGTAGCGCACATTGTGCATTAAGGGTTGCCTTGTTCAAATGGTCAACATTTTTCCAAACAGATTCCTCAAACAAAATAGCCGTTATCATTTTTCCATTTGTTAATTTACTTGGGACGGGTTTGAAAAATTGGTACCGACTATTTTGTTTAAACGAAGAATCCTTTCTGAAAAAAATGTTGGCCACCTGAACATGGCAACCCTTAATGCGTACTCTGCGCTATTAAGTATTTGATTTCTATGGATCACAATGGTGTAGAAAGAAAATCAAATATTTACCTGAAAAAATGCCATCCCAAGCAAAGGGTTTTCCAGTAATAACAAGACTGCGTTCAATAAACGCTTATGCCCCCTTGGAAGCCATGTCCATAAAAAAGCTAAGTCAATCATTAAAATGTTTGATAGTGCAACATGGCTTTGACACTATAAAGAGCTTATGATGGTAAACAAATATGCCACATTTGAAAGCAATCTACACTTGGTAGTGAAGCTATCCATGAAGTTTTGTTAAAATCTGAGCAGTGGTTCGTGAACAATAGCCTGGACAAGAATTTAGTATATATAGTTATAGTGCGAATCTTCCAAGGTGCATAACTGTGTGAATAATCAGCGAACTGGAATATCCTGACTATATTCGCATCTCCACTTGGTAGTGAAGCTATCCATGAAGTTTTGTTAAAATCTGAGCAGTGGTTTTTTGAGAAATATTAAAATTTGGCCTTTCAATAAGACTAAGTCCACAATTAGGTCTAAGTGAAGGTCAAAATGGAGTCGGGTGATACAGGCGTGTGGAAAGTGGTCATATACAACATCCATGCAAGTATGAAAGCTTTATAGCAAGCCATATTAATGCTAGAAGAAACGGTCAATTTGGGTTAACCAAGAATTTGGCCTTTTCAATAAGTCTAAGACCAAAATAAGGTTAAGGTAAAAATGGAGTCAAGTGGTCGTATACAACATCCATGCAAGTTTGAAAGCTTTGTAGCAAGCCATATTAATGCTAGAAGAAATGGTCAATTTGGGTTAACCAGGCCGAACGGCTAAACGAATGGACGGACAGGTGAATCACTATATGCCTCCCGATCTATCATTACCATGCATAAAAATAGAAAGTGTACCCAGTGTAAGAGTAAAAATAATATGATAAAGTTATCAAATTTAACATGTAGAAATGTCTATCAAGCAATCACATCCTTGATAGAATAATCCATGAACATCACATCCAAATCATAGTTTCTAAAATAAATACAAATACATGTCATTTATATAGCGCAAAAATTATGAAATCATATTCTATTGTGCTTCACAATTATATTTTAAACAGGATCCTATAACTAAGATTTTGTCATATGATCAAGAGCACACTCATTGCCGATGAAACTGCCTATACAAATGAGTTTTCAAATAAGCTCTGAAGCTGGTTTCACATTAAATGTCTTTCAGATAGTTTGGTAGATCGTTCCACCATTTGGGACCAGTGACGGCCAAAGATCTGTCTGCTGGTTTTGTTCGCCGTCTAGGAATGTGAAAGTTAGTGTCATTTTGTGAGCGTAGTCTGTACCCTTGCCGAATAGGATCAAACATTGTCTTTAGATACAATTGAGCTGTACCCATGATGACACGGAACCTAGCCTTAACTGGAAGCCAGTGCAATTCTGTCAGTAAATCAGCACTGGATGTGTCATTAGCTAGAAAGTCAGCAACACACTGCAGGGTTCATAAATATCCTTCAGGGGTAAATTCTTTTTTGACTTCTCTAATATCTACAAATAGAAAAATACTCAGTATAAGGTAATGCATGCAGTGTTAGTTATATCATGGAGACAGCCATGAAGCTTCTCTCCCATACACAAGGTTTTGCTACAATTTGACTTAGTGACCTAGTTATTGGTCCCAGATGACCCATCCTCAAACTAAACTTTGATTACATGATAAATGATAACGTTCTGACTAATATTCACCAACATTCAGTTAAAATAAGACAGCCTGATAGACTAGCATGCACAAGCTTTTTATAAATATGAATCTTGTGTCAGTGACTAATTTTTTAACACCAGAAAACCTAGTATCAAGATTGAATTACATTTTGTTGAAATAACCAGAAAAAATCAACCCCATGTCAAAAATATATTGACAGAAAAAATATTGTTTAGATGGGCATGCCCATGAACACCTTTAACTTCTAATGAAAAGGCAAGGACAAATCGAAATTGTATCAATTGTATTGAATCCTCCAATTTTTCACTAAGTGACAGGTGAGCTAAAAAGCAACAACATATCAGTTTCGATAATTAATTTATAAATCTTGCCAAGCTTGATATTACTGTGTAGGTGGTATTTAAACAATTTTCAGTTAGGATTTAACTTAAGGGATTTACTTTTTTGTACAGGTAAAATAGGACACTTAATATTATTTTCTCATGATCGTTTTGCAATTACCCTCGGGAAAGCTGGATGGAAAAATCCACTTGTCCACAGGTTAAAAAGCCCAGGCCAGAATTCAACAGAACATTTTTGAAGCTGATTACATTGACTACAACTAGCCAAAGTAGGCAAATTCAACTTTAGACTGAATTTGCATAGTATACTGATACATACCCTAGGTCTTTCACTCTGTTCTTGTTCTTTTATACATAGATTACACCTCTTTTCATGCTAATTTTAGTATTGGAATTTAGCAGCATCATGACGTCAGTGGATCAAATGTTGTACATTGTGTGGAATGCATGGACTGGTTGTGATCATACTTTTGTAATGTCCCGGGTATGGAGCTCTGTAAAGAAAGAAGAATTTTCTGTGATCAGTCAGTATAAAATGGATTGTGACAACGGTAGTTAAAGAATAGCTGTGTCACTGACTCACTATGTGAAGATCTTCTGAGGATGCTCAGTGACCTCAAATGTAAGTTCTACAAATGAGTTTCACTGTAAATAAACACTGTGAATCAGATTCTACACCACTAATACCCGAAAAACCCTTGATCTATCGTCTGTCTATGAATACACACATGGTAACCTAATAAAATAATTTGTAACTTCTAAATGACAAAATTGGATCAAAACTGTGGCCTACATAGTAAATAAAATGGCCTCGATCAGAGTTAAATAACGAAAGGAAAACTGTTTTGCCATTTTGCAGTTATATAAGATACAATTGAACAAGATTTCAGTGGGAATGAATATCTTATAGTTTATTTGAATGACTTGTGTAGCGATTTTCCTTCAGTGCCCGAATTTTATGCTGAAACAATAAGGTGCAATGTTCCAGAATCTTTGGCATATAGACGTATAGTAGGCTTTAAACCTTCATATTTCTATTAGCTCAGTGACAGAATTTGTATGTTATTTTTCGAACACTGATACTGCCACCTGTGGTACATACCTAATTTGATTTGACATCAAGTCAAGATAATAAATTTCCATAATCTTCAATGGTAGCTTCTAAATTTTTGACAATGTAATTTCCGTAACATTAATCATCTGAATCTCTTTGTTAGGAACCATCTATTAGTCATCCATGTGCAGTCTACAAAACAGAAAAAGGATAAAACACTTATAAAACAAGTAACTATCAGGAATTGATAACCTGTTTTTCGGGTTGCCAATGTTTCTACTGCCATGGCAACCACTAACTTTGTCAAAAATTAGACATGCATATTAAATCTCCTTACAGGTCCCTATCATCATACCAAGTTTCATTTACCTTAGAAAAGAAGATTTTGGAAGTTTGCATTTCAAAACCCATTTTAGGGCCTCGTGACCTATTTAATTAACAGACCAGAACCCACCATTTGAACAATCTTATTAGAGGACCACTAGATGATGCTACATACCAAATATCAAAGCTTAAGGCATTGTAGTTTTTGACTAGAAGGGGTTTATATGTTTTCCCTATCTAAGTCTAGATGTAAAAGTGCTGACCCCTGGCGGGGCCAATTTTATCCCCAGGGGCATAATTTGAACAATCTTTGTAGAGGACCACTAGTTGATTCTACATACCAAATATGAAAGCCCTGTGCCTAGTGCTTTCAGACAAGATTTTTCAATTTGGATTTTAAACCCCCTTTAGGGCCTTATGACCGAATTAATCCACAGACCAAAACCATTTGAACAACTTTGGTAGAGATCCACCCAGGAACATTCCTGCAAAGTTTTAGCAAATTTTTCTAGTGGTGTTGGAGAAGAAGTCATTTAAAGAAATTGTTGACTGACGGACAGACGAGGGACACAGAGTGATCACAAGAACTCACCTAACTAATTCCAACCTTCATTCAACAACTCAAAAAGGCCATAAAGTGGAATGACCTAGTTCCAACAAAAAATTGAATGCCCACCCCAATTAATTCCAACCTTCAACTGCTTTAAATGCTCGTCAATGGTGGATGATTGGGTTCAAAAGTGGAATGACCTAGTTTCAACAAACAACAGGTCCCTGACGGGCCAGTTACGCTCACCTGAGTCATGTGGGAAAATTTCAGTTTTGCGTACTTGATATGATACTACCAGACTTCCCAATAGTTGCCGGACCAACGGTCTGATGGACTTGGAGAAACTGTCAGACCAGAAGGAAATCTGTCGGACCGCTAAAACTCATATATTTTCAATTTCCCTTTTAAGGCAACGTACACGAGATGGCTTTCCTCGTTTCAGAGTACTGTCATCGAGAAATCGGCATTAAACTTGTTGTCCGGTGGCCGATTACCGATATTTCTTGATTTTCTCCATATTTTTTCCATGTTTCCCACGCGAAATTGTAAGAGGCTCTTCAAAATAGGAGTACAAGAATGCAGAGTTAGAAAAATGGTTCCCCTTTGCGATTGGCTTACAAATTTATTACCAACCCAATCAAAATAATAAATCTTACAAAATACATGCGGAAACGTACCCAATACACAACGTACCCAATGCAAACGTACCCAGACGATTACTAATCATGGGACACGCGGTCCGACGGAAAGGTCTGACACATCAGATTTTTTAGATCTGGAGGCCATCTTGTTTAGCGAACCTGAATGATTTTAGCTATTTTGGTTAAGAGTCAACCAAAGATCAATCCTGTAAAGTTTTATCAAAATCCATCAAGCGGTTGACTTGTGGAGAAGAAGCTATTCAAAGGACATTTCTATTATTAGCTCTGGCGGCCATCTTGTTTATTGAAGCGGAACAATTTTAGCTATTTTGAATGAGGGTCACCCAAGGATCCTTACTGTGAAGTTTCGTTGAAATTGGCATAGAAGTTATGGAGGAGATGTCGTTTGAATGAAAAGAAGCCGTTTAAAGGATATTTCTATTTTTAGCTCTGGCGGCCATTGTGTATAGCCGACCGGAACAAATTTAGCTATTTTGGTTACGGGTCGACCAAAGATCATTTGTGTAAGGTTTTATCAAAACCTGTCAAGCGGTTAAGGAGAAGAAGTCATTTACAGGATATTTCTATTTTTAGCTCTGGTGGCCATCTTGTTTAGCGGAGCGATTTTTGCTAGTTTGGTTAAGGGGCACCCGACAAGGATCATTACTGTGAAGTTTGGTTGAAATTGGCCAAGAGGTTTAGGAGGGGATGTTGTTTGAGAAAATTCTTGACAACAGACGACGATGACGGACAACTCGGTATGACAAAAGCTCACCTTGAGCACAAAGGTGCTCAGGTGAGCTAAAAATAAATGCCCACATTAACTAGTTCCAACCTCCAACAGCCAATGGTGGATCACTGGTTGCATTAAAAATGGAATGAACTAATTTCAACAAAAAATTGAATGCCCACCTTAACTAATTCCAACCTCCAAGAGTGGGTCACTGGTAACAGTTGCATAAAAAGTGGTATGAACTAGTTTCAACAAAAATTGAATGCCCACCCTAACTTATTCCAGCCTCCAACAGCCAATGGTGGGTCACTGGTTGCATGAAAAGTTGAATGAAATAGTTTCAACAAAAAATGAATGCCCACCCTAACTTATTCCAACCTCCATCAGCCCATGGTGGGTCACAGGGTGCATTAAAAAAGTTTAAATGAACTAGTTTCAACAAAAATTGAATGCCCACCCCAACTTATTCCAACCTCCAACAGCCAATGGTGGGTCACTGGCTGCATGAAAAGTTGAATGAAATAGTTTCAACAAAAAATGAATGCCCACCCTAACTTATTCCAACCTCCATCAGCCCATGGTGGGTCACAGGGTGCATGAAAAAAGTTTAAATGAACTAGTTTCAACAAAAATTGAATGCCCACCCCAACTTATTCCAACCTCCAACAGCCAATGGTGGGTCACTGGCTGCATGAAAAGTTGAATGAAATAGTTTCAACAAAAAATGAATGCCCACCCTAACTTATTCCAACCTCCATCAGCCCATGGTGGGTCACAGGGTGCATGAAAAAAGTTGAATGAACTAGTTTCAACAAAAATTGAATGCCCACCCTAACTTATTCCAACCTCCAACAGCCCATGGTGGGTCACTGGGTGCATGAAAAGTTGAATGAACTAGTTGAATGAACTAGTTTCAACAAAAATTGGATGCCCACCCTAACTAATTCCAACCTCCAACAGCCAATGGTGGGTCACTGGGTGCATGAAAAGTTGAATGAACTAGTTTCAAAAAAATAAATGAAAGCCAACTCTAACTTTTTCCAACCTCCAACAGCCCATGGTGGGTCACTGGGTGCATAAAAAGTGGAATGAACCAGTTTCAACAGAAATTGAATGTCCACCTTGACTATTTCCAACCTCCAACAGTGGGTCACTGGCAACAGTTGCATGAAAAGTGGAATGAACTAGTTTCAACAAAAATTGAATGCCTACCCTAACTTATTCCAGCCTCCAACAGCCAATGGTGGGTCACTGGCTGCATGAAAAGTTGAATGAAATAGTTTCAACAAAAAATGAATGCCAACCCTAACTAATGCCAACCCCCACCAGCCCAATGGTGGGTCACTGGGTGCATGAAAAGTGGAATGAACTAGTTTCAACAAAAATTGAATGCCCACCCTAACTTTTTCCAACCTCCATCAGCCCATGATGGGTCACTGGGTGCATGAAAAAAGTTGAATGCACTAGTTTCAACAAAAATTGAATGCCCACCTTAACTAATTCTAACCTCCAACAGTGGGTCACTGGTAACAGTTGCATGAAAAGTGGAATGAACTAGTTTCAACAAAAATTGAATGCCCACCCTAACTTATTCCAGCCTCCAACAGCCAATAGTGGGTCACTGGTTGCATGAAAAATTGAATGAAATAGTTTCAACAAAAAATGAATGCCAACCCTAACTAATGCCAACCCCCAACAGCCAATGTTGGGTCACTGGGTGCATGAAAAGTTGAATGAAATAGTTTCAACAAAAATTGAATGCCCACCCAAACTTATTTCAACCTCCATCAGCCCATGGTGGGTCACTGGGTGCATGAAAAAAGTTGAATGAACTAGTTTCAACAAAAATTGAATGCCCACCCTAGCTAATTCCAACCTCCACCAGCCAACGGTGGGTCACTGGGTGCATGAAAAGTTGAATGAACTAATTTCAACAAAAATTAAATGCCCACCCTAACTAATTCCAACCTCCACCAGCCAATGATGGGTCACTGGTTGCATAAAAAGTGGAATGAACTAGTTTCAACAAAAACTTGAATGCCCACCTTAACTTATTGCAACCTCCAACAGTGGGTCACTGGTAACAGTTGCATGAAAAGTGGAATGAACTAGTTTCAACAAAAATTGAATGCCTACCCTAACTTATTCTAGCCTCCACCAGCCAATGATGGTTGCATTAAAAGTTGAGTGAAATAGTTTCAACAAAAAATGAATGCCCACCCTAACTAATTCCAACCCCCACCAGCCAATGGTGATGGGTCACTGGGTGCATGAAAAGTGGAATGAACTAGTTTCAACAAAAATTGAATGCCCACCCCAAACTTATTACAACCTCCAACAACCAATGGTGTGTCACTGGGTACATGAAAAGTTGAATGAACTAGTTTCAAAAAATAAATGAAAGCCCACTTTAACTTTTTCCAACCTCCAACAGCCCATGGTGGGTCACTGGGTGCATGAAAAGTTGAATTAACTAGTTTCAAAAAATAAATTAAAGCCCACTTTAACTTTTTCCATCCACCACCAGCCAATGGTGGGTCACTGGGTGCATGAAAAGTTGAATGAACTAGGTTTCAAAAAATAAAGGAAGCCCACTCCTACTTTTTCCAACCTCCACCAGCCAACGGTGGGTCACTGGGTGCATGAAAAGTGGAATGAACTAGTTTAAGAAAAAAAGTGAATGCCCATCCTAACTTATTCCGACCTCCAACAGAGGATCACTGTTTGCATGAAAAGTGGAATGAACTAGTTTCAACAAAAAAATGAATGCCCATCCTCAACTAATTCCAACCCTAAACGGGCGACCTTATCAACTCTATTAAAACTGCTCGCCAGTTGGCCTAGGCATAGGGAGGATAGTGGGTGCATAAACGTGGAATGACCTAGTTTCATGACAAACAAATCTGTATGCCCATTTTTCTTACTGCAGATCAGGTCATTCAAGACTGTTCATCCGAGATTTTTAACAACGCATTAAAAGTAGTTTCTACAAACACATGCAACATAACTATTTCCAACTTTAACTCTACTGTAATTGACAATTGTCCACATTATAAGAGCGGAATAACTTACCTGTGTTAGTGTACAGTAGTTCAATCGTCAATTCAATTCATATGCCACACAGAATCCTCGCCGAGGAACGCAGAAGACACAGTGGAATGTGTGACGTCATTTTCTGTCACAGCGCGTGTCAATTTCAGGTCGTGTGGTGCACTGAACGTCTGCTGCTGTGCTAGCGTTAAAAAATATTTGCAAATTTCGTGTTGATGATGACCATTTGCAATTAGATGGTGGCACGTCCGAACTTTTTTCAATAAACGTCAAACACGGTGGAAAGGGTGAAAGAACACTCCAGTACTGGATAGAACTCAGCGGAATGGAGAGGATTTAGGGATGCGATGTTTTGGTGAGTCTTTTTTATTTCATAAGAATTTTTACTAGATTTTTAATTTAGACTCGGAGACTTAGGCAAATATGTGTTAACTGTATTATGAGGGGTCTAGATGATGCCCTGCTACAAGCATTCAGTCGTAGCCGATCGTGACACTGACAGACGAAAAATAAACAATGAGTAAAACACTGAAAATCCGGTCTGTTGGTTGTCAATAAATTGAATGGTGATTTATTCACAAATTTATCATGTTGAAACTACTTACTAACGTTTATAATGTTCTGTAGTGCAAATTTGATGGGGAATCAGTGCCGAATCACAAATTGAAATGTCACAAGTTTTCACGACCTTGATTTCCAGTCATTTGTCAGCGATTTGAAGATTGTCAATTTGTCGAATATAATCCCCAGATGAGTTTGATAGCACAAAATAATGTAAACATGGTTCACATTCATGGTGCCGTTATGTTATTCACTGGTTTAATTGTGTAGATATCTGAATGATTTAAAAGTAAGGGGGTCCCTTACAATACTGTATTAAAACAAAAGCAGTAAGAATCTTTTTATTTGTGTTTTATCTTTTTCTTGTTCAGGCTGTTGACAAGATTGTATCTCTTCAAGATTCAGAAATGGTTGACTTGTAATTGGTGCTAATGAGCATCATTGTGACTGTTGAAATTTGTGAGAAGCTACCATTAAAGATTATGAAGAGGATCAAATAAAGTATGTACATATATTATTATATAATATATATATCACATGACGTATGGCTAATTATGCACAAAATGCAAGGTCCACAGTGTGTCATTAATTGCGGAGTGAATATACAGGCCTGCTTGAAACATTCATTTTTTAGGAAGTCTGGAGCCTGCCAAATATATTATGATGCTACATTTATCATGTAACTTGGTATGTAGATAGGGACCAAAAAGAAGATGATGCACATGTAAGTTGAGCTCCTCACAAACTGTTGGATTTTTTCAAACTTTTTACAGATTAAAAGCCTTGATGAAAAGTTGACTTTAAAAGATGGATTTTTGCTGCGGTAGTTTTTAACAGAGTTATGGCCTTTTTTTACTATTACTATACACCCTGACCCCAATGGGGGCACCCGCGTCATGGAAACATTTCTAGTTTTACATGGCAATGGAGGATGGTCAACAACAGTAGATAACCACCATTCATATTGATTTTGAGGTCAGTAGGCCAAAGGTCAAGGTCACTGTGATCTTTACCATTTCCTACTTTGAGGCCATCATGGCGGTGTACATGTTTTACAATGTTTAACATCTCTTGCTTTATTCTATTCAGATTTCTAGGGTCATCAAGTATACTAGATCCCAGGTGGACAGATCAAAGAAAAACATCACAGATTAGCTGTCAAATATTTAGGTCACAGCAAAACACATTTCTGATACCGCCTATACTGGAAGTTCTCAGGTGAGCAAAGCTGAGGCCCCGTGACCCTTTTTAGCTAACCTGTCACGTAGTAACAAAGTAAGCTTTTGATATCACTCTTCAGGGCTCGACACAACACTGGTCCAAGGCCAGTGAAAATCAAGAAGAAGCAGTAAAATTTTTGAAGGACCTGTAACTGTTTTGCTTACAAATCTTATGTTTCTTGTCTGGAGGACCAGTGACCAAAATATTTAGTGTTAAGCCCTGCTTTTCGTCGGTCAACAGTTTCTTCAAACAACTTCTTCTCCTAAACCACTTAGCCAAATTTGATAAAACTGTAGGAATTCTCCTTGGGTGGACCGCTACGAAAGTTGTTCAAATGGTTATGGTCTATGGGCCCAAACATTTTTTTTATTTAATATGCAAACTTAAAAAATCATCTGGTCTTCAACCACAAGGCCTAGAGCATTCATAATTGGTATGTAACAACATTTAGTCGTATGCTTAGGTGTAAATGATTTCTAAGCATAGGTGCATTCTAAAAGAGGTAAGCGACCTAGGGCCCTTATGGCCCTCTTGATTTATAAAAATGTCAATAATTTTGATTTACTTTCGATGCTATTGCCCAGAAATTTGGCACACAATGCTAACATTCATTTACATTGAAGTAGCAACTTTACACAAAACCTCATAGCCGTATTTCTCCACGATACATTACAACAGTTCTATATGATGATACCACAGGCTTCGCACCCCAAAAACATTCAATATCATCTATATGTATAATGAAGATATGTCTTGTTAGCTCACCTGTCACATATTGACATAGTCACTCTTCATCCCTCAACAATTTGCTTGTGTTCAACTTCACTCCAGAGGTCACAGTTTTGATTCAATATTCATGTAACTTGGTCAAAATGTTGTTCTCCATGAAATCTAGGCCAAGTTCGAAATTGGGTCATGTGGGGTCAAAAACTAGGTCACTAGGGAGGGGCGGCGTCCAGTAATTTGTCTGTACTCTAACTCAATCGTCTTCAAACTTGCTGAAAATGCTTATGGGTGTAATATCTAGGCCAAGTTCGATAATAGGCCAAGTTCGATAATAGGCCAAATCGGTGCAGGCCTTCTTGGGTTATGGTCCTTTTACCAAAGAAATGTAAAATTGGCCTTGTCTGTACTCTAACTCAAACAGTTTTCGTCCGATCATCTTCAAACTTGCTGACAATGCTTATGGGTGTGATATCTAGGCCACATTCGATTATAGGCCAAATCGGTGCAGGCCTTCTTTGGTTATGGTCCTTCTTTGAAAAAATGTAAAATTGGCCTTGTCTGTATTCTAACACAAACAGTTTTTGTCCGATCGTCTTCAAACTTGCTGACAATGCTTATGGGTTTGATATCTAGGCCTAGTTTGATTATAGGCCAAATCGGTGCAGGCCTTCTTGGGTTATGGTCCTTCATTTACCAAAAAAATGTGAATTTGGTCTTGTCTGTACTCTTAATTCAAACAGTTTTTGTCCGATCGTCTTCAAACTTGGTGACAACGCTTGTGGGCATAATATCTAGGCCAAGTTTGATTCAATGAAAATGGAATGAACTCAGAATTTTTTACCTATAATGCAAAGGTCATACAACAGAAGGTTGACAAAAGCATTCCTATAAATTAGTATGAATATAGGAAACAACTGATATGGTGCATTTGTCAAAACATTATATATAGTTTGTGATTATAAAGATTAGTTTAAAGATGATTGTTTAAAAATGTTTTGACATAATATGGGCTTTTATTTTATAGTCATTATTTTTTGTCACTAGCACAACCAAGACGGGCGTATTTTGTGACATTTTGGCACTCATCTTACTTCTTTTTAAAACTCGGTCATAATGTGATAATAATTGTATGCCTATAAAACAATATAAAATCTTGGTGAGGTTTGCAACTGGTTCATCTTGGGTAAAAAACAAGGTCACTAGGTCAAGTCATTTAAAACCCATGTTAACACTTAAGAATAATTTATATACCTGTCGTTAAAATGTCACCAGACTTTAGGGGTCTACCGCGGTACACGAAACACCACATACTCTTCAGTCCAACACAGTTCACGGAACAACATAAATTTAGGGTAAAAATACATTTTAGAGATGTCATGGTCTGAACCTATTTACTAAATGGGAGAAACTTATGTACAAGCAGCTGGCTAGATCAGTCAGTACAGAATTTGCCCTATAAGCGAAGGGTCCTGGGTTTGAGCTCCGGTCTAGTAGTAAGTCGCCCATTTTTTTCTTCCCCTGTTACATATGGCGCCAAATTTGAGGCTGTGACTGTATTTACTCGGAGATCATGAATATAGGAAAAATGTAACGGGAAAGAAAAATGTGCAACCAGACCAGGCACCGAGCTGGCTGCTTACCCAAGTTTCTCCCCTTTAGTAATTAGGTAGCTCAAAAACAGTTGATTGAAGGCCCAGAACTTCAAAGTCTTTTAAGCAACTGCAGAGTTGAAATTTACATTTATTTATATTTGCAAACTTTATAGCTGTATCCTAATTTTTAGCTTACTTATTCTAACCGGCAACAATATTAAGTTTTGAGACAGACCCTGTGGATACTAGTGTAGGGGTTGTAATTACAGTCTGATAATATCATCATAACACTACTTGTCTTCATGTATGATATTTGGTATTATGTATGTATTTTCAGTAGTGATCAAGCCACTTGAACCAACCAGAGACTTTAGAGAGATGCCAAACAAGTGTGTACAGGTGACTTGACTGCTGTGACAAAATCTCTGTGGTCACTGGTAACAGCTTATGGTGGTAGCTCATGAATCTGTGTTAGGTGATCTTCTAAGTGCCTTACATGTGGCATGCCGTCAGCTAATACCTTGCCAAGAATACGACAATGATGGAATTGAGAGAAAAAGAAATAGTGTCCTTGTGCTGGAAGACCTTTAATGACTAAAGTATTGCACCCAAGATCTGCAGACTGTTTGGTGGTTGATTGTGAGGCCAAGTCAAGTCAACATTAGTGACAATTTGTGTTTGTGTCTCATTGGGACTTTCATGTTATTATATTGATATTTCTTGTTCTAAATACCCCTAGATACAAAGTATGTGGGGTCATCAGACTTCCCAATAGCCCTCGGACCAGTCCGACAGTTTAGCTCTTGGTCTGGTGCGTCAGACCTTTCCGTCGGACCGCGTGTCCGATGGTTCGTAATCGTCGCGGTACGTTTGCATTGGTACGTTTTGTATTAGGTACGTTTCCTCATGTACTTTGTAAGACTTATTTTGATTGGTCGGTAATAAATTTGTAAGCCAATCGCAAAGCCCGAACCATTTTTAGCTCACCTGTCACAAAGTGACAAGGTGAGCTTTTGTGATCGCTCGTCGTCCGTCCGTTGTCCATTCACAATTGCTTGTGAACACACTAGAGGTCACAAATTTAGCCTGATCATTATGAAACTTGATCACAATGATCATCTCCATAAAATCTAGGTCAAGTTCGATATTGGGTCATCTGGGGTCAAAAACTAGGTCACTAGGTCAAATCAAAGGAAAACCTTGTGAAAACATTAGGTCACAATTTGAGCCTAATCTTTATGAAACTTGATCACAATGATCATCTCTGTAAAATCTAGGTCAAGTTCGATATTGGGTCATCTGGGGTCAAAAACTAGGTCACTAGGCCAAATCATTGAAAAACCTTGTGAACACATTAGAGGTCACAATTTGTGACTTATCTTTATGAAAATTGATCACAATGATCATCTCTATAAAATCTAGGTCAAGGTCGATATTGGGTCATCTGGGGTCAAAACCTAGGTCACAAGGCCAAATCATTGAAAAAGCTTGTGAACACACTAGAGGTCACAATTTGAGACTAATCTTTATGAAAATTGATCACAATGATCATCTCTATAAAATCTACGTCAAGTTCGATATTGGGTCATCCGGGGTCAAAAACTAGGTCACAAGCCTTTGAAGGCCAAATCATTGAAAAAGCTTGTGAACACACTAGAGGTCACAATTTGAGCCTAATCTTTATGAAACTTGATCACACTGATCATCACTATAAAATTTTGGTCAAGTTCGATATTGGGTCATCCGGAGTCAAAAACTAGGTCATGAGGCCAAATCATTGAAAAAGCTTGTGAACACACTAGAGGTCACAATTTTGACCTTATCTTTATGAAACTTGATCACAATGATCATCATTATAAAATTTAGGTCAAGTTCGATATTGGGTCATCTGGGGTCAAAAACTAGGTCACGAGGCCAAATCATTGAAAAATCTTGTGAACACACTAGAGGTCACAATTTTGACTCTATCTTTATGAAACTTGGTCACAATGTTTATCTCTATAAAATCTAGGTCAAGTTAGATACTGTGTCATTTGGGCCAAAATCTAGGTCACAAGGCCAAACAGGTGAGCGACCCAGGGCCCTTTGGACCCTCTTGTTCTAACTCTGCTTTCTTGTACTCCTATTTTGAAAAGTCTCCTCCAATTTCGCGTGGGAAACATGGAAAAATATGGATAAAATCGAAAGAATTATCGGTAATTGGCCATCGGACAACAAATTTAATGCTGATTTCTCGATGTCAGTACTCGGAAACGAGGAAAGCCATCTCTTACTGTGTGTACGTCGTCTTAAAAGGAAAATTGAAAATGTTTGCTTTTTTGTTGATTTTAGCGAACAAAATTTGGTCCAACAGATTTCCTTCTGGTCTGACAGTTTCTCATCGTCGGCGACTATCGGGAAGTCTGGGGTGATGCTTCAGTTTGGTTTGTTGAATGCAACGTCATATAGATGTTACTTTTTTCTGCAGCAGCGTTCTTTAGTTGTCATAATGTTTAGCTCGACATTTTGAAGAAAAAAAGTTGTTGTGATGCGATCATGTGCGTTGGTTAAGTTTATTGTCTAGAGTCATTTTCTCATAGGCTATTAGAGTTATCCACTTGAAACTCAACATACATGTAGTTATTCACCACCACACAGATGGTTCATATTTATGGAGATATCTGCCCTTGTTCAGAGATTCAGATTTGACTTGATTTTCGTAAGGACACTTTTCCTAAAAGTAAATGATAAATTTTTTCCAGTCAATTGTCCTAAATTACCAAAAAAGTTGTCCAAAACATTTTATTATTGTAAATAAACCTTTTTTTGCCTTTCCAAAAAACAAATTCAACAGCAGCAGCACCACCACACTTTCTCGTTTTTTATATATAACAATGGCAGCTAATTCAATAAATATAGGTCACAGGGATATCAGCCTGGTGAATAACTATGCAAAGTTTCAAGTGGATAACTTTGATAGCCTTTGAGAAAATGACTCTTTCGATAAACACACACCTGGACGATCCTCTTATGACAATTAATAGTACAACTTTTTTCCGGCTAAAAAATGATACACTTCAGGTTAAAAATCCCCATTACGTACAAAGCGTGCTGTTTTGTTAAATTGACATCCCTTAATGGCCCAAATGGTGCGAGTCTCTTCTTCAAATAGCTTCACTGAAGCAAACGTTTACGTTAATCAACAATGACTATTCGTGTCTACCCAGCATGTTTTCTGAAATATTGTCGACAACAGTACGGGTCTTTCCGAGTAATGATAATATATGCTTGATTAGACCTATATGTACGATAAATTATCTGTCATATTGACGTTTTATAAAATGTTGGGAGGAAGTATGTCAACGCACATGACCAGGTTTTTTTCAGTATTTTGGGGGGAACATTACCCATACCCTAGAGATTGGGAATTTTAGCAGTACTTTGCTCAAAATTGGGAAAAACATATGTCATAATGACTACAAAATTGGAATGTTTAAGTGAATATAAAAACATGAGTGTCAGAAATGTCTATGACTAGAACTTTTAATAATCGTTTCAAGTTAATCAGATTGGACTAATTTTCCTTAGGACACAGTTGTCCTAAATGGTCAAACATTTTCGGGTCATTTGTCCTAAAGTAGCAAAAAAATCTCTGACAATACATTTGAAATACTGTTGCATGACTTATATATATGTTCAGCTCAGTTTTTAGCATAATATTTGTTGTTATATGCCATTGTTTAAAATATGACATTGTTTAAAATGCACATGTAAGTTTTATTCAGGACATAAATAATTTTCAAATGTTACATATTATTTAATCAGCAACTATTGAAGCATTTTCCTTAATTCTGAAAAACTGCCAAAACCAGCAGCAAATGACATCCTAAATTACCAATTAATTCCTTGCATTATACCAATTGATGCTTCCAACTGCACATTGAATTGTAGTTTTAAAATCAAGTGAATATACTGTTTGGGTATTGTAGGCTTTTTCCTTAAGGCATTATCATGATCATAAATCTAAAGAATTTAAGTCCAGTGAGTGTAGTGGGCATTTTAAATGCTGTCTTCAGCGAAATGAATCTGATGGCAAACATTCCAGGTATCACTGAAAATGTACAGCTTCATCGATGACTTCAATAACGTCAAATTTATATAGCATGTATTTGTTATCCACATGTAATAAAAACTTGGGATCATTAGCTTCAAAATAAGGGTCTAACAACTCCCTATCATTGAAGTGTATAGAGCTATATTCTAACAACTCATTCAATGTCATCTTAATTACTTGCATCGTTTTTAGTATGATACTAGACTACCTTAATTGCAAATTAAAACTTTGGATGGGTTCTGTGTACTCTAATTCAAATGTCGAAAAATAGACGATTCTTATAATATCATTGAGTGTTCTAGAACACTTTCTTATGAAAATGGACAGTTTGCATGTCAAATAAATCGCAGAGAGAGTTTGTGTTAAAACTGAAGCGAAAAATGATCTAATGGATATGAAAGCATTATTGTTTTACAGTTTTTGAAACTTAAAAAAAATATTGTCTGATATAGCTCTATACACTTTATATGGACCAAGTTATTAAAGTTATTTAAACGCTTCGGGTTTTTCACTTTGTTTATATATCAGCCTGTGGCCTATTTTGCTATAGGTTTTAATTCTTGTTTCACCATCAATAATTTGTTAGTCGAGGTTGGCTGCCCTCAGACAGATAGTTATTTTTTACAACTGTAAACCTTGAAACTTTTGGGGATACAAACTTTCGCGTTTTGCTGATCGTCTGCATATTCGCGGCTACAATTTTCGCGTTTTTAAGTCTCCCGCGAAAACTAAGTTGCATAGTGACAATATTATTGATATTATAACCTGTCACATACAATGCTGGTTTCGTATATTATTGCTTCCTAATTATAGTTTCACCTTTGTTAAACCCTCTCAAACTCTTTTTGATGCAGATAGTTACCTATTGTATTGTTTACAAAAATTGCAAACTACGCTGGTAATGTTTTCACAGTTTTATTGACACTATCAGTCCTTCTGTATTATGGCATAATAAATGACACTTTTTTACACACATGTAGGCCTACATATTGTATTGAGTGTATTCTTTAACGCGTCAAAAGGCGTTATTCTGAAAATGGATATATACCTTACATTCCATATTTTGACAAAATAGCAATTCTAATACGGTCTTATAAACATCGTACCAAAAATAATAAATTTCCTTCAAAACACGAGAGAAACTTTCGCGTTTTTCTTGTCTTGGACATGTTCGCGGCTATTTACTTTGGCGGATTTTTACAAACAGCGAGCTTAAATCGCGCGAAATAGTTTCTAGGTTTACAGTATTTGATACATTTCTAGTTGTACTTGCAGCCTTTTTCTTTGACAGGGATAATATACATGCCCTTTCTGAAGGGATCCATTGTTTGTTGCATAGCTCTGAACATATGGTTGAACTGTTCTTAGAAGTTTCATTCTGATCGATGTAATAACTTTTCATACAATAAATTTGTACATAATATATATATGTCATATGCTTATGAAAAGCAATTAATGTACTAGATGCATTCATGAAAGACATACATTTTTGTAACAAAACCCAGTGAAGTTCTTTTATTTATTTGCATTTCTATGACAAAATCAAAAGTTATTTCACAAAGTGAGCACTACCATTGAGGTGACACAATATTTCATGAGCAGCTTTCAGCAAAGAGTGAACATTACTGCAAATGTTACATGCTCGAATCAACAAATACTTATCCAGGACAAGTGCTAATTTCACTGACTGGGAGATGCTGAAATATTTGAAATGACTTAATGTTAATCTGAAAAGTAAAAAAATCCAAATGTTCTTTTTATTTCATGCTTCATGTTGGTATCTCTAAATTTTGGGAACTCAGCATGCCTTTTACAAGAAATCTTGTTTCAGTGAAATTGTCCCTTTATCAGATAATTCGATCATTTTCTACCATCCTGAAAGCGTGAAATGAATTTGAAAGATTTGCTGTTCTGTTTTTAGCTCACCTGTCACAAAGTGACTTGATTAGCTTTTGTTATCACTCTTCATTCTGTCCAATGGCAATTTGCTTGTGTAGACACTAATTGTCACTATTATGGCTTAATATTTATGAAACTTGGTCACAATGATCATCTCAACAAAATCTAGTTAAAATGGTTATTGGGTCAAAAACTAGGTCAAGCAATAAAAAGCATTGTGCTAGAATATGACAACATGACTTATCTGACATAAATAACTAGCATGGTTAAGAAAAGAGGCTGCCTTACCTTAATTCTTAGAAGTAAATGATTTCTTCTGTGTATAAACGAGGCGATTTCCGAATTTGAAATTCATAGTACAGCAATAAGTCATACACAGTGATCAGATTTACATGCCTTTGCAATAGCATTAAGTGATAATAGTTTAATTTTATAGTACTGTAATCCAATAAGTCATACAGTGGTTTGGTTTATATGCGTGAGCAATGTAGGGCCCTTCGTCTGTTTGCAAAAATATCCAAAAAAATGCTGTAACTTCTTTATTACTGAAGGGAAACATGTTATGTGCGGGTTCATTTTATTAGTTGGACCATTTGCTATAAGTTGGTGTATGTTTTAATGAAAAATTCTAAAAAAGATGTTTTTAAATTTTTGGGTAGACTAGCCAGTATACTGACAGCAGTCTACAAAGAATATTTTTAATATCTCTGTAAAATGATATCATTTTTAAGGGTAAAATTATATGGAATTTGATCATATATTTTACAAATTAATATAATTACCGTGTCATTTTGGAGAGTAAAACTATAATATTTCATTGGATGTTAATTCGTCTCAATCTCAATTTTGGTCAATCAACCGAAATGTGAAAAACAACTTTTTTCAGAATTTTGCATTTAAACATGCACCAACTTGTTGGAAATGATCTAACTAAGAAAATGAACCCCCACATTATATGTTTCCCTTCAGTAATAAAAAAGTTACAGACATTTTAGAGTCAAGTTTGAAGAAAATCGAAGTAGTCTCCAAGTGGGGCTACGCAGTGCATCACCTAACCCTCCAAAATGATCCAACAATTCAGAGTGAGTCGATGCGGTGCATCACCTCACATTCAGAAGGCTCAACTACTCAGTGTTAGTCGATGCAGTGCATCACCTAACCCTCCAAAATGAACAACCTTGTGTGAGCCGATGCGGTGCATCACCTCACATTCAAAAGCCTCAACTACTCAGTGTTAGTCGATGCAGTGCATCACCTAACCCTCCAAAATGAACAACCTTGTGTGAGCCGATGCGGTGCATCACCTCACATTCAGAACGCTTAACTACTCGGGGTTAGTCGATGCAGTGCATCACCTAACCCTCCACAATGAACAACCTTGTGTGAGCCGATGCGGTGCATCACCTCACAGTCAGAAACCTCAACTACTCAGTGTTAGTCGATGCAGTGCATCACCTAACCCTCCACAATGAACAACCTTGTGTGAGCCGATGCGGTGCATCACCTCACAGTCAGAAGCCTCAACTACTCAAGTGTTAGTCGTTGCGGTGCATCACCTAACCCTCCACAATGAACAACCTTGTGTGAGCCGATGCGGTGCATCACCTCACAGTCAGAAGGCTCAACACAGTGAAACAACAATTCAGGATTAGTCAGTCAGTATGTTCAACAATTCAGCAGAGTGAGTCGATGCGATGCATCACCTCACAGTCAGATGGCTTAACAGCTTAGGGTTAGTTTAGGCGTAGGCTCACAGTGAATCTTCAACAATTCAGGGTTAGTCGATGCGGTGCATCACCTCACAGTCAGAAGGCTGAACAATTCAAGGTGAGTTGATGCGATGCATCACCTAAGGTAGGTAAATATTGAATAACTCGATGGAAGGTGATGCATTGCATCGCCTAACTCATGTGAGTTAGCCAAATTCAGCCAATTGAAAAAAAAAAGTCTTCTCCATAATTAAAGGACTTTTCCAATTTCAAATAATACTCTGTTATTAACATTTTCCCCATATAAGTTTTTGTGTCCCCCCTCGGGGCATATAGCATTGGTGCTGTTTGCTGTAAGTAATGACAATTTTGTATGTTGTACTCCTCACAAATGGTTTGGCAGATTTTCTTTAAACTTACTACCTTAATGCATAGTTGATCGTAATGGATGTAATTTTTGTTGGGTCAATTTTTATGGCAGTTACAGGCCTTTGTAATTTTTGCTTTATATTCCAATAGGAGCACCAGTGTCCCATGGACACATTTCTAGTTAATAACATTAGTAGTTTTCACACAAACAAGTTTTCAGTTATTTCATTAGGTTATTATCATTGAAAATGCTTAAAAGTTATATTTGTTAGCAATATAATGATGAAGATAGAAGTCGTTACAACTTGTTTTTTCGATGGTTTTGTTTTTTGTCTCGGGATAGCTAGATATGTTTTCGACCTAAGTATGGATGCTAAACGAAGAAACAATTTGGTTTATCCAGGCAATACCAAATCATTTCTTCGTTTAGTGTCCGAGGACGGATATTTTTAGCATCTTGGGAACTAAAAAACAACAAGTTAGTAACCTCTTATATGTTCAAAATTCATTGAAATATTGTTTTCATACTTGTTCACTTTCATGTCATGGTAGTTTTCTTTTATTCTTTTCTAAAGAAAATCAGGTTGGTAAGGAAACTTTTTTCCAATTTGGCAAAAATCGAGTAGGGATTTTCGTAAACCAATAAATAAAAAAGGTGTGACCTTAACATCAGTAGTTTTCACATAAACAAGTTTTCAGTTATTTCATTAGGTTATTATGATTGAAAATGCTTAAAAGTCATATTTGTTAGCAATATAATGATGAAGATAGAAGTCGTTACAACTTGTTTTTTCGATGGTTTTGTTTTTTGTCTTGGGATAGCTAGATATGTTTTCGACCTAAGTATTGATGCTAAACGAAGAAACGATTTGGTTTCTTCGTTTAGTCGTCCAAGGACGGATATTTTTAGCATCTTGGGAACTAAAAAACAACAAGTTAGTAACCTCTTATATCTTCAAAATTCATTGAAATATTGTTTTCATACTTGTTCACCGTCATGTCGCGGGAGTTTTCACGCAAACCAATGTTCAGTTATTTCATCAATCAATATAAAAGCTGTGGCCTTTGTTTTTTTCGATACTTTTATTTTTTGTCTCAGGATAGCTAGATAGGGTTTCAAACTTAAGTGTGGTCACTAAACAAAAAAAGATTAGGTATGGCCAGATTATGTCTACATTATTGCCAGCTTATGCTCGTTTACTGATAATAAGATACTGTGATATAAGGTATAGATATCGCGATGGCTTAGTATTAGAAGGTCGTAACTACCAAATAGAAATTTTGAGAAAACACGGAAAAACTGTCTGACATTTATTCTTTACTTATGGTAAAACAAACTTTTATAACTTTATTTTGGTCAACATGACAAGTTCAGATTTTTATCATAAGAAGCGCCTTGTGATGCTTATTCTAAATATGTATGAATCATAAAAGGTCGTAAGTGGCACTTACTTCTAATTCTAAGCCATCGATATGTCCCATGGTTAACCAGAACTGATGTTGTATTGCTGTCTTTTTTTCCAACCTAGAACATGAGCTTGTGATCATTAAAACATTACCCGATTCTCGTGCCACATGTATTACACCCACTTTGCATTCATTGCAACATATGAACGATGTAAAAAAGTTGTTTAATAACAGCCAAATAAGCTAGACTGAGTGAATTTTAATAAAAACACATTAGTAACAATAAATTAATAACTATAGGTTGAAAAAAAACCTTGTTAACACTGGAGAAGTTAAGTGAAGAAACTATGTCACAATGTTTGTATCTACTAAATCTAGGTCATGTTTGCATCTGGGTCATATTGGGTCAAATCTGTGTTACAAGGTCAAGTTCTGTCTGCCTGTCTCTTTGAAATCTAGGCCAATCTGAAAAGCAAACAGGACCTTGATGTTAAAAATAGACAAAAGTGGTCATTCACAGGGATGACTTTGGGCTTTATTGCCTTGCAGAACTAGTAGTGCATTACCAAGAAAACTGAAGTATGTGATTATTTAAAACCACTTTGATAAATGTTTCAAGATAGTGGTTATTATATTATGTTACATAAGCAAGGTTGCAATCCTGTCAGTGATAAATGTTTCAAGATAGTGGTTATTATATTATGTTACATTAGCAAGGTTGCCATCCTGTCAATGATAAATGTTTCAAGATAGTGGTTATTATATTATGTTACATTAGCAAGGTTGCCATCCTGTCAATGATAAATGTTTCAAGATAGTGGTTATTATATTATGTTGCATAAGCAAGGTTGCCATCCTGTCAATGATAAATGTTTCCAGATAGTGGTTATTATATTATGTTACATAAGCAAGGTTGCCATGATACCTGTCAATGATAAATGTTTCAAGATAGTGGTTATTATATTATGTTACATAAGCAAGGTTGCCATCCTGTCAATGATAAATATTACATCCACTCTAGTGGTCAAGTTACTAGTGTAATGGTAATGAATTGCATAATGTCCGCCTCACGGGCAAACAACATAACCATATTTTTCCAATAAAAAATTTTCTCGCGCTCCACGTATCAAACTACCCGTGTCTTTTGCCGAAATACTGTACCGGTATCTGTAAGTCAATAATGGACATAGGAGTTATGGTCATGTGAGAAAACATTTTAACATCATTTGATATTATTGGTGAATTTTAACTTTCCTACCAAGAAAAAGACGTACCTACACAAAAATGCTGTTTTCTCTAACAAAACTGTAACTTTCTAGATAAATGACCAAACAAACTAGTATATACTGTCCCGGACACCGTGTTAGTGAATTAACAATTATATAGTTTATGGCGAATATACTGAAGAAAATGCCGAATTTACTGAAGAAAATGCATTTCAAAGCAATTATTTGGATATTACGCAATTTTCGCAATTATTGAGAAAATAAAATTAATTAATTTCATATTTTGTGGTTCGTGATGTTTGAAGTACAGTAGGGATGGAAATTAATTTTCAAATACTGCAATAAATAGGGAATAATGGCTTTGTGACTGGAAATATATTTGTCTAACCACAGGAGCCCAGTCTTTCAGCGATATCAACACTTTGATTATGTTTTATCTTATCTTGGTACCATTTTTAATTTTCGGGCATGCACACAAGGTAGCTTGAACCTCATTAAAGTGCTTGTGCAAGTTTTTAATATCTGAGTATCTGATTAACCTTTTGAGGTACATCAATGAAACTTTTCAAAAGGCTATAATGTAGGCCCTATACTGTGTAGTGCTTTTTAAATTAAACTATAATTATAGAATAACCTCAAGGCATTTTCCTGACAAATGAAATAAAAATATAAGTTTATACCTTATTAATAGAAAGTATCAGCAATACTGTCATGATAAAAGGTTTCTTCTTTTAATAATAATAATAATATTAATACTGTCGATTTAATAAGTAATACTAATGAGGGAACTATATATAATTATATATCCCATTTAAAAGAATAGTGGGGACTACTGGTAATTTAGTAACACCCAGTAAACCTAGATAAACATATTTTATCTGACAGACAAGCTTATGTTTACAGCCACTCTCATTTAACTTTTAACTTACTGTAATACAACTAATAATATTAAGTCTCCACTATCCCTATCCCAGTTCTGTTGTCATTGGGAACACCGAATACCCAGCAATGCCATATATTGTCATTATCCCTATAGGTGTTTGTAAGTTGCTCCAAAATTTAAAGTGGATAAGGCTTCTGGTTCAGATATGATCCAACCAATTATTCTAAAAGAGCTGCACTATGAGATCCTTGATGAAGAATCACTTATTTTTAAAAGATCCCTTATCACTGGTCAACTCCCATCAGATTGGACTAAGGCAAATGTTGCCCCTTTATGTCCTCGAATACATAATTGCTTCCAGCCTGTCCACACATTTCACAGAACACAACATACTCTATGAGCTACAGCATGGCTTCTGCTAAAAACATTCTTGTGAGACTCAACTGATTCAGCTTGTTGATGAGGTATCTAAGAATCTGTCCACAGGTAAACAGACTGATATTGTCCTCCTTGATTTCAGTAAAGCCTTTGACAAAGTAAATCACACTAAGTTGCTTTCAAAGCTCCAGGAACATGGTGTTTCCAATCAAATAATGGCATGGTTCCATTCCTTCTTAATTAGGATATCTCAGTTCGTAGTGGTCAATGGTTACATGTCCGACCAATGAGGTGCCACAGGGGTCTGTTCTTGGACCCCTTCTCATTCTTCTATATATAAATGACCTGTCCGACACTGTTACTTCTCAGTTTGCTGATGACACAGCCGTCTACCTTACAGTTACTTCCCTTTTAGATTGTCAAAGGCTACAAAATAACATGAATAAGCTTGAAATATGGGAAAACTATGGGACTTGAAATTGAACCCAAAAAAATGTCAAATTCTTCACACGAAGTAGAAAGCCGATTCAATTTCAATACATGCTGCATGGTCAAATACTCTCCTCACTGAAGGATGCTAAATACCTTGGTGTCGACATCGGTCACGATCTAAACTAGAACACACATATATGTAGAATCACTTGATGGGCCCTCTTGTCTTCCATTCCTCTAAAAGGTAACTAAATGTGGCCAATACTATGTCCGCCAGTCATTAACTAAAATGACGGGCGCGTTTTCTTCTATTCTCTTGAAAAGGTACCTAAATCTGGCCCATACTATAGGCGCCAGTAATTCACTAAAATGACCAACACATTTTCTTCTATTCCTATGTATAAGTACCTAAGCTGGCTAATACTTTATCCCCTAGTCATTGACTAAAATTACGGCTGCCTTTTCTTCTATTTCTTTTAAATAATATGTATAACTGACCAATCCTATATCCGCCAGTCATTAACTAAAATGACAGATGCGTTTTCTTCTTTTCTCTCTTAATTACATCTAAATGTTGCCAATACTATATCCGCCAGTCATTAACTAAAATGACAGGCACGTTTTCTTCTATTCCTCTAAAAAGTAATTAATTGTGGCCAATACTATGTCCGCCAGTCATTAAGTAAAATGACAGGCGTGTTTTCTTCTGTTCTCTCTAAATAATACTTAAAACTGGCCAATACTATATCCGCCAGTTATTAACTAAAATAAAATCATTTTCTTCTATTCTCCTTAAATATATAATACCTAAAACCTATGTCTGCCAGTCATTCACTAAAATGACGGACACGTTTTCTTCTATTCCTCTAAAAAGTACCTAAATGTGGTCAATACTATGTCCGTCAGTCATTCACTAAAATGACGGTCACATTGTTAACTCACCTGAGAACAAAGTGCACCGCTCTCCACAAACCATAACAATAATAATAATAATAACAATAATAATAACAATAATAATGATAATAACAACAACAACAAGAAATTATAAACAATATTTATTTTCAACTAGTATGAAGATCAACATCTTTCTATGAAGACATCCGGTTGTCTTTCTTCTTTACACTTTCATGATAAAGCTGCAATTTGTCTGTGAAGACATTCTTAATTTTTAAAGCAATTAAAATCATGTATAATTAAGATATTATCCCATGCCTAGTAGGGTCAATATCTTTCTATGAAGACATCCTGTTGTCTTTCTTCCTTAATTGCTTTTTAAATAGGGCAGCAAGTTGCCTTAATATAGTCTTAATATATAAAAGTAATTAAAAATACACATAATAAATACATTATTCCCATGAACAGTCAGCCAGTTATTAACTAAAATAAATTATTTTTCTTCTATTCTCCTTAAATATATAATACCTAAAACCTATGTCCGCCAGTCATTCACTAAAATGACAGACGCGTTTTCTTCTATTCCTCTAAAAAGTACCTAAATATGGTCAATACTTTGTCCGCCAGTCATTAACTAAAATGACGGTCACTTTTTAACTCACCTGAGATCAAAGTGCACCGCTCCCCACAAACAATAATAATAACAATAATAATAATAATAATAATAATAACAATAATAATAACAATAATAATAATAATAATAACAACAATAATAATAATAATAGTAATGATGATAATGATAATAACAACAACAAAAAGAAATTATAAACAATATTTATTTTCAACTAGTATGAAGATCAACATCTTTCTATGAAGACATCCGGTTGTCTTTCTTCTTTACACTTTCATGATAAAGCTGCAATTTGTCTGTGAAGACATTCTTAATTTTTAAAGCAATTAAAATCATGTATAATTAAGATATTATCCCATGCCTAGTAGGGTCAATATCTTTCTATGAAGACATCCTGTTGTCTTTCTTCCTTAATTGCTTTTTAAATAGGGCAGCAAGTAGCCTTAATATAGTCTTAATATATAAAAGTAATTAAAAATACACATATTAAATACATTATTCCCATGAACATGTTGGCCAGTCCTTGTCTATCTTAAAATTGGTGGTGCTTCCTGTGGACTTGTCATTTTGTCTTTTTCATTGCCTTTAATTGGAATGTCTTTCTCTTAATAGTCTAGTCTCATTTCATCCAAGTAATGGATATGTGCCATGTGAAAGTGTTTCACTTGTCTTATCAATCCTTTTGTTAAATTAGATATAATAATATATAGTTTTCCCCCCTAATTGGTGCCATGTTTCCTGCATGTATACAAGAAACCATAATAATCTTATCTTTGGCCAAAGAAGGTTGTATCTCACTATCTAGTAAATGAAGGGAAGAATTGACTTATTGTTAGTGGACATGACTTCCTAAAGTTTCTTTTAAACCTAGGATGTTGTTGTGAATTAATCCTTTAAGTGTTTTGTCTCACACACAATAATGCTATACTATTTGTCTCACCACACATTATTTTTGTCCCACCTAGAATTGTGCTGTTCCTTATACTTATTCCTCTTTGTCCCCGGTGGGACATAAGCTTGCAATGGTCTCTTTCCACTTGGTCCTATCTTTGGCTAGTTTCTGAGCCTCACCACTCAAATTGTTCATAATTCTTATGTTTTACAACTGATAATATGATATTATCATCTTATTCACTATCTGATAGTAACTATGTAACAGATAGAACGTATTTTTTTGTAAAATAGTCTATAGACCACAAATTATAGTCTATTATAGACCTTTCGTACAAAAATACTTCATAAGTCTCTATTGAAAGTACTTCTTTTACACATCATTATTTAATAATAAAACACATTAACAACATATTATTGAAACACATTATTTATGGCGTCCGATTAATAAAATCAGTAATTACTTCCGATGACATGGAAAAGGTCAAATTGACCAAGTTACTATTATTATAATCATTTTTGTACAAAAATCCATACCAACAGGCATTGAAACCATATATTTTTTATTCTCAAATATAAACACGTATTGCTTATAAATACTCTATATGAGTTACATTTTAAACAAACCTTGCATAAATAGGGTCTACAGTTGTAAACCTTGATTTTTGTTGATTTAATATTATAATTAGAGCTATTTAACACTAGTTTTTTTTATTGTTTTATACCATTATTGGGAAAGGGAGATAATCACTCTGGTCCAGATACCTAGTGTCCTGTAGGAGTTATCTTTCTTGCATTGTAAAATGTTATCTGAGTGTCACCATATATTGTAAAAGTACTCTTTATCTTTCACCTGTAAATGCATTTTGTTCCGTTATTTTATTATTTTATTTTTATAATTCAAAACAAATAGTATTTAAAATACTATACAGATAATTACTACACATACATGATACTAGTGTAAACGTCATATCATTTGAAACCTCAAACAGGTTTATTCTTGAGAGACAACAAATACTTCCAGGTGGCCTTTACACATATTCTTTCAAGTTCTTTATCATAATTCTCAATAATTGAATTTAATAAATTCAAATGGGAAATTAAATCATCCCAATTAATTAAAACATACACTTTAAATAGTGTTTTAACTTAAAATACTGATTAACAGTAATTCTATTATTTATGTCCGCCTTTTGTTTTTGGCATAAAATAGAACGCTAAAAAATATACATAGCTTTTGTGTGCTTTGTAGTTTTCTTTGAATGACATTGTCTAGGTCTGATCTAATTCGCTCATATTGTATAATTGTGACTATTATTTTACATTTTTTGAGAATTAATTGCTTCTTGAAAGTTTTGATTTCATGGAAGGAAAAAAGTGTGAAAATGCACGTCTTTATTAGTGTACTTAGACGTTGTGCAGTGATTACAGCTAGTCACAATGATCATCTCCATACAATCTAGGTCACCTTGTGTCAGGTCACAATGATGCCTCTATACAATCTAGGTCACCTTGTGTCGACACCCAGTAAGAACAGCTGAGGCACAAAAAAATCATGTCTAAATGTAATCAATGGTTTAAATAAAGAAACATTGAGGTCTGATAAAAAGGATTTTTATAGAAATTATATAGATAAGTGGCGTTCATGAATTTAATATTTGCTAGAATCCGTGTCTTCTGTTTATTATATCTGCTTCTATATTGGTACTATTCATCTTATTTAATTTGAGGATAGGGTTATCCAATCATATTGCCTGTTACGGACCAATAGTTTAATATGGTGTGATCTGCTTTAAATATATTAGCATATTAGTTTTTACAAAAACTGTTTGGTAATTAGGCAATGCTGGTTGGTTAACTGTCTTGTCTTCGAAAACTATTTGTCTTGTTGGTAAATCATAATTACTTTTGACTGTTGTGATCAACTTCGTGGTTTAAGTGCTTTACATGAGTTTCTGAAATTGCTTGTTCATGCCCAACACCAGGCCAGTATGTGTGCATTTCAGTATGTACACCACTGTGGTTTAAGTGTAGGTTGAAGCTTTAAGAATGTTGGGTAACCAGGCAAGTGTGTGTATAAACATTTTTACCTCTTTTTACTATAATCATATAATTTTAAAAAAGTACATTTTAATATGAGGGCACTTTCATTTAAACAGCATACCTGTATTTAAAGTATTTCTGAAACTCTGAAACTGTTGGTCCAACCAAGCACCAGGCCAGCATGTGTGCATTTCAGTATGTACACCACTGTGGTTTAAGTGCTTTACATGAGTTTCTAAAATTGCTTGTTCATCCCCAACACCAGGCCAGAATGTGTGCATTTCAGTATGTACACCACTGTGGTTTAAGTGCTTTTAAATTACATGAGTTTCTACAATTGCTTGTTCATGCCCAACACCAGGCCAGTATGTGTGCATTTCAGTATGTACACCACTGTGGTTTAAGTGTAGGTTGAAGCTTTAAGAATGTTGGGTAACCAGGCAAGTGTGTGTATAAACATTTTTACCCCTTTTTACTATAATCATATAATTTTAAAAAAGGTACATTTTAATATGAGGGCAGTTTTTATTTAAACAGGATACCTGTATTAAAATATGTAATTAAGTTAAGTCCTTATTTTACTTTATTATAGCATATTGTCATTTTTACAATTTGTATAGCTATACAGAAATCTAAAATATATTCACATGATTATGTACATTCAAAACCAATAGTTTTCTGTGGCAAGACAGTTTATTGACCAGTATTGTTAATTATTAGCTGATTTGCTAATCAATTTCAATCCGATCATACCATATTAAACTATTGGTACGTACACAGGCGATACAATTGGATATCCTTATTCTTCAATTAGATAAGATTAATAACTCAAAGCATCTCAATAATCATGAAATGTGCTTACGCTGCACATATCTGTATAATTGCTTCAAAAATCTTTTTTGCCATTTACCTTTCCCTCTTTTGTGTTGATTTCACAAAATAAAATTCCTTTTTACCCATTGAGCCTATTTCAGTGTAATGCTGTCTCGGCTATCTCACTATAATTGGATGTATTTGCTATAATTTACTAATAGACTCAGTGTAAATTCATTATTTGTCAGTTTGTTGAAAATGCCACTTGAAGATCGGTCAACATCAGTAGATGAAGTCATGTTGACCTATAAGTCTGAAGGTCATCTATAAGGGTTATAGTGGTCATAAACATGGTATACTTTAGGCTGCCATTGGAGCATAAATAATTATCAATTTATTTTCACAAGTCCTATTTTATCATACTAGAATTGTATTTTTGTGGAGTATATTGGGATCTCAGACAAACTATAGTTCAACCACATTGTGTAATACATTATTTCCATTTATACTAAGTGTGATGTTCCCATGGTCACATGTTTATGTTACTTATAGTATCAAACTAACGAGCATAGGATTGAGAACTGCAGGTTATTGACATTTTCAATATTTCAAACCGAAACAAATTCAGTGCCTTCAGTCCTTTGATTCTGTATGGTAATTGCATTACAGTAATAGGAGACGTTTAGGTCTTTACAACTTTAAATACTGCACTATACTGATGTAACATATTTATATGTGTTAAATGTACATTTATGTAGAACAAGATTGATATTTGCTAATCATATGAAACTTCTGAAACTAATTGTAAAATTTCAAAAGATGATACTTAAAATACTGGAAAGTGACAATAGCATGAAGCTGACAACAGCAATTCACACAAAAGCATACCAAACTAAGACATGAAAATTAAAGACCTTAAAAACATTCCATGTCTCTCAGCTTTGTGACTTTATGTATCGAGCTTAAGAGTATCTGGGCAAAGGTTTGAACCCTGGCAGGGCCCGGCTAGGGTTTTTACTGATATGGCCAATCACTAGCTTGAAATTTTAGATAGTTAAATATCTATGCCTTAATTCCTGACTCTGGTGTCGTGCATTAAAGTTTAGGAGTCAGGCAGATGTGTTCAAAAAATTGGCTGGACCTTTAAATTGAGGTGACACTTTAAATAAAACACTTCAACCTTAAAGTAAGTTTGACCTACTGTATTTGAATTTATAGCATTAAGTCGAGCATCAGTATTAGGAGCACCTGGTCTTACTCGAGCACAGGTGGCAGTCCATTCAACAATTTTCATTGCATTAGCTCGATGGGATCATCCAAGCGAAATTTCACACCTCTGAAAAATGTCATATTTAATTTTTGTTTTCTCCGTTTTTTCTACACATCATGATAATCACAATTTTAATATTGCCATTTGTACATCTTTGCCTCTGTAGCTCAGTGGTTAGCGTGCTTGGCACCTTATCCGGTGACTCGATTCAAATGCGGGTGGAGGCACACATATGCCTGCCATGTTCAGCAGAAAGCTGACTGGCAAGTAAAGGCTGAGCTCGGCATTTAAAAAAATTATTTAAAAATTTATTACACCAGCGTAGCACATAACATTTAATTGTTTGTTTGCATCAAAGGAAAAAGGTTGTACAACACAAATCGATTAGGGGACTTTAATTATGAGAAATTAACTACTAGTTTTAAGTTGTTTGAGTAATAATCTCTGCTATAATAGGTTACCTTCATACTTTTGTACCGCTACATTGCTAACTGCTACATTGCTAACTGCCCTAACTTTTAAAAGTCACCGATAAAATAAATGAAAACATTCACCTTTACGAAAGTCAGAGAAACAAATACTATCTGTCCGTTAGTCGTTAGACCAAATAGTTTCATAAGGTCATTTTGTTCACTGACCTTTACCATTTATATGATTTACAAACATCTGTTGTTTGCTTGGATTTTAATGCAGAATAAATTATAAGCTCTAGACACTCTGAAAGTTATTGAAAATGACTGTAAAATTTAAAATAAGCCAAGTTACCATCAGCTTTCAAAAATACTCTGGAAACTGCCTAAAACCATTGAATAATTTTGATATGGATTAATAGATCTACGTTTTAAATACGCTGTAACCAATTTGCAAGATTAGCTAGTAGTTTAAAATCATTTGGAATAAATCATCTGGAGGGGTTGATCTAAGGATTGTTCTGTATGTAACTGCTTACGCCTAAGTGACTTTGATTTTTAAACTTTGCATGGTCTAAGCATTTGAGAAAACACTTTTAATGAAATGATCGTGAAATTGGTATACAAGGGATGTAAATCGTTTATTCATTTTGTTATAGCTTGGCTAATCCTGACTTTTGATTGGCATAATTTAACAGTTGATATATTACCTACGATACAACACCAATTGTATGTTTCATAGTCTGGGAGTATCACTCGAGATCTAATAAAACACAGATCTGAAATACTGATTTTTGCTTACGGAAATTGATATATTCAAAGTAAGAACCTTGTATTATATTTCTGCATAAAGGTCAGGTTCAGGTCAAAATAGCAAAGCTTTACCTCCCCTGTTTTCAGCATTTCTGAAAGCACTAAAAGTTTAAATTAAAAAAATCCAGCCAAGCATATGTCATGAAATTTTGCATGAAACATCATTATTTGTCAATTTGTCACTCTATTTGTTGCATGTATGAAAAACAACTAGTACCTTATGTACAATTTTTCACATTAAACTCAAAAACAAGAATTTACATATTTTGAAATACTATATAAATAGGCACACACGCCCAATATTAAGCATATTATTAACCCTAGCGCATTGAATGACATAAATGTACATAAAACAATGAATCGTTTTAATATGTTGGAAGAACATATGACAAAATATGTCTATGTAATGATTTAAATATGTATTTATTTTTTAAAATAATGAATCGCTGCCAGCCTTTTATTCGATCGCAACAACTTCATGGGAAACAGTTGTCTGGATTACCTCCCCTAGATCACAACTGTACCATCTAATAAATAGATCTACATCAAAATTATTATTTCAAAATGTGTTTTTTTATCTCCTTTGCAGTCACATTCGGCCTTGTACTTGAAAAATGGCTTTTCGCGTTTTAATCAGTGTGTGCTATTAAAGTCTAAGCTTTAGGTCAGTTAGCTCTTTATGGAAATATATTTTTATTTTTTTCTATTTCTGTTGGAAGTTTTTTCCTGAAATTTTGTAGTTTTGTAGCATTCAATTAATGTCTTGTATGTTTTAAATCAATTTGAACAATCTATTAACTTAATTTCATAGTTTAGCATACCGTAAAATAATTTAATTTCGTTGGGACGAAACTTCGTGGTTTTGGTAAAAAAGACAATTTCGTTGGTAAAACAAGGGTCAAAATCAATGTTCGTTGGGATAAAAGTTTGTGGTTGAGGTGAACCACGAAATCCACGAAATTTAACCCCCCACGAAAATTAATGATTTTACCGTATATATAGTTAACTGAATGACTCCTTATGTACAAAATGCCATGTATACCAAGTTGTATGAATTATAAAGCCAAACTTTTTCGGTTGAATTGCAATAATCGGTTGAAGGGGTTTTCTTCAAAACTAGCTGAGCAAAACTGTTGGGATTTTCTAAAACGCTTTTCATAAATGTGTTCTTCATAAATATAACAGATTTTATACACCTCATACAGAAAAATCCAACACCAGTGAATCACCTTAAATGTGATACGCTTTCATAAGGTTGAAATCTAAAAGTAGCGGATCAGTCAAAAGATCATGTTAAACAAATTATTTGTGCAAGTGTTTATTGCAGATGTTGTTTTTAGGCTGGCGATTTCGCGCCAGACTATTACAATCCTAAAAAATGAATTCCACTAAGATGAATTTACTCCCGAAACTGACAACACAGAATCTATACACTCAATGCAAGTAGTTCCTCCTCGTTAATCAGTTTTGCAAGATAAGAACATTCAACTTTCCTTGTTTCATTTATTCTGTTCGATTGTTATACATTAGTTTCTTCTTGAAATGAAAGGAAATTGTATGAAATTAAAAGAAAAGGTGTTTAAAGGCGTTGATAATTATTACTACGCATTACGAACGCAATATAGCGCGCGCATCAATGATTTTATTATGTCAAATTATTTTGATCAACATTCTCCAACGAGATCGTGGTCGAGTGGTTAAGCAACTCGCTTAGTAATTTTCTGATGCTAAGGTCCAGCGATTGAATCACGGCGGCTCCAAATTTTTTATATTTTTAAATTTTTTATTTTTTTAAATTTTTGTTAAGTCCAGCACTTACCTCTCTTTCGACTTGGAAAACCACTTGATGTTATATCACTTGAAAAGCTATTGTTCCTTAGCAGTTCGCCAGCCTGTCAGTACTTTCAGTACTTTGATTACCCTTTGAAACCAAATTGTGATCTTGACCTTGGAGATATTGACAACATATTAAGGTGATTATATAATGCTGTCCTTTGTTTACAAACTAAAATGGAAATAAATGCATTTTTGCTGTCCATTTTTTGACACTAAATGACCAAAAGATAAACCCAAAATTAGTGGTTTTTAGGGTATTTTTCTTTTATTTGGAATGTCATTCCCATAAAAGTACAGTTATAACACAAACATTTAAATCATTTTTTTAGTAAACATATTTATTTTGATGACATTAAATTGATTTTCCAATACAAAATAGCAGTTACGTATTATTGCTTAGGGTTCAAAGTGGGTGGGGTAATTCCACACAAAAAGTGATTTTATTTTAGCATATTGGTGTATTTGACCTTTGAACTTGAATTGTGACTTCATATTGAGAAATTGATACCATTTTTACTTAATTGCAAACTTATAACTGTAAAGATTTAAGTTATTTTAGAATCTCGATATATACTGCGCCGTGTACACGAGTGTGCCAAGGATCACGAGAAAAGCTAGTAAATGTGGCATAAGCCACAGGGTTGGAAAAATAAAGATTGCTCAATTTATCAGTGGTATTTTAGTATACAAGTGACCATAAATACAAACTTTACAGCAGCATTGGATATGCATTCAAATTCTAATCAATCCTACCAAGAGATGTTGAAAAGTAATGCTTAATACCTATCCATGTTAACCTGAACTCTGCCATCGCTTCAATGACACAACAAGAAAATTTTATTCCATTGTTGACCTACCCAGTGATGATATTTGCAAGTGCCCCTTAAGCACAATTTACATGATGACTATTATATGGGTACTAACACATTCAACTTGAAGGCCTTGTTAACACACAGGTTGCCCTTGTGCAGTGGGGAAGGGGGGAAGGGGGGGTGGGGAGGGGGGGGGAAGGGGGTTTGGGTGGGGGTGGTGGTGGTGTTGTTTTTGTTTTTCATGTGTAGTTAGTTAGGTAGTTAGGTAGTTGGATAGGTAGTTAGATAGGTAGTTAGTTAGTTATCCATCTTGTCTGTACTGCTGTTTTAAGTTTTTTTTCTGTATTTTCAGGTTTGAAGAGACGAGGAGTGTAGATGTTCAGTTTCACGATGGCTTCCATTTCCCGTGAGGTTCCGGGTAGTAGAATAGGACCTCTGTCATTCTCCCTTGCATGTCGTAAGAGGCGATTAAATGGGAGAGCCCATTTTATTGGGCTAATAGCCTTTGTGCTCTCGGATGACTCTTACAGTGTGTGTATGGTGCACTTAGGATGTGTCCATAGGGATGTCCCTTATAGGGTGTATAACATGCATGATATAGCTTGGTGAATTTAACACGACTCTGAACTTTTGATTAGCATAATTTAACAGTCGAATCATTACCTAAGTTTATAACGCTTATCATATATTTTAATAATCGGGGAGTATCACGAAGACACTGGAGATGTAATAAAAAACACAAATCTGGAAATACTGTATTGCACGATTTGCTTGCGGAAATTGATATATTCAAAGGAAGAACCTTGAAATATATTCTTGCATAAAGGTCATGTTCAGGTCAAAATAGTCAAGCTATATGTCTCTATCACAGGTGTAGAACAAAGGATGTATTATAAGGTTGTATCTCTTACAGGGGAGATGTATCATGTAAGCTGTATCCACAGGGTGTGTCTCTGGATGATGTATATCATACTGTTTGTACCTACGATGTGTGTCCCTAACATTGGATGTAACACAAGATGTGTCTAAACAGTAGATCTCTTGCAGGGGATGAGACCTACCTTGCTGATATATCCTGTGTATTACATTCCATTGAGAGACACACATTGTAGTCATTCTGTATGTTACACTTCATTCAGAGAAATACCCTGTGTAGTCAGCCTGTGTGATATACCCTCGGTAAGAGATTCACCCTGTAGTTCAACCTGTGTACTACATATGTGATAGAGACATATAGCTTGACGAATTTGACATGAACCTGACCTTTTGATTAGCATAATTTAACAGTCGATATCTTGTCAGTTTTTATAACCTTGGTTGTATGTATTCTTATTCGGGGAGTATCATGATGACGCTTAAGATGTAATACAAACACAAATACCGATATTGCACGATTTGCTAGAACCTTGTAGTCTATTCATGCTTAAAGATCAGGTTCGTGTCAAATTTGCCAAGCTATACCATTTTGACACAACATCTGCAGTGCGTTCATTAACGAAAAAGCTCGCCAACGTTCGCGAACAATATGCTAGTTCGCGTTAATGAACAATCAGTTCGCCACGAACATGTTAGCCAATCGCGAACGACCTTTACACATAGCTCGCTAAGCGAACAAAGATGGCGGATAAATAAATATTTGATTTAATTTATTATAATCTTGGCGATTTAAACTTTAATTGTAGATTGTATGTGTTTTGCATATGTGATACAGTGTGGATACCAAAGCTGAATAAATAGAACACGATAGAAGTATTACTGAGTTCTTATTTTCAATCTATGGCTGAAAATCTAATAGAACAATTTAGGCCATTAAATTGTCTATCTCCGCCATCTTGAAATTGCTTGCGGCAAACGATTATAATCGTTCAATAAGTAGTTAACGTGATGAACTAATTCTCGCGGCGGACGTTTTCGTTAATGAACGTAAGGCTGTTATAGACACACCTATGGAAACATCCCATGTGCTCCATACACCCCTAGTAAGAGTCACACTCTATAGACGCATGGTCTCAAGTGTCTTCTCACTTTGACCATAATGATGTTAGTCTGGTTCCCTGTTTCAAATCTTACAGTAGTTTGAGTCAGGAGCCTGTTGCATAGCCAAGGCACTATCGAGCGCTTTTTGGAAGCGCTTAACTATGTCTACGCAACGACATGCTACCGGCGAACATGTTTGCCAATAGCATACCGTTTCTTAACACTTTGCTAGAGGAGCGCTATCAACTGCTTTTTATACAACGAACCACTTCAAATCCAGTTGGTAGCCCTTTGCTACACAACAGTTTGCTAGCTGCGAGCGCTCGCCGGTAGCATATACATTTTTTGCTTTGTCCAATACAAAGCCCTTTTTTGAAGCAAGCCGTACCTTAGCAGTGTGCTACAAAGCGCTTGATAGCGCCTGATTTATGCAACAGCCTCCTGGCATCATCCAATTAATCAATAACTCCAGTGGTCAAATCAAAATGGCGGATGTACATTAGTTTGTTCAGACAATTTTAGATTATAGCATTACAGTGTGTTATCTGAGTGTCATTTTGATGAGACTTTGTATATCAATGGAAAAATGCATAGTCTTTGCAATACTGTAAAATCATTATTTTGGTGGGGGAATAAATTTTGTGGATTTGATGGTTTACCTACAGCCACAAAATCAAATCCCATCTAACAGTAATTTTGACCATCATATTTATTACCTGAAGTGCAAAATCCACCAATTAACGTCCCATCGAAATGATATTTTTTACCATAACCACAAAATTTGGTACCATCGAAACTAAATGATTTTACAATATTACAAGTTTATTCACACCAATAACAATATTAATGTTATTTAGTACATATTAAATATGAACTAAATAGTCTTAATTAAAAAATGAAAACTTTTTGTAGCAGGGTGTATTTTAATGCATACAATTGTGAATGTAAGCAAGTGTTTGATTAGCTCAATCAGTAGAGTGACTGACTTGTAAACGTGGCTTCCTGGTTGCCCTGTAATGGCCGGATATTGTTTACATTTTGCATAGATATTTTCTTTTTTTGGTATAAGAAATATTTCATTTCCTCATTATATTCGTAATACAAGTATCAAGTGATAGCAAATACATCTATAATATTTTGTTGGAAAAAAGAAGATATTTCTGGATTCAAACCTGCAACATTCACCTTGCTCGTTAGACACTCCAACATTTGAGCTAACCAGGCATTTGAATTCAAAAGCAATTTACATGCACTGTGTACACGCTGGTACAGAAGTTTTTATGATTTGATTAGTTATTTTAGTACCGGTACATACATGTATCAGTGATGTAGTTTTAATTAAATGGAAAAGACATGCATTTTTTCCGTTAATATACAAAATCTCATCAAAGAACAAACACTTTAGGGGATAATATTTAATTCCCTATATTAACTAACATACAACCGCCAGCTTGTTTTACACATGGAAAAAGTCTTTGTTACATTAACCCGGGCCTAAACTGTAATGTAATGTAAGATTTAGGTACCGGGAACCAGACTAGTAATGCGTCTGATCTGACATGGTGAGCTTTCGTGATCACACTTTGTCCGTCCGTCCATTTTCCATCAATCAACAATTGACATTACACCAGAGATCACTCCGCCTGATTGTTTGTCGAAAGCTCAGTTGTTCACCTGGCAGAATGTCAATTTACTTGTGTGGTTCCTGGGAAGTGAAGATAGACGTCTGTCTTTCAAGTGAAGCACACCAAGCGAGGCAGGCATTATATGATGACATATCAAGTGAAGCACATCAAGCGAGCCTGGCATTATATGACGACATATCAAGTGAAGCACACCAAGCCAGGCAGGCATTATATGACGACATATCAAGTGAAGCACATCAAGCGAGCCAGGCATTATATGATGACCTATCAAGTGAAGCACACCAAGCGAGGTAGGCATTATATGATGACCTATCAAGTGAAGCACATCAAGCGAGCCAGGCATTATATGATGACATATCAAGTGAAGCACACCAAGCAAGCCAGGCATTATATGATGACATATCAAGTGAAGCACATCAAGCAAGCCAGGCATTATATGATGACTTATCAAGTGAAGCACACCAAGCAAGCCAGGGATTATATGATGACATATCAAGTAAAGCACCCCAAGCGAGCCAGGCATTATATGATGACATATCAAGTGAAGCACATCAAGCAAGCCAGGCATTATATGATGACCTATCAAGTGAAGCACACCAAGCGAGGCAGGCATTATATGATGACATATCAAGTGAAGCACATCAAGCGAGCCAGGCATTATATGACGACATATCAAGTGAAGCACACCAAGCCAGGCAGGCATTATATGACGACATATCAAGTGAAGCACATCAAGCGAGCCAGGCATTATATGATGACCTATCAAGTGAAGCACACCAAGCGAGGTAGGCATTATATGATGACATATCAAGTGAAGCACATCAAGCGAGCCAGGCATTATATGATGACATATCAAGTGAAGCACACCAAGCAAGCCAGGCATTATATGATGACATATCAAGTGAAGCACACCAAGCGAGCCAGGCATTATATGATGACATATCAAGTGAAGCACACCAAGCAAGCCAGGCATTATATGATGACATATCAAGTGAATCACACCAAGCAAGCCAGGCATTATATGATGACATATCAAATGAAGCACATCAAGCAAGCCAGGCATTATATGATGACATATCAAGTGAAGCACATCAAGCAAGCCAGGCATTATATGATGACATATCAAGTTAAGCAAGGCAGGCATTATATGATGACATATCAAGTGTAGCACATCAAGCGAGCCAGGCATTATATGATGACATATCAAGTGAGCTTTCGTGATCACCCTTCATAATAAATATTGAATAAATCAATCGCCAACCTCATACAATACAACCAAATCTTATAAAAAGGTGTTTGTTCACACTTCTATGTATATCAACTCAAATCCCTCTATAATTCAATTGACGAAACCATAACCTATTTTGTACAGAAAGTTAAGTTTGACGAACGGGAGATTTGACGAACCCACTGTCACCCAAAAGAACGCCATAATGGCGAGTTGAAAGCAGGATATTTTGAGGGCAAATTCAATTTTAACTTTGGAAATACTGTAAAATCATTAATTTTCGTGGGGGATTTAATTTCGTGGATTTCGTGGTTCACTTCAACCACAAACTTTAATCCCAACGAACATTGATTTTGACCCTTGTTTGTTGCCTGACATGCAAAATCCACGAATTCAAGTGCCACCGAAATTGTCTTTTTACCAAAACCACGAAATTTCGTCCCAACGAAATTAAATGATTTTACAGTAGTTACCAGCTGGGTTAACGGCTTCTTCTTAAGCATTCTCCAACATTTGCATTCGACCAAAACGTTGATCTAATCCATAAAATCGCATTTTCATCAACTTCTTTCTGCAACGTTCTAAACAGTAAACGCTAGTTTCGGAATGCTTTCACGTGCGGTGTGGCAAAAAAACCGTCCTTTCCGGACAATCGAAAGTTTGCCCCACCCGTAAAATCGATGTAGATTTTTTTTTCATGACAAATATTTTTTTTAAAAACCTTGGCGTTAACTAAATAAAATAAAATTAGCAAAGTAATTTAATTGCCCATTGATTATAAATAGATCTAGTGAGCCTAGATTCTACTGATCTTAAAGTAAGAGTCATTTATTAGTATGTAGGCTACATCTATATAGGCCCTATATAGTGTAGGTACATGGGTCTAAATATTATTAATGGGATTTTTTCCATCTTTGATGCATTTTGAGCAAAATTAAGAGAAAACAAATATTGTGTGATTTTTTTGATAGCTAATTTATTCTCAAAATTTTATGAAAATCAAAATCAAATGTTTTAACCGCGAAATATTTTGATGTTTAACATATAAATTTCATACGCTAAAATATATAACTTTGTTAATAAGTTGTTAATTGTCCTATTTTTCAATAAATAATTAAAAATATTTTTCACGTATGAATTTCATACGTTAAAGAATTTCATACGTGAAGATTCATATGAAATACATATGAAAAGTTCACCTACGTTAAACGTACGTTGAGTCTCACGTATGAATTTCATACATTTTAAGTATGAAATTCTCAGGAAAATCCAAACAAATGAATTTCATTCCGGGCACTTTTTCCTGTGTATCAGGTTCACATATCTTGACTTCTGAAACTTTTCCTATAACATTTTTTAAAAGCTGCTTTTACAAATACCTCTTTAAGACTTATTGTGTTTGACTTAGTATGGTAACTAAAATGAAATATTTCACATGTCAAGCAAAATATAGGATTACTAATTAGTATCTTATTTATTTTATTGATTTAATATTCAGTCATGAAATGAATTAATAAAATATAAATTCAAACTTTAGAAATTTAAGCACTGAGATTTTGAAATGGTGGTGAAGGGATGGCTATAAGGGAAGGTTGGAGGCCATAATTTAAAACAGTAAATATAAATAATGCAAATTTTATACATAATGAAACTAATGCTTAAATCGTGAAAAATGAAGTAATAGAGTTGGCGTTAAAAGCAGTAGTAGATATCGACGGTGCCAAACCAAAACCTCGTAACTCAATTTTAACGCGAAAACTTTTTTTGCAGCATCCGCATCTGCTAGACGTTCCACGCATTTCTGTCTTGTTACCATCTAAAGAGCCAATCGTGTTACTTAGATGGCGACAAGACAGAAATGTGCGGGATGTCTAGCAGATGTGGATGCTGCAAACAAAGTTTTCGCGCCAAAATTGAGTTACAGGGTTTTGGTTCGACACCGTCGATATGCTATTTTCCCAAGAAGTAGAATTGGACACCTGTCTTACTCCCTTGCATCTTGTAAGTGGCAACTTAATGGGAGACTATTTTAAATTTAGTACCAAAGTGTTTTATTTTGGCATGAAACTATCTTTTACCAGTCAGGTACTAAAGTTAAAATAGCATGACTTTTAATTTAGATATGTAAATGATGTCATGTGACATTCTTTGTATATTGTGTTGATGTCACAGACATTTAAAACCTATATAAAATGTTGTTTATGAACAAAAATCAAGTATAAATATCTGAATTGTCTTATTTTTTCTCTTTTGTTGCGAATATTAAATACCTGTTGATTTAGTATCAACTTTAACCTATTATAAAGCTGCTTAAATAGATAACACTTTAAGACGTTTGATAATAATGCTTGACTAAGTTCTATATCTAAAATAAAAATACACATGTATGTATTACACATGTAAAGCATTATATTGGCGGTGCCGAACCAAAACCCCGTAACTCAGTTTTGGGCGCAAAAACTTTTTTGCAGCATCTGCATCTGATAGACGTCCCACGCATTTCTGTCTTGTCACCATCAAAAGACCCAATCGCGTTACCTAGATGGCGACAAAACAGAAATGCGCGGGACGTCTAGCAGATGCAGATGCTGCAAAAAAAGTTTTCGCGCCAAAATTGAGTTACAGGGTTTTGGTTAGGCACTGTTGATATAGGCTTATCTTATTTTTAATTGATTTAATGTTCTGTCATTAATATGAATTGATCAATTTCTAAAGTTTGATTTTAACATGGTGGTGAAGGAATGACTAAAGGGGAGGTTGGAGGCCATAATTTAAAACAGTTACTATAAATAATGCAAATTTTATGGAGAATGAAAGTAATGCTTAAATTATAGAAAATGAAGTATAGAGTTGATCTTTAAAGCAAGGTTACATTTAAAGTTCACCCTGGTAAAAGACATATAATTACTAAGTTGGGAATAATAGAGCCATTGTAGAATTTGCAAATGAAAATAAAAACAATTGGAAAATAAAGATTAGTATTAGTTTAAAAGGAGTTGTTTAGAATGGTGGTTGTTGATATGTGGTTTCCCCGTGTGGTTCCCGGGAAATAGAATTGGACCTCTATATTCTCCCTTGCATGTTGTAAGAGGCAACTAAACGGGAGACTATTTTAACTTTAGTACCCGAGTGTTTTATTTTGGCATAAAACTATCTTGTTCCAGTCGGGTACTAAAGTTAAAATAGCTGTGACTTTTTATTTAGGTATATAAATGATGTTATATACCTGTATAAAGTGCTGTGGATAAATGTCTGAATTGTCTTACTTTTGTTGTGAATATTAAATTCCTGTTGATTTATAATAATTATTGCATTTAAAATGCAATAAGAAGCCAATACTCACTAAATATTCAGCAGATGTCACCACGATTTTGATGTTCAGTCACTAAGTAACAGTAAACCCTCAATTGTAAGACTGGCCGTATAACTCCGTCAAGTTATAGAGTGCAATGGTCTTAAAAGCGAGGTTGTATATTTAGTGCGTATTTTAAGACCAACCTTATAACTTAAAATCAAGTGATATGGCTGGTCTTAATAGTGGGGTTGTTTGTTTTACCTAATCACTTCTATTCACCAAGTAAATTAAAATTACGGTATAGCTTGGCCACATTGACATGAGCCTGACCTATTGACTAGCATAATTTAACAGTCGATATATTGTCTACGTTTACAACACCGAGTGTATGTTTTCATAATCGGGGATTTCGCGAAGACGCTCGAGATGTAATACAAACACAAATCTGAAATACCGATATTGCACGATTTGCTTGTGGAAATTGATATGTTCAAAGCAAGAACCTTGTTATATATTCTTGCATAAAGGTCAGACTCAGGTCAAGCTATACACATTGAAAAGATAATCCCTTTTCAATATCCTTGGGTGTGTCTGTAAGTGCTGTGCAGAACACTGTTCTGACTGTTCCTGTTCTAGTACTTATGAAAAAATAAAACTGTTCCGAACAGTGTTCCACTCCAAACGACTTACGAACAAAACAGAACAGGAACAGAACAGGAAGTAACAACAATAAAAATAATTTTAAGGAAATAATATTAAGAAATAAAAACTTTTAAGGTGGCCCATATTGTTAGTTTCAGCCATTATATTTGTGGAAGAAAAATCTCCCTAGAAAATTTCCCATTGTAAAAGTTTCCGTTTTACCCCGTTGACATACTATTCCCAAGGTGATCAGAATAACACATTTCGTGAAGTTTCCGATTGTCTTGTTGTTGTTGTAATCACGTGACCTGTTCTGCCTGCACCACCTCGTTCACGGGAACAGACGGAACATGTCCAAAACACTGTTCTGTGTTCTGGAACAACCAACGTTACGAACACACCCCTTATGTTGTTGTACCTGATTTGCCTATTTACTTTACGTGGCACAGGTCCCAATACCGCGTTAGAGTAATACTGATCATGTGATGTACTGACATGTTTGTAGCCATACCCACTACCGTATCGTGTTCGGGGATCAGATTGGATTAACAAATTATTTTCCGGGTATATAGCAACAGTATGATGGATAATTTTATAAAACATTATTAAGTGAGCTCTGGTTCTTCTAATTTCTAAGGATGGCCAGTTTAAGTTGTTAATCATGCTTGTTACTGAGCTGGTGTTATGGAAGCGATTGGTTGTAAACCTGGCGGCCCTTCTGTGGACTTTTTCAATTTGGTTTATTTGGCATTTGGTATGTGGGTCCCAGACAGAAGAGGAATAGTCTAATTTCGGTCTCACGATGGCTTTATAAGCGTGTTCTTTGACCTTTGATGAGTTTATTTTTAGATTTCTACGTAAGAAGCCAAGGGATTGATTAGCTTTGTTGGTGGTAGAATTTATATGTTTGTCCCATTTTAGGTTGCTTTGTAATGTTATGCCTAGATATTTAGCGGATTCAACTTTTTCAAAAATGTGGTTGTGCAGTTTGTTACAGTGAGGATGATACATTTATCGGGATGGAAGTGCATAAGCCAGTCCTGTTCCTACTTGCCAGCAGCCTCCAGGTCGGACTGAAGAAGTTTGGCATCATTATTACTTTTGATTTCTTTGTATACAATGCTATCATCGGCAAAAAGTCTGAGTGAATGTTGAATGTAGTCTGCAAAGTCATTGATATAGATTAGAAATAGGATTGGACCCATAACTGTGCCCTGGGGTACACCTGAAGTAACTGTTACTTTTTCTGACCGTCCAGGGCAACAGTCTGAGTCCAATCTCCTAAAAAGTCTGAAATCCAGTCAATAATATTGTTATTTATGCATAATAATTAAGTTTGTAGAGAAGATGTTTATGTGGCACTTTATCAAATGCTTTGGCAAAATCCATTATAAGTATGTCTATAGGTATTTGTAATCACAAAAAAATCTGAGAAAAAATCTATTTTTAACTCCAGGGGAAGCTTTTTATGCGATTTCTGTGCGGAATCATCTCCTTTGCCAGTAACGATTTGCAATCAATATATCCAACATCTTTAACTTGCATATGGTCAAAATGCGGTATTTTTGGGCTAAAACTATCAAATTTATAAAGAAAAAATGGGAGATTTTGGAATCTGAAGACTATGTAAAATGTTCCGATTATTTTATTTGATGATTAATTATTGTTAATGTTATAAATAAACTTCCATTTTAGATACCAAATATCCTCATCAAGCAGTCTAACAATATCACTTTATGTATAGTAGATAACATATTTGGTGTAATACCAATTTTCACTATGGTCTACAATGTTGTCTGGACAGTGTATAATTACATATGAGCCGTTCTCCAGGAAAACCGGGCTTAGAGACAAAATTGTGAAAATGTTGACAATATATGGTTAGACAGAAGAGACTCTTGTGAACAGATTCTAAACATTTCAACAAATTATTCCATACACTTTGAGCGACGTCGCGAACGTCATTCTCTACGTTTTTGACGTTAAGTCAAATGGAATTTCAACAATCCAGTATCTAATAATTTTTGACGTAAACTTTTAAAATTATGGCACATTATAGAATCATATTCTTATTTTAATAAAACGTGTCCATTTTGTGAGTTTTTGCTTACAGAGAAAAATTGCAAGTGTTTCTAGCCACTTAACCCATGTTTTCTTTGATATGAGTACTTTTTAGAAAACGATCACAATGGCAACGACAGAAGTTATTTTAACACAATTTTAAAGAAAACTTGAAGCTAATGGACAGTACTATGCTATCCAATTACTTAAATATGAAATCAAAGGACACCAGTTTTTTCTCATTTTAAACATTTTTCTTAATCTTATTGCATAATTAAAATACAATGTCATTAAGCCCGGTTTTCCTGGAGAACGGCTCATATATATGTGATGCATACAAATTGCTATTCCAGGAGATAGAACATTGTACCAAATATTGGAGGAATGCTCGTCCTACAGCAGAAAAGCCGTAGAGGGTCTAGATAACTAACTAACTGAGGGTACTCGAGCATTCACCCAGCTTGGTGAACTTTAGTCGAAAATAGAACTCTCTGACGAATGCATGACTGCGATGATGAGTCGACTGGCAGTATCAAAAAAGTATCTGAAGACTGGTTTAAAGGTAGGCCATGTACTGCAGTGAATATATGAAATTGATTAAACATACTTGATAATGAATAACTTTAGTGTGCAGGTTTTACAGTAGAACTAAAATGGACAATATGCCTAATAAATGACACTAAACTGAGCATGATGGTGTCCAATATAGTCAGTATATTGAAACAACACTATTATTGTTGACATTATGATGAGCGTTCCACTGTTGCATAAACTTGTGTCAGATTTTTCCTTGAAAATTTGTCACTTATTAAAAAGTGGAGAAGAATTCCGTTTTTGTTTTCCCATAGATTTTTGTATCACTTAGAAAGAACTGGTTACGCCCCTAAATATCGTAAGTATTAAGATTTGTATTTTCAGAAAGAAATATCCAGAAGCAGCATGTGTGAAGATCTCTGTGCCTGCTACTCACTTTCATCTTCATCAAAAGAGCAGAAAGAGTCATGCTACAAGACAACTTGTGGCCATTAACACACTAGTCTATCAAGTGATTGTCAGGACCTAGAGGATATTTTGAGTGACCTTACAGCGCACATTACTCGTTATGATAGATGGCTCAATCGAGAAGCTAACCTACGTGGGCCCATCAATAATTTTGTGAACTAATTCCACTGTTTCATAACGCTTTGACATAGCTTATCGAAAGTTTGCATCGTCAAAGATAATTTATTCTCCAATTAATTGAGCATGGAAAATGCTTGCTGACGTAAGGTTTATGACGTCATAGCAACATTCGAACGTTGTTATTTTTTGTCAATTTTGTGTAACCCATCCACTTTGTTTCCATGGTTACTCGGCAGAAATGGTTTGTGCCAAAACTGCTTAAATTGGCTAATTGGTAATTTACATTACCCCGGCCACTTTAGAGCATAGAAAATACCATTTTGGAAAATAAGAAGGCACCAAAATGTTTGTTGGTAATAAAAGTGGAAGAATAGGTTATATCAATAAATACCGCGAAAAAGGCTTATAAATTACATTTAAATTTTCCTAAAGAAAATGACAGAAATGGTCAATTTTCTGCTGAAAATTAATGCATTTTGGGGCCCAAAATTTCAACTTGGTTACCATGGCAACAGACGCCGAATATTTTCTCAAGGGTGCAAATTTCAGTTTATGGGCCCAATATGTATACACACTACCATGCAAAATTTTATCCAGGTCTGAGAGATGCCATTTCTTGCCTCTCTTTAAAATAAAAAAAGTTACATGCAATACGTATTAAAAAGAAAGCACCTGGCTTGTAGGTTGTTTGAGAACGGTCATCGCAGACTATAGTCAAAAGTGATACTTAATTTTGTTACCACTTTTTGCCTGTTATTTAGAATTGTTTGTTTACTTTGAAACATCAAGTTCAATGTTTCACCATAAAAGTCTATGTAAATTTTTCAATATGCTTTACAATAATCTTATTGTTCTCATTATTTTTGTTCAAAAAAGAATTTAAGTTTTGTCATGGTTTTTTTTCAAGTATTTCAAGTAATGTTGGTTTAAGGGAGACAACTCCACTTATTATATAAAAAGATGTCATTTTGGCAATTTCAACGTTGATGTAATATTTTCACTGTGTCCAATTTTATAGGTAATACTTGGAGTATATGTATCATAATAAACTGTTTTCTTGGCCTTTTGAGGTATTTTGACATTTTTTGAAGGAATAATCTTCAAATTTCCACAAATTCAGTTTTGTGTCAATTGTATGTTTTTCATGCCAATGCTGGTTGAAGGGAGACAACTACATTTACTTTTAAAAGCCTTTTATTTAATATCAACTTTCATGTTATCTGTTTTTACTATGTTTTCTTATATTGGTAATATATAGAAGTTTTGTTATATTGGAAAGAACGTTTATATTGATCTTCCTAGCTAATGTTGCATGTTTACAAGGTACATACTTCAAATTAAGACCACACGTTTAGTTTTATTCTGTGTCTAAGGGAGGTAACTCCATTTTTCCAATTAATGCAATATCAACACGGGATCGTTTTTGTTGTGTCTTCTTTTATTGGTTCATTATAGCAGAATATTTGTATCAAATGGAACTAGATCTTGACCTTTTGACCTTCTGACCTTCTTTGACATGTTTTGAAGTTATAAGAGTTGCATTAAATGATTGTCGGGAAGTGTTTGTGTGAGGACTTGCACTCAGTTAGTGAATAGTTAGTTGACAATAAACTTTCGCTTCATCTCGGTAAGACCAAATCTATACTATTTTGTTCAAAACCTAAATTAAAATCCAACCAGCGTTACATATATCTGGTAATAACACATCTATTCAGTCAACTTCATCCGTAAAATACCTTAGTGCTACTCTGGATCAAACTCTTTCATGTGAATCTATGGCAGTGAATGTAATAAAAAAGGCAAATGCAAGATTAAAATTTCTCTACAGGAAACGGAACATATCATATCGTGAGGTGAGTGTACCATTACAATCCTAGTAACAATACAGACACATTAATACTCTGTCCTCACTTGCAAAGATCACTTCGGTGAAAACAACTGTCTAATCTAATACCAAAGCTGAATATTTGCCATTATTTGTTATATGGTATACTAGACAAACTCACGTAATTACCGCCTATCTGAACGATGATCTACTCTCAGTGCAAAACAGCTGTTTATCTTTTGAAGGTTCATCTATATTAAAAATATTTAATTTCTGAGCAATTCATTTGAAGGTCCATTCGTACATGTTACTGTGGTACATTTTATTTTTCATAAAAACCTGCCTTATGTATATCAATCATCTACAAAAGGCTGCAATGAATGTAGGCCTAAATTTACTTCATATTATAAAATTCATTGCTTAAACTTTTACAATGGTGTACAGTAAAACACTGAGAAGACGACCATTTTAGTATGTGTTGAATGTACCACAGTGATCAGTTTCGAAATAGTATCTACATTTCATAGTGCAACCTTTCTGGCATTGCACCCTTTGTTTATTTCTCATTTGCACAATAATTGTTCCATTTATTTTAATCATAAGTCCAAATATATCTTATGTTGTACTATTAGTGGTATATTAATGATAGGATGATATTTACAGCAACTATCAGAGTTCTTGATTTAAGATTAAGATGTAAGACGTTGGTTCCCTTTCTTTTTGTTCTTCCCTTTCCTCAGTCAAATTCCCTCCCTCTTATATGGAGATGAAAGTTGCCGCAGTAATTTTAGCAGCGGGAAAGTTCTGACCGGTTGACCGTATATGGTCGGCAGAGAAATGTTCAGCAGAGAAATTGTCGGCAGTAAAATAGCGGCAGGAATTGGCCATAGTCCAATCAGTTATGAAACTATACTGTGTGACTAACCTTTAGCAATTACAAAAAACAAACATTTTTATTAGTGCATATTAAAGGTCAGAGATATCTTACTCCGAATGATGTTAATTGGCTTTAGGTTTTTCTGTAATTTTGAAATTGCTAGAAGAAAAGTCCTCGAATATATTGATCACCCCTCATGTATAAGCTTGGATGAAGGACACAGCTAATTTCTTGCACTACCTCTACTATATAAGCTTGGATATTTTTTTAAGGACATGGCTAGTTGATAATAAGGGCACATCAAAAATAAGCGCATACTAGTATCGTTACCATAAAGACTGGTCGCAAAAAAAAGGCCCATTTTCAAATATTTGTGAACAGATTACCGTTGCTTCGACTAGAGGTAATTAATAGCGATAAAGACCCTGTCACACAGTGGTGAGTTGATGCTACTAGTTGTCACCAGTTATAACTCGCCATAACTCGCCCAGTGTCGCATCATTTATATGTCGTTCTTTGTCGCTAAGATGTCTTCCCATGTTGCCATTACTCACCATTGTGTGGCGACAGTTTTAAACTGTTTAAAATTCTGAAACATATTTACAGTTCACATCATCTAGTGATCCCCAACCAAGATTGCTCAAACTAAACCCTGGGGTCAAAATTGACCCAACCCCAAGGTCACCAAGTTTACACAGACTTATATAGGGAAAATCTTCTTGTCTAAAACTACAATGCCTATAGCTTGTACATTATATATGTAGCTTCGTCTAGTGGTCCTCTACCAAGATTTATCAAATTATGACCCTTGGGTCAAAATTGGCCTTGCTCCGGGGATCAGGTTTTTACATAGCCTTATAATAGGGAAAACATACAAAAATCTTCTTGTCTTAAACTACAATGCCTATAGCTTGTACATTATGTATGTAGCATCGTCTATTGGTCCTCTACCAAGATTTATCAAATTATGACCCTTGGGTCAAAATTGGCCTTGCTCCGGGGGTCAGATTTTTACATAGCCTTGTATAGGGAAAACATTCAAAAATCTTCTTGTCTTAAACTACAATGCCTAGCGCTTAATTGGTATGTAGCATCATCTAGTGTTTTCTACCTAGATTGTTCAAATTATTCCCCTGGTTGAAAATTGTGCAGGGCTTCATTTATTATCAGGTGAGCGATATAGGGCCATCATGGCCCTCTTGTTTTAACAACACACGATATGTATTAGTCCCCTACCGGTGAAACCGGAGGGGACTTATGGTTTGCGCTCCGTCAGTCTATCAGTCCATCAGCCAGTCAGTCACACTTTTGTCCGGAGCATAACTTCAAAACTAAGCAAGCTATGACTTTGAAATTTCACATGTGTAGATTTCGCTCAATTTGATATTCACCGCAAATATAGTGAAAATTAAGCACCTGCGAATAATACCTGCTATACAGTATGCTTAAAATCTTCACTGCACAAAATTGTCAGAAATCTGGCAACAATGAGTTGGATGCTATCCAATGACACCCCTGCTCCATGAGGCAGATAATACTCCATGTATAAGATGTTTGTCAATTAAGGCAAAACTGACATTATTTTCAGTGTGTTTCTGTTTATTTTAAATGGTTCCAAGAACAAGTTTTTATTCTATAAAGTTTGTTTCTGATTTCATGTTTTATATTACAATAGTAAAGTAAAGGCATTACAAGTTTGATAAAATTTTACTATTAAAGTATTCATATATATTAAAAGTTCCTTGAATTAGCATATTTATAATATAGTATATTTAAAAAGCACTGTTTCGTTTTCTTTTGTTGACAACAAACAATACATGGAGGGGGACCAGAAAGCACAGACATATTCTTTACTTCTAGTTCACGTCAGCTGTTTGATAAAAAGCTACATTTCTGGTTGTAAAGGATATTTTTCTTAATAAAAAGATATTAACTTGACCCATCCTGTCCGTGTATTCCGCTTTTCTACTTTTACCTGTCAAGATGTATTTCTAATTAATAATCTATAGATTTAGTCAATTTGTTGAACTTTTTTCAAATTTAACTATATTATTACAGCTCAAACGTCTTTTTGAACACTCCACTCTGATGAAACAAGAGTCGTCACAGACGGGTGATGCTCCCCATGGGATGTTAAATGTAACCAAAAAAATGCTCAAACAAGGAATGTACACATGGGAATAATTACAGCAAGGGACATATCATCAAATGGAATTTTATCTGTATTGCATTGTGTATCTTAATAACTTCTCTGTCTCCAATAGAGAATTAAGTATGAAAAATACAAAGGGGAATAACTCCAAAAAATATGCAATGAAGAGTTATGGTTCTTGTGCACTGCACTTACCCTCAATAAGATCTAGTCATCCATGAAGTTTCCAATTGATATGTCTTATACATGTGTTCAAATTATGGCCCGGACTAAAGTGTGATGGAAGGACTGACGGACGGACGGACGGACAGACGGATCGACAAAGCGGCGACTTTATGCTCACCCTTCGACGAGCATAAAAATATTGGCTATTAAATTATGATAATTATATGGTAGTTCTCTGGACTATATTATGTGTTAGGGAACTAACTCCTGTGATGAGTTAAATGAATCTTCAATGAATTGTCTCCCTTAAATGCTATAATTTGAAGTCCACATGATTGCTAAGAAACGGTATGTCACTGCTCCAATTCCTAAAACTTGCTTAACAATATTTTTGGAGTGTGTCTGAACGTCTTATGAACAAAACAGAACAGAATAGAAAGTAACAACAATAAGATAATGTTAACTCAGATATCAAATTAAACTTTTAAGGTGGCCAATATTGTTAGGGAGCAGTCGTTCTTTTGTGAAAGAAATATGCCACTAGCAAATTTCCCATCTTGAAAGCTCAGTCCTTTTCCATTTTTCTCCGTTGATTTACTACTGCAAAGTATAAAGGCCTAGGTGATCGGAATGACAAATGTCGAGAAGTTTCTGGTGGCCAATGTTGTAATCACATGACTATTCTAGCTGTAACACCTCGTCGATGGTAAATGGTTCTATCAACTAAAAGTTAGAGAGTCAGTTACATTTCTTTCAAAAACCCCTCATATTTTAGCAATGGTCAAAATGTGACCAATTTGTTAATTTTGAAATTGTTTGCAAAGTTATAAGTGTTCACTGTTATTGATGTGCTGTGATATAATATAAGACTCCAGAAAGAGCTCCATTCTGTTTTGATCTGTTCATGTTTAAACTCACAAGCATGCATTTACAAACTTATCAAATTCATGAATATAGCCAAAGTTACTGTAAAATCATTTAATATTCAAGGGGGATTTAATTTTGTGAGTGATGATACCCATGAAATTAAATCAGCATGAATATGAATAATTTCTGTTCTATATTACTTAGTGGATAAGATATCCTTGAAATTATGTCCCCACGAAAACGTACACTTTACGTACATTTTACATAGAGTTATATAGGGAAAATCTTAAAAAATCTCCTCCTCCTAAATGGCTAGGCCTATGGCTTTGATATTTTCCATGTTGAATCAGCTAGAGGTCCTCTATAAAAATTGTTCAAATTATTCCCTGGAGTCAAAATTGGCCCTGCCCCGGGCGTCTTTACTTTTGTATAGAGATATATAAAGAAAACCTTTTAAAAATTCCTCTTCTCTGAAACCGCCTGGTCCAGGGCTTTCTTATTTGGTATGTGTAATAAACTAGAGGTCCTCTACAATGGTTTGCAGCTTCGAATTATGACTACTGATTTAATGTCACATTTCCTTCCAAAAAAACTTTAGTTTAAACAAAGGAACTTAATTTAAATTATATTAAGTTACACATTTAATAAAATATTAATAAACAACTTTTTAGCTCACCTGATCACAAAGTGCTCAAGGTAAGTTATTGTGATCACTCACTATGCGTCGTATGTCCGTCTGTCCGTCCATCGTCCGTCCACACTTTTAAATGACATCTTCTCTCAAACCTTTTGGCCAATTTTGATGAAATTTTGCCAGTGACTGCTCAAATTATGGCCCTGGGGTCAAAATTGGCCCCACCCCATGGTTCACCATTTTACATAGACTTATATAGGGAAAACATATTAAAATCTTCTTGTCTAAGTCTACAATGCCTAGAGCTTCTATATTTTGTATGTAGCATCATCTAGTGGTCCCCTACCAAGATTGCTCAAATTATGCCCCTGGGTCAAAGTTGGCCCCGCCCGGGGTCACCATTTTACAAAGACTTATATAGTGAAAACTTATATAAATCTTCTTGTCTGAAACTACAATGCCTAGACCTTCTATATTTGGTATGTAGCATCATCTAGTGGTCCCCTACCAAGATTGCTCAAATTATGCCCCTGGGTCAAAGTTGGCCCATGCCTGGGGGTCAACATTTTAACATAGAGTTATATAGGGAAAACATACAAAAATCTTCTTGTCTAAAACTACAATCCCTAGAGCTTTTATAATTGATATGTATCATCATCTAGTCTTTTTCTACCAAGACTGTTCAAATTATTCCCTTGGCTGAAATCTGTGCAGGGCTTCATTTATAATCAGGTGAGCGATATAGGGCCATCATGGCCCTCATGTTTTGTACATATCAGTCATGTCCTTTTAATGAAACATGTTTAATTGAAAAGAACATTCATTTTCACATTAATATACAAAGTCTCAACGAAATGACACAGACATTTATAACACACACTTTTGGGGGATATTCTAAAATTCCCTATATAAACTAATGTACAACCGCCATCTTGTTTTACTCATGGTATCTTCCATGACAAATACATTACGCCGGACCTACACTGTAATGTAATGAAAGATTTAGGTACTGGGAACCAGACTATATTTAAATGCTGATGCGTGATTAATCGCTTGGTTGTGCATATTTTTTTGGTCAGAAAAGATAGGACAAAGTGTCATATAATTATTAGTTTGTGATTGCGGATGTCATCGTATTCTTAATTAACATACAATATGCAAAGATCAAAGATATGTTTAAACTAATGCACCAGTCAGTTGCATCCACGGCCCCACCCCGGGATCCTCAAGGGGATAGACAGGGAAACTGCCGTGATTTTACCTTCCAGCTTCCCCTGCAGGGCTGGGGAAATGTTTGAAATATTTTCTTCAACCAATAACCTGGGGATAATATTTAGTTTCCAGGGAGATTTTACTATCAGCCCTCCACGGCAGGGGTTTATACAACTCAAAAGTAAAATTCCCGGCTCATCCCTGGGGTTGGGGCAGTGGATGTAACTGACTGGTGCATAATTGACTTACTAAAATGTTTTCGTACAACAGGGAACCAACCTAAACGTTATTGTTGATTTCAGTTGGAAACTTTTATTTTTTGGTGCATGTAAATATTACTGTGACAGTCGACATTCATTCTGTGGAGATGTGGATATGATAAAAGGTTCTCTGATGGTCTGGTTACCTGATGATCCTGAAGCTGATCAAAAACGATGGAGAAGTCCATATAGAAGGTATAGTATGCATACATGCCATGTTTCTCCTACCCCACTGGGTTAGATTGGTGATGGAAATGAAGGAGATATTCCTTGCTCAAACTTTTAACTCAAGTAACTCAAGTAACTCAACTAAATAAAGTTTAATATACAGCTTTCACTTATTCACTTCATTTAGGATTCTTGCAGCAATTTAAAATAATATTTGTGATAATTTTGTGTGAGTAATAAAATTTTAATACAAATGCCAAAATTATTTGTTTGATGGGATTTGTGATTAAAGGTAAACCACTAAATCCTCGAAATTTAGTCTCCATGAAAATTAATGATTTTACAGTATTTGTGCTGTATTTTTAGATCAAGATTTCTGTTCTATTTTTAGATGTTTTTTTCTATTTTTAGATCAATATTTCTATTTTTAGATCAATATTTCTATAATATTTCTATTTTTAGATGAATATTTCTATTTTTAGATGAATATTTCTATTTTAAGATCAGTATTTTTTTTAGAACAATCTTTCTATTTTTAGATGAATATTTCTATTTTTAGATCATACAGTAAATTCCGTAAAGCTGAGTGGGAGGAGAATGAGGATTATTGTACACATCTGACAGAAAGTGAATCTCAGTATAAATATGAACGTTTTATACCTGATCTTATAGATACACATGTCTTTGATTTCCTAAATTAAATCATAATCTTAAATGTTTTACTTTTCAAATGTTTGTCTCTGTAATCTAACACAAAGGGAGGTAACTAAATTATTGTGTAAGCTGCTGCAAGAATTGTCTCCCTTGATCTCTGATTGTATTATGTTGTCATATTTGAACATGTTTTTGTTATTGATATGTAATATGCTTTGTACAAGGCCATGACTTGAATAAATAAACAAACCAAGTGATATTGCTATTGGTCATATACTAGTATGTGTTTCACCATGGTAGTCTAGATCTCTACAAATGAGTGTCCAAACCAAAGAAATAAACTAAAGTAAGGTGAATTTCTTCATATTCTTAGAAAACACAATAATTGTATATTAGGTCTTTGTCCAAAAACACAAAATGCAGGGCCGTATCCAGAGACAAAATGTACTGAGTCAAATACTGCTTAAGGGCAATTTCATGCTTTTTTCTTCAAAAACCAGGCTTAATTTTGTAATTTCACAAATTTTGAAAGATCGATGCCTTAGCAATAATTGGAGTGCCTCACTGCCTGGTATGATATTCTGTGTCTATTCAGGAAACATCTAACAGACTGTTCCTTGTCTATTGTACAGTATTATATCGCTGGCTTAGAATGAGGAGGTCGTAAGTGCAAACACTATATTTTGAGAAAACAAGAAGTTAGCCTTTACTTACGGAAAAACAAGCTTTTACAACTTCATTTTGGACCTCTTTGACATGACAAGTTCCGATATTTATGTAAATATGCTCGAAGGAAGCGCCTTGTGATGCAGATTTCAAATGTGTATCAGTCATATATTAAGGTCGTAAGTAGTAGGTAAGACCTTCTCATACTTGAGTCAACATGAAGTCTGTCGGGTATAAACGTGTAGGCCTACACAAAAACAAATTTTAATGTTCTTTACTTTGCATCATAGGGTTACATACAATGTGTCTTTTGGCAATGTAGTTATTGTCCTATTCCAATGACTCTCCAGGCAGCAACATTGTCAAATAGTTCATATGAAAAATGAAAAGTGTGACCTACATCTCCCTGAAAGTTATTATCAAGTACATATTTGTAACGCCGCAACTTTGAGCCAACGAGGCAACCAGGGATTACAACAACGCCCCAGTGACCGGACGGTCAGCTTAGACTAGGCTGGTACCACGTGTCCTACTCCAAAGCTGTCTCTATTACAGAGTGAGTCTGAAATGAGACTGCGGGGCCTGTTCAGCTTAGACCATGGAGTCACCACGGTCAGTAAAGGTTTTGGCAATACCAATGGATCATAATTTGTTCATGTTACTTTGAAATGGATAGGGGTTGAGTCTTATTTTGCTCCAAAAATTGATAATGGATACATTTGTAGACTCAGCAATGAATAGTATTACTAAATAGATTGAATCTGGTTTATCTATTTGATAGGTACATATGTACACTTTAGGATTTACAACATTTTTTAGTCATTGTCAGCTGCGATGACACATCATTTGCAATGTTTGATACACATACAAAATTGTCCCAAGTGTACAAAATAGCAAAAGGTATGTAATTTTCATTGTTCATGCCAAGTTTTGATTTATTTGCCCATTCTGACTAAGAAATGGCCAAAACAAATTGTTACTAAAACAAATTTGACAAAGAAATATCATTTGAGATTTTTACAGCCAATAATGGTGTTGTCCCAAGTGTACATGGTTTTTGAGAGTTTTGATAAACAGGTGTAAGTGCCAAGAAATATACATGAAATATCATCCAGGTTTACTGTTGCATTTAGAAAGGTGTAATACTCTTCCTGAAATGTCTTTTTGGTTGTTGTTATGGTAAACAAAGAAAATATGATGGATAATTTTAAATTTTAATTATAAGAAAAAGATTAAATTCAGTTGCAATTTTTATTCATTAACTTGATTTCTAAACCATATGTATTAAGATGTTTTACTATTATTACAGCTATAAAAAGTATTATTCTGTTTAGTAATATTGATTTTATAAGGATACAATCCAGCAGGTTTAAACTGTTACTATTTTTTGTACACTTGGGACAAAAAATAACCCATATAGGATATTTTCAAAATCATAACAAGAATCATACTTATTTTTTTCACGGAAACATCTAGAGTAAATATGAATTCCCCTCTGGTAGAAGAGTTCAATTTTCATGCAAAAATAAGCATAAGAAGTCATAAAACATGGAACAACATTCTGCTAACACATGGACTGACGTAAAGTTAATACATGGGCTAATCAAAACGTTTACACATGGTAGCACGTATAATTACATCCTGCTAACATATGGACCAATCAACTGCAAATACAGTTTCTGATGCTTACACATATTGCTAACAAGTGGACAGGCATATGTCTAACACATTGGGTGACATAATGCTCACACAATATTAGACCATCACACTGCTTACAAATGGTCCACACTATCACAGTAACATGTTTTACCCAACTGTTGATCATAACAGTTGAATATCACATGCGATACTGTGTTTTTGGTGTAAATATTATTATATATGATATAAATCTAAGAGTACTTCAAATCCTAATATGCATACCAACATATTAGACATATTGAGATTAAAATATCAATAATTCACTTTTGATGAAAAATTTTGCAAATTGACTCAGAGGAAGTACAACTCCAATTTTAGAAAACCATGTAGTTCAGGAAGTTATACCTGGCCTGATGATATCACATGGCATGATGGCAGCCACTATCTGATATACCATGACATTGAAGCCACCTTGTCTTGTTCCAGGAAAGGGACTCAAGCTTTAATTCAATTTAAATTAACTTTATATGATATGGGACATAACATTACAAAGATATGGAGCTATAACAGTCAGTTCTCTATATTTATAAAGTGTCCCAAGTGTACAACCCATGATGTACAACTTTATTATGAATTAAATGAAAAACTTTGAAGCCATATGATGATACTGATTTATAGAAGAAAAGATTGTTAACCTGTTCTGAAGTTCTGTAATAAGCAATTGTTCTTTCATTTTTATATAATCCATGTTCAAAACGACATCTGAATGTTATAATCATTATATGCAAATGATTTTTTTATGAAATTATCAAGATTCAAACTCATCTAAAAGACATTATTTCTTTTGTTCACCCTTAAAGATTCATTGTATAAGCATACAAGTGAAAAATATTGTTAGTAGTTTTCAAACATTGTTGATATAGTAAGTGCATATATTTTGTCCCAAGTGTACGGAACTTATAAAAAATACTGTGCTTAGGAAAATGGTCATATCTTTGTCAATTTTGAATATTTTGCTTTGAAATTTTGCATGCTTCATTTAGATGTCCTAAACGCTTCAAAATTTAGTAGTATTCTTCTATGAATGATACTAATACAGATTTACCTAAACTTTACTAGGTACTTTAGTAAAAAGTTGACCCTCAGAAGTATAAAAAGTTCAATTTTAACATAATTTTAAGTATAACATTGGTTGTTCATTGTTTAAATGTTGTCGACACACGTCAAGTTTAATTTGATTGAACTTATACAGTCTCTGACTAATTATGATTTAATTTTTTTGTATCAAAGTATTTGACAAAAAGTTCATTAAATTGTTCAAAACAAGTCAGTCTGTATTTTTTCTATTCTTTTAATCATCTTGCCCTTCTGGAATATTTAACTTGAACCATTTTCCTATCTAATTCAAATTATTACTTGTCCATAGAATGTATTCTAAATTTTACCCCTTATGTCACGCTCTGGCTTCATTATTTTGATTTTCACCCTGTTCAGGAAATATCATTTGGTACTCCCAGTCTGTTACATAAATATTTAAACTAGTCTGATGTAATGTAAGTCAATCCATGCCTAGATCGGCCATGATGTCAGGATAACATAAATGTCGTCATGACATTGCGCTCTTGTGGCTAAATTTTTATTGAAACCTACTGTAAAATCATTTAATTTCGTTGGGACGAAATTTCGTGGTTTTGGTAAAAAAGACAATTTTGATGGAACTAAAATTTGTGGATTTTTTATTTCAGGCAATAAAACAAGGGTCTAAACTAATGTTCGTTGGGATTAAAGTTAGTGGTTGAGGTGAACCACGAAATCCACGAAATTTAATCCCCCACGAAAATTAATGATTTTACAGTATTTAGCATACATGATCATTTTGAACCAAAATGAGTGTTCCCCAAGGTTATATGATAAATGGAATCTTAATGAGTGCAAATCATGTATTACAAGTTTTTTATTAAACTTGTCAAAAAAACTATGACACATCGGCAATGCCATGTGTCATATTATTTTGTCCACTTGTTTGAGAGAAATTTGTATGTAATGACTAATGATTGAGTACTCATGCAAGATTCTCTTTATGTGAAACAAAAGGTTTCTCTTTAGATCAGATGTTTGAAGTTCAGTACAGCTTATGCCATTTCCCCCCCCCCCCCCCCCCCCCCGGTATCTTAGTTGTACATATCTTTGTCCGCTGGTAGTTATCAGTCCCCTAACGACTTTCAACTGGAGGGTGCTATAGGTTTGCCCTCCATGCATCATTCAGTTTTATGCCAAAGTAAATAAAAAAGTTTTGTTTTTGCAGAAGATTAAAGCTTATCAACTCAGCTCTATAAATCTATTTTATTATCTATTTTCTGTTACTTTGAAATGAATACTGCCTATACTTGCATTTCTTGGGCTGGATGTTGCTAATATACTGTACAATTTAAAGGCTATTTATTATGCATGTAGTCGCTTAAAATCAACTTTTCATTCGCCCTTTTTGGGTGTGTTGGCTTTAAGTGTTCTCATGTATGTATTAGACACACTGCATTTGTAAAAGTATGACATTTCATAACAAGTGTTTCAAGACAGCAATCAATTACACAGCATAATCAATTTCACATGTTTTCTTTCCTGTCTTATAGCTGATGTCAAACAAAGAATGAGACATGGAAGGGTCATCCTTTACACATTGAACATGCTATGGTAGTTTGGATGTGCTCAGTAAAGAGTGGCATCAATTGAGTTTAATGCTGGTAAGGAATCTAAAATACATTTGAGTGGTTGATTAGATTTTGGCGCGGTCTAGGGACACCTTATTTGACATCATTTATCTAAAAGTCAAATAAAGAAATACATTGCCGTCCTGCTTGGCATGCTATAAATTTGAGTCTAACCATTCAAGTGGAGAAGATATTCAGCTAGCTTACAGAAGGTCAATACTTCTAGCTGGGCGGCCGGCCCTAGCTGGGTCCCTCACAGTGACTGTTATAGATTATAAGCTTGGGAGGCAAATTGGGCTTCATGGTCTGTGGAAGTGGGAAAGTGGCCATATTTTCATGAGCTGTTGTGTTTAATGTTTTACTAAATTAAAACACAAATTATTATGTCCTTACCAAATATCAAAATTTTTAGCTCACCTGTGCCCGTGGTAATCTTTTATTATTGTCCAATGTCCATGTGTCAGTCAAAAAAAAACTTGTACATGAACAATATTTTACTTGATTTAACTTAAATTTATAAGATATATTGTTGATATGATTTGAGCCAAACCTGCATACAAATTCACTTCAGTGTAGTTATTATTTATAATTACCTCCCTTTATGGCTTATTATGTACAAAATTCAAAGTCTGCAGTTTTATCATTCATTGCAGAGTGAGTATATAGGCATGCTTGAAGCATCCATTTTGGGGGATGTAGATGGCTCATTCTATGTCTGACTCTTGCGCGGGTGACAAGGCGCTGTTTGTGCCATACTATTTGTATAACTATTATCTAGTAATAAGGTATTTCTTGCTTGATCAGCCATATCCCATGATGCATTCCAAAGTTATGGCCCCTTTAAGGGCCAGTATATGTGCAGTTAGTCATGTCTGGAATTATGCCCCATCTTGATTTTATTTAAACTAAATTGACATACTAGTTGTATCATTAATACCCCAAAGTTTCTTTCTTGAACCAATCAGAACCCACCATTATGCTGTCGATGAATACTGTCTTAATGGAATTATTTTTTACTTTCAGTTTATTCTCTGTGCTAAGAATGCACTGTACAAGGAGGATTTTAAGGCCTCCTATCAGGAAGTCAAGATAGGCCGCCCCTAGACAAGTGGAAATGTATGGCCCAGAAAGAAGACGTTTGTCCTGCAACGGAAATGCAGAAAATGAAATGAAATGTATATTTGTTAACAGAAAATAAAGCATTGTAAAGATGAAAAATGGCTTGTTACAAATATATTACCGGTATGAACACCAGTTTTAAAGATATAATTTTCAGACATTTGTAGTCATTGTAGCAGTATTCAACCAAGATTTACTTCAAATAGAACGTCTTCTGCAGTAAATGGACCAGAACACTTGGGAACAGTCAGATAAATCATCTTCAACTAAAGAGAGACAGAAAAGAAGGCATTGCTGATCCAGTTCCTGTCAGTTTCAATATTGAAACTTTATGATAGAGATATCACTTCAATCATGCCATAGATCTACTGATTTACACCACTATAATGCATATATATAAGCATCTTTCGCATGAAAGGATTTGCATATGATTCTCATATGAAAGGTTTCATATGATTCTCATATGCAAATCCTTTCATATGATTCTCATATCATTATCATACGATTCTCATATCATTATCATATGATTCTCATATCATTATCATATGATTCTCATATCATTATCATATGATTCTCATATCATTATCATATGATTCTCATATCAGTATCATATGATTCTCATATCAGTATCATATGATTCTCATATGCAAATGAGAATCATATTGCCCACGTTTCATATGAAAGGTTTCATATGAGAATCATATGATACTCATATGAGAATCATATGTGGCGAAATTGCCTGTGATACACGAACTATTGATGTTATGGTTATGTGACAAGCAAAACGAGCCAGAGAAAATGCACTGTTTCTCCCAGTTGCATGTCATACAAACTAGTTCTCTACATGATACTCCAAACGAGTAGTTATATGGCAAGCGAAAAATTAATGATTTCTATGAGATTCAGGTAATACAAACTACTCTCTACATGACATGTATTCGTAAATATGTGATAAATTCATTTGGCGAGCGAAGGGAGCCGAAATCATTTGTAAAAGGGTTACGTTTGCACCCGATGTACGGTCCCTTAGTTATGACCATGTAGTGGTCCGGGGTATTTGTTGACCTAGAACGTTTCTAAAAGCACGTACTTAAACCACTGAATACACTTTCAACATTGAAATAATCAGAAAAGTAGACGAGCGAAGTGAGCTAGATAAACATTATTTATTTGAACACCATGTCAAAACATATTCTGTATTTGATAGTAATTCACTTATAGATTTATCTACGTAGCCTATACGCTCGTAGAAACTATTTTTCTTATTGATAATAGTCACTGATACAGCTGCTGTGAAGGCGAAGCCAGGTAGAAAAAGCCTTATTCATCTGTAGAGCACCATTGGCAACAGGATTGTTTTTCTTCTATTCGAGACACCTTTCACCAGCATATCCTACGAACTCGAAGGCTGTATATTTAAAAAAAAATTCATCTGCTACATTATTTGGTCCCTTGTTTTGGTATTGAGACGGTAAATCAAGAAATTTCATAGCAAACAAAAGCTCAAAGGAGAAAATATTTCTATGTACATGGTTATACGTGTGTACCCCATCTCATTATTAAATTGATTGTAAACAGTACCATGTGAGCATAGCGAGCGAAAATTGGCATATTAACTATTTTTACTCACGGAACATGGACCTGTATTTCGAAGATATTGAGGGGAGGGTGTGCACTAGTGGCACTAGGTATACTACCATTGAGGTGCAAATCTAGTACCTCAAGTTGCACTATGTATACATTCCTTTCGGTGCAAATTTAGTGCCTCGAGTTGCACTAGGTATACTACCATTGAGGTGCTAATCTAGTGCCTCAAGTCGCACTAGGTATACTACCATTGAGGTGAAAATCTAGTGCCTCAAGTTGCACTAGGTATACTACCATTGAGGTGCTAATCTAGTGCCTCAAGTCGCACTAGGTATACTACCATTGAGGTGCTAATCTAGTGCCTCAAGTCGCACTAGGTATACTACCATTGAGGTGAAAATCAAGCGCCTCAAGTCGCACTAGGTATACTACCATTGAGGTGCAAATCTAGTGCCTGAAGTTGCACTAGGTATACTACCATTGAGGTGCTAATCTAGTGCCTGAAGTCGCACTAGGTATACTACCATTGAGGTGCTAATCTAGTGCCTGAAGTTGCACTAGGTATACTACCATTGAGGTGCAAATCTAGTGCCTGAAGTCGCACTAGGTATACTACCATTGAGGTGCTAATCTAGTGCCTCAAGTCGCACTAGGTATACTACCATTGAGGTGCTAATCTAGTGCCTCAAGTCGCACTAGGTATACTACCATTGAGGTGAAAATCTAGTGCCTCAAGTTGCACTAGGTATACTACCATTGAGGTGCTAATCTAGTGCCTCAAGTCGCACTAGGTATACTACCATTGAGGTGAAAATCAAGCGCCTCAAGTCGCACTAGGTATACTACCATTGAGGTGCAAATCTAGTGCCTGAAGTTGCACTAGGTATACTACCATTGAGGTGAAAATCTAGTGCCTCAAGTTGCACTAGGTATACTATCATTGAGGTGCTAATCTAGTGCCTCAAGTCGCACTAGGTATACTACCATTGAGGTGAAAATCAAGCGCCTCAAGTCGCACTAGGTATACTACCATTGAGGTGCAAATCTAGTGCCTCAAGTTGCACTAGGTATACTTCCATTGAAGTGAAAATCAAGCGCCTCAAGTCGCACTAGGTATACTACCATTGAGGTGCAAATCTAGTGCCTGAAGTTGCACTAGGTATACTACCATTGAGGTGAAAATCTAGCGCCTCAAGTTGCACTAGGTAGTCTTCTATTGAGGTGAAAATCTAGTGCCTCAAAATTGCACTAGGTATACTACCATTAAGGTGAAAATCTAGTGCCCCAAGTTGGACTAGGTATACTACCATTGATGTGAAAATCTAGTGCCTCAAGTTGCACTAGGTATACTTCCATTAAGGTGAAAATCTAGTGCCCCAAGTTGGACTAGGTATACTACCATTTATGTGAAAATCTAGTGCCTCAAGTTGCACTAGGTATACTTCCAGTAAGGTGAAAATCTTGCGCCTCTAATTGCAATCTTTGTTATGCGTTTTTGTTATTCAGGCATTTTATTATACATATTATACAATTGAAGACAAATTTCCACCAGTAGGTTAGGTGTGCAAATTTTAGCCGAGGCAGCTGCCTCAGTGTAGTTACGGCGCTGCACGGTAGGGGGTCCGAGGGGGCATGCCCCTTTCCCCCTGCGAACTTTTGTCCTGTAGAAGCCCACAGACGGCATTTGGCGTATCTTGAGAAATGAAATACATGACAATGATTGACGAATTTCGTAAGTAAATCACAGTTAATGTGTGGTTTTGAATAGCAAAATTGGAAAAGCTAATACTAGTATTAATTACAGTTACCAAAAACATAATTGTATGTTAGGTCTGTGCTTATACCAAAGTACACACATGTAGTAATGGTCTAACTGTTTGTGATAAGGGCAGTTTGTAACTTTGTATGTGCAAAAGTACCTCTGATGCCAATTGTATCATACAAAACATCAGCACCATCACACCAATCTCCAGCGACAATCATATCATGGTGAATGGTGACATGATTATAAACACTGCACACTATCATACATTATGTCTTTAATATGACTTGGAATTATGCATTGTGCATTGAACCTATTATCTTCATTTATAAGTCGCTCCGACAAATTTCATATGAAGCAATTAAAGTGATCCACAAACGGCAAGTACATGTATAAATTTATTATCCAGTAACGGGAGATTTTGGAATATGTAGACGATGTAAAATGTTATAATCGATTAATTGATATAAATGATATAACGTTACATTTTAGATATCAAACATCCTCACCAAACAGTGCAACAATACCACGTGACTTTGGGCTACAAAGCCAAGACAAAATTTGCTTCACTTAAAAAAATAGTCGTAACTTGGCCCGTTATTCATTTACCGATTTTTTTATGAAATATACGCCATTCCGCAACATATATATATATATAGTATATCTATCCGTAGTTACCATTTTTGCGCTCTATAGTGCTTGAGGTCAAGATAAGTATAGAACAGTGCACTGTAGAAATAGAACTAATGAAACTATACTCCAATGTTTAACTCTGGACCACATATGTGGTGGATTTGTCATTACTGCACCGGGACATGAATGGAAATAGAATAAAGGGCAAAGTGTGCACTCAGATAACTTTCTAGGTAATTAAATCAGAGATTCAACTTCATTTCGACCTGATGGCTATAACAAGTATCACAAATATCCATTACACACGTCCAATTGATTGTATGTTTCGTTCAACCGGTCCTATTACGTATTGAAGCAAATGCTGGATAGTCTTGATGACGAAAACGTCAATGTTATGACGTTAGTACCCTGCATATTTTGGAGCAATCATCACTAAATAAATGTACCATCATAACAAAAGAACATGTTTACAACTGATTCCAAGTGTTCAAAGACGCTCATGGGCAGAAGTCGAATCATGATAGGCATCACATGTTATGCTGGCATTTTCTGTGACTTTTGTATTGCTACCCTACGTCGTTTGACGTTAATTTACAGGCAGTTAGCACATGCTTATTAAAGCCATTTTTGGTATACATGTTTGCGATATTTGGTATTAAACGTTGATAGAACTAATTATTATTCTTCCTTCAAAATAAGTCTCATATTAAGAAATTATACCCAGTGTTGCTAAACTTATTTTACTGAGTATATATAACAATATAACCATACACACGCTATTTAAAGGGAGAGCATAAGTTAATCATCCACTGATTGAGTAATAGTATATAGAAATATTTCTCTCCCCTGTTACCAAAACGCCTGTTAAAGTGAACCCTCGCTGGTAACCACCACGTCCTTGACATATGAAGGATTATTGACCTCCGTCGACTGGAAGCTGCAACCGAAGAGTTTCGAGATTCGAGGTTAAGTCAAGATGTGTTTTTCTGCAACGCACGAAATAAACGAGACTTTGACTATTCACTAATATCACAGCATTTTCGTCCTGCAAATATTTGGTTTGTGCATGACAGATTAAAAACAATTGGTCCACTGCTATCAAATCAAACGGAAACCTCTCAGAACTTTTTGAACGTTTAATGTGTATTAAACAGGATGAAACCTTATCACCATTACTATTTATTATTTTTTATTCTATTTTGCTGGCGACAAGGTCTTATTTTCGCAATCGGCAAATGGCGAATACTGTACTAATATTATTTTTGAACAAACTTGAAGTATTAGGGAGGATCCAAAATGACGTGGACTTTTGCTACAACTTACGTATGTGTCAATTCAGTGATAATTTACCAACTCATATCAACATAAATCGAACTATGTTTGGCATATTCCTGAAAACAAATCACGGAAAAATAATTATTCTTTGAAAAGTTGTATACAATAGAAAATGGCCACTAACTGCTTGCTACCCGGCGTACGTCAACGCTGGTTTTTACGACGTCGTTGACGACGTGTATCAATGCTCATCACTGTAGCAATTTTAAACGTGCTCCATATTCACGAAATTTGTGTATTCTCCGCCGTCTAGAAGTTTTTTTAATTATTTTTATAGACTGAAAAAAATACATCTACATGTCGAGGAAGAACCACTGCAAACATACATGTTCATCGATTTACTGGTATGGACACGAAATAATTGTAACAGGCACAAAATACATTACCTCTCAAGCGTCGACATTTTCCGCTCTGGCTAAACAGCAGTACTCTGGCTAACACATATTACCGGGGTACTCGGGGTACACGGGGTACACGGGGTACACGGGGTGTGAATTAGACGGGAAAATATAAGGATGAAATTCGGAATCGGTTTGGATAATCTCATGATATGTCAACTGAAATCTTGCTAATGTGGTACTCCATGTACCAAATGATTAAAATAATCTCATGAATTGCGGTAACAATTTTATAAGTTTATAACATAATGCATCTAGCCAGTACCACATGTGCCTGAATATACCTCATTAAAACTGAAATTTCTGTTATGAAGAAAGAAACAATCAACATAAAATAAATGGGTGGGTGGGTGGTCAGTCGTTAATATGATATTTTCTGCTATTATTTTTTAAATTCACTACAAATATGAACAGGTAAATTAAGCTCATATATCTAAATATGAAAAATACATAAGGAATAGGGGTATACTAATATTATATACATGTACTTTTTCCTCATTGAATATGCTTTTAGCTATTTTAATAGATAATTTCACCAGTCATATATTGCTACCATAGTGAAGTCACAGTCGTGTGTTTTAATTTATAATTATAGTCATGTCATCTTTATACTTATTTATTAAGGAGGTTCTCGCTACCCTGTTAGCATACGCGAAAAATCAAAATGGGTTTTAGAGCCTATGATCGCATATGAATGTTGACGCATGAATGTTTACTTAGGGAAAGTACACAGATTTTATAATTTTCAACTGTTTTTTTTCATGTTAGAAAAGTGGGAAGGGTATGGCATATTTCTTAAATATATTGTATAATGCACTACAATTGTTCAAACGCATCTGCTTGTACACACTGTGTTGTGAAGGTACTACATTTTGAAATGATTTTCTTTGAATTTGCCTTAAAATTATCCCAATATAAATATTAGGTTAATTTTTGCAAATTTATGCAAACATTGTACTTGTTAGCGAATAGCTCCAAAGAAACATCGGGACCCAATTTTTACTTTATTAAACTTATGGTCGGATTGATTCTTAACTTAACTTAACAGATTTTTAAAATTTCGAAGGTTGAATTTATTTTTGACACTCGATTAAAAATCACATTTTTGAAAAATATTTTTGCAAGTGGTCGGTAGCTATTTATCATGTACAAATGTTTTGTTTATGAAAGAAGGATACATCAATCAACACACACAACATCATGGGTTGTTTTTCAATGAAGTAATATAATTTTAATCTTCATACGAGTATGATGGTGCCATATTTTCAAGAAATAGATGAAATGAACGATGGTAGGTCATTTGAACACCAAGTATCTCGAAAATGAGCCTCGGGACATATGGTTTTTATAATGTCAACTTTCTTACTCAAAAGTAAAAATCCCGACCCATCCCCGAGGGCGGGGCCGTGGATCCAACTGACTGATGCATTAGTACAATCCATTTGATGGATTCCCGTCCTGTAAAAAGGAAGAAGAAAATACATTTTCGACGTCCAATTTCGTGCAATACTGGCAGGTACTTGATATTATATAGCGTCTGATTTTGAGCGAAAAGCCGGGAGAATATGACCCGGCCCTGACTTTTCGATTTGCATAATTTAACAGTCGATATTTTGCCTGTTTTTATAACCTAGGTTGTATGTTTTCATTGTCGGGAAGTATAACGAAGATGCTCGAGATGTAAAACGCACAAATGTGAAATACCGAGGTTCAGGTAAATATCGTCAAGCTATACGTCCAATTCAGGGAAGGTAGTGAGTGCGCCTTGGTATCGAGAGGTGCGGGTTAAATCCTGTCTGGAACACTGAGCAAGTCTAACCCAACCTGCTCCTGGACCATCAAGATGTAAATTAGAAGATCTACACGCGAGTGCAGTATCTATATTCCTGGGCGCCACAGATCGAGGTTTGATGTCAGATCGAGCAATGGCGATACTTCCTAGGGACGTTCGAAAGCAGGATTCACTGTGAAAACATAAATTTCAACATCAATGTATTGTAATGTATATCGTATATATAGTATGGTTATCAATATTTGATTCGCTCATGCTTCGTAATAACCATCTATAACAAAAAGAAGTTACCAATTTTCTAGAGCTCTTTTCAGCTGTTAGGCCGCTCAAGCACCCTTTGACATTTCAACTTCCCCTGGTCATTGGGCTACATATGGAAACCTACACTCGTGTCTCACTGTGGAGACTATTTCTCTCCTGTGGTGTGGCAGCCAAGATCGATCTGCGGCGCCCAGGAATAGACACTGCCCCCCACAGGTACCATTTTACACCATGGTGGAGTGGAGCTGTGTGTTTTGCTCAGAGAAATTAACCAGTGGTTTAGAAGGGGGTCGAACCCGGGACCTCTCTCCCTACCTCTAGGCCACCGCTCCCACATAACGATATTAACTAAGAAGCAAGTAAACGAAATATAATGCATTTGTTGCTACCATCGTACGATAAAATTATTCACTGACTGATTCAGGCGGGTATACATTCCTTAAGACGAGGAATGTTATCTGGCTCGTGGGTATGATGGCTATCGCACGAGTTTATCGTGGACCAGCTGATCCAGGAGAGCATGCAGTTGGGAGAATGTCGACTTATCTCAGATATTTGCTTTCTTCGACACATTTTCCACGAAGAATTGGTGCAACGTTCTGCAAAATATACAAAGCCCGAGTGTTTCAGACTTTGTACTATATCGTCTGGCGAAAAGCTTCTTACTGTTCATCCGAAAGTCGTGAGGTATAACGAGTCATTCAAAAACAGAGATGTTATCAAAATGATCGTATATTAAGGGTGCAACGATATATCGTATCATACCGTATCGCGATACGTAGTCCACAATACAATACGTATCGTGACATAAAGTGGATCACGATACGACTTGCACCTAAAGTATTATTAGAATAATATTGTAAATATCTGTCAATTAGGAAAAGAATTAAACACTAATCAAACGCAAACTATTGTTCAATGTTGTTTTAATAAGCTCAGTGTACAATTTATTTAAGTTAAATTAAAATGATCAAGTAAAATAGTTCATATTAACAAGTAAAATGTCAACTTTATTAAGTTTATTTCGAAAAGTATCAATATTTCACATGAGAAATTAGGTATGTCTGTATCGCGATATGTATCGTATCGTCACCCTTATATCGCGATACGTATCGTATCGTTATGACGTAACGTAAAAAGGTGAGGCACACGCGAAAACGCCACCAACAGCGAACAATTTCCAACGATAATTATCGCTTTACTCTGCCTAGCAAACTGTAAATTATATCATTAAACGCAGAAATAAAATGTGCATTTAATAATGTATACAGATAAATGGAAATAATAAACGTAAAATGCATCAAGCGTCATTTTGTGAGATTATTTCGCGAAAAACGTAGCGAGACTTGTAACAAAAACACAGGGTCGATTAGGTAAAAGTTATAATAAAGTAATAACTACTGAACGGATTCACAGAGAAACACCGTCACCGGTTAAAGCATGCTTGAAACAAGCTGTCATGTTAGTTTCGTGCGATTCCGTCAAATTTTAAAAAATTAAGTGGAAAAGGGGCAACGGCAAAAAAGCGAGACTTTCGTATTTTCGTGACGTAATTTTAAAATGTCTATCTTTTAAGGTGAATAACTTAAATATGTGTGTGTGCACGTGAGTAATTTTATACTAAAAAAATACTTTTTTTTTCCGTAGAACAAGCATAGCGATTTTCAAGTGGATTGATTTATAAATAAAAAAGATATAATTTTTTCCTTGCGTCTACAAAATGTCCAACGACGTCAAATTAGTTCGAATTATGACGTCGACGGGAATTCCGACAAAAGATGCCTTTTACATTACTCGTAGTATGAATAGAGATTCCGTTGAAAAGCCCATACGATCTTTTGTGTATGTAGTATCTAGATATTTGCAACTTAAAATTTAATAATTAAATTTTGTGCGGACTCTTAACAATCGTTCTTATTACTGACACTGACGTTTTTAACAAAAGGCTGTTCGACGTCAAAAACGTTACACTTGCGTGCCTCACCTTTTGACGTTACGTCATAGTAACCATATCGTTACATCCCTATCGTATATAACCGACATCAACATGTCGCTGGCTTAGAATGAAAAGGTCGTAAATAACACGTACGACCTAATATAAGACAGGTGCATATTTAAAATCTTCATCATAAGAGGATTCTTATAACTGAGTCTATTTTCATGAAAATCGGAAGTTTCCATGTCGACCAAACTCAAGTTGAAAAAAGCTTGTTTTTCCGTAAGTAAAGAGTAATTTTCTGACAGATTTTTCTTGTTCTAAGTCAGCAATGTGACCATAATGCCGTTTTCTACCAAGTCTGGTTATGCTGGGTTTACAGTCAGTCAAGATGTCCGATGCCTACGATTGGAAAATATCATAGAGATCCACGATTATTTGCCTGCAACTTTTTAATCGTTTTACTACGCTGCCACAGGTTCTGATTACGTTTCTGCCACCACGATTCCTGACAAGATGTGCCACGAAGTCCACCGTGTTCTCTTTCGTTCTCATAGGTTTGTCTTACAATGGTTTCGTGTATCTATTGGTGTATTGTAGGGACACATAAACATCGCATCTAGCAATTTGGACCTAGCTACTGTGACTTTTTCACAAGTCTCGAATTTGGCATATGTAGTATTTTGAGCCAGTATTTAACTGCTCTTTTTGCCGTTTCGACAAACATTGGGTATCTACCACAATCGCCTAATACAACATGGTTAGATGCAGTAGTTTTAATGCACATATATCGTTTACAAGCAAGTCTTTGTACTACTTCAATATCATTTCGCTGTTCAAGCACCCATACATCAGGATTGGCAATATCGTTTTGTCAAATATATTGAAAAATACACTTTTAGACTTTTGACCATGTTTATATAAATTCCTAAGAAGAAAATTCAGAGCACAATTTGCTTTTACAGCTAGCTCACTAGACATTTTATTTAGTGACAATTGCATGGAAAATGGTAACCCAACATAACAAAAATCAAAGTGCTGTAAGCGCTGAAGGCCTGAGGCTAAACTTTGTATGCTTAGGAAGAAGTTTAGTGACTAAACTGAAGTATATGTAAACGGATCAACGCTCTTTTACTGCCAGCTGCAGTGTACAGTTATGTAACTGTTGACCGTACAAAGTTGAAGGTTTAATCTATTGGTCATGCTTAACTTGCCTATCCAGTGTGTAGAATCACGTGATCAAATGAATGCTGTTTTACGCTCAAAACTATTGCGATTTCAACTGCTAACGGTGATTTTTTCTTGATTATAACGATCGTGCATTTAATATGGTTATATCATATAGCCTAAAGTACTTTCCGTATATGTAAGAATAACCGGCAAGTACCGAGTTCGCTATTTTTTCAGCTGTTTTTAATTGATGCTCGACCAAATTATTACACTCGGTTGGAAACTGCATTTGGCCAAATGCTTGTCCGTGATGATTCATTAATTTCTGCGGTCCAATTTTGTACAAAGATATCTTTTATTCGTAGTTTAAACAAATTGATAAAAGTGGTACTATTTTCTACTCCTTGAAAAAACCCATACATGATAAAACCCAGTAATTTGCAAGAAAAACTTTGGACGCCCAATTTACAGTATTTGCATTGTTTTCGATATCATTTAGCAGGAGATAATAAGTTTGTTTTCTGTGATCCACGCGTGTTATTCTAGGCCAGAAACGAATGATGTTATAGTAGCATATCTAGTTTGTTTTAAAGGTATTCTCCCTAACTCACCGTATATAAAATTAGTCTTGGTTTGTTTTTTACGCAAAGTAGTTGTTTACAAAACTGTAAGTGAATTGTTTCTAATTTGTCTGCATTACAAAACCCCCAAATTTCGGAACCATAGTTTAATATTGGTACTATGAGTTTCTCAAAAATATCTAACGTATGACTAATTTTCAATTTGTTGAACTTATGTAAATACATTTTCATTTTATAGGTAGCCTTTAATGCTTGTCCATTTAATGTTTCAAAAAGTTTTTCAAAAGATCCATTTGTTGTAAATACAATACCCAAGTATGTAAATTGGTGAACAATTTCAACAGCATTATTCTTATAAGTAAAAGGCTGGTGATTCCGTGAACGACGTCTTCCCTTTTTAAAAATCATAATTTTAGTTTTATTAACGTTAACAACTAACTTCCATTTATCGCAATAATCGGATAAAATATCTAAACCCTCCTGTAGTCCTTCTTTACTGTCAGAGAAGATAACGATATCATTGGCATAGAGTAAAAGAAATAATTTTAACAAACCAGTGTCTAATCCATTCAATGATAAATAATCTTCTAGGTCTTTCATATACATTGAAAATAGGAATGGGCTTAGACAATCACCTTGCCGTACACCTAAAAAACAGTCAAATGAATTACTTAGTTCGTATACAAATACATATATACATATTATACAGTAGTTTTCAGGCTCGGTGGTGGTTTTGAAGGATAATAATAATAGAAAGCAGTATATCACAATTCAACAATGAACAGAGTTTGTGTTTCTTAGCCACGGCATTATCTGTTTAAGTTAAACTATAGTAGAGTACCATGGGACCACATGCCAGTATGCCAATTTAATGGATGTCATGCGGCCCCATGGCAGCTGCATGACCACAAGGATCAGATTCAGATTGTGGCGTACGTTTGTCTCAACTTTTCGCGCTCTAACTGCGCAGTAAAATGCCATACCCGGTTACTTCGGCTGTTTCCAAATATGATCGTGAATACTTTTTTTTTCATTTTATTTTTTTTCTTGAATGTCTTGTTAACGCAAAATGAAATAACAAAATTTAAAATATGTTTATATCAATACCAAATATAATGTCTTCAAAAAATGTCTCAGAAAAAAAGTTTCTTCTTACTGTCTCCGTAAACACTCGTATATTTTCGGCATAAGACCGTCAAGTGAGGAACTTATTCTCGCATGAATATGTAAACAATAGAAACTATGTCCTAGTCAATGCTTAGCAATTTTGCTTCAATAATATTTCTTTGACACTTTTTTTATGAAACTGTAATGTTAAATAGTGATGTTCTGCATTTTTAAAGGCAGCTTAGTGAGATCCGCGAAGAACTACTTTTATATTGCGCATGAAAGTGGTAATTGGGAGTTTTGAGATTTTGGACGGCCAATTCTAGTAGGCTGAGAAATTGGTATCATAACTATGGCCTAGGGGCTTCGCCCCAGGCCAACAATTTACAACATCTAACTTTACATCATTGAAGTACCAATGTTCATTTCTGGATAATACACCACCGTTTTTAAAAACCATGACTTTTGTTTTCATTGTGTTAACCTTTAGTTTCGAATTCTTACAGTAATCAAGCAACATATTAAGTTCAGACTGTAACCCATGCACGGTGTCTGCCGTTAATGCTATGTCATCTGCACATAAAATAATAAGTATTTCTACTAAGTCTGGAAAAAGCCGTATTCCCCTTATTCCACTTCTTTGCATTTCTTCAGCAAATAAATATAGAGAAACATATTGGTGATATCATACACCCTTGTTTTAACCCAATCGGACAGTCAAAAAAGTCTGTGTTAGCGTTATTATTTCGTACACATGCACGGACACTTGAATATAAACTAACAATGGCATTATATAATTTACCCTTCACCCCTACTCGTCGCAACACATTCTAAAGTTTTTCTCTATGAATAGAATCGAATGCCACTTTAAAGTCAACAAATGCTACATGAATCTTGCCACGTTTTTTGTATAGATACTTGCTTATAATGGCTTGCAGAATAAAAGCATTGTCAATTGTGGAGTATCCCTCCACGAAACCTGCTTGTGTCTCTGAAATAATATTGTAGGCGTTTACAGAAAATGTTTTTTAAACAGACACTACCGACCGACACTGGGATTTTATCATATTTTGTGGTTATTTTATGGACCTTTTACAACTATACAGAAAATGTTCTTATTTATTCTTTTCATCTGGTGGACAGCTTGTCTAATTTTGTGTTAGTCATACTTAACAATAAGATACAACCATGTTGCACCAAAGGGACAATATGTCTTTATGGCAATACAAATAACACTGTGCAATATAATATACAAATGCAAAAATGGTTTTCCTTGTCACCAAGTACTTTTATAGTTTTTTTCATCAGTTATATTTCACTTATAACAAAAAAATGAAATATGCAATTAGTCCCTCCTGCTTATGCACTCGGGACTGTAAACCCGACGTGGGTGCAGTTACCTAGGCTAATACTATAGTTCTTAAAACACAATGAATAAAGAAGTTTAGCATACAGTCTAATTTCAGTGACTGCCAATTCACATATTTTCTGTTCCCTGGTGAAACAGCAACAGACCGAACAATAAAATTGCAGAACTAACCAGTTTTACCGAGAAACTAGATTGTTGGTAAATAAAACTACTAACATTGGGTAAAAATGTAACCTGTAACAAACATGACCAAAACTTTTCATATAGACAACATTTTACCACTTATCAGAACTAACCAGTTTTACCAAGAAACTAGATTGTTGGTAAATAAAACTACATGTACTAACATTAGGTAAAATTGTAACCTATTACAAACATGACCAAAACTTTCCATAGAGACAACATTTTGATCACTTATTAGAAATAACCCGTTTTTACCAATAAAACTACATGTACCAACATAAGGTAAAAATGTAACCTGTAACAAACATGACCAAAACTTTTCATATAGACAACATTTTGATCACTTATTAGAAATAACCCGTTTTACCAAGATTTAGTAAAAAGTATTAACAAAACATGATCTTTGACAACCATTTACTACAAATTAAGATTTGATTAAGAAGATACAAATGCAACAAGTTTGACCAAAATATTATAAAGACACACAATACAAAACCAACTCCCAAGTAGATAGGAAGGTTCGAATCCCGGATGGGTTAGTTCCCATGTAACCAGTTAGTGATCGACAGCATATAACATAATAAACATATAGAGAAATCTTTACATCGGCCATATTACAATGTATATGTATATCAACTCCCAAGTAGACAGGAAGGTTCGAATCCGGGATGAGTTAGTTGGTGGGTTAGTTCCTATGCAACCAGTTGGTGATCGACAGCATATAACATAATAAACACTTAGAGAAATCTTTACATCAGCCATATTACAATGTATATGTATACCAACTCCCAAGTAGACAGGAAGGTTCGAATCCCGGATGGGTTAGTTGATGGGTTAGTTCCCATGCAACCAGTTGGTGATCGACAGCATATAACATAATAAACACTTAGATAATCTTTACATCAGCCATATTACAATGTATATGTATATCAACTCCAAAGTAGACATGGCACAAATCTTAGGAGAGGAAGGTTCGAATCCCGGATGGGTTAGTTGATGGGTTATTTCTAATGAATCCAGTTTTGGATCGAAAATATGCTACATAAATGAAATTGTTACAACAATGAGTGGGTACTGGAACGGATAAGTTTAGAATTTCTATTCATTTGATGAACTTAACACAAATTGAATATGACCATCATCCAAAAGAGATATGAATTTAAGGACAAACTCTCACTTTCAAAAGACATACATTCAAGTGATGTAGGGACCTAATCTTTTGAAAACACAAGACAAAAAGAAATAGTGAAAAGTTTGATTTGCAATATGAACAAATGAAAACAGTGCAACTTGTATTAAACAACCACCTTTGGGATTGACTAAAAATGGTTGCTTAATGAAAAAGTTATTACATTCAGCTTTCAACGATAATTTAGTTGTCTATATTGGAACACTTTTGAAGTTATTATCCAGTATTATTCTTGCCCTGACAAAGCCATCCGTAAGTTTTTATTTTGAAGTTATTATCCAGTATTATTCTTGCCCTGACAAAGCCATCCGTAAGTTTATTCTTGCCCTGACAATTAAAGCCATCCGTAAGTTTTTATTTTGAAGTTATTATCCAGTATGTCCCGACAAAGTCATCCGTAAGTTTTAATTTTGAAGTTATTACCCAGTATTATTCTTGTCCTGACAAAGCCATCCGTCAATTTTTTATTTTGAAGAGACCTTTTTCTTTCATTCGATTGGTGCAGGAAGAACGCAGACTTTTTAATATGCTGTATGAAACTATTAAAGTGTTCACACATCGCAGTATTAACAGTCTCAAATCCTTGTAAACGAGTCGATTTATATGCATTTGAACATTTATGTGTACTGGATATCCATGAAAAATTTCATGGAAAAAGCGTACATTTTTGTAATAACCATTTTCCATGTTTAAACAGTATTCTTGAAGGCCACAGGCTTAATCATAAAACACAGATTTATTTCTACGTATAATGCATAATTAAATATGACAAAATATATCGCAACATACAATAACAATAAACTAACATAGAAGCAATAATTAAGTCATGGCAATCAAGGATGGCGCAAAAAAAGAGCTACACATACATGCAGATCTTATTTCCATTGCGGTCCTTAATATATACTATGTAAAATAAGTATAGCAACAATAATAAAGCTTTAAAAATCTTAAAGGCGTCAGATGATGTAAATGATAATGATGTTACTAGTATATTGATTAGACAATCTTCAGAAAAAAACAGTTTTATCACACCGAAAAAGTACACATGATTTGCTCCAGTGCACAATTAAGGAAATGTCAACTTTCGGAGGAAAAACACGCTGGTTAAACGAGAATGACTTAATAGGGTGGCTTCGCATGGGTCCCTTTAATGGTTCCAAACTGATGTTGAACGTGTTAAGCATTGGTCAGTTAATTAAGATAATTGAGAACGTGAATGCGAGGAGCATTGACGTAATAGTCCAAGAGCCGAGGGCCGTTTATTTACAATTCTTGTCCAAATCTATAATTGGTATCAATTGAAAGCTTATAGTGTCCGGTTTAAGAAAAGTGATTTCTTAAAAAATTCTGCTTTCACAACGCTGAGATATCCAAGATGGCCGCCAAGATGGCCGCCAATTTTTCAAATATCACCAGTGTACTATATTTAGCGTACTGTAAGTAAGTACCGCATGTGTACCGCATGTGTCTTATAACATGTTTTATGCGGTTTTCTAATAGAAAACATGTTCAAAAATACAAATCATACAAAAAACATGAAGGTTTTGCATATATTTTATAAAAATCTTGCTTTTATGACGAAAAAATGACGAAAAAACGGTAAATTATACAATATCGTTTATTATAATTCGTATACATGAAGTATTTTTTATCCAAAAATCATTCTAAATTGTTCTTATGATAGTAATACACATCATTTGATATCAAAATTACTTAAATATGGTGTGTCAATGAGATTTTGAAGCATACTTTGTACTGAAGTGGGTGGGGTAAATTGACTGCCAATTTTTCAAAATATCACATCTGTGCCATATTGAACATATTATAAATACCACATGTGCCTTATATCATGTTTTATGCATTTTTCTTATAGAAAACATATTAAAAGATTCACAAATCATGCATAAACTATGAACTTTTTACCTATTTTTTAAAAAAATTTGCTTTTAGGAAGAAAACATGACGAAAAACGGCAAATTATACAGTATTGTTTATTATAATTTGACGACGTGATGTACTTTTTATCCAAAAGTCATTCTAACCTGTTGCTATAATAGTAATACACATCATTCAACATCAAACTAATTTATATATGGTAAGATAGTGATATTTTCAAGAATAACTTGTATTGAAGTGGGTGGGGTAAATTGACCGCCAATTTTTTTCAAATATAACAATTGTGCCATATTGGGTATACTATAAGTACCATATGTGCCTTATGTCATGTTTGATGCAGTTTTCTTACTAAAAACATGTTGAAAGATTCAAATCATGCAAAAAACATGATTTTTTACATATATTGTTTTAAAAAAAATGCTTTTATGACGAAAAACGGTAAATTATACATTCTCGTTTATTATAATTCGTATGCATGAAGTATTTTTCACGCAAAAATCATTCTTAACTGTTGTTATGATAGTTATACACATCATTCAATATTAGAATCACTTAAATATGGTATGGTAATTAGATTTTGAAGCATAATTTGTATTGAAGTGGGTGGGGTAAATTGACCCCTAAAATGAAATTCGTATTGACATTAAAAACAAATGTTTTTCATGAATTTTTTTACTTTAATAACATTCAACGGTAATATTTGTGTAATAGTATATCAAAGTGCATCTTATTTATTAGTTTAATGTATTGTTATAACTAAGTGAGGCAAATTCGACACGAATGTGGCGAACAAAATTGGCAAAATAGGCAAAATAGTATTTTTCAAATGTTTCTTGAATTGAATTTGTTTCATTCACAATAATTTTTCAAAATATCACATCTGTGCCATATTGAACATATTATAAATACCACATGTGCCTTATATCATGTTTTATGCATTTTTCTTATAGAAAACATATTAAAAGATTCACAAATCATGCATAAACTATGAACTTTTTACCTATTTTTTAAAAAAATTTGCTTTTAGGAAGAAAACATGACGAAAAACGGCAAATTATACAGTATTGTTTATTATAATTTGACGACGTGATGTACTTTTTATCCAAAAGTCATTCTAACCTGTTGCTATAATAGTAATACACATCATTCAACATCAAACTAATTTATATATGGTAAGATAGTGATATTTTCAAGAATAACTTGTATTGAAGTGGGTGGGGTAAATTGACCGCCAATTTTTTTCAAATATAACAATTGTGCCATATTGGGTATACTATAAGTACCATATGTGCCTTATGTCATGTTTGATGCAGTTTTCTTACTAAAAACATGTTGAAAGATTCAAATCATGCAAAAAACATGATTTTTTACATATATTGTTTTAAAAAAAATGCTTTTATGACGAAAAACGGTAAATTATACATTCTCGTTTATTATAATTCGTATGCATGAAGTATTTTTCACGCAAAAATCATTCTTAACTGTTGTTATGATAGTTATACACATCATTCAATATTAGAATCACTTAAATATGGTATGGTAATTAGATTTTGAAGCATAATTTGTATTGAAGTGGGTGGGGTAAATTGACCCCTAAAATGAAATTCGTATTGACATTAAAAACAAATGTTTTTCATGAATTTTTTTACTTTAATAACATTCAACGGTAATATTTGTGTAATAGTATATCAAAGTGCATCTTATTTATTAGTTTAATGTATTGTTATAACTAAGTGAGGCAAATTCGACACGAATGTGGCGAACAAAATTGGCAAAATAGGCAAAATAGTATTTTTCAAATGTTTCTTGAATTGAATTTGTTTCATTCACAATAATTGTTTGCTAAAAACGAGAAGGTCATAAGTGCTGCTAACAACATTAAAAGAGTGATACTATCATTCGATGCCGCCAGGAGGCGGCATCGAGTATGAAAGGGTGCAAGCAGATGTCCCAGGAGGATACAAGATTTGATTGGTTATAACGCTGTTGGACTCGCCCGTCAGGGGTAAAATAGGATGATAAATGTTCGGTAGGTACTAAAGTCCAAGTCCCAGGAGGATACAAGATTTGATTGGTTATAACGCTGTTGGACTCGCCCGTCAGGGGTAAAATAGGATGATAAATGTTCGGTAGGTACTAAAGTCCAAATCAGTTCGGAACGGGTGTTTATATAACGGCTACATATGTTGCAATTTGCGGGTCTTAGCAGGGGCTATTAAAAAGTAAAAAAAAACTATTTGCGCGGAGCGGCGATTTTCCTTTCGAACTTTTATGGAACATGTTAAATACTTTCATGTCTGTCAGATATTTTTTAGTTATGATTTTCGATTTTTTCCAGTTCTTAGGTTTTGTCTTAATCTAAATTTGATAAATGCAAGTGTTTTTTTAATCTCTATGTTTCTTTATTTATGTATGTCAGAATAGTTTGTTTTGCCAAAATTTAAACGGGTAAATATAGCTTGCCAACATTGAACTGACACTTCTTATTTACAAAATATTCATATGCGCTCCTATACTCCTGCCAAATGGAACTAGTTCTATGCATATTTTAAACTATGTTGAACGTATTAATTCGCAATAAATTTACTTATCAAGCTCACAAACCACGAAATAACAATGTCCTTTAGTGTCAGTTTCACGTTGTCAGGCTATACCACGTTATTGGAATACACTTTGTTATTTTATGAAACATGCTAAATGCCATCTGTGAAGCATTAATCAATATTATAATGGTGCTCATATTTCTAAAACATGTTATGTTCATTTGAATAAATATTTCAATAGAAAATAGAATGTTTTCATGTTTTCTATTCTTTCCTGGTGTTTCACTGCCTTCAAGTTTTTAACCAGGTTTTCCAAAGGAAAACTCTGGTTATTAGATTGCTGAATGTCGGCGGGCCTTAACAATTTCTTCTGTGCACAACTCCTCCTACATTTCTTCATAGATTTCAACCAAACTTTCAGAGAATGATTGTCATCATGTGACCTGGTGCATATTATCAGGGTTTTATGATTCAACCAATTTTGACGGAGTTATGGCCCTTGAAACAGAAAAAATTGGCCGCTTTCCTTATGTCGCACGGTACTCAAAGTACACGACATAGAGTCATGAAACCTTCACAGAAATGGTCAGGATGTTTTCTCTACACCTGGGGTTTCACTCCCCTTTCAGGTTAGTACATCCAGAGTTATTAGCCATTGAAATGGTGTAAAATAGCCATTTTTGACTTGTTTCACATGCTACTCAAAAAGTATTTGACCTAGGATCATGAAACCTTTATAGAAATGTTTGACAGCATGTACTCTAGTGCACCTGGGGTTTCACTCCCCTTTCAATTTAGTACAACCAGAGTTATTGCCCTTGAATTAGTGAAAAATACCCATTTTTAGCAATCTTAAGTTTTTGCAGCGTACACTCAACACATGAGAATAACTTCCCTTGTGCATCACACATCACGCCGGAATTTTAGTTTGTTTACAAGTTTCTACCAATACCTTTTACTAAATAAAAAGATTTACTTAAAAAGAACTAGCGGCATCTTTGATGCCCAGCATCAATATTTCACTTGTACATATTTGAAACCTGCATTGCACAGCGCTTCATGTGACCGTTTGTCATGAAAATCGTAATTGACAGGCACATAACAAAGCCATTGAGAAACAAACAGTAGCTCAATTAATACAGCATTTTCTGACCGTACTGGTTACTTTATTCCCAAACTATTAAATTACATGTGAAAACAATTTGTACTCATTGAGGTACTCGACACTGCTGAATAAAATCTTCGGAAGAAACCAACACCGGCTTATATCCCTGCCTAAAACACTTAATACATGTGTTTTGACCACTCTGATGATGATATTGAATATGTGAAAATTTTCTATACTCTTGGATTGTATATATCCATTGTGTTTGAAAATAAACTCATACTCATGTATTTGTATTTCTGGCTCTATGGTTTACACTTTTGAGTTATTCATTTTCTGGTAAAATGGTTAAAAAGAGTAGATAATACTGCCTAGTACACAAATACATGTAGCTTGGTTTCTGTGGTACATGTACTGGTACCAGATACCCTCGGTACTGCCACATACAGTCAGATATTGCTCTCTGTGGTTCCTACCACATCTAGATACATAAAGTTCAGGCTTTCTGTGGTACGTACCACAGTCAGATACAGACTTTTCTGACCCACTGAGGTACATGTCACAGCCAGATACAGCAATATCTGGGTTGTTTTGTATGTACCTACCCCAACCAGATACAACACTTTCTGTGTTACTGAGGTACCTACCTCAACTTGAGACAGCCATTTCTAGATATCTGAGGTACCTATCACAGTCAGATACAGCCATTTCTAGGTGTCTGAGGTACCTATCACAGTCAGATACAGCCATTTCTAGGTGAATTTGGTACCTATCACAGTCAGATACTGTCATTTCTGGGTGTCTGAGGTACCTATCATATTCACATACAGCCATTTCTGGGTGTCTGAGGTACCTATCACAGCTGAATACTGGCATTTCTGGGTGTCCGAGGTACCTGTCATATTCACATACTGCCATTTCTGGGTGTCTGAGGTACCTATCAAAGTCAGATACAGTCATTTCTGGGTGTCTGAGGTACCTTTCACAGCTGGATACTGCCATTTCTGGGTGTCTGAGGTACCTATCACAGCTGAATACTGGCATTTCTGGGTGTCCGAGGTACCTGTCATATTCACATACTGCCATTTCTGGGTGTCTGAGGTACCTATCAAAGTCAGATACAGTCATTTCTGGGTGTCTGAGGTACCTTTCACAGCTGGATACTGCCATTTCTGGGTGTCTGAGGTTCCTATCACATTTAGATACAGCCATGTCTGGGTGTCTGAGGTACCTATCACAGCTGGATACTGCCATTTCTGGGTGTCTGAGGTACCTATCACAGCTGAATACTGGCATTTCTGGGTGTCCGAGGTACCTGTAATATTCACATACTGCCATTTCTGGGTGTCTGAGGTACCTATCAAAGTCAGATACAGTCATTTCTGGGTGTCTGAGGTACCTTTCACAGCTGGATACTGCCATTTCTGGGTGTCTGAGGTTCCTATCACATTTAGATACAGCCATGTCTGGGTGTCTGAGGTACCTATCACAGCTGGTACTGCCATTTCTGGGTGTCTGAGTTACCTATTATAATCACATTTAAATACAGCCATTTCTGGGTGTCTGAGGTACCTATACTTGCTAGGTGCAGCTGTTAGTGGGTGCCTGAGGTACCTATGGCAGCCAGATATTTCCATTTCTGGGTTTCTGAGGTTCCTTTCAAAGCCCGATACAGTCATTTTTGGGTGTCTGAGGTACCTATCACAACTGGATATAGCCATTTCTGACTTTCTGGGGTACCTACAGCAGTCTGATACAGCATTATATGTGTTTCTATGGTATCTACCACAGCCAAACACAACCATTTCTGGGTTTCTGATGAACTTACAAAGGCTAGACACAGTAATTTCTGGGTTTCGAGGTACATGTATACTACAGCCAGACACAGCCATTCATTGATTTCTGAGGTATTATCCCCCTCAACATGCAGTCATTTCTAGATTTCTTAGGTACTTACCACATCCTGATACAGGCAAATTACAGCTGGATACAGCCAATATATGGGTGTCTGTGGTACCTTTTCTAGCCAGACATAGTATTTCTTGATTTCAGGGGTACTTACCTCTATCATATACAGTCTTTGCTATGTTTTATGATGTACCTACCACTACCTGATATAGCCGTTTCAAGCTCTGACAGGTACCTTACACTGTAGAGTAAAGCTTTTCGGGTTCTATGAAGTACCTTACGCAAACTAAAACATCTATTTCCTGTAGTACCAGTTTGCTGCCACTGCCGGAAAGTATCCGCTAAGTAAGGTCATGTTAAGAGACTAACCTAAAATGAGTTATCTTTGAAATTCAGAACAATGGCAGGACTAATGGGTGATATATGCATGCACACAACTATATTGATATTATTGAAATTGGATAAAACAAGACTTATGAATTGTAACAAATATGAAACAAATCAGGTATAATTAATGAAACCGGTAAACATGTAGTTCAGTTCATTGATCAGCTTTCATATCGTATATACACAAATGTACATATACATTATATACATGTATCATTGATACTTTCAAACTTATTTATTTATTATAATTTTTACTCAACAGAAAGTCTGATGTTTACGTAGTCAATATGTTTGTCATTGTCAGCAGTGATTTACCCCTGGGCCAAATCTATTTGGGGAAAATATTTTAATACAGTATAACTGAAATAAAACATGCATACAGATACAATAGTGTATGTGTATAACAGTTTAAAATGTTACTCCAATAAATTGTCCTGATCAAAATGAAACTTTTTAATTGACAAACGAAATTTCATTTTTGGTGTTAAATTATTACCCCACCCACTTTAAAACAAATTATGCTTATAAACTCACCACCTCAGCACATACAAGTAAATACAATATTGTATGATCTCTATTGCTATTTTTGTAACTATTTGAAATAATCATTTGGCCAAAATTACAACAAGTATACTGAGTATGATAAAATACATGCCATATTTTACCTATTTTCGTCACTTTTTCGTCATTAAACCAATAAATTTTAAATATTCAAAACAAAAATATCATGATTTGAGCTTGATTTGTATATATTAACATGTTTTCTATCACAGTAAAAAATACAACATGATATAAGACAGAATGGGAACTTATAGTATGAGTATTATGTCAAAGAGGTGAACTTGTAAAAGATTGGCGGTCAATTTACCCCACCCACTTCAGTACAAAGTATGCTTCAAAATCTCATTAACACACCATATTTAAGTGATTTTGATATCAAATGATGTGTATTACTATCATAAGAACAATTTAGAATGATTTTTGGATAAAAAATACTTCATGTATACGAATTATAATAAACGATATTGTATAATTTACCGTTTTTTCGTCATTTTTTCGTCATAAAAGCAAGATTTTTATAAAATATATGCAAAACCTTCATGTTTTTTGTATGATTTGTATTTTTGAACATGTTTTCTATAAGAAAACCGCATAAAACATGTTATAAGACTCATGCGGTACTTACAGTACGCTAAATATAGTACACTGGTGATATTTGAAAAATTGGCGGCCATCTTGGCGGCCATCTTGGATATCTCAGCGTTGTGAAAGCAGAATTTTTAAAAAAATCCTTTTTCTTAAACCGGACACTATAAGCTTTCAATTGATACCAATTATAGATTTGGACAAGAATTGTAAATAAATGGCCCTCGGCTCTTGGACTATAAATTCAACGTCATTGTGCTGTCGGAATGATGTATGCTGAAACCCTATTCGGATGGTTTCGCACACTATGGTGTTATTTCAAGTGTACCAATCAACACAACGGGGTCATAGCGAGGGTTGGAAACTGTGGGCGTGCCGGTACGCTAAAAACATCTAGAGTATGTGGTGTAACAGTGTCTGATATTCGAAAATGGTTTAGGTACGGTCATTTTGGTACCGACGTTCTCTCGATGACGTGACGTTGACGCACGCAATCGAGAGCAACGTCACGTCAGCGATTGGTTTTTCATGAACTACACACGTCAATCATCACAAGTATCCATTACACACGTACAATTGATCGACTGTCACGTAGACCGCTTGTATCTCGTATTGAAGCAAATGCTGGGTCGTCTTGAAGACGAAAACGTCAATTTAATGACGTTAGTAACATGCATGTCCTGGAGCGGTCCTCACTAAATAAAGGGACAAACATATCACAAGAACATGTTTACCACAGATTTCAAGTGTTTAACGAAGCGTATGGACAGAAATCGAATCATGATGGGTATCACATGTGATGCTGGCATTTTATGTGACTTTTGTGTTGCTACCTTATGTCCTTTGATGTTAATTTTCGAGCAGTTAGCATGTAATTAGTAACATCATTTTTAGTAAACATGTTTGAAACATATTGTATTAAACATCCAAATACATAACTAATTATTATTCTTCTTTCAAAATAAGTAGCATATTAAGAAATTGTAATCAGTGTTGCTAAACTTATTTTACTGAGTATATATAATTTAATGATATCATTATGTGGAATGATTCTGTGACATGTAAATATACAGGTCAAGATGTATACTACATGTGAACATCAAAACCTACTGTGTGTACGCACGTTTAGTCACTGGGACCTCTGTCTGTCTAATTGCACGGACTTCACGGGCTACTGTGTTAGTTGTAAGACGTATCTAGACTATCTAGACACATGGATTTAATGCAGCATGGTGGCAAATAACGATGTTTAAATAAGACTGGGTCTGATGTGCTGGTACGAAAATTACGCGCTCACGGCCTTCTGTCTAGTGTCTCGTCTGATGCCGTTTGTCCGCGACCTTTATGTCATCTCATACTATACCACATGTTGTGTAATATATTTTGTTGAAAACAATTTTATTTGGTGTGATATGTATAAAATATGTGCTAGGGTTGTTTATTTGGGGTTGGTGGTGGTAAATGGGTAGTATTGGGGTATACAGGGGGGGGGGGGGGCATAACATGACGGGTGCCTGTGTATCTGCCAGTCTTCTTCCCACTGTTAAGAGTTTCTGCATGTCGACTTGCGGAATGGTCGAGTCTTGTTGGCTACTGAGCCTTCTATAAAAAAGGCTGTCGTCTGCAAAGAACCTGTCGGTTGACTGAACTTTTGCTGAAATATCATGTATATACATGAGAAAGAGCAGTGGACCCGGGACTGAGCCCTGTGGAGCTCCAGATGTGACGGTACTGATGGACAAGTTTTTTAGCACTTGGCTGCGGATGACATACTCTAGGAGTTTGCAGCCTACTGATGTAAGCGAGATTGGGCGGTAACTGGCTGGTATAATTATACGGTCGTCCTTTTAAATACATGGGAGGCAAACAAAAAAGCCGTCTTCCAGTCGTTGGGTACCGCGCATTGTTGCAGAGATGTTTGGAACGAAGACAAGTGTGGCAGCTGATGGTGCTATCCCTGCTGCAAACTCCTTCAGCAATCTGGTGGGAATTTTGCTTTGTTCCTGTGTCATATGTGATTCAGTTTGCCCAACAGCTTCCGAATGACTTTCTCGTCGATATTGAAGGACTCCGTGGATGGAGATGGATCAGTGTCCATGCTTGGAGTGTGATAAGTGTCTTCCTCAGTGGACACACTACTGAACTGGTTGTTCGGTATCCTCGCTTTGATTTTTGGGTTAAGTGTCCATTCCTTTTCGCAGCTGAGACGTAATAATTTACTGACCAATTTCGGTAAAAATGTTTAAATAGATAAAACAAACTTCTGCTTTGTAATGGTCAATGTTTTCTTTTTATTATTGGCATTCATTGAGTTATGCTGTACTGTTGCTTAACTTAAAAATCGTGCACGCTCGATTTTCCATAGATCTATGACCCTGACCGCGTGCCTGTGACTTTATTGTGTAATTTGAAATTGTGAATGTAATGAGACCTGCAGTATATTTATTTGAACTATGGATAAACTCGTGTTTGTATATAATTTACTGTTATAAGTTCTCGTTGTGGTAATCCGTAAACACGTATTCACTAATATAAGTATTGTCTGGATTAACCGGTGTGTGTCCATATTACTTGATATTTTCGCGTTGTTTGTGTGTTAACCTGAGCGTACGTGACGTCACAGGTATTTTAAATGTGTTGACATTTTCCTAGCGTGTTGAAGGAATTTAAAATGTGCATGATATACGGCTGTTATGAAATGAACTATTTCCAAGGTTTATGGGCGATGGTGAACATACAACATTGGTACTATAGTTGAAAGGAACAACTTGCAAATGAAATGGTGTGTAAAATCTACGTGTTTCTATTTTCTAGTCATACAGAAGGACAAGAATTTTTAGATATCTTGTCAATTATTTTGTTGTTATCATCATGCATGCTGCTTCATGTTTCGTCCTTTTACATCACTGAGAACATTCTGTTACGTGTATGGAACCACAGGTAACTGTATCGTTGAAAAAAACAACGGAAAATGTTGTTTTTTTTGAAAATTTATATTTTTCCAAATTTGACGTCTTCATAGAAAAAATATAAATTTTCAAAAAAAATTGTTTTCGTTTTTTTTCAACGATACAGTTACCTGTGTATGGAACGAAAGCTGCCTTCTATTTTAAATATACTTGGTCAGTTGGTGTTGTAGTCAACTTTGCAGAGCACTACAGATATCCATTGGGTATTTTACCCCCACCCCCCAAGTTTCAATTTTGAAATAAAAAAAAGACAGGAGCGTAGCTGCCGCTAGGCCATTAGGCCCGGGCCTACACATCATTTCGAGAAAAAAAAAAAAATTATATATATAGATTTTTTTAAGTTTAACTTGAAATTTGATCTCCTAAATACACGTCAAAACGCACCAGTACCTTTCAAGGAATAAAAAATCCGGGGGAGCATGCTCCCGTATCCCCTACTTCTTTCACCTTTACCTACGGGCCTACACATTGTTAAGGTCCTAGCTACGCCCCTGAAAGATATGAGGAAATCGGACAGTATCAAGTAGAGAGCATGTTTGTGTGATAGGTTGAACATTCTTTCAAAGCTGCCTCACTATTTACCTAACACTTATAGTTAGGGTGCATTATACCCCTTAGATAATGCACCAGTCAGTTGTATCCACACCCATATCCTCAGGGATGGATGGGGATTTTAGCTCGAATATTACCACTGAACAGAATGGTTTGAAACTTCACACACAGTCACTGGTTCACTGTGAATCTCTTAACTCATATTTACTGGGATTTTTTTGCAGAGTTAGCTTAAGCCCCTTTTTTTACTTAGAATATAATCAAATTATTAGATCTAATTGAATACAATAAATAAATTACTGTGATTTGTTTTTTTGCAGAGTTAGCTTAAGCCCCGTTTTTACTTAGAATATTAATTGACTACAATAAATAAATATTACAGTTAGAATATTAATGTTAAGATTTTGTATATAACTTGTAATCTGGTATCTCTGTAACCATGGTAAGTACAGAGGTTAATGGTACCCCTCCACTGTTTGGGTTTCAAGAAATTAATTATTGCCTTGTTTTACAGATGAGCTGATGGATGGATGCAAGATTGAATCTCAAATGCTGAAATGAACCACTAAATCTGTAATATGTAAGTATGCCACATATATTATATAAGCCCCCTTTTAGAATATTAAGAATATTAATGTTAAGACTTTGTGTGTAAGCTGGTATCTCTGTAACCACCGAAGGGAATTGTTTGAAACTTCACACACTTGTTCAATGTGAATATCTAAGATCATAGGGACATCTCCAATAACTGTGATTAATGTTTTTGCAGAATTATGCCTCTTTTCGGACTTAGCATATTAATGTTAAGATTTTGCACGTAAGCTGTAATCTGTGTAACCCCTTGACAGAATGGTTTGAAACTTGACACAGATGTCCACTTTGAATATCTAAGCTGATAGGGACAGGTCCTGTAACTTACTGTTATTTGAGACTTGCAAAATTAAGCCCATTTTTGGACTAAGAATATTAATGTTAAGATTTTGAATCTTACTTGTAAGTTGGTATATCTGTAACTACGGTAAGAACAGAGGTTAAAGGGACTCAACTCCAGTTAGTAAATTGCAAAATTTATCAAAAAGCTCTCTTTAAATCGCATGTGTTTGGCTTGACCTACCTTAAACATTTATATACAAATCTAGACTTTTTCATCTAGAAGAAAATTAATCGCATAACGTCGGTTTATTTAATTTAAAAACCAAAAATCTATTGTGTGACTAACGCATTAAAATATGTATTCAACGTTGTGTAGCATATGATGGTGTTTAAATGCCAAGAAAAGCCGTTACCTTATTATCGGATAGTCTGGTTCCCTGTGACGTAACGCACGGTATTGCGTACGTTTGTGTAACGTCATGTTTCGTCAGCATAACTTACTCTGCGTAATACTAGTCGTATGATCTAAACATTACTGTTTAATTCTGCAAATGTTTACAATGTCGAAAACTACAATACATTTATCTGTCAATAACATCGTTTTTAATGAAAAATATTGGGTGTCTTTCGGTAGCAATTTCTCCCGCTTGTTCAATTTATCGCTTATTCACTTGTATCACTCGTTGTCTATCTGACAAGTACCCTTACTCACTCACGTATTCAACCCCTAATATACTTATCTATGTACTGTTTTATGAAAAACAAAACACCACATTGTTCTAGAATATACGGGTACAAAATGCATTGCATGCCTATGCATAATATCGCTCAAAATAATTATTTTGGTCATGTAGTTCGTCCACTATAAAACGTCCAAAACGTCGCAAAATTGCGCCGTAGGACAATCTTCCTCCACACATTGAATCAAGTGTGTCGGACTTATTTTAAAAGCAATCGTAAAGAATTTTTAAAAGTAAAAATTTCACTCTGACAATATTTCAAATTTTATTTTAATTGTAGGTTGTATGACTTATAATAAAATTATTAAGTTTCGAAAATGGTCTGTGCCACAATGTATCGCTAAAACGAGCGAGTAGGACAATTTTCCTCCACATATTTCATTCTAATACTCTCGATAAGTATTGGCTAGAATGCATTGGGATTTTATTATGTATAATAAAACAAAAATAATATTTTAAAAACGAAATCATAATAATTTTATTTATAAAAATGAAAAAATAATTGCGTACTAATCATGCGTCTTCGGAAAATTTTCAGCAATTTTTTGCAAATTTGCACTTTTTTCGTGTAAGCAGTTTATTATTTAACTTTTTTATTTTTTGCACCCGTGATTTTTCACGACAGTATGTTAAAACATATCACTTCTGGTGTCACTCAGTGAAGTATCCCACAAAATTAATGACATTTTGAATAAAACGGCTGTTATTTTATGCCGACGACCAATATTTTGTGTTACAAATTGCACACGGATTTTTGTACATCTGTCGGGCATTGTGTCCAATTCCACGGCTACATACAACTCTACATGAACGCAAATCAAAATGACAATGTAGACAATTTTATAATGAATAGTTTGGTATATGATATGTAATGTATCGAGTGAAATTGAAAGAAGTATCAACTACTGATTTACAGCGAGTGTACGAAATTACGAACGTACTCAGTTGCGTGCGTTACGTCTGTCCTAAATCTTACAGTGGTTTAGGTCAGGTAGCAACCAATAATCGATAACTGCAGTGGTCAAATCAAAATGGCCGATGTACGTTAGTTTATATAGGCAATTTTAGAATATCCCCTAAAGTGTATGTTATGTATGTGTCATTTTGGTGTGACTTTGCATAGTAATGGAAAAGATAATGGTCTTTGCAATGATAGAAGTTTATTCGCTACAACAGCACTAATATCTACAAAATAACGTTTATAAAATGATGAAAATATTTTTGTAGCAGGGTTTTAATAGTTCTTTAATTTATAAAATTCCAAGTGTCCAAATTAGCACAATCGGTAGATCCACGGACTTGTAACCTAGGGAACTTTGGTTCGATCCCTGCATAGACCGGTTGTTGTTTTCCTTTTTTAATATTTTGCTTAATTTGTGTAATACAAAAACTTAATTTTCGTATCATGTTCCTTATTCAAGTATAAACTGATAGTGAATTACGTTACATATAAAAAATAATAATAATAAAAATAATGACAATACTGGTATCAAACCTCCATCATCAATGTTACTAGTTTGACGCTTTACCAACTGAGCTAACTGGGCATATGAAATCAGATGTGATTTATATGCACTATATACACGGTGGTACAGAAATTTTCTTAATTTATTTTGCGTTTTTTGTACATATCAGTTGTGTCATTTTAATGAAACATGTTTAATTGAAAAGAATATATATTTTCCCATTAATATACAAAATCTCATCGATATGACACATACATAACACACATTTTTGGGGGATATTCTAAAATTTCCTATATAAGCTAATGTTCAACCGCCATCTTGTTTTACACATGGAAGCGACCATATTTGTTAGATTGCGCCGGACCTATACTGTAATGTAATGGAAAATTTAGGTACCGGGAACCAGACTATATTATCGGACAGTAAAACATGTTTGGTAGTTTTCATCAATAGGGCCTTTGATCGTAATGTAAATTGTAAGAATACTTTATGTATTCATTAAATATAGTTTTGTGATTAAAACGTCTTCAAAAACATGTTTTTATCATTGAAATAGGGTTCAGTCCCTTTAATGTATACCGTCCCCTGTTTGGGATTCAAGAAATTAATTTTTGTCTTGCTTTACAGATGAGCTGATGGATGTCTGGATGAACCACTACACCAGTATGTCACATCCTTACATGGACAGATTCCTACAGCTGCATGAATAAGAGAAGTAACTTATTATCTTACTGTTTTCAATCAGTAGGATTGTGCATGCTGGTTTCATGTGTTGTCTCAAGTTTCATTAACAATTTGGTAATTGCTTGCATGTCATGAATAACATAACAAACTTTTGGTAATTTGCTAACAAAATAATCAGCTGCCCATTGGCAGCTTGTGTGGACTAGGTCTTCAAGTTGGAATTTGTTAAGACGCATATATACTCATCATGTGAATTGTCTCAACTGTGCATATGCAAATACACTCAACAACAGTTATAAGTACACACCTTCGAAGGTTTTGAAAACTTATTGGCTGAAACCGAGGTGTGTACTTATAACTTATGTTTGCTCACTTCTCACAAAGTGACAATGTGAGCTTTTAATGTGGTCACTCTTCGTCCGTAGTCTGTCCGTCTTTGTCTGTCAACAATTTGCATGTTTAGATACTAGAGGTCACAATTTTCAAAAATGGTCTCAATGATTATGTTAGCAAAATCTAGGCCACATTATATATGGTGTCATCCGGGTAAAAAACTATGTTAACGTTGTGCAGTCACTTGACATCACAATTTTAGGTTTGTCTTTATGGAACTTGGTCACAATAACTATGTCAACAAGACCTTGTGGTCAAGTTTGATATTGGATCATTCGGAATAAAAAACTAGGTCACTGTGTCTAATCATAGAAAACCTTGTGTTGGCTAACAGATGTGGCCTTATCTGACATTATGAGTTATCTAATGTAAATAGATAGGTTGTTGCATGTACAAGCAATAAATCTCAGGCTGAATTTTCTTAATTCTTAGAAGTTGCAAATTATTTCATAGGTGCCTTGTTCTACAACAGGTGAGCAACCTAGGGCCCTTTGGCCCTCTTGTTGAGTGTAGCATCACTCGATAGGTATAAACAACAGAATAATATTCTCTTGTTGTGGTTTTCCAGGCAGAGTTCAGGTTATCTGAACAGTTATTTTGAATTACTATTGAACATCTCTTGTTTTCAATGATTTTACAGTATAAGTGGTTAAATGGCTGTAAATTTAGTATAAGTCATATAGGTGGAAATATCAAGTGAGAACACTTTATCAGTATTATATTTAATATAGCTTGACCAGATTATTCTCAGACTCATCAAAGTCTGTAAGCTAGTCAGCCTATACTCGGCTGTATTTGGTTCTTATGTTTATTTACAGTAACTATAATATACCGTTATCTCCGTATAAGGCCAGCTATAATTATAAGTGTATGTTTAAATAACTTTGGATTTTCCGGCTTTTAACAAATTATGCAAAGAATCTCTTTTTTATGAGGTCAAGCTATAGTATACAATTGACCATATGTGTTTATTCAAGTAACCAATTCTGCCACAGTAGACCAATCCAGTTAATATTTGTAAATATCACGTTATCCTGGGCGAACTAGAAATTACACTATAGTATGTTCTGCTAAGTTTGAAGAATACATTTAATTATACGTGACAAGATAAGCAGTTTTTAGTCTAAAGAATTGCGTGATTCATATAACCTTTGCGCAAACTTTAATGTACGCGAAATGCCTGGAATTATGAAATCGCAAACTTTTTGACATGCAAAATTATCAGCAGTAGAACATTACCCTGATTTTTGTGAGGTGCCATTCCAAAGTACCAATTTATCACTCTGCTTCAATGGGATAATTTAGGGGGTGAAAATAGGTATCAGCCATTCATGCGTATCTAGCAATCAGGTTCAACTTTCAGATCATTTTTATCAAGCCCACATGCAGTTAGCTCAACTTAGTCTTTACTTTTCTGGATTCCCACGATCAAGGAAAAGTCAGGTAAAAACATGGGTTTTTTCAAGGTCAGGGAAAAGTCAGGGAATTTTTAAATTAGTCAGGGAAATTTAGAAATTGAGCAAAAGTCAGGGAATTCTTCATTAAAGATGTTGAAAAGTGTCATTTCCTATGAAGAAAATAAACTATAACTGAAAAACTCCTTGCTTGCGATACGCGTTCCGGATAATTCTGAATTATGATTATTTCATATGAATCAACGGCCATAAAACAGCTATCTGAAACTTTTCGGTTCCATATAAACGAAGCAAACATATTTTCACTGTTTCTATTGCTCTATTTTGCTCTAATAAAAAGGCCCGATCAATTGAAAAAGTCAGGGTAAACTGCTGTCTGGTTAGGGGAAATATTTATAGGGGAATATTTGTCTAAGAATATTTTAGGGAACCCTGCTTTTTGTGTATTTGCATGCGTCTAATTTTAGAGTCATAGAATGATTAGATTTGTTTTGATCTCATTTTTTTATTATGGCTGTCATGCTGCTCACATAAATACTGATTCTGTGTCTAGTTTGATGGCTAGTACAATTAATGTTTGGATTTATACTAGTATCAAATAGAGAACAAGATAGGCTCTGCAGAGAATACTGTAAATTACTTTATATTCACGATTTTCAGTTTTGAACTCATTTCACAAATTGATGAACTCGCGATCGAGGGTCACAAAATCTTAGATTTGCGGGAGTATCAAAATATTAAAAACCCTATTCCGGAAGTAAGGTAAATATTAAAAGGGATCCCGAAATGTAACGTTATTTGAATGTGATATGAGTACAAAATAATTACATGATATATCGATGGCTTAGAATTAGAAGGTCGTAAGTGCCACTTACAACCTTTTAAGATTCATACATATTTAGAATAAGCATCACAAGGCGCTTCTTACGAGCCCATTTTCATAAAAATCTGAACTTGTCATGTTGACCAAAATGAAGTTGTAAAAGTTTGTTTTACCATAAGTAAAGAGAAAATGTCAGACAGTTTTTCCGTGTTTTCTCAAAATATCGATTTTGTAGTTACGACCTTCTAATTCTAAGCCATCGATATGTACAATATGCATGTAGAAACATAACTGCGTTAAACATGCAACAAGTATTGATTAATTTATTTCTATTTCAATACCGCTTATTGACAAATATATCATTTTAAACAATCTTTTGGATGTGACTATAAACCTACCGTATTACCTCGTATTATCGCCACGGGGGTGATGCATTTTATGAAAAAATAATTCCATGCACAGTCAGACCTCATATAAACGCCCCCCCCCCCCATGGAATAGTACTGTAGAGTACGGCACTTACCGTTACCTTAACCAGTACGAATTACTTCCCCTTCTTAAAAATATCGGACTTTGTTTCTTTGCCCATCATACTGAATTGAGACTTGCAAAAATGGCTAATTAACATGTAGGCTACGCTGTACATACTGGTATATAATTACTTGGCGGCAATTGTTCATTTGAATGGATTACCATGACTGACTGTTATTGTGGACTTGTGCGGATACTTTATTGGATTTTTGTAGGACCAATTATTGAAGATGAGATTTTTTTTCCAAAAATTGATGGGGGCATTAATTAGAGGGGGACGCTAATACGAGGAAATACGGTAGGTACAAAAGATAAAAGTTACTATTAATTGTATTAATATGTATGGGGGACTGTGTGTAACTTATCGCAAGAAAGTTAAAATGTGTTTCCTACACAACTTGAGATGAACTGGTTGGAAACCCAGGTGCATGTCTCTCGTGTATCGGTGCTTTACACCGGGCACGTTAAAGAACCAAGGAATCTCTTCGTTAAGAGCTAGGGTATGACACACCCGGATTTCTTGTATCCCACGACTTTTTCTTCCGCATAATGCTGTCTCTTCAGCGAATACAACTGTACTATGTTTTGTTCAAGTATGCTTCTTATTAATGAGTTTTAATGTAAATTGGTGAATACTTAATCATTAAGAATTTAAATTCGAGCTTAAATTTACAATTTTGTGCAATAACAAGTGCTTTGATAAAACTTGAACATGGTGAATGGACCATTGGTTGGAGAATTGAGGTTAGAAAGTAAAGTAATGCATACATTTTTCACTCACACTTGCTCTGCTCTTTTCCACCTTCGTAGTCATCGAACGTCATGTCTAATTATAAACTTATACTTAAGTTATTTTTAGTCTGGTTCCCTGTCCTAAATCTTACGGTGGTTTAGGTCAGGTAGAAAATAACCAATATGGCCGCGCCCAGTGGTTCAAAATGGCCGATGTACGTTAGTTTATAAAGGCAATTTTAGAATGTCCAACCGCCATCTTGTTTTACCCATGGTATCTTCCATGACAGTTACATTATGCCGGACCTACACTGTAATGTAATGAAAGATATAGGTACTGGGAACCAGACTAAGCTATTTTGGGTTATACAGTGGTCAGTGCAGTTAGATAAATGCAACAAACCTTGTATCAGTTAATCGTGTTTTCACAGGTACATTTGTTTGTCACTAGGGCGTCTTGTAATATGTGTCCCCTATTGTTATCTACTCAGTAAACAAGCTGTTAATGAATTCAGGTTTGTTGAGAAGATTATCGTCATGTATATCAAAAAATGAATAATTTTATTTTACATACTACGTCAACCACTGGACTTAATTGAATGATGACATTAAATTGTAGAATCGCTTCGTCCACATACCGGTAAATTATTATGTGTGATTAAATTAAATGTTCGAATTTGCCTGAATTTCAGAAAAAAATCAAATACATCTTATGTTGTGAAATGATATTTATGCAAAAGGATGAAATTCGCGATGAGGGCCAATCGTGAAAATTAGCAAAAATTAAACCACCGCGAACAATACCGGATTTACAGTACATTTTTATTCTGGATTCTTGCTTACTTTCGTTATACATTTGTACATACATTTTTTAAGTTTGAGTAATAATATTGTATACGTATGTAGAAATTCATGGGCTATCATATGTCACATGCGATGTTTGTCCCAGTAAATTGTGTACTTTGCTCATAAGTTTCTTATTTGGCATTGCACGATTATGATTTTTGCAGTTATCTTTCTAAATTTATTGTTCATCGAAATCATGAGGGAAAAGTATACGGATATGTATATTATGCATATTTTCTTTTATTAACCAGTTCATGTACGCAAATGTGACACAATCCATAAAAAGCGCTGTGATTCATTCATTTGATTTTCATTAAACTTGTAATTTTCATCTTTTTACGTATTGCGCATAATTTTCACGTTGGTATTTATGAGTGTCTGTTAGTAAATTTCAAATGAAAAATTTTATTTGCGCAAGAAAATTTAATATGCATGTCTGAATAGTCACAGAAAAATATAAACGTGCGAGAATTGCGACATCAGGAGAGGATACACCCGCAGAATAGCCGCGCATGCTATAGTTCTGACTGGTATGTCGTCTAAATAAAATTTAAGCCTCTAAACTGCACGGGCATAAAGTAATGTGTCTAAGAACCGGTATCTATGAAAGATGTTTGGGACATCAGCGGGTTTAGATCCTCCATATCTACCGTGCCATGAATTAAAGGGGTTTTATACTTTTCGCAATATTATAGCATATATACTCGGGCTAGTTGTTTCTTACAATGTGAGTTAGTTGTTTATATCAGAAAGCTTTTCTACAGTGCATTGGACTGTGATGGGTTCGCAATTGTGTATCAAAAAATATTTAATGATATAACAATATTGAATATATATAATGAACAAACATTTAAGATCGAGAAAAATTAATCTATGGTATGACGTTCTTACTTTGAGGTCACTGTGAGCCTATTACTTGCATACCATGTGTATTAATGAAGTTAACTGAAATTTTACTTCTGAATACTTATTTTATTTTGCTAAATAAAACAATTTAAGCGCTCACAGTCTTTTTACATTTATAAAATGTATATTTTCTTATTGGCTTTTTAACTTTATAATTGTTCTGCAAACATTTGTCACTGAAGGTTGTTCAGCGGCGTCGACTGGCGCTTTGTGTGACGGGTAATACTCGCTTTGTGTGGTGATGTTGTAAGCCGATCGCTGCTATCGCGTAACCTTGCGGTATCCTCATGTAACACAAACCTCCTGTTGCACAGTGTTTTCCACAATGATGTGCGTAACATTAATTAATATGATTGTGTCCAAAGTGTACATCAGTGATGGTTGATGTATTAAGTTGTATAATCTCCAATGTTGTATCATAAGGTTCTCCAATGTATACTTTTATTATAGCATCTCCAGTGTATGCATCTATGTGCAGTTTGTCCAATGTCGCAATGTATATTGCATTTGATAGAAATAACTCCAAGGTTGATTTTTTGTCAACTACTGTAAAATCATTTAATTATGATGGGACGAAATTTCATGGTTTTGGTAAAAAATACCATTTTGATGGGACGTTAATTCATGGATTTTGCATTTCAGGTAATACTGATACAAGGGTCAAAAATATTGTTCGATGGGATTAAATTTCGTGGTCGAAGATGAACCACGAAATCCACAAAATTTAATCCCCCATGAAAATGAATGATTTTACAGTATATCATAAACTACCATTCAACAACAAATCTCATTTCATGTTTTCTTCATTTATTTCTTTGCATGTATAAACAGTTCCAATGATATTAAATTCAATTAAGTATAACTATAACTTTGTAGCTTTTAACTTGTAGCTTGTGACCAGATGACTTAAGCTTACACCAATTTATCAGAACTTCGGTGTTTATAGTTCATTCCTAATTTACGACTGATTTATCCATTGACAGAAAAATCTAGGAAAATTGATTCTAACAAAATGATTGGTTATTAATTTTGACCAATTAGGTTTCAGTAAACATAAGTAATGAATTTTTTTAACCAATGAAATTCCAGTAAAAAAAAACAAGTCCGATGGTTAACCAGAACTGACGTTATATTGCTGTCTTTATTTTCAGTGCAAGATCATAAGCTAATTATAATTAGACGTTACTTTATTTTCACATTTGCTATATGTATACCCCCAACTTTGTGTCACCCGGTTAAGTTGAAGAAAAACCTTGTTACCATACTAGAAGTCAAGTGAAGAAACTTTGTCACAATTTTTGTATCTATTAAAATAAGGTCATATTTTCAAAACGAATGGAGTTGTCTATACGAGCGCAGCGAGTGTCTATATTGTGTAAGCGACTCCACAAGATCTCTATCTGACTTAGACCATGTCTATATTGTGTAAGCGACTCCACTAGATTTCTATCTGACTTAGACCATGTGATCTATCATACTAAGCACAATTAACAATTAAAAGTGCCACAAGTTAAGGAAACTACAAACACATAAATTTTATATCTACATGTGTATGAGAGTTTGATACGTTCACGATGTGAAGCTAATCAAAAGTATTTTGTGTTAGATAAAGATTCAGTGCGGAAAGACTAACTAATATTCAGTGATCTGCTATGGGTATCATTCAAAACTAAAATTGGTTAACATTATCTTTGTCAGACGCATGGCATTAAATAGCATAAAATGTCTCTACAAACCAGGCGACAATAGATCCCATCAGGAATGAGGTGTCAGGAGTGAATTATTTAAAAATATTTTTTTTCACAATTTAACTTTTAAAACTATTTAAGTATACGCTTAAAGTTTGGTATTATGCTGCTGAACATCCATGATCATGGACAAGACATAGCACGATTGGAGGTCTTGCAGTTTCCAAGTTGGGGGGTTTCCAAATCAAATATATATATTGATGGCTTAGAATTAGAAGGTCGTAAGTGCCACTTACGACCTTTTATGATTCATACATATTTAGAATAAGCATCACAAGGTGCTTCTTATGTGCCCATTTTCATAAAAAACTGAACTTGTCATGTTGGCCAAAATACAGTTGTAAAAGTTTGTTTTACCATAAGTAAAGACTAAATGTCAGACAGTTTTTCCGTGTTTTCTCAAAATATCAATTTGGTAGTTACGACCTTCTAATACTAAGCCATCGATATTTATTGATCCTTTATTGTATCAATCCACGCTCTAAGCATCAGTCCACATATTTGTCAGGGAACTTTTACAAAGTAATTCACGGAAATCTTTATCTTACCGAAATTCTCGATGGTTCTACAGTAATTGCATCAAATGGGAACTGCTGTGGTCTGTCGGATTTCATTTACTGAATTATTATAAGTGTACTTGATGATCCAAAATAACACACTTAAATGAATTTGAACGCAATTGTTCCTAGATGCTTTCATTTTTTTACTGGTAGAACACAAACCAAACTCTAAAAGGCTGTCTTTGTTAAGCTGTAACAACTGAAAATCTTTGTATTTGTGTATTTGTAGTATTCTGGTGACAAAAGTTTAATATAGTGAATAACATATAAACTGTGTAGCACTTTTAAGTGTATTGAGTATATACAAAATCAGCTGATTGAGGCACGGATTTCTCGATTTGAATGGGGAGCTTCTCGATTTTAGTAAACAAGGTTCTTAATTTTAATAGACGCTGTCTATAAGATATATACCTGGCAAATACAAGGCGTTGATTGGCTGAAAGCGACTAACCATGGTCTAATAATTCAATCTTAATGAAACCTTGTCACAATTTGTGTCTCTGTAAAAACTAGTTAGCGTTTGAAAGGAGGTTATCAGGCTTATAATAAAACAAATTATTAATAATAATTATAAATCAGTTTCTGCTCATTTACAATAAGATATTGTGATGAAACTTGCTGCATTGAATATTGCTTACAAGTGTAAAGGTGCTGCATATGAATGAAAGTGGGACCACTCCGGATTCATATTAAATTAAGGTCACTGTAATTCAAAATAGATTAATATTTTCCCCTTATAAAAGTGTTTCTGCAAGTTTTTTTGTCCCCCCCACTCCGGGATGTATTTTTTGTTGGGTAAAATTTTATGGTAGTTACAGGCCTTTGTAATTTTTTGCTTTATATATGTATATATTCCAATTGGAGCACCAGTGTCCCATGGACACATTTCTAGTTAATAACATCAGTAGTTTTTACACAAACATTTAGTTCTCAGTTATTTCATTAGGTTATTATGATTGAAAATGCTTAAAAGTCATATTTGTTAGCAATATAAGGATGAAGATAGAAGTCGTTACAACTTGTTTTTTCGATGGTTTTGTTTTTTGTCTCGGGATAGCTAGATATGTTTTCGAACAAAGTATGGACGCTAAACGAAAAAACGATTTGGTTTGGCCAGTCCAAACTACTGAGGACGGATATTATTAGTGTCTTGGGAACTAAAAAAAAAGTTTGTAACCTCTTATATCTTCAAAATCCATTGAAATATTGCTTTCATACTTGTTCACTGTCATGTCATGGTAGTTTCCTTTTTTATTCTTTTCTAAAGAAAATCAGGTTTTTAAAGGAAACTTTTTTTCCAATTTGGCAAAAATCGAGTAGGGATTTTCGTAAACCAATAAATAAAAAAGGTGTGGCCTTAACATCAGTAGTTTTCACACAAACAAGTTTTCAGTTATTTCATTAGGTTATTATGATTGAAAATGCTTAAAAGTTATATAATTGTTAGCAATAATTATAATGATGAAGGTAGAAGTTATTACAACTTGTTTTTTCGATGGTTTTGTTTTTTGTCTCGGGATAGCTAGATATGTTTTCGACCTAAGTATGGATGCTAAACGAAAAACGATTTGGTTTGGCCAGGCCTTGCCAAATCGTTTCTTCGTTTAGTGTCCGAGGACGGATATTTTTAGCATCTTGGGAACTAAAAAACAGCAAGTTTGTAACCTCTTATATCTTCAAAATCCATTGAAATATTGCTTTCATACTTGTTCACTTTCATGTCATGGTAGCTTTTTAAAAATTCTTATCTAAAGAAAATCAGGCTGTTAAGGAAACTTTTTTTCCAATTTGGCAAAAATCGGGTAGGAATTTTCGTAAACCAATAAATAAAAAAGGTGTGGCCTTAACATCAGTAGTTTTCACACAAACAAGTTCTCAGTTATTTCATTAGGTTATTATGATTGAAAATGCTTAAAAGTTATATTTGTTAGCAATTATTATAATGATGAAGGTAGAAGTTATTACAACTTGTTTTTTCGATGGTTTTGTTTTTTGTCTCGGGATAGCTAGATATGTTTTCGACCTAAGTATGGATGCTAAACGAAAAAACGATTTGGTTTGGCCAGGCCTTGCCAAATCGTTTCTTCGTTTAGTGTCTGAGGACGGATATTTTTAGCATCTTGGGAACTAAAAAACAGCAAGTTTGTAACCTATTATATCTTCAAAATCCATTGAAATATTGCTTTCATACTTGTTCACTTTCATGTCATGGTAGCTTTTTAAAAATTCTTATCTAAAGAAAATCAGGCTGTTAAGGAAACTTTTTTTCCAATTTGGCAAAAATCGGGTAGGAATTTTCGTAAACCAATAAATAAAAAAGGTGTGGCCTTAACATCAGTAGTTTTCACACAAACAAGTTCTCAGTTATTTCATTAGGTTATTATGATTGAAAATGCTTAAAAGTTATATTTGTTAGCAATTATTATAATGATGAAGGTAGAAGTTATTACAACTTGTTTTTTCGATGGTTTTGTTTTTTGTCTCGGGATAGCTAGATATGTTTTCGACCTAAGTATGGATGCTAAACGAAAAAAACGATTTGGTTTGGCCAGGCCTTGCCAAATCGTTTCTTCGTTTAGTGTCTGAGGACGGATATTTTTGGCATCTTGGGAACTAAAAAACAGCAAGTTTGTAACCTCTGATATCTTCAAAATCCATTGAAATATTGCTTTCATACTTGTTCACTTTCATGTCATGGTAGCTTTTTAAAAATTCTTATCTTAGGAAAATCAGGCTGTTAAGGAAACTTTTTTTCCAATTTGGCAAAAATCGGGTAGGAATTTTCGTAAACCAATAAATAAAAAAGGTGTGGCCTTAACATCAGTAGTTTTCACACAAACAAGTTCTCAGTTATTTCATTAGGTTATTATGATTGAAAATGCTTAAAAGTTATATTTGTTAGCAATAATTATAATGATGAAGATAAAAGTCGTTACAACTTGTTTTTTCGATGGTTTTGTTTTTTGTCTCGGGATAGCTAGGTATGTTTTCGACCTAAGTATGGATGCTAAACGAAAAAACGATTTGGTTTGGCCAGGCCTTGCCAAATCGTTTCTTCGTTTAATGTCCGAGGACGGATATTTTTAGCATCTTGGGAACTAAAAAACAGCAAGTTTGTAACCTCTTATATCTTCAAAATCCATTGAAATATTGCTTTCATACTTGTTCACTTTCATGTCATGGTAGCTTTTTAAAAATTCTTATCTAAAGAAAATCAGGCTGTTAAGGAAACTTTTTTTCCAATTTGGCAAAAATCGGGTAGGAATTTTCGTAAACCAATAAATAAAAAAGGTGTGGCCTTATTAACATCAGTAGTTTTCACACAAACAAGTTCTCAGTTATTTCATTAGGTTATTATGATTGAAAATGCTTAAAAGTTATATTTGTTAGCAATAATTATAATGATGAAGATAAAAGTCGTTACAACTTGTTTTTTCGATGGTTTTGTTTTTTGTCTCGGGATAGCTAGATATGTTTTCGACCTAAGTATGGATGCTAAACGAAAAAACGATTTGGTTTGGCCAGGCCTTGCCAAATTGTTTCTTCGTTTAGTGTCCGAGGACGGATATTTTTAGCATCTTGGGAACTAAAAAACAGCAAGTTTGTAACCTCTTATATCTTCAAAATCCATTGAAATATTGCTTTCATACTTGTTCACCGTCATGCCGCGGTAGTTTCCAAACAAACAAATGTTCTGTTATTTCATTATTTTTTCTCATTTTTTTATTCTTTTCTAAAGAAAATCAGGTTGTTAAGGAAACTTTTTTTCCAATTTGGCAAAAATCGGGTAGGGATTTTCGTAAACCAATAAATAAAAAAGCTGTGGCCTTTTCTTTCGATGGTTTTGTTTTTTGTCTCAGGATAGCTAGATAGGTTTTCAAACTTAGGGTGGTCGCTAAACGAAAAAAGATTTGGTATGGCCAGATTATGTTTACATTATTGCCAGCTTATGCTCTTTTATTGATTATAAGATACTGTGAAATAAGGTATAGATATGTCCCATGGTTAACCAGAACTGATGTTGTATTGCTGTCTTTTTTCCAACCTAGAACATGAGCTTGTGATCATTAAAACATTACCTGATTCTCTTGCCACATGTTTTACCCCCACTTTGCATTCATTACATCATATGAATGGTGTAACAAAGTTGTTTAATGACAGCCAAATAAGCTAGTGAATTTTAGTGAAAAACACAGTATTGAGAGCTATTAGACATAGTAACAATAAATAAATAACTTTAGGTCAAAAATAAACCTTGTTAACACTTGAGCAGTTAAGTGAAGAAACTATGTCACAATGTTTGTATCTACTAAATCTAGGTCATGTTTGCATATGGGTCATATTGGGTCAAATCTGTGTCACAAGGTCAACTTCTGTCTGCTTGTCTTTTGAAATCTAGGCCAGTCTGAAAAGCAAACAGGACCTTGATGTTAAAAATAGACAAAAGTGGTCATTCACAGGGATGACTTTGGGCTTTATTGCCTTGCAGAACTAGTAGTGCATTACCGAGAAAACTAAAGTATGTGATTATTTAAAACCATTTTGATAAATGTTTCAAGATAGTGGTTATTATATTATGTTACATAAGCAAGGTTGCCACCCTGTCAATTATAAATATAACATCCACTCTAGTGGTCAAGTTACTTGTGTAATGGTAATGAATAGCATAACGTCCGCCTCACGGGCAAACAACGTAACCATATTTTTCCAATAAAACTTTTTCTCATGCTCCAAATATCAAGTCAATAATGGAAATGGGAGTTTCGGTCATGTGAGAAAACATCGTACTAACATCATTTGATATTATTGGTGAATTTTAACTTTCCTACCAAGAAAAAGATGTATAGTTCAGTTAGGATATGATGACAGTGACGTCATCATTTATGTGTACCCAATAGATTAAAACCATTGCTTATAGTTGATTCAAAGATCTCTGTCACAACCGCGTAAACAAACATTCAACCCAATCGATTATTACAGGTTTCACAGGATTAAATTATACCATCATAAATATACTTATATGATTAAAACTCTAATGGTCCTATAGCGTAGTGGTTATACTTACCGCATTCAGCTTTTTAGAAGTGGAACATTCTGGCGGTTTTGACAGACATCTTTGAATCGACAATAAATAGGTAGAGTTTAGTTTGGTATTGAACTGTTAGTATAATCCTTTATACTTGTTTTTACACCGTACTATTGGATTGTTCCACTGCGTCACTGGATTTTTATCCTAACTGGACTGTACCTACACAAATCATGCTGTTTTCTCTAACAGAACTGTAACTTTCTAGATAAATGACCAGACAAACTAGTATATACTGTCCCGGATACAGTGTTAGTATAGCTCATGGTGAATTTACTGAAGAAAATGCATTTCAAAGCCATTATTTGAATATTACGCAATTTTTGCAATTTTTGAGAAAAATAAAATGAATAAATTTCATATCTTGTGGTATGTGATGTTTGAAGTACAGTAGGGATTGAAATTAATTTTCAAATACTGCAATAAATAGGACAGTGATGCCAAAGGCTTTGTGACTGGAAATATATTTGTCTAACCACAGGAGCCCAGTTCTTTCAGCGATATCAACACTTTGATTATGTTTTATCTTATCTTAGTACCATTTTTAATTTTCGGGCATGCACACAAGGTAGCTTGAACCTCATTAAAGTGCTTCAGCAAGTTTTTAATATCTGAGTATCTGATTAACCTTTTGAGGTACATCAATGAAACTTTTCAAGAGGCTATGCAGGCCCTTACTGTGTAGTATTCTTTAAATTAAACTATAATTATATATGAATAACCTCAAGGCATTTTCCTGACAAATGAAATAAAAATATAAGTTTACACCTTATTAATAGAAAGTATCAGCACTATTGTCATGATAAAATGTTTCTTCTTTTAATAATAATAATAATATTAAAATTGTTGATTCAGTAAGTAATACTTATGAGGGAACTATCCCTTTTAAAAGAATAGTGGGGACTACTGGTAATTTGGTTACACCCAGTAAACCTAGATAAACATATTTTATCTGACAGACAAGCTTATGTTTACAGCCACTCTCATTTAACTTTTAACTTACTGTAATACAAGATATAATAGTCTCCACTATCCCTATCCCTGTTATGTGGTCATTGGGAACACTGAATACCCAGCAATGCCATATATAGTCATCATCCCTATAGGTGTTTGTAAGTTGCTCCAAAATTTAAAGTGGATAAGGCTGCTGGTCCAGATATGATCAAACCAAGTGTTCTAAAAGAGCTGCACTATGAGATCCTTAATGAAGTATCACTTATTTTTAAAAAATCCCTTATCACTGGTCAACTCCCATCAGATTGGACAAAGGCAAATGCTGCCCTTTATGCCCTCGAATACATAATTGCTTCCCGCCTGTCCACACATTGCACAGAACACAACATACTCTATGAGCTACATTATTTTTAAAAAATCCCTTATCACTGGTCAACTCCCATCAGATTGGACAAAGGCAAATGCTGCCCTTTATGCCCTCGAATACATAATTGCTTCCCGCCTGTCCACACATTTCACAGAACACAACATACTCTATGAGCTACAGCATGGCTTCCGGGAAAAACGTTCTTGTGAGACTCAATTGATTCAGCTTGTTGATGAGGTATCTAAGAATCGGTCCACAGGTAAACAGACTGATCTCGTCCTCCTTGATTTCTGTAAAACCTTTGACAAAGTTAATCACACTAAGTTGCTTTCAAAGCTCCAGGAACATGGTGTTTCCAATCAAATAATGGCATGGTTCCATTCCTTCTTAATTAGGATATCTCAGTTCGTAGTGGTCAATGGTTACATGTCCGACCAATGAGGTGCCACAGGGGTCTGTTTTTGGAAACCTTCTCATTCTTCTATATATAAATGACCTGTCCGACACTGTTACTTCTCAGTTTGCTGATGACACAGCCGTCTACCTTACAGTTACTTCCCTTTTAGATTGTCAAAGGCTACAAAATAACATGAATAAGCTTGAAATATGGGAAAAACTATGGGACTTGGAATTCAACCCCAAACAATGTGAAATTCTTCATATTACACAAAGTAGAAAGCCAATTCAATTTCAATACATGCTGCATGGTCAAATACTCTCCTCACTGAAGGATGCTAATTACATTGGTGTCGCCATCAGTCACGATCTAAACTGGAACTTAAATATATGTAGAATCACTAGATGGGCCCTCTTGTCTTTTATTCCTTTAAAAGGTTACTAATTGTGGCCAATACTATGTCCGCCATTCATTAACTAAAATGACGGCACGTTTTCTTCTATTTTCTTGAAAAAGTACCTAAATGTGGCCAATACTATGTCCGCCATTCATTAACTAAAATGACAGGTGCGTTTTCTTCTATTCTCTTGAAAAAATACCTAAATGTGGCCAATACTATGTCCGCCATTCATTAACTAAAATGACAGGTGCGTTTTCTTCTATTCTCTTGAAAAAATACCTAAATGTGGCCAAATCTATGTCCGCCATTCATTAACTAAAATGACTGCACGTTTTCTTCTATTTTCTTGAAAAAGTACCTAAATGTGGCCAATACTATGTCTGCCATTCATAAACTAAAATGACGGGCATGTTTTCTTCTATTTTCTTGAAAAAAATACCTAAATCGGGCCAATACTATATGCGCCAGTAATTCACTAAAATAAATGACCAACGCAAAAGGTACCTAAATCTGGCCCGTACTATAGGCGCCAGTAATTCACTAAAATGACCAACACATTTTCTTCTATTCCTATGTTAAAGTACCTAAACTGGCCAATACTTTATCCCCTAGTCATTGACTAAAATTACGGCTCCATTTTCTTCTATTTCTTTTAAATAATATGTATAACTGGCCAATCCTATGTCCGCCAGTCATTAACTAAAATGACGTGACTCGTTTTCTTCTATTCCTCTAAAAAGTACCTAATTGTGGCCAATACTATGTCCGCCACTTCATTAACTAAAATGACGGGCGCGTTTTCTTCTATTTTCTTGAAAATTTTGAAGTACCTAAATCTGGCCAATACTATATCTGCCAGTCATTCATTAAAAATGACAGTCTCAATTATAATGATGGTCACATTTTTAACTCACCTGAGCACAAAGTGCACTGCTCCCCACAAACAAAAACAATAATAATAATAACAACAACAACAATAATAATGATAATGTATAATAATAATAATAATAATAATAATGACGACGACGACGCAATAATGATGATAATGATGATAATGATGATAATGATAATGATGATAATAACCACAACAACAAGAAATTATAAAATAATATTTATTTTCAACTTGTATGAAGATCAACATCTTTCTATGAAGACATCCTGTTGTCTTTTTTCTTTACACTTTCATGATAAAGCTGCAATTTGTCTGTGAAGACATTCTTAATTTTTAAAGCAATTAAAATCATGTATAATTAAGATATTATCCCATGCCTAGTAAGGTCAATATCTTTCTATGAAGGTGTCCTGTTGTCTTTCTTCCTTAATTGGTTTTTAAATAGGACAGCAAGTTGCTTTAATATAGTCTTGAAAAAGTACCTAAATCTGGCCAATACTATATCTGTCAGTCATTAATTAAAATGACAGTCTCTTTTTCTTCTGTTCTCTCTAAATAAAACTTAAAACTGGCCAAAAATATGTCCGCCAGTTATTAACTAAAATGACGGACACGTTTTCTTCTATTCCTCTAAAAAGTACCTACATATTATGGTCAATACTATTTCCGCCAGTCATTAACTAAAATGACGGTCACATTTTTAACTCACCTGAGCACAAAGTGCACCGCTCCCCACAAACAAAAACAATAATAATAACAATAATAATAATGCTAATAACAACAACAATAATAATAATGATAATAATGCTAATAACAACAATAATAATAATAATGATAATAATAACAACAACAACAACAACAAGAAATTATAAACAATATTTATTTTCAACAAGTATGAAGATCGACATCTTCTATGAAGACTTCCATCCTGTTGTCTTTCTTCTCTACACTTTCATGATAAAGCTGCAATTTATCTGTGAAGACATTGAATTTCTTAACAATAATAATAACGATAATAATAATAACAACAACAATAATAATAATAATAATAATAATAGTAATAATAATAGTAATGATGATAATGATAATAACAACAACAAAAAGAAATTATAAAATAATATTTATTTTCAACTAGTATGAAGATCAACATCTTTCTATGAAGACATCCGGTTGTCTTTCTTCTTTACACTTTCATGATAAAGCTGCAATTTGTCTGTGAAGACATTCTTAATTTTTAAAGCAATTAAAATCAAGTATAATTAAGATGTTATCCCATGCCTAGTAGGGTCAATATCTTTCTATGAAGGCGTCCTGTTGTCTTTCTTCCTTTATTGCTTTTTAAATAGGGCAGCAAGTTGCCTTTATATAGTCATAATATATAAAAGTAATTAAAAATACACATAATAAATGCATTATTCCCATGAACATGTTGCCCAGTCCTTGTCTATCTTAAAATTGGAGGTGCTTCCTGTGGACTTGTCATTTTGTCTTTTTCATTGCCTTTAATTGGACTGTGGGTCATATTAGAACATGGCTATGTCTTTCTCTTCATAGTCTAGTCTCATTTCATCCTAGTAATGGATATGTGCCATGTGAAAGTGTTTCACTTGTCCTATCAATCCTTATGTTAAAGTAGATATAATAATATATAGTTTTCTCTCCTATTAATTGGTGCCATGTTTCCTGCATGTATACAAGAAACCATAATAATCTTTTCTTTGGCCAAAGAAGGTTGTATCTCACTATCTAGTAAATGAAGGGAAGAATTGTTAGTGGACAGACTTCCTAAAGATGTCAGATTGTCTTTTAAAACCTGGAATGATATTTGTCTCACACACTATGATGCTATATTTGTCTCACCACACATTATCTTTGTCCCACCTAGAATTGTGCTGTTCCTTGTACTTATTCCTTTTCATCCCCGGTGGGACATAAGGTTGCAATGATCTCTTTCCACTTGGTTCTATCTTTGGCTGGTTTCTGAGCCTCACCACTCAAAGTGCTGTTCCTTAATATACTTATTCCTCTTCGTCTCCGGTGGAACAAAAGGTTTCCACTTGATCCTATCTTTCTAGTTTCTGAGCCTCACCACTCAAATTATTCATAATTCTTATTTTTTACAACTGATAATATTATATTATCATCTTATTCACTATCTGATAGTAACTATGAAACAGATAGAATGTATTTTTTATAAAATAGTCCAAACACCACAAATTATAGTCTATTATAGACCTTTCATACAAAAATGCTTCATTAGTCTCTATTGAAAGCACTTCTTTTTCCCATAATTATTAAATAATAAAACATATTATTGAAACACATTATTTATAGCGTCCGATTAATAAAATCGGTAATTTAAATATATTTATATTTATTCCGAGATCCTGGAACAGGTCAAAACGACCAAGTTACTATTATTTTAATCATTTTTGTACAAAAATCAATACAAAAAGGCATTGAAACCATATATTTTTTATTCTCAAATATGAACACTTATTGCTTATAAATACTCTATATGAGTTACATTTTAAACAAACCTTGCATAAATAGGGTCTACAGTTGTAAACCTTGATTTTTGTTGATTTAATATTATAATGAGAGCCATTTAACACTAGGCTGTTTTTATTGTTTTATACCATTATAGACCCATAGAGCAACTACATTGAGTTGGGAAAGGGAGATAATCACTCTGGTCCAGATACCTGGTGTCGTGTTGGAGTTATCTTTCTTGCATTGTAAAATGTTATGTGTGTCACCATATATTGTTAAAGTACTTTATCTATCACCTGTAAATGCATTTTGTTCCGTTATTTTATTATTTTATTTTTATAATTCAAAACAAATATTATTTAAAATACTATACAGATAATTATTATTACACATACATGATACTAGTGTAAACTTCATATCATTTGAAACCTCAAACAGCTTTATTCTTAAGAGACAACAAAAACTTCCAGATGGTCTTTACGCATATTCTTTCAAGTTCTTTATCATAATTCACAATAATTGAATTTAATAAATTTGTATGGGAAATTAAATCATCCCAATTAATTAAAACATACACTTTAAATAGTGTTTTAACTTAGAGTACTGATTAACAGTAATTCTATTATTTTATGTCCGCCTTTTGTTTTTGTCATAAAATAGAACGCTAAAAAATATACATAGCTTTTGTGTGCTTTGCAGTTTTCTTTGAATGACATTGTCTATGTCTGATCTAATTGGCTTATATTGTATATGACTATCATTTTACATCTTTTGAGAATTAATTGCTTCTTGCCAGTTTTGATGTCATGGAAGGAATAAAGTGTGAAAATACACGTCTTTATTAGTGTACTTAGACGTTGTGCAGTGATTAAAGCTAGTCACAATATTTGTCTCAATACAATCTAGGTCACCTTGTGTCAGGTCACTATGATCATTTCCATACAATCTAGGTCACCTTGTGTCAGGTCACTATGAGCATCTCCATACAATCAAGGTCACCTTGTGTCAGGTCAGGTCACCTTGCATGGACACTCAGTAAGAACAGCTGAGAAACATGTCCAAATGTAATCAATAGTTTTAATAAAGAATGAGTGCAAGACTGGAAAGGACTGATAACAAAGGATTTCATGGTAATTGTATAATAAGTGTTGTTTGAGAATTTAATATTTGCTAGAATGCATCATCTTTTGTGTAATATTTCTTCTTCCATATTGGTATTATTGATCTTATTTACTTGGAGGAAAGGGATATCCAATCATATTGCCTGTTACAGATCATTAGTTTTAATTTGGTGTGATCTCTTTGAAATTTATTAGCATGATATTAGCTTTTACAAAAATAATTTGGTAATCAGCAATGCTTGTTGGTAAAGTGTCTTGTCTTAAAAAAGTTGAAATTAAATTATTATACTCTATGTATTATTCCTAAGTTCAATATGAAGAACAATGATGTTCAGATAGGTTACAGTTTGTCCAATGCACTAGGCCAGTATGTAGGCCTGTTATTATAAATAGTAAAATCAAATACACCACTGTGTAAGTAATTTAAGTAATTCACACTTATAGTTTCTGAAACTTTTGGTCTAACCAAGCATCAGGCCAGCATGTGTGCCTTTCAGAATGTACACCACTGTGGTTTAAGTGCTTCACATGAGTTTCCGCAATTGCTTGTCCATGCCCAACACCAGGCCAACATGTGTGCATTAAAAAACCAGTATGTACACCACTGTGGTTTAAGTGTAGGTTGAAGCTTTTTTAATGTTAGGTAACCGGACCAGCGTGTTTATATACAATGTTACCATTTTTTTGCTGATTTGCTAATAATTTTGAATCATATCTCACCATTTAAACTAATGGTACGTACACAGGTTATAAGATTGGATATCCTTATTGTTCAATTTAATAAGATTACATTTATAGTTTCTGAAAATCTGAAACTCAGAAACTATTGGTCTAACCAAGCATCAGGCCAGCATGTGTGCATTTCAGAATGTACACCACTGTGGTTTAAGTGCTTCACATGAGTTTCTGAAATTGCTTGTCCATGCCCAACACCAGGCCAGCATGTGAGCATTTCAGAATGTACACCACTGTGGTTTAAGTGTAGGTTGAAGCTTTTTGAATGTAAGGTAACCAGACCAGCGTGTTTATATACATTGTTACCCTTTTTTACTATAAATATATGATTGAAAATAAAGGTACACTTTAAAATGTTTGATTATGTACATACAAAACAAATAGTTTTCCGTGGCGAGACAGTTTACTGACCAGTATTGTTAATTATTAGCTGATTTGCTAATAATTTTGAATCATATCTCACCATATTAAACTAATGGTAGGTACACAGGTGATAAGATTGGATATCCTTATTTTTCAATTAAATAAGATTAACAACACAAATATGGAAGAAGTCATAATATATGAAAGACACTGAATTTGAACAACCATGGAATGTGCTTATGTTGTACATATCTGTATAATTGCTTCAAAATCTTTGCAGTTTATTGACATTTTCACTTATCCAAACCCAAACAAATTCAGTGCTTTCAGCACTTTGATCCTATATGGTACTTGCATTACAGTAATAGGAGGCATTTAGGCGTTTATGCTAAATACTGCACAAGGTCTGAAGACAATACTGATGTAATATAGAGTGCATACATGTGCATAATCTGTTTAACTATTTATGTGTGTTAGATGTACATGTATTGGAATTTGTTAATCATAATTGTGAAACTTCTTGAACTAATTTCAAAATTTCAAAAGATGATACTTAAAATACTGGAATGTGACAATAGCATGCAGCTGACAACAGCAATGCACACAAAAGCATACCAAACTATGACATGAAAATTAAATTTTAAATAATTTTAAGATATACCATGTCCCTAAGCTTTGTGTCTATATGTATCTACATTTAGAACAGTAGGTTGAAGGTTTGAACTCTGGCAGGGCCCGGCTAGGGTTCTTTCTGATATGACCACTGTTGAGCCACTAGCTTGATACAATAATTACGTACAATCTATGATGTATGCCTTAATTCCTACATCTGGTGACTGGCATTAAAGTTTAGGAGTCAGGTAAATGTGTTCAGAAAATATATGTATCTCAACTCTCATACCGGTATTATGTTAAATTGGCTGGACTTTTAAATGGAAGTGACACTTTTATTAAGACACTTTTACATTAAAGTAAGGTTGACATTTGGGGCTTGTAGAAGGTTACTTACGAAAATTCAAGTGGATTCGGTTTCATCATTATCACTTCAAATTTAAATAAATGTTGACCATAGCCTATATATTTCTTTTTTATTTTGTTGTTTGCGTATTCGCAGCAGCCTTTCTAGATGAAGCATTGCTACATCCAGTACATTCTTACATTTCCTTTTGTTAAACAAAATGGCCCGCTCCCTCTTCTTGCCGATTCTTTTGCTCTATCATTGTGAGCAGGCGACATTTCCCTATCCTTTTGCTCCATCATTTTGAGCAGGTGACATAAGCCAATTCTTTCACTCTATTGTTGTGAGCAGGTGACATAAGCCAATTCTTTCACTCTATTGTTGTGAGCAGGTGACATAAGCCAATTCTTTCACTCTATTGTTGTGAGCAGGTGACATAAGCCAATTCTTTCACTCTATTGTTGTGAGCAGGTGACATAAGCCAATTCTTTCGCTCTATTGTTGTGAGCAGGTGACATAAGCCAATTCTTTCGCTCTATCGTTGTGAGCCAGTGACAGAAGCCAATTCTATCGTTGTGAGCAGATGTGTGTTTTCTTCTTTATAGAAGGGTGTACTACGAGTACCTTCCTCTTTTTCATTTAATAATATGATGTGTTTTCTTTTCCCTTTTGTTACCAGACATCGTTTGGCAGCAGCAGAAATTACATTCCTTCTTACATTGAATTAAATGAACTTGATAAAACTCTTTAAACTCTACACATAAAGTTGTTTTATCACTGAAAAACACCACAGTGAACTGATTCTATTTACAGTATGTTCAAAGTTAAATGATAATGGTTATAAACATTGGCTCATCCTTCAGGTAAAATTTGTTTGTCTATGTTTAAGTGGGTGTAATTAATTTAACTGTAATCCCCTCTATTCTTTCGAATGGGATAGTTCTCTCATTAGTATTATTTATTGAATCAACAGTAAAGCTTGCATGTTGTTTTATACATCTTAACTGATACAAATTTACTCATGAAAATGGAAGACAACTGCTACATTATAGTGCTTCCCACTAATTGAATTTGAGATAACTGAATAAAAGCGCTTGGAAGCTCTGTACTTTTAATTAGGCCGCCAATCTTCATATTCATGTTATAATATTTGTCAGGAAATAATGGTTGCTCATATATAAATATAAAATTGCAGTATTATTATAGTATGCCCCCACTGTATCAAGAAATAAGACCATGAATTGTTTTGCATCCACATAAAAAGTGTCACTCTCAGAATGATCGATACAATATTTGCACCACTACTCAAACAAAATGATCCATGTTCAATTTAAATCATTTGATATTTTCATGCAGGCGCATAGCCAGGCATATGCCTTGCTTATTAATTTAAAAAAGTGAATATTATCGAGTAGATAATGAGTTTGTGTGGTATGCTATCTAAATAAATCAAAGCACCTATAGCGCTGGAAGAACAGGGTTTGTTCCCTTGGTCAGACAATTATATTTCCAGTTACAGAGTCTGTGGCATGCTCCCATGAATCTGAGAAGGCATTGGTTGCAGTATTTGAATAGTATTTTTAATCCCTACCTGTTCACGGTATTTGATCTTAACAGGGACTCTAGATACTATAAATTTATAGACATTTAAGGTCCTGACCTTAACAAAAACATATCCCTTATTGAATTGATGTGTTGAACACGTATAACTGTATCATGGATAAGGACTAAAACGAAAAATAATTTCAAAACATTTTAAAAAAAAAGAATATTATAAATTTTACAAAATTGTTCTTCGTTATCATTGATACAGTTACCTGTGGTGCTGAATACAAATAGCAGATAGATAGCTAGTGAGCCGGAATTCTATATGTATGTTTCTGCAGTCGGTTAATGTATTCCGACTATACTACACATAATATTTATAAGCAGACCATTTACATGATTAAATCTTCATTACTGACCGGATGGTAACCTTGCTTATGTAATATAATACAATTTGCTGTCTCAAAATATTTATCAAGCTGTTCTGAGAGCATCGCATACACTTCTGCTTCCTGCGGTAAATAAGCTACTAGTACTGCAAGAAGATAAAGCGTGAAGTCATTCCAGCGAATGACCGCTCAAATCTATTTTTAGCATCACAATCTTGACGGATAAATTTTGCACGCTTGCTCTGGACAGGGAAACCCTGTACAAAAATGCATTTTTCTAGTTTGCGCTATGCTTAATTTAGCTAATAACATCAAGTAGAGAACAAATTTGTGTGGCATGCTAGTGATGCGAATCAAAAAATAAATAATGCAGTTTTTAGCTCCCGCTCGCTTTATACCTTATATTGTGAATAACACCAAAATTAATAGAGAAATTGTTTGTGTGACCTGCTGCCCAAATAAATGTTGCATTTTTCTAGCTCGATCTACTCATACAAAACATTAATTATTTTGTGGATAATATCAAGTTATGAAGTAGAGAGTGCGTATGCGCAGCCTGGTTGCAGGTAAACAATTTGTAGTTTAGCTCCCTCAGCTTACACAATAAATTATTTCTGAATATAATCCAACACAGTAATGATTTAAGCAGCAACTCCTTGTTTTGTCATGGTAAATATCATATAGACGGGGCTTTCATATGATCTATTAAATTCTCCTTAATCATGAGAAAAACATGGATTCTAGTCGAGAAATCGTGCAGAACTTTTTATGCTTATTTTTACTTTTTTTCAATCGCATACACAGTATGTGTGCAGAATGCTGCTTCAGTAAAAAAACACCTTAGTCATTTAACTCAACTTCAAATGACTTAATTTATTAGCCAAGTTTTAAATTATAGAATGGAGTCTTTGAAGAATTAAGAGAAGCCAACATCTACCCTAGTCAAGTTTTCAATTACATGAGTTCCACGGGTTAAAATTTAATAACAATACTAGGACAAAACTTTATTTTCAAAATAATTTCTTATCAATTTATCCAAGGGTATACATTTTTTCGTTTATAATACAAGAAAAAAATAGTTATATTTTAATGGCTATCACAAGCTTTGAACTTAGATCGCCCGAGTGAGAGTCAACAAACACATCCACAGAACCATGCATTGGTTGAAATTTATGAAATTGCAAGGACATATTTCTATATACTTAGCATGATCCTGAACGTTTTTGGGGATATACCCTGCTCATTTATAGATTATTTACAAAATGACATTACTGTCAAAAATCGTTGGTCGGATAGTACTAATCCAAATTTGTTTGTACCTTCATGTAAATTAAGGGGAAAACCAACTTGCACAGAGTTCCTGAAATCAACTATTGTTTGTATTGTTATTCACAACAATCAGATTTGAGATACCTTGATATTCTTAGTAGAATTAATATTCCAACGTTCTACTCAGCTTAGCTTAAGTGAAAGATTTAAATTAAATTTTAGTTTATACAGGAATATTCATGTTTATAATACTGTTATTCTATTGGTCAATTATTATTGTATATTACCATTGCCATGGTTTTAATTCAAATTGTTCACTATGTAAATGTTACTATTTTTCATCCGTCTTAAACTTGAACTTGAACGAGACACATCGTTTTAATATTTGGTGTTAGCCTAAAAAGTCATCTGGTTAAATTAATTACAATCTGGTTACTAAAATAAACATCTGGTTATAAATTGATTATTATACTTTACAAACTGCAATAAATGAAAGAAACGTTACACTGACTATTTTATATTTATTATTATTAATTACCTTGTGTTTTAATTTCTAAAGAAGAACCTTGATGATATATATCTTACTGAGAAATATCAGTGGAGAACTTTACAATAGCTTGGAGTTGCTTATAATATAACATAATACATCAAACAATTACTGTTGTACATCTTGCGAACATTACTTCATCACACATACAATCTGAACAATACAGCAGATACTTGTCTAGTATCGGAGAACACTGTTGCCAGGTAAAGGACTTGTGACTTCAAGTCAGGGCGCGCGGCTAGTATCGGAGAACACTGTTGCCCAAGTAAAGGACTTGGGACTTCAAGTCAGGGCGCGCGGCTGAACTACATCAAGGGAGTATTCCGTACAAAACCCCAACAGTCGGCACCACCGTCCAAACTCCGGTGACAAGTGACAGATATATTAAAAAAATCCACATGATTTAATAGTTGGCAACCAACGTAGCCTAGTGGGTAACCTGTTCTATTCACTGAAACATAGTTTTTATATGGGCTGTGGTTTCAAGTATGCTGATATACTATATTTTTCAATAATTCATTTTCAATATTTATCTTATTTCATGTATATGTTATTACTAAGTCTTTACGAATGATAAATATACGTTTCATATTTGATAAAAACAGCTTTGTTTTCATATGTTGTAATATCAAAGACAGTGATGTGAATTAAAGGGGACTACTTCACAACGTTGTGCGACGGTACAGACCTTGACTTTTTTGCGTGTAACGTTGTGCAACCTCATCACATATAACATAACCTCCATTATGTAACGTCATCATTTATGGGTTTTTTATTTCATTATTTTCATTTTACATAATTTTGGTATAAACTTTTATATCGTGATATTATATAAATATAAACATGATAGATTTACATTTGACTGATACGATGAATGTTTATGTTCTTTCTCTAAAAATATTAAATAATATGGAGAATAGTTATCCGTTTTTATTCTGGGTAATACTCATTGACTAAGCCACTTTTGAGGACTTTGCTGCTCCATTAAAAGTATTCACTGGTAATTCAAATGTATCACTATATGCAAATACAGAACCAGCAAAACCCCTGTCAAATCACTCTTTTTCTGTCTAATGTTAAACCTAATACTGTAAATCCGGTATTATTCGCGATGGTTTAATTTTCGCTAATCATCATTTCGTGTGAATGAACTTTCCGAACATAAGGCATATGTGGAACAAATGAAAATAAGGTATGTGTCTTAAGAGACAATAATCTTCTCAATAAACTTGAAACTGTGAAAACCTATGTTTGAAAACAATGAAATCTATAGTGACAAGTTTCATACAACACCCTAACTAATACCTTTGTAAAACTATAAACTGGTACAATGCGTAAAATGCAAACATAAAACGTGTAGTATATTGAGTAATTAGAAATCATTAATGTTATAGCTCGGCTATTTAAACTTGAATCTGACCTTTATGTAAGAATATATTATAAGGTTCTTGATTTGAATATATCAATTTCCACGAGTTAATCGTGCAATATCGGTATTTTAGATTTGTGTTTGTATTACATCTCGAGCGTCTTCGTGATACTCCCCAACTATGAAAACATACAATCGGTGGTGTAAACTTAGGCAATATATCGACTGTTAAGTTATGCTAATCAAAAGGAAAGGCTCGTGTCAAATTAGCCAAGCTATACATCACATTTGTTACTTAGTTGATGTAGTTATACTAGAATTTATTTATTGTGGTAGTGAATTTTATCGCGATTTGAATATTCTGGGACCCTCGATGGTGAATTCATCAAATCACGAATGAAGTTGAAAACTGAAAATCTCGAAATGAAGCTCATGCGAATATAAAGTGATTTACAGTATTTCATATTAAACATACATATAGATTAAGAAGTATTAATTTTGTCCATACAGTTTAACTTAAGTATAAGTAGTGTTTATGTTACCAGGCTTACATATTTTACAATACTGCAATCTTTCATAAGTGCCTCAACATAATTTTATATTCATAAATATACAACAGGGTACAATACATGAAATACAAGTATACAAATATAATTAACCAAGTAATAGAACCTGATTGCAACCTCTTTATTGCAGCAATTATGCAAAAATTATATAAAATCCTGATATATCAAATCACTCAGTTATAATCACGAAAAGCTAACGTATGACCATTGACCTCCCCAGCTGTGACCTTGACCGTCCAGATAAAAACATGGGGGTGGTGCATGACAATCTCACTCATTGAGGTTAACATCTGGATTGTTATCAGGAAATTATTTGCTACATTATCGAGTGTGGAGATGATCAAACGATGCTAGACCAAATGCATTTTCAATGCAGTTTTTAACAAATGATATTACTTTGGTCGGGTATCAGTTAAAAATAGCTAAAGAAAGAGCAAAATCGGTAATTCAAAGCGTTCATACATGCGGGTTGTCCGCAAAAGTCGCGAACATTGGTTTCTACTATATTTCCTCCAACTATATAAGCAAATAAGAAAATGTGTAAAAAAGTTTTAAAGAAAATAACACCTCGCACCATTATTATAATCTGGAAAAAAACCTCACCTCACAGTGGTGTTAGGCATTCAAATTCTAATTAATCGTACCAAGAGATGTTCAATAGTAATACATAATACATGTCAAGGTTTACCTGAACTTAGCCATCACTATGATGAATGGAAAACCACAACAAGAGAAATTCATGTTATTTCATTGTTGACCTATTGAGTGATGATATTTGCATATGCCCAGTTGACACAATTTGTATGATGACTATTTTCAACGTCTTAACAAATTCCACTTGAAGGCCAGGTCCACGCATGCTGCCATGGGCCAGAGAAGGGGGGTGGAAGGGGAAGGGGGGGAAGGGGGGCATGGGATGGGGGTGGTGGTGGTAGGTGGTGGTGTTGTGTGGTGGTGGGATATTGGTGGTGGTGATGTCGGTGGTGGTGTGGTGGTGGTGTGGTGGTGGTGTTGGTGGTGGTGTGGTGGTGGTGTTGGTGGTGGTGTTGGTGGCGGTGGTAGTGTAGTGTAGTGTACAGTTGGCTGAATTTCTAATATGGCAACCCTATAAAATATAATTTCATCTAATATATTATAACAATAAACATTAAACTGTTTCATTAGCTCACTCTGTCACATAGTGACAAGGTGAGCTTTTGTGATCACTCTTTGTCCGTCCGCGTCTTTGTCCGTCCGTCAACAATTTGTTTGTGTGCACTCCAGAGGCAACAGTTTTATACCAATCTTCATGAAACTTGGCCAGAACGTTGTTCTCCATGCAATTTAGGCCAAGTTTGAAACCGGGTCATGTGGAATCAAAAACAAGGTCACTAGGTCAAATGTTAGAAAAACCCTGTGTTCACTCCAGTGGTCACTGTTTTGATCCAATCTTCATGAAACTTGGTCAAAGTGTTGCTCTCCATCAAATAATGGCCAGGTTTGAAACTGGGTCATGTGGGGTCAAAAACTAGGCCAATAGGTCAAATCTTAGAAAAACTTTGTGTTCACTTCACAGGGTACCGTTTTAATACACTCTTCTAGAAACTTGGTCAGAATGTTGTTCTACATAAAATCTAGGCCAAGTTCGAAACTGGGTTATGCGGGATAAAAAATCAGGTCACTACGTCAAATCTTAGAAAAACATTGTGTTCACTCCAGAGGTCACCATTTTTATTCAAACTTCATGAAACTTAGTCAGAATGTTGTTCTACATGACATCTAGGCCAAGTTTGAAAACAGGTAAATGTGGGGTCAAAAACTAGGTCACTAGGTCAAATCTTAAAAACCTTGTGTTTACTCCAGAGGTCAGTTTTGATCCAGTCTTCATGAAACTTGGTCAGAATGTTGTTCTCCATAAAATATAGGCCAGGTCCAAAACTGGGTTATGTAGGGTCAAAAACTAGGTTACTAGGTCAAATCTTAGAAAACCTTGTGTTCATTCCAGGGGTCAGAGTTTTGATCTAATCTTAATGAAATATGGTGAAGATGTAAGTTGTACTGATACCTAGACCAATGTGCAAAAGGTGAGCAACATAGGATACTTTGGGCCCTCTTGTTTGTTCATCTATCAATTTCCGGAAAGAAATTAAGTATTCATGTACAAAATCATCCATGTGAAACAATTTGTACAAAATGGTCCTCGAGCTCAGCTAAGAATAGTTTCGTACTTGGTGTGAATTTGTTCTCTTTTCAGAAAAACTTGAAATTTTGTGAGAATGAGCCATGTGGAACAGGCCCAGCAAGTCCGATGTATGCATACATTCAATAAATTTTTGATTGGCCACATGTATTTATTAACTTTTGTAATCATTCTTTGTCCTTCGTCCATCCGTCAACAATATGTTTGTGTACACTCTAGAGATAAAAGTGTTAATCCAATCTTCATGAAACTTCATGAATGTTGCTCTCCATGAAATCTAGGCTAAGTTCAAAACTAGGTCAAGTGAGGTCAAAAACAAGGTCACTTGGTCAAATCATAGAAAAACCTTGCATTCTCTCCAGATGTCACTGTTTTGATCTAATCTTCATGAAACTTGGTCAGAATGTTGTTATCCATGAAATATAAGTTAAGTTAAAAACTGGGTCATGTTGAGTCAAAAACTAGGTCACTAGGTCAAATCATAGAAAAAAACCTTGTGTTCACCCCAGAGGTCACAGCTTAGAGTTTATAGGTATCACTGGACGCGGTGAAGCATACAGAATTAACATACTATGGGGTCTCTAATATGAGATGTAACAAACCAGATGTGTCTTAAAGGTAGATCTCTTACAGGGGATGAGAGCTACCTTGCTTATACATACATTGTGCAACATTCCATGTTAAAGAAACTCATTGTAGGTTCTGTATATAGGTTTCACCTAATCCTCATAGAAAAACCTTGTGTTCACTCCAGAGGTCACAGAAATGATCCAATCTTCATGACACTTAGAATGTTGTTCTCAATAAAATCTAAGCCAAGTTCAAAACTGGGTCAGGTTTGGTCAGAAACTAGGTTAAATCTTAGAAAAACCTTGTGTTCACTTCAGAGGTCACCATTTTGATATAATTTAAATGAATCTTGGTCAGAATGTTGTCCTCTATGAAATCTAGGCCAAGATCAAAACTGGGTTATGCGGGGTCAAAAACTAGGTTACTAGGTAAAATCTTAAAAATAATCAAGAATCCGATGATGTCCAATTATATTGATAGGAGCCACATTTCTCGCAGTAATTTGAGCTAAATCCCGCATTATTATTGATATCGCATTTTTTCAAAAAGACGTATGACATACATTTCTGGATTTTGGTGCTGTACTTGTTATTCTGACGGCTTCATTGCTCTCAAATTTACTCATTTTGTTTATGCATAGGCGATTTGTTTCTTGAAATCGATAGATAAGTGCATGTTATGAAAATTACCTGAATTTTTAGAAATATTAATTGAATAGAATCTATATCCCTCAATATAATATTCCATTTGGTGGCCAATTAGAAATTCAGTCAAGTGTCGTGAAGTGTAGTGTAGCGTAGCATAGTATAGCGTAGTATAGCGTAGGTAGTTATAGAGGAGGAATGCAGATGCTGAGTTTCTCAGTGGTTCCTGGGAAGTAGAATAGGACCTCTTGTCTGTCTCCCCTGCATGTAGTAAGAGTCAACTTATTGAGAGAGCTGAAGCTATTGGGTAAATGCTCCCAGGGTGTCTCTTGCAATATGTATATGGAGCAGGGAATGAAGCATGCATGATGTTTCAATATGGTATGTCTGTATCACAGATGTTGTACAAAAGTGAGCCTTTTGGGTGTATCAAGTACAGGAAATGTATCATGCAAGCTACAAACAGAATGAACACATGTGCACAAGCTTAATCCACAAGGTGTTTCTCAGGATGAGGTGTGATATACAGGCAAAACCTACAATGAGTGTCTTTAACATGAGTTGTAACAAACCGGATGTGTCTAAAAGTTAGATCTCTTACAGGGGATGAGACCTACCTTGCTAACACATTCTATATATTGCATTGCATGTTAAAGACACTCATTGTAGGTTCTGTCTGTATATTACACCTCATCCTGAGAAACACCTTGTGGATTAAGCTTGTGCACATGTGTTCATTCTGTTTGTAGCTTGCATGATACATTTCCTGTACTAGATACACCCAAAAGACTCACCTTTGTACAACATCTGTGATACAGACATACCATGTTGAAACATCATGCATGCTTCATTCCCTGCTCCATATACACACTGTAACAGACACCCTGGGAGCATTTACCAAATAGCTTCAGCTCTCCCGTTAAGTTGATTCTTACGACATGCAGGGGAGACAGACAAGAGGTCCTATTCTACTTCCCAGGAACCACTGAGAAACTCAGCATCTGCATTCCTCCTCAGCAGTTGCTGATTCTTATCAATTGTTAGAATCGAGCAAACTCGTGCTGATTTAAATTTAGTCGGTACGTAGTTGCCTCCGTTTTAAAATCAAACGGAGCAAACTCATGCTGATTTAATTTTAGTCGGTATGGAGTAGTCTCCCTTCTGAAAAGCAAGTGAGCGAACTCTTGTTGACTTAAATTTAGTTGGTACGGATTTATTCCCTTTGTAAAAACCAAGGGAACAAACTCATGCTAACTTAAGTTTAGTCGGTACAGAGTTCCCTCCCCTGTGAAAATCAAACGGAGCAAACTCCTGTTGACTTAAAATTTAGTCGGTATTGAGTTGCTTCCCTTTGTAAAAACAAGGGAACACACTCATGCTGACTTAAATTTAGTCGGTACAGAGTTGCCACCCTTTATAAAAACAAGGGAGCGTACTCCGATTGGCTTAAATTTAGTCAGTACGGAGTTGCCTCCATTTTAAAATCAAACGGTGCAAACTCATGCTGATTTAAATTTAGTCAGTACGGAGTTGCCTCCGTTTTAAAATCAAACGGAGCAAACTCATTCTGATTTAAATTTAGTTGGTACGGAGTTGTCTCCCTTCTGAAAACCAAGTGAGCCAACTCTTGTTGACTTAAATTTAGTCGGTACGGATTTATTCCTTTGTAAAAACCAAGGGAACGAACTCATGCTAACTTAAGTTTAGTCGGTACAGAGTTCCCTCCCTTGTGAAAATCAAACGAAACAAACTCCTGTTGACTTAAAATTTAGTCGGTATTGAGTTGCTTCCTTTTGTAAAAACAAGGGATCACACTCATGCTGACTTAAATTTAGTTGGTACAGAGTTGCCACCCTTTATAAAAACAAGGGAGCGTACTCCTATTGGCTTAAATTTAGTCAGAATGGAGTTGCCTCCATTTTAAAATCAAACGGAGCAAACTCATGCTGATTTAAATTTAGTCAGTACGGAGTTGCCTCTGTTTTAAAATCAAACGGAGCAAACTCATGCTGATTTAAATTTAGTCGGTACGTAGTTGCCTCCGTTTTAAAATCAAACGGAGCAAACTCATGCTGATTTAATTTTAGTCGGTACGGAGTTGTCTCCCTTCTGAAAAGGAAGTGAGCGAACTATTGTAGACTTAAATTTAGTCGGTACGGATTTATTCCCTTTGTAAAAACCAAGGGAACGAACTCATGCTAACTTAAGTTTAGTCGGTACAGAGTTCCCTCCCTTGTGAAAATCAAACGAAACAAACTCCTGTTGACTTAAAATTTAGTCTGTATTGAGTTGCCTCCCTTTTCAAAAACAAGGGATCGCACTCATGCTGACTTAAATTTAGTCGGTACAGAGTTGCCACCCTTTATAAAAACAAGGGAGCATACTCCTATTGGCTTAAATTTAGTCAGAATGGAGTTGCCTCCGTTTTAAAATCAAACGGAGCAAACTCGTGCTGATTTAAATGTAGTCGGTACGGAGTTGCCTCCGTTACGTCAGTACAGAGTTGCCTCCGTTTTAAAATCAAACGGAGCAAACTCATGCTGATTTAAATTTAGTCAGTACAGATTTATTCCCATTGTTAAAACCAAGGGAACGAACTCGTGCTAACTTAAGTTTAGTCGGTACAGTGTTCCCTCCCTTGTGAAAATCAAACGAAACAAACTCCTGTTGACTTAAAATTTAGTCTGTGTTGAGTTGCTTCCCTTTGTAAAAACAAGGGAACGCACTCATGCTGACTTAAATTTAGTTGGTACAGAGTTGCCACCCTTTATAAAAACAAGGGAGCGTACTCCTATTGGCTTAAATTTAGTCAGAACGGATTTGCCTCCATTTAAAAATCAAACGGAGCAAACTCATGCTGATTTAAATTTAGTCGGTACGGAGTTGTCTCCCTTCTGATAACCAAGTGAGCGAACACTTGTTGACTTAAATTTAGTCGGTACGGATTTATTCCCTTTGTAAAAAACAAGGGAACGAACTCATGCTAACTTAAGTTTAGTCGGTACAGAGTTCCCTTTCTTGTGAAAATCAAACGGCGCAAACTCCTGTTGACTTTAAATTTAGTCTGTATTGCGTTGTTTCCCTTTGTAAGAACAAGGGATCGCACTCATGCTGACTTAAATTTAGTCGGTACAGAGTTGCCACCCTTTTGAGAAACCAAGTGAGCGAACTCTTGTTGACTTAAATTTAGTCGGTATTGAGTTGCTTCGCTTTGTAAAAACAAGGGAACGCACTCATGCTGACTTAAATTTAGTCGGTACAGAGTTGCCACCCATTATAAAAACATGGGAGCGTACTTCTATTGACTTAAATTCAGTCGGAACGAAGTTGCCTCTGTTTAAAATCAAACGGAGCAAACTCATTCTGATTTAAATTTAGTCAATACGGAGTTGTCTCCCTTCTGAAAACCAAGTGAGCGAACTCTTGTTGCCTTAAATTTAGTCAGAAGGGAGTTGCCTACATTTTAAAATCGAACAGAGCAAACTCGTGCTGATTTAAATTTAGCCGGTACGAAGTTGCCTCTGTTTTAAAATCAAACGGAGCAAACTCATGCTGATTTAAATTTAGTCGGTACGGAGTTGTCTGCCTTCTGAAAACCAAGTGAGCGAACTCTTGTTGGCTTAAATTTAGTCGGCACGGATTTATTCCCTTTGTAAAAACAAGGGAACAAACTCATGCTAACTTAAGTTTAGTCAGAACAGAGTTCCCTCCATTGTGAAAATCAAACAGAGCAAACTCCTGTTGACTTAAAATTTAGTCGGTATTGAGTTCCTTTCCTTTGTAAAAACAAGGGAACGCGCTCATGCTGACTTAAATTTAGTTGATACAGAGTTGCCACCCTTTATAGAAACAAGCGAGCGTACTCCTATTGACTAAAATTTAGTCGGAATGGAGTTGTCTCCGTTTTAAAATTAAACGGAGCAAACTTGTTCTGACTTAAATTTAGTCGGTACAGAGTTGTCTCCCTTCTGAGAAACCAAGTGAACGAACTCTTGTTGACTTAAATTTAGTCGGTACGGATTTATTCCCTTTGTAAAAAACAAGGGAACGAACTCATGCTTACATAAGTTTAGTCAGTACAGAGTTCCCTCCATTGTGAAAATCAAACGGCGCAAACTCCTGTTGACTTAAAATTTAGTCGGTATTGAGTTGCTTCGCTTTGTAAAAACAAGGGAACACACTCATGGTGACTTAAATTTAGTTGGTACAGAGTTGCCACCCTTTATAAAAACAAGGGAGCTTACTCCTATTGGCTTAAATTTAGTCAGAACGGATTTGCCTCCATTTAAAAATCAAACGGAGCAAACTCATGCTGATTTAAATTTAGTCGGTACGGAGTTGTCTCCCTTCTGATAACCAAGTGAGCGAACACTTGTTGACTTAAATTTAGTCGGTACGGATTTATTCCCTTTGTAAAAAACAAGGGAACGAACTCATGCTAACTTAAGTTTAGTCGGTACAGAGTTCCCTCCCTTGTGAAAATCAAACGGCGCAAACTCCTGTTGACTTTAAATTTAGTCTGTATTGCGTTGTTTCCCTTTGTAAGAACAAGGGATCGCACTCATGCTGACTTAAATTTAGTCGGTACAGAGTTGCCACCCTTTTGAGAAACCAAGTGAGCGAACTCTTGTTGACTTAAATTTAGTCGGTATTGAGTTGATTCGCTTTGTAAAAACAAGGGAACGCACTCATGCTGACTTAAATTTAGTCGGTACAGAGTTGCCACCCATTATAAAAACATGGGAGCGTACTTCTATTGACTTAAATTCAGTCGGAACGAAGTTGCCTCCGTTTTAAAATCAAACGGAGCAAACTCATTCTGATTTAAATTTAGTCAATACGGAGTTGTCTCCCTTCTGAAAACCAAGTGAGCGAACTCTTGTTGCCTTAAATTTAGTCAGAAGGGAGTTGCCTACATTTTAAAATCGAACAGAGCAAACTCGTGCTGATTTAAATTTAGCCGGTACGAAGTTGCCTCTGTTTTAAAATCAAACGGAGCAAACTCATGCTGATTTAAATTTAGTCGGTACGGAGTTGTCTGCCTTCTGAAAACCAAGTGAGCGAACTCTTGTTGGCTTAAATTTAGTCGGCACGGATTTATTCCCTTTGTAAAAACAAGGGAACAAACTCATGCTAACTTAAGTTTAGTCAGAACAGAGTTCCCTCCATTGTGAAAATCAAACAGAGCAAACTCCTGTTGACTTAAAATTTAGTCGGTATTGAGTTCCTTCCCTTTGTAAAAACAAGGGAACGCGCTCATGCTGACTTAAATTTAGTTGATACAGAGTTGCCACCCTTTATAGAAACAAGCGAGCGTACTCCTATTGACTAAAATTTAGTCGGAATGGAGTTGTCTCCGTTTTAAAATTAAACGGAGCAAACTCGTTCTGACTTAAATTTAGTCGGTACAGAGTTGTCTCCCTTCTGAGAAACCAAGTGAACGAACTCTTGTTGACTTAAATTTAGTCGGTACGGATTTATTCCCTTTGTAAAAAACAAGGGAACGAACTCATGCTTACATAAGTTTAGTCAGTACAGAGTTCCCTCCATTGTGAAAATCAAACGGCGCAAACTCCTGTTGACTTAAAATTTAGTCGGTATTGAGTTGCTTCGCTTTGTAAAAACAAGGGAACACACTCATGGTGACTTAAATTTAGTTGGTACAGAGTTGCCACCCTTTATAAAAACAAGGGAGCGTACTCCTATTGGCTTAAATTTAGTCAGAATGGAGTTGCCTCCATTTTAAAATCAAACGGAGCAAACTCGTGCTGATTTAAATTCAGTCAGTACGGAGTTGCCTCTGTTTTAAAATCAAACGGAGCAAACTCATGCTGATTTAAATGTAGTCGGTACGTAGTTGCCTCCGTTTTAAAATCAAACGGAGCAAACTCATGCTGATTTAATTTTAGTCGGTACGGAGTTGTCTCCCTTCTGAAAAGGAAGTGAGCGAACTATTGTTGACTTAAATTTAGTCGGTACGGATTTATTTCCTTTGTAAAAACCAAGGGAACGAACTCATGCAAACTTAAGTTTAGTCGGTACAGAGTTCCCTCTCTTGTGAAAATCAAACGAAACAAACTCCTGTTGACTTAAAATTTAGTCTGTATTGAGTTGCCTCCCTTTTCAAAAACAAGGGATCGCACTCATGCTGACTTAAATTTAGTCGGTACAGAGTTGCCACCCTTTATAAAAACAAGGGAGCATACTCCTATTGGCTTAAATTTAGTCAGAATGGAGTTGCCTCCGTTTTAAAATCAAACGGAGCAAACTCATGCTGATTTAAATGTAGTCGGTACGGAGTTGCCTCCGTTTTAATATCAAACGCAGCAAACTCGTGCTGATTTAAATTACGTCAGTACAGAGTTGCCTCTGTTTTAAAATCAAACGGAGCAAACTCATGCTGATTTAAATTTAGTCAGTACGGATTTATTCCCATTGTTAAAACCAAGGGAACGAACTCGTGCTAACTTAAGTTTAGTCGGTACAGTGTTCCCTCCCTTGTGAAAATCAAACGAAACAAACTCCTGTTGACTTAAAATTTAGTCTGTGTTGAGTTGCTTCCCTTTGTAAAAACAAGGGAACGCACTCATGCTGACTTAAATTTAGTTGGTACAGAGTTGCCACCCTTTATAAAAACAAGGGAGCGTACTCCTATTGGCTTAAATTTAGTCAGAACGGATTTGCCTCCATTTAAAAATCAAACGGAGCAAACTCATGCTGATTTAAATTTAGTCGGTACGGAGTTGTCTCCCTTCTGATAACCAAGTGAGCGAACACTTGTTGACTTAAATTTAGTCGGTACGGATTTATTCCCTTTGTAAAAAACAAGGGAACGAACTCATGCTAACTTAAGTTTAGTCGGTACAGAGTTCCCTCCCTTGTGAAAATCAAACGGCACAAACTCCTGTTGACTTTAAATTTAGTCTGTATTGCGTTGTTTCCCTTTGTAAGAACAAGGGATCGCACTCATGCTGACTTAAATTTAGTCGGTACAGAGTTGCCACCCTTTTGAGAAACCAAGTGAGCGAACTCTTGTTGACTTAAATTTAGTCGGTATTGAGTTGCTTCGCTTTGTAAAAACAAGGGAACGCACTCATGCTGACTTAAATTTAGTCGGTGCAGAGTTGCCACCCATTATAAAAACATGGGAGCGTACTTCTATTGACTTAAATTCAGTCGGAACGAAGTTGCCTCCGTTTTAAAATCAAACGGAGCAAACTCATTCTGATTTAAATTTAGTCAATACGGAGTTGTCTCCCTTCTGAAAACCAAGTGAGCGAACTCTTGTTGCCTTAAATTTAGTCAGAAGGGAGTTGCCTACATTTTAAAATCGAACAGAGCAAACTCGTGCTGATTTAAATTTAGCCGGTACGAAGTTGCCTCTGTTTTAAAATCAAACGGAGCAAACTCATGCTGATTTAAATTTAGTCGGTACGGAGTTGTCTGCCTTCTGAAAACCAAGTGAGCGAACTCTTGTTGGCTTAAATTTAGTCGGCACGGATTTATTCCCTTTGTAAAAACAAGGGAACAAACTCATGCTAACTTAAGTTTAGTCAGAACAGAGTTCCCTCCATTGTGAAAATCAAACAGAGCAAACTCCTGTTGACTTAAAATTTAGTCGGTATTGAGTTCCTTCCCTTTGTAAAAACAAGGGAACGCGCTCATGCTGACTTAAATTTAGTTGATACAGAGTTGCCACCCTTTATAGAAACAAGCGAGCGTACTCCTATTGACTAAAATTTAGTCGGAATGGAGTTGTCTCCGTTTTAAAATTAAACGGAGCAAACTCGTTCTGACTTAAATTTAGTCGGTACAGAGTTGTCTCCCTTCTGAGAAACCAAGTGAACGAACTCTTGTTGACTTAAATTTAGTCGGTACGGATTAATTCCCTTTGTAAAAAACAAGGGAACGAACTCATGCTTACATAAGTTTAGTCAGTACAGAGTTCCCTCCATTGTGAAAATCAAACGGCGCAAACTCCTGTTGACTTAAAATTTAGTCGGTATTGAGTATCTTCGCTTTGTAAAAACAAGGGAACACACTCATGGTGACTTAAATTTAGTTGGTACAGAGTTGCCACCCTTTATAAAAACAAGGGAGCGTACTCCTATTGGCTTAAATTTAGTCAGAATGGAGTTGCCTCCATTTTAAAATCAAACGGAGCAAACTCGTGCTGATTTAAATTTAGTCAGTACGGAGTTGCCTCTGTTTTAAAATCAAACGGAGCAAACTCATGCTGATTTAAATGTAGTCGGTACGTAGTTGCCTCCGTTTTAAAATCAAACGGAGCAAACTCATGCTGATTTAATTTTAGTCGGTACGGAGTTGTCTCCCTTCTGAAAAGGAAGTGAGCGAACTATTGTTGACTAAAATTTAGTCGGTACGGATTTATTCCCTTTGTAAAAACCAAGGGAACGAACTCATGCAAACTTAAGTTTAGTCGGTACAGAGTTCCCTCCCTTGTGAAAATCAAACGAAACAAACTCCTGTTGACTTAAAATTTAGTCTGTATTGAGTTGCCTCCCTTTTCAAAAACAAGGGATCGCACTCATGCTGACTTAAATTTAGTCGGTACAGAGTTGCCACCCTTTATAAAAACAAGGGAGCATACTCCTATTGGCTTAAATTTAGTCAGAATGGAGTTGCCTCCGTTTTAAAATCAAACGGAGCAAACTCATGCTGATTTAAATGTAGTCGGTACGGAGTTGCCTCCGTTTTAATATCAAACGCAGCAAACTCGTGCTGATTTAAATTACGTCAGTACAGAGTTGCCTCCGTTTTAAAATCAAACGGAGCAAACTCATGCTGATTTAAATTTAGTCAGTACGGATTTATTCCCATTGTTAAAACCAAGGGAACGAACTCGTGCTAACTTAAGTTTAGTCGGTACAGTGTTCCCTCCCTTGTGAAAATCAAACGAAACAAACTCCTGTTGACTTAAAATTTAGTCTGTGTTGAGTTGCTTCCCTTTGTAAAAACAAGGGAACGCACTCATGCTGACTTAAATTTAGTTGGTACAGAGTTGCCACCCTTTATAAAAACAAGGGAGCGTACTCCTATTGGCTTAAATTTAGTCAGAACGGATTTGCCTCCATTTAAAAATCAAACGGAGCAAACTCATGCTGATTTAAATTTAGTCGGTACGGAGTTGTCTCCCTTCTGATAACCAAGTGAGCGAACACTTGTTGACTTAAATTTAGTCGGTACGGATTTATTCCCTTTGTAAAAAACAAGGGAACGAACTCATGCTCACTTAAGTTTAGTCGGTACAGAGTTCCCTCCCTTGTGAAAATCAAACGGCGCAAACTCCGGTTGACTTTAAATTTAGTCTGTATTGCGTTGTTTCCCTTTGTAAGAACAAGGGATCGCACTCATGCTGACTTAAATTTAGTCGGTACAGAGTTGCCACCCTTTTGAGAAACCAAGTGAGCGAACTCTTGTTGACTTAAATTTAGTCGGTATTGAGTTGCTTCGCTTTGTAAAAACAAGGGAACGCACTCATGCTGACTTAAATTTAGTCGGTACAGAGTTGCCACCCATTATAAAAACATGGGAGCGTACTTCTATTGACTTAAATTCAGTCGGAACGAAGTTGCCTCCGTTTTAAAATCAAACGGAGCAAACTCATTCTGATTTAAATTTAGTCAATACGGAGTTGTCTCCCTTCTGAAAACCAAGTGAGCGAACTCTTGTTGCCTTAAATTTAGTCAGAAGGGAGTTGCCTACATTTTAAAATCGAACAGAGCAAACTCGTGCTGATTTAAATTTAGCCGGTACGAAGTTGCCTCTGTTTTAAAATCAAACGGAGCAAACTCATGCTGATTTAAATTTAGTCGGTACGGAGTTGTCTGCCTTCTGAAAACCAAGTGAGCGAACTCTTGTTGGCTTATATTTAGTCGGCACGGATTTATTCCCTTTGTAAAAACAAGGGAACAAACTCATGCTAACTTAAGTTTAGTCAGAACAGAGTTCCCTCCATTGTGAAAATCAAACAGAGCAAACTCCTGTTGACTTAAAATTTAGTCGGTATTGAATTCCTTCCCTTTGTAAAAACAAGGAAACGCGCTCATGCTGACTTAAATTTAGTTGATACAGAGTTGCCACCCTTTATAGAAACAAGCGAGCGTACTCCTATTGACTAAAATTTAGTCGGAATGGAGTTATCTCCGTTTTAAAATTAAACGGAGCAAACTCATTCTGACTTAAATTTAGTCGGTACAGAGTTGTCTCCCTTCTGAGAAACCAAGTGAACGAACTCTTGTTGACTTAAATTTAGTCGGTACGGATTTATTCCCTTTGTAAAAAACAAGGGAACGAACTCATGCTTACATAAGTTTAGTCAGTACAGAGTTCCCTCCATTGTGAAAATCAAACGGCGCAAACTCCTGTTGACTTAAAATTTAGTCGGTATTGAGTTGCTTCGCTTTGTAAAAACAAGGGAACACACTCATGGTGACTTAAATTTAGTTGGTACAGAGTTGCCACCCTTTATAAAAACAAGGGAGCGTACTCCTATTGGCTTAAATTTAGTCAGAATGGAGTTGCCTCCATTTTAAAATCAAACGGAGCAAACTCGTGCTGATTTAAATTTAGTCAGTACGGAGTTGCCTCTGTTTTAAAATCAAACGGAGCAAACTCATGCTGATTTAAATGTAGTCGGTACGTAGTTGCCTCTGTTTTAAAATCAAACGGAGCAAACTCATGCTGATTTAATTTTAGTCGGTACGGAGTTGTCTCCCTTCTGAAAAGGAAGTGAGCGAACTATTGTTGACTTAAATTTAGTCGGTACGGATTTATTCCCTTTGTAAAAACCAAGGGAACGAACTCATGCAAACTTTAGTTTAGTCGGTACAGAGTTCCCTCCCTTGTGAAAATCAAACGAAACAAACTCCTGTTGACTTAAAATTTAGTCTGTATTGAGTTGCCTCCCTTTTCAAAAACAAGGGATCGCACTCATGCTGACTTAAATTTAGTCGGTACAGAGTTGCCACCCTTTATAAAAACAAAAGAGCATACTCCTATTGGCTTAAATTTAGTCAGAATGGAGTTGCCTCCGTTTTAAAATCAAACGGAGCAAACTCGTGCTGATTTAAATTTAGTCAGTACGGAGTTGCCTGCGTTTTAAAATCAAACGAAGCAAACTCATGCTGATTTAAATTTAGTCGGTACGGATTGATTCCCTTTGTTAAAACCAAGGGAACGAACTCATGCTAACTTAAGTTTAGTCGGTACAGTGTTCCCTCCCTTGTGAAAATCAAACGAAACAAACTCCTGTTGACTTAAAATTTAGTCTGTGTTGAGTTGCTTCCCTTTGTAAAAACAAACGAACGCACTCATGCTGACTTAAATTTAGTTGGTACAGAGTTGCCACCCTTTATAAAAACAAGGGAGCGTACTCCTATTGGCTTAAATTTAGTCAGAAGGGATTTGCCTCCATTTAAAAATCAAACGAAGCAAACTCATGCTGATTTAAATTAAGTCGGTACGGAGTTGTCTCCCTTCTGATAACCAAGTGAGCGAACACTTGTTGACTTAAATTTAGTCGGTACGGATTTATTCCCTTTGTAAAAAACAAGGGAACGAACTCATGCTAACTTAAGTTTAGTCGGTACAGAGTTCCCTCCCTTGTGAAAATCAAACGGCGCAAACTCATGCTGATTTAAATTTAGTCGGTACGGAGTTGTCTGCCTTCTGAAAACCAAGTGAGCGAACTCTTGTTGGCTTAAATTTAGTCGACACGGATTTATTGCCTTTGTAAACAACAAGGGAATGAACTCATGCTAACTTAAGTTTAGTCAGAACAGAGTTCCCTCCATTGTGAAAATCGAACAGAGCAAACTCCTGTCGACTTAAAATTTAGTCGGTATTGAGTTCCTTCCCTTTGTAAAAACAAGGGAACACGCTCATGCTGACTTAAATTTAGTCAGTACAGAGTTGCCACCCATTATAAAAACATGGGAGCGGACTCCTATTGACTTAAATTCAGTCAGAACAGAGTTGCCTCCGTTTTAAAATCTATCAGAGCAAACTCATGCTGATTTAAATTTAGTCGGTACAGAGTTGTCTCCCTTCTGAAAAACCAAGTGAGCGAACTTTTGTTGACTTAAATTTAGTCCGTATTGAGTTGCCTCCCTTTGTAAAAAACAAGGGAACGCACTTATGCTGACTTAAATTTAGTTGGTACAGAGTTGCCACCCTTTATAGAAACAAGGGAGCGTACTCCTATTGACTTAAATTTAGTCGGAACGGAGTTGCCTCCGTTTTAAAATCAAAGGGAGCAAACTGGTGCTGATTTAAATTTAGTCGGTACGGAGTTGTCTCCCTTCTGATAACCAAGTGAGCGAACACTTGTTGACTTAAATTTAGTCGGTACGGATTTATTCCCTTTGTAAAAAACAAGGGAACAACTCATGCTAACTTAAGTTTAGTCGGTACAGAGTTCCCTCCCCTGTGAAAATCAAACGGAGCAAACTCCTGTTGACTTAAAATTTAGTCGGTATTGAGTTGCTTCCCTTTGTAAAAACAAGGGATCGCACTCATGCTGACTTAAATTTAGTTGATACAGAGTTGCCACCCTTTATAAAAACAAGGGAGCGTACTCCTGTTGGCTTAAATTTAGTCAGAATGGAGTTGCCTCCATTTTAAAATCAAACGGAGCAAACTCGTGCTGACTTAAATTTAGTTGGTACGGAGTTGCCTCCGTTTTAAAATCAAACGGAGCAAACTCATGCTGATTTAAATTTAGTCGGTACGTAGTTGCCTCCGTTTTAAAATCAAACGGAGCAAACTCATGCTGATTTAATTTTAGTCAGTACGGAGTTGTCTCCCTTCTGAAAAGCAAGTGAGCGAACTATTGTTGACTTAAATTTAGTCGGTACGGATTTATTCCCTTTGTAAAAACCAAGGGAACGAACTCATGCTAACTTAAGTTTAGTCGGTACAGAGTTCCCTCCCTTGTGAAAATCAAACAGAGCAAACTCCTGTTGACTTAAAATTTAGTCTGTATTGAGTTGCCTCCCTTTTCAAAAACAAGGGATCGCACTCATGCTGACTTAAATTTAGTCGGTACAGAGTTGCCACCCTTTATAAAAACAAGGGAGCATACTCCTATTGGCTTAAATTTAGTCAGAATGGAGTTGCCTCCGTTTTAAAATCAAACGGAGCAAACTCGTGCTGATTTAAATGTAGTCGGTACGGAGTTGCCTCCGTTTTAATATCAAACGGAGCAAACTCGTGCTGATTTAAATTTAGTCAGTACGGAGTTGCCTCCGTTTTAAAATCAAACGGAGCAAACTCATGCTGATTTAAATTTAGTCTGTACGGATTTATTCCCTTTGTTAAAACCAAGGGAACGAACTCGTGCTAACTTAAGTTTAGTCGGTACAGTGTTCCCTCCCTTGTGAAAATCAAACGAAACAAACTCCTGTTGACTTAAAATTTAGTCTGTGTTGAGTTGCTTCCCTTTGTAAAAACAAAGGAACGCACTCATGCTGACTTAAATTTAGTTGGTACAGAGTTGCCACTCTTTATAAAAACAAGGGAGCGTACTCCTATTGGCTTAAATTTAGTCAGAACGGATTTGCCTCCATTTAAAAATCAAACGGAGCAAACTCATGCTGATTTAAATTAAGTCGGTACGGAGTTGTCTCCCTTCTGATAACCAAGTGAGCGAACACTTGTTGACTTAAATTTAGTCGGTACGGATTTATTCCCTTTGTAAAAAACAAGGGAACGAACTCATGCTAACTTAAGTTTAGTCGGTACAGAGTTCCCTCCCTTGTGAAAATCAAACGGCGCAAACTCCTGTTGACTTTGAATTTAGTCGGTATTGCGTTGTTTCCCTTTGTAAGAACAAGGGATCGCACTCATGCTGACTTAAATTTAGTCGGTACAGAGTTGCCACCCTTCTGAGAAACCAAGTGAGCGAACTCTTGTTGACTTAAATTTAGTCGGTATTGAGTTGCTTCGCTTTGTAAAAACAAGGGAACGCACTCATGCTGACTTAAATTTAGTCGGTACAGAGTTGCCACCCATTATAAAAACATGGGAGCGTACTTTTTTTGACTTAAATTCAGTTGGAACGGAGTTGCCTCCGTTTTAAAATCAAACGGAGCAAACTCATTCTGATTTAAATTTAGTCAATACGGAGTTGTCTCCCTTCTGAAAACCAAGTGAGCGAACTCTTGTTGACTTAAATTTAGTCGGTATTGAGTTGCTTCGCTTTGTAAAAACAAGGGAACGCACTCATGCTGACTTAAATTGAGTCGGTACAGAGTTGCCACCCATTATAAAAACATGGGAGCGTACTTCTATTGACTTAAATTCAGTCTGAACGGAGTTGCCTCCATTTTAAAATCAAACGAAGCAAACTCATTCTGATATAAAATTAAGTCAATACGGAGTTGTCTCCCTTCTGAAAACCAAGTGAGCAAACTCTTGTTGCCTTAAATTTAGTCAGAATGGAGTTGCCTACATTTTAAAATCGAACAGAGCACACTCGTGCTGATTTAAATTTAGCCGGTATGGATTTGCCTCTGTTTTAAAATCAAACGGAGCAAACTCATGCTGATTTAAATCTAGTCGGTACGGAGTTGTCTGCCTTCTGAAAACCAAGTGAGCGAACTTTTGTTGGCTTAAATTTAGTCGGCACGGATTAATTCCCTTTGTAAAAAACAAGGGAACGAACTCATGCTAACTTAAGTTTAGTCAGAACAGAGTTCCCTCCATTGTGAAAATCGAACAGAGCAAACTCCTGTTGACTTAAAATTCAGTCGGTATTGAGTTCCTTCCCTTTGTAAAAACAAGGGAACGCGCTCATGCTGACTTAAATTTGGTTGATACAGAGTTGCCACCCTTTATAGAAACAAGCGAGCGTACTCCTATTGACTAAAATTTAGTCGGAATGGAGTTGTCTCCGTTTTAAAATCAAACGGAGCAAACTCATTCTCATTTAAATTTAGTCGGTACAGAGTTGTCTCCCTTCTGAGAAACCAAGTGAACAAACTCTTGTTGACTTAAATTTAGTCGGTACGGATTTTTCCCTTTGTAAAAAACAAGGGAACGAACTGATGCTAACATAAGTTTAGTCAGTACAGAGTTCCCTCCATTGTGAAAATCAAACGGTGCAAACTCCTGTTGACTTAAAATTTAGCCGGTATTGAGTTGCTTCGCTTTGTAAAAACAAGGGAACGCACTCATGCTGACTTAAATTTAGTCAGTACAGAGTTGCCACCCATTATAAAAACATGGGAGCGGACTCCTATTGACTTAAATTCAGTCAGAACAGAGTTGCCTCCGTTTTAAAATCTAACAGAGCAAACTCATGCTGATTTAAATTTAGTCGGTACAGAGTTGTCTCCCTTCTGAAAAACCAAGTGAGCGAACTCTTGTTGACTTAAATTTAGTCGGTATCGAGTTGCCTCCCTTTGTAAAAAACAAGGGAACACACTCATGCTGACATAAATTTAGTTGGTACAGAATTGCCACCCTTTATAGAAACAAGGGAGCGTACTCCTATTGACTTAAATTTAGTCGGAACGGAGTTGCCTCCGTTTTAAAATCAAAGGGAGCAAACTGGTGCTGATTTAAATTTAGTCGGTACGGAGTTGTCTCCTTTCTGATAACCAAGTGAGCGAACACTTGTTGACTTAAATTTAGTCGTTACGGATTTATTCCCTTTGTAAAAAACAAGGGACCGAACTCATGCTAACTTAAGTTTAGTCGGTACAGAATTCCCTCCCTTGTGAAAATCAAACGGCGCAAACTCCTGTTGACTTTAAATTTAGTCGGTATTGCGTTGTTTCCCTTTGTAAGAACAAGGGAACGCACTCATGCTGACTTAAATTTAGTCGGTACAGAGTTGCCACCCACTATAAAAACATGGGAGCGTACTCCTATTGACTTAAATTTAGTCAGAACAGAGTTGCCTCCGTTTTAAAATCAAACAGAGCAAACTCATGCTGATTTAAATTTAGTCGGTACAGAGTTGTCTCCCTTCTGAGAAACCAAGTGAGCAAACTCTTGTTGACTTAAATTTAGTCGGTATTGAGTTGCCTCCCGTTGTAAAAACAAGGGAACGCACCCATGTTCACTTAAATTTAGTTGGTACAGAGTTGCCACCCTTTATAGAAACAAGGGAGCGTACTCCTATTGACTTAAATTTAGTCAGAACGGAGTTGCCTCCGTTTTAAAATCAAACGGAGCAAACTCATTCTGATTTAAATTAAGTCAATACGGAGTTGATTCCCTTCTGAAAACCAAGCGAGCGAACTGTTGTTGGCTTAAATTTAGTCAGAACGGAGTTGCCTCCATTTTAAAATCGAACGGAGCAAACTCGTGCTGATTTAAATTTAGTCGGTACGGAGTTGCCTCCGTTTTAAAATCAAACAGAGCAAACTCATGCTGATTTAAATTTAGTCGGTATGGAGTTTTCTCCCTTCTGAAAACCAAGTGAGCGAACACTTGTTGACTTAAATTTAGTCAATACGGATATATTCCCTTTGCAAAAAACAAGGGAACAAACTCATGCTAACTTAAGTTTAGTCAGAACAGAGTTCCCTCTCTTGTGAAAATCAAACGGAGCAAACTCCTGTTGACTTAAAATTTAGTCGGCATTGAGTTGCTTCCCTTTGTAAAAACAAGGGAATGCACCCATGCTGACTTAAATTTTGTTGGTACAGAGTTGCCACCCTTTATAGAAACAAGGGAGCGTACTCCTATTGACTTAAATTTAGTCGGAATGGAGTTGCCTCCGTTTTAAAATCAAACAGAGCAAACTCATTCTGATTTAAAGTTAATCAATATGGAGTTGTCTCCCTTCTGAAAACCAAGTGAGCGAACTCTTGTTGCCTTAAATTTAGTCAGAACGGAGTTGCCTTCATTTTAAAATCGAACGGAGCAATCTCGTGCTGATTTAAATTTAGTCGGTATTGAGTTGCCTCCGTTTTAATATCAAACGGCGCAAACTCCTGTTGACTTAAAATTTAGTCGGTATTGCGTTGTTTCCCTTTGTAAAAACAAGGGAACGCACTCATGCTGACTTAAATTTAGTCGGTACAGAGTTGCCACCCACTATAAAAACATGGGAGTGTACTCCTATTGACTTAAATTTAGTCAGAACAAAGTTGCCTCCGTTTTAAAATCAAACAGAGCAAACTCATGCTGATTTAAATTTAGTCGGTACAGAGTTGTCTCCCTTCTGAGAAACCAAGTGAGCGAACTCTTGTTGACTTAAATTTAGTCGGTATTGAGTTGCTTCGCTTTGTAAAAACAAGGGAACGCACTCATGCTGACTTAAATTTAGTCGGTACAGAGTTGCCACCCATTATAAAAACATAGGAGCGGACTCCTATTGACTTAAATTTAGTCAGAACAGAGTTGCCTCCGTTTTAAAATCTAACAGTGCAAACTCATGCCGATTTAAATTTAGTCGGTACAGAGTTGTCTCCCTTCTGAAAAACCAAGTGAGCAAACTCTTGTTGACTTAAATTTAGTCGGTATTGAGTTGCCTCCCGTTGTAAAAACAAGGGAACGCACCCATGCTGACTTAAATTTAGTTGGTACAGAGTTGCCACCCTTTATAGAAACAAGGCAACGTACTCCTATTGACTTAAATTTAGTCGGAACGGATTTGCCTCCGTTTTAAAATCAAACGGAGCAAACTCATTCTGATTTAAATTTAGTCAATACGGAGTTGTTTCCCTTCTGAAAACCAAGCGAGCAAACTCTTGTTGGCTTAAATTTAGTCAGAACGGAGTTGCCTCCATTTTAAAATCGAACTGAGCAATCTCGTGCTGATTTAAATTTAGTCGGTATTGAGTTGCCTCCGTTTTAAAATCAAACGGAGCAAACTCATGCTGATTTAAAGTTAGTCAATACGGAGTTGTTTCCCTTCTGAAAACCAAGCGAGCAAACTCTTGTTGGCTTAAATTTAGTCAGAACGGAGTTGCCTCCATTTTAAAATCGAACTGAGCAAACTCGTGCTGATTTAAATTAAGTCGGTACGGAGTTGCCTCCGTTTTAAAATCAAACGGAGCAAACTCATGCTGATTTAAATTTAGTCGGTACGGAGTTTTCTCCCTTCTGAAAACCAAGTAATCGAACACTTGTTGACTTAAATTTAGTCGATACGGATATATTCCCTTTGTAAAAAACAAGGGAACAAACTCATGCTAACTTAAGTTTAGTCAGAACAGAGTTCCCTCCCTTGTGAAAATCAAACGGAGCAAACTCCTGTTGACTTAAAATTTAGTCGGTATTGAGTTGCTTCCCTTTGTAAAAACAAGGGAACGCACCCATACTGACTTAAATTTAGTTGGTACAGAGTTGCCACCCTTTATAGAAACAAGGGAGCGTACTCCTATTTACTTAAATTTAGTCGGAACTGAGTTGCCTCTGTTTTAAAATCAAACAGAGCAAACTCATTCTGATTTAAATTTAATCAATACGGAGTTGTCTCCCTTCTAAAAACCAAGTGAGCGAACTCTTGTTGCCCTAAATTTAGTCAGAACGGAGTCGCCTCCATTTTAAAATCGAACGGAGCAATCTCGTGCTGATTTAAATTTAGTCGGTATTGAGTTGCCTCCGTTTTAAAATCAAACGGAGCAAACTCATGCTGATTTAAAGTTAGTCGGTACGGAGTTGTCTCCCTTCTGAATACCAAGTGAGCGAACACTTGTTGACTTAAATTTAGTCGGTACGGATTTATTCCCTTTGTAAAAAACAAGGGAACGAACTCATGCTAACTTAAGTTTAGTCGGTACAGAGTGCCCTCCCTTGTGAAAATCAAACGGCGCAAACTCCTGTTGACTTAAAATTTAGTCAGTATTGTGTTGCTTCCCTTTGTAAAAACAAGGGAACGCACTCATGCTGACCTAAATTTAGTCGGTAGAGAGTTGCCACCCATTATAAAAACAAGGGAGCGTTCTCCTGGTACGGATTTTTTTCTCTTTGTAAAAAATAAGGGAACAAACTCATGCTGACTTAAATTTAGTCGGTACAGAGTTACCTTCTGTTTGAAAATGAAACGGAGTTAACTCGTGCCGAATTAAATTAAGTCGGTATTGAGTTGCATCCCTTTGTAAAAACAAGGGAGAGTACTCCTGTTGACTTAAATTTAGTCACTATGGAGTTCCCTCCCTTTTTAAAATCAAACGGAGCAAACTAATGCCGATTTAAATATAGTTGGTACGGAGTTACCTCAAGTGATCAAGTTAAAACAGCCTTCAACTGTGCAAATGCTTCAAATCTTGATCAAGTATGCGTTTTGTTACATGTGCAGTAATATAAGTATGTGTTTTGTTACATGTGCCGTAATATTATGAATAAAAGGTTCATAGTATCATATTTTATAGTGATTTCTTTGATTATTGAGCGAATTATTTGACAACCACACGATTGCTGATGGTCATTTATTCGGACATAAGTTAAGGGATATTTGCCTTGATTGTTCAACACTTTACTATATAGTACACCACATTGACTGATTGAGTGCTTACAGGGAAATAATCTTTATCTGTATCGATTTCAGGTTGATCGTGTGACAGAGAGCAAAAACTTGATGCTGAGAATACCCCTCGACATGGAATGGCTATCTCATACCATGCCCTTGATAACTGGAACCATTGATGTCAAAGTCAAACCAAGATAACGCTATACAGTTAACACAGCAGTATGTGGGATACAACTTGGAGACAGCAAGCATATCTAACTGGACAACACCACCTGCCCGGGATTATTGTTGTGACTTGTGACAAATATTTACCCTGTGATTGACTTAACTCATGTGTTAGATAAGATGTAGTTGCTCTTTATATTAAAACAAGATGTTTAATATTAACTATTTATTAGATCTGCACAGAACAGATTGCTGATCACATGACTTATGAATACCAGCAATAGACCAGTTGTGGCTTTGTTAGCACTCAAATGATGGATTTTAAGCGATTATATATCGATGGCTTAGTAGGAGAAGGTCGTAACTACTACTTACAACCTTTAAGACGCATACATATTTCAAATCTGCATCATAAGGCGCTTCTTATGAGTTTTTCATGAAAATCAGAACTTGTCATGTTGACCAAAAGAAGGTTCTTAAAGCTTATTTTACCATAAGTAAAGAGTGCATTTCAGAAAGTATTTTCTTGTTTTCTCAAAATATTGATTCTGTAGTTACCACCTTCTCATTCTAAGCCATCGATATAGTCAATGTGCTAGTGATTTGGCAGTTATTGTAACCTTTAATAATGTTTTTATAATTGCATGCTCTTTTCCAAAAGGATTTGGAATCAATTATATCTGGAACACACACCATCCTCTTATTAGTTATTACGCAGATGTATTGAATGCTCATGAAATTACTGCTCCAAGAATGTGTACACATAAATGCCCAGGTCCACTTAGGAAATATATATACAACTTCTCCACATGCGGAGGAAAACCAGCATTGTCAACTTTTCCTGTATTGGAATAAACCTGCTGCTACCATAAATCAAACCTGGATTTCAAGGTTACAAATCCAGTGCATTAACCACATCAGCTGCTCATACATGGCATATAATACTGTATTCATATAACAAATACTGTAATGAAACCTCACTAATAAAACCACCTTTGATTATTTGAAAATGTTATAATATTATGTTCGCTTTCATAAAAACTTATTATATTTGAAAATGCTATAACCAGTTGGTTATAATATTAAGGCTAAATAAAGAGCGCTATTTAAATCACGGGAATGATTTGAAAATGTAGTCTTAATTTTATAGTGGTCTCTAAGTGAAGTTTTACTGTTTGTTTAAAGGTAAGACACTTGTTAATGCATAGGAATCAGCTTTTTATTAAAAAACATACATCACATGGTAATAATTTCTGGCATAAACATCTGTATGGCAGATGCATATATACTGTATAGTTGGTATATTTCACGGTGTCCAATTTTCGCGTTATTGGATCCTTTTGAATTTGCGGTGTCTGGGTTTTGCGCAAACGGCCTTGATCGCAAAAATAAAACCTTGTTTGAATTAATGAAATATGATAGAGCCTCTAATGTAAGTTTCACAATGTAAGTACGTAAAAATAAAATGGAAATTAAGTTTAATTGTATATGCAATACTGCATGAAAACCGGTCATAAAGACGAATTGTTCATTAAGATTTGATTTAAAAATTGCGAAGATACATGTATGTACACTTTTAAAAGTCCAATATTTCTAACCATAATAAAAAATTAAACAATATTACAGTCCATCCAAATTTGATGATTTTTAAACATTTTGCAAGTTACCATAAACTTACATAAGAAGAATATGTATTCACAAACAAATAATTAATTCGGCAAACATTTACACGTTCCGCAAACAAAACTGTTGTTACAATTGAACAAGTTTGATACACCTGCTTTTATATACAATTCGCACCTTATAATAATGAAAATACACTATATTAATTTGCATGCATATAGATGTAAACACTTTATTTACAAATATCTAATTTTGAATACTATTTCATACATGTCGCAGTCTTTTTATTATTTTACTGAACCGACACAACACGTTGATTTGTACATCTTGCAAAGCAATTGGGTCAACCTTGGGTTATTTCTTTTCGCTAATTGACTTTAATGACGAAGTGCCTCCCTTGGTAATCAAAGTACTGAAAGTAGTACTAATGGAAGGCGATAATCCAGTTAAAGGGTAACAAACAGTTGTCTTAAGGGACTGAAATGAAAATTATCAATCAGTATTAAAGTATATAAACCTCCAAATGAAAGACAGGTGTATAGAGAAATGAACAAGAATCGCCAACAGGTGCTGGACGCCTGAGTATTATGGCATTTGAAAGTCAATTGTAGTGCCGATAGTATCTGACTTTATGGGTTTTTTTGCCGAATATTGTAGTCATGAAATATAAGAATAGCATCCCTACTGTGCATAGCCCTCATAATATCTAAGTTCAACTGTATGTCTTTGCAGTTGCCACTACCAAATTATTCGACATCAAGTCTTTCATCTAAGTGATAAGGTTGAAAGTGGACAAATAATTGTTGAGAAATTGTTAGAAGTTTACTATAATTATATTCTATATAACAGACAGGCAGGCAATTGCTATATGCCAGTATTGACATGTGACTGGGTCATGATTTGAGCAATCCTGGTACAGCTCTACTAGACATTGCTACATAGTAAATACCAAAGCTCTCATTTGAGCAATTTTGGCAAAGGTCCACTGGACAGTGCTAAGCGCTAAGTATTTAAGATCTTCGCCTTGTGGTTACTAAGATTTAACAAAAAAAATAGACAGAGCATCGCCAAGCCTGAGCAATATAGGCACGAATGTTTAATTAGATACTGTAACAAGAGCTGTCACCAAACAGCGTTGTCCACTATTCTGATATCCTTTGATAGTGCAAAATTGATGTCTGTTTTCTAAGTCAAAAGTAGCATAATTTGGTCGAAATGGTTGAAAGAGTTACTTCTTCTTGGATATAGGTTGGGGTCATGATGACTAACAAGTGTGCCTAGTTTCAAACCAATATGTCTATGGACTTTGAAAATGTTTGAGGTGGTATGTGAAGATTACCATTCACCGACGCTCGGGTGACTGCAATATTCTACAGAGCGAACATGAAATAATTCATATGACCTTTGACCCTTAAGTGTGGACTCGAAGCCAGCCTTCCAAAAATGCACACCGCACATGAAATAATTCATATGACCTTTGACCCTTAAGTGTGGACTCGAAGCCAGCCTTCCAAAAATGCACACTGCACTTTGTCTTGATGACGTTAACATTTGAGCCAAATTTCTTTAAAATCATTTGAACGTAGTTAAAAAACATACAGACAGATTGACAGTCAGGTGGTGTGTACTTTGTCTCGATGTGGTGAACATGAGAGAAGTGTTTTCAAATTCCTTTTCAGGTTTAAGGAATTACAAGCGGGAATAAAATAAGTCATATGACCTTTGGACTCCCACGTGCAACCTGAACGCCAGCTTTCCGAAACATATAGTCTGCATATTGTCTTGATGTGATCAACATTTCAGGCAAGTTTCTTCAAGTTGCACAGCGGACACAAAATAAGTCATATCACCTTTGACCTTGACGCCAGCTTTCCAAACGATGCACACTGCACAATGTCTTGAAGTGGTAAACATTTGCTACCAAATTCTCTGAAACCCACACAACATAAGTCATACGACCCGTAAGTGTGACCTCGACCTTGAAGTGAGCCTTCCGCTTGGTGCTAATGTGAGTTAAAAAGAAAAACAGAGACTAAATGGTTAAGCTTTTTTATTTAACAAACAATAGCATCATTAAAACGAATATGAGATCATTTATCATAAAAACAATATTCACATTTGAAGCCACAGGTGAATAAGAATATTTACTATACCAAACAAGAGCTCTTATGATCAAGTTCTCTCAGTGCTTGAGAGCGAAATGGTGTAGTCATTAAGAGCAAATAAAAAATTTAAGTTAAATGTTCTTCAACAAATGCTTCCCAATTGGGCCTAAACCTTTGACCTCCGTAATCATTTTCCACTGAGGATCAGTCTATACCATATAGGTTTTTGTGTGGTTTTTTTTATTAGAGCAAAGAGAACTTTGTTTTTACTCTAGTTTCAGCCAAACAAGAGTAAAAACAGTTTTTGTTACATGTTTAAGGTATGCTATTTGCTTTATGCCTTTAATGAAAGTAGATGTCTATTGAAAAACTAGCTGGTAGCTCACAGCCGGGAAAAGTCCCACTACGAATATTCAGTCCTCCAACAAATGCTCCCTATGGGACTTGAACCTTCAACCTCCTGATCTCGAGGCTGTCACCATTATTGTGTAGCACTTTAAAGTCAAAATAGAGAAAAGCAGCTTTTTTCAAAATGTTAGTCCCCTTTAAATAAAAGAATTTGGTCCTGTATGAAATAAAAACAAACAGCAATAGTCAACAGTATATTAAAAGAGCAAAGTACATAAAACATGTAACATATATACAAGGAAATATTTACAAAGAACCAAGCACACCTTCATAAAGATATCTGCTTTTAAGTAGTGAACTTAAGAAAAAATTAGACAAATGAACGAAATATTTAAGATTTTTTTCTTTTGGCATACACTTAACTTGTCAATTCACTTAAAAAGGAAACAAAACATTTTACATATACACCTAAAAAGTGGTTACAAAAATATTCACAGCACCAAGGAACATAAATACGGTCAAACATTTGAATATAAGACACTAATAATGTCAACGTTTCCACCATATACTGTGGTCAACTGTCAAAAACTAACATCTAAGGAATGACAAGAATTTATAAGATGTCTTAAAAGGACATTTATTTCCGCATTACAATCAATGGAAAGCCCAATTGGATTCTTTCTGAATATGTTCTGAATGCAATTAGAATGGCCAAAAGCACATTAGCCAAAAAAGTATACGTTGCATACTCTCTGTAATCTGAAACATGTATGAGAATTACACTTAGCCAATGTACACTAATACTAGTGCTCAACACCATATACTGTAAAATCATTAATTTTCATGGGGGATTAAATTTCGTTGATTTCGTGGTTCACCTCAACCACGAACTTTAATCCTAACGAACATTAATTTTGATCCTTGTTTTATTACCTAAAATGCAAAATCCATGATTTCAAGTGCCAACGAAATTGTCTTTTTTACCAAAACCACGAAATTTCGTCCCAACGAAATTAAATGATTTTACAGTAAGTGTAATTTTGCAGCTATAGACCCAGTAGATAACCTGACCAGAGTGATTGGTGCTTGGCATGTAAAACAGAAAGGCATTATGCCGGTACAACCCAACAAAGTTGTTCAACAGATTATCTTATATCTGTATGAAATGGCATTTTTTAATCATGGTTGATGGAAATTTACCTGACAATTTTGCCAAGCTAGGACATCATGAATTAACTGCATGGCTGGTGAATATCAGTGTTCTAAGAAATAAATATATATCTGTTTTGCCTACTTTTATACAAATCTTGAAACAAACTCCAAAATTTGGAAAATACGAAAATGATATTACCGGGTACGATGAGTAATGTTCAATAAACCCAATTAAAGCAAAAGTAATAATTTAATACCAAATTATACCGAAACCTTATCTGAAGCTCTGCAATGGATACTAAAAAGCAGTGATGACTTCTACATAACTATTTGAGCCACAGGGAAATTTTGTTACTTAACATATATTTGTAATAAGACACAAGGCATTTAACAAAGGTGCATTTTAAATAGTAAATTGATACTGTTTTGATGCCTGTAGCTGAAATAATTATGTAGATGTCAACATCAGGAACACACAGGATATTCACGTTATAAATTGTACTTGTTGCATCATTATCATACTAAATCCACTGATGTAACCCTTCCTTCTGTAACTGTCATCCGGCATGACAGAGGCAGTTTCTCTGTCAAGGTGACGTCCAGGTGTTCACTATCACAGTCTAGTCCCAAGCAAAACAGTTCTTTCGCTACTTCATAGGTGGAGTACTGTTCTCCACTTTCAAACACCACAGTGTATACCACATTACCGACATCAAAACCAAGAATATTTCCGCTCACCTCTGCAGAGGGCTCCTGACAGGCCTGAAAGTAAAAGTTATCCAAACTATCTTACATACAACAATATGACTTATTTGTATCAAAACTTTTCAATTTACGAAAAAAAGACAACATTCCAACAGGAATTCCAAACTGTTTGTAGATGTACACAGGCCCATGTTAGCATGTTTTCACTGTATAACTTTAGTGAACATACAGGGAGTTTAAGCTCAATGATTAATAAGTCCTAGGAAGATGATTGAGGCCTTATTAGAATAGTTTAAAATAGTTCTTTTGGTAATTTTGACATTCATTTATCTCTCAGCCAACATTATTGAATTTCTCTGACAAACAATAACCAAGCAAATTAAATATATTCCTCAATTAATTGGTGAATTAGTTATCTCCATTAAAGGAAACATTTAAATTCTTACAAATGTAATGACTCATTAAACTCACCAAGTAAACAGAGCTGGTCCACAGGTGGCAGTATCAGTGTTTGTTCCGCAGACGACAGAAAAATATAAAAAAATTAATTGGTGAATTAGTTATTCATAATCTCCATTCAAGGAAACATTTAAATTCTAACAAACGTAATGACTCATTAAACTCACCAAGTAAACTGAGTTGGTCAGTATACATTATATGATGCAGTATAGTACCTGACAAAATGCCAGTGTAGCCGTACCCGACAAAATGCCAGTGTAGCCGTACACAACAAAATGCCAGTGCAGCCGTACACCACAAAATGCCAGTGTAGCCGTACTCGTACACGACAAAATGCCAGTGCAGCCGTACACGACAAAATGCCAGTGCAGCCGTACACGGCAAAATGCCAGTGCAGCCGTACACGACAAAATGCCAGTGCAGCCGTACACGACAAAATGCCAGTGCAGCCGTACACGACAAAATGCCAGTGCAGCCGTACACGACAAAATGCCAGTGTAGCCGTACACGACAAAATGCCAGTGTAGCCGTACACGACAAAATGCCAGTGTAGCCGTACACGACAAAATGCCAGTGCAGCCGTACACGACAAAATGCCAGTGTAGCCTACACGACAAAATGCCAGTGTAGCCGTACGCGTACACGACAAAATGCCAGTGCAGCCGTACATGACAAAATGCCAGTGCAGCCGTACACGGCAAAATGCCAGTGCAGCCGTACACAACAAAATGCCAGTGTAGCCGTACACAACAAAATGCCAGTGTAGCCGTACACAACAAAATGCCAGTGTAGCCGTACACAAGTGACCTATGGGTTAATGCCAGTGTAGCCGTACACAAGTGACCTATGGGTTAATGCCAGTGTAGCCGTACACAAGTGACCTATAGGATATGTTGTATTGTACCACGACCACGGTACGCCGATCTGAACAGGTCAAATATGGTGAAAACCATTTATCTTAGCTTGCCCTGGGTTACAATATTATAATACTATTGTAGATTAAGTACCTGGATTTCGGTCCTTGAAGTGGTGGACCTGGACACCTCATCCTTGTACTTATTAACAAGTACATTCGTTAAGTGTATGTACTGTCCCATCAGGCTTTTGTTACTTAGCTCACGCCACAGCGAGACTTTCAATTGATCCTCTCCCTCCTTAATCTGAACACTCTTCACTTGGACATCGTTGCCCCTCACCTGTATGGTCTTCACTATTTCTTCCTGAAACCAATTAACAATAATGAAACATATCTGAATTATGAGCAGTACATATCAATTGAATTGAAAGCTATCCTGATAAGTTCTTTTATAGGTTCAACAAGTCAGGAAAAGTCAACCATATCAAAGTAGAATAGAAGGCATCCATCATACAAAGAAACACATCCCAAGTCATCAGAACATCTGACGCAGGTAGAGCTCAGTGATTCATTTTGGAGCGCATCCCGAGTCCCTGACTCACAAAATCTGCTGGGGACAGCAATCTCCTTCAGCAATAGTGTCTGACAATCTTGATATTTAATAAAGATCTGTTGAAGTTGTTGGACTAACACACAAATTGAGAGGGTACATACTCAAAGATGTTAACATATATGCACTAGTTCACGCAGCTGGTTGTTACCACTAATTGTGTGTGTGTCAGCATGTGCTTTGGTTAAGTTTATTGTCAGAGTCCTTTTTCGTAAATACTATTAAAAAATTTGAAATTGATCATCATCTTTCACCATTCCAAGTGAGTCCATCCTGACCATGGCTGGTAACTCTGTGACCTTATATATTTGGAGTTATCTGCCCTTGAAACTCTACAATAGAGTTCACAAATAGATTAACAAGGGTAGTATCAAGTACCAGAAAGTCGAGCGTCCAGCACTTCTTTGCAGTGTTCTTGTTGAACTGAATTCAGTCCTTGATCCATTGAGTCACAGCATCATCAAGGTCAATGTCATCCATAATCAGTTACTGTCCAACTAGAATTGTCAAAGGGAGGCGTCATGTTGATCATTTTCTCCAACACATGTCTACTGGGAATAATCTTGACTACAGCATCTACAAAACAATGCATAAAATTCATTTTTTCTAAATTATGTATGCCTACATACATTACAACCTTTTGAAATTGCATATGTTGACCACTATTAAAAGGTTGTCGCTCAACAGAGGTTGAATTTATCGACAAAGTTGAGTGAAATTTTGAAGACTTATGTACGAGGGTCAGTCAAGAAAAACTGAGAGTAGGTGAATAATGATTAGGAGAATAAGTGTTCGTTTATTGTCTATACGTGGGTTGTCCCAGAATACCGTATAATCCTGTTATATCTTAAAAACTATCAAGTACTGTATGCCCAAATTATATTGGCTTATAGACAAATTATTTCTTGACATCCTAGCCAAGTTTCATGATATATCTGCCAAAAACATTCAAAGTATGTGCATTTAACGAATACCAGGTGACTCTTTACGGCCCACAGAACGTCAACGTCAACACACGCCAACGACGTCACGATAGCTCAGTTTTCCAAAGAACTCCCATTCGTTGGCTTTACTCTTTCAAAATTATACGCCGAAATTGTTATCAACTCTTAGGAAATACATTTCTTTACATACTGTCAAAAATTCATTAGATGTTTTTAAAAATGGACAGCTTGAGCTGACATTCTGTGCGAATAGTGTAGGAAGCGATCTGACGTAAGTTTTTGTTTTGATCGGTCCGTCTGATTACTGTTCCGCTTCCTTTCTGTGCCAAACAAAACGTCGGGGAATCTTAAAAACAACTGCCGAATCACCCTGTATATTGTGCTGTGGATTTTACATAATTTATCGTTCCACCGGATACTATTGTATGTTACATACGGTATAACACAATGCTTAGGAAATGGCAGTCCCTCCGTAACGTGGTCTGACGTCTTGGTTTTTTTTACATTGTAACGCTAACAACGTTTCTATATTACTTCATTAACTCATCAAATATGACATCTTCACTATGAATCATTGTATAAAAGCTCGCCAAAAAGATGCCAATTATTCGTATATATATTTTGGCGCGATGCGGCTAAAACTGTTTAAGTATTATTGTCATTAAATAATTAAATTCATTTTTGTGTTACATACTTTTTTCGTGCTGGCCGTAAACCGTTACCATGGGTTACAAATACATCCACTTAGCGAATACGACGTATACTGATATCAAATAATTTCGTCAAATACACGTGCTATGGTTGTAGAAATGTCCATGCGAAATTATAAAACTATACCATTATGTTGGAGTAAATAAATCAAGAATTATACGCTATTCTGGGACAACCCTCGTACATTAGGCCATACCAAATTGTTTCTTTGTTTAGCGTCCGAGGCCGGATAGGTTTGAGCATCTTGGGGAAAAAAATGCAACCTCTTATATCTTCAAAATCCATTCAGATATTGCTTTCATACCCATCATACTTATACTTATTCACCATCACGACCCAAACCCCTACACAGCAGTAGCTTCTACACAAACATGTTTTAAGTTTAAAGTTCAGTAAGTTATTATGATTGACAATGGTCGATAGCTATATTTATTAGCCATATGCCTACATTTATAAAGATGATGATAGAAGTCATTATGACTTGTTTTTTTTTAGTGTTTTGTTTTTGTCTCAGGATAGCTAGATAGGTTTTGGAACTTAGGGCGGACGCTAAATGAAAATACGATTTGGTATGGCCTTATCATGAAATATGGTATCTCATCGATGTTATGGCGAATATCATTTTTGGGTATGAAAGTTTGATTCTTGTTGCCAGGCAATGGAAGAAGACAACTCGAAGGCATGCGATCGCGCTATCTATAGAACACAATTGTTGGTTGCTATGGAAACAGAAAGTTATATCGAACATTTTCTAACTTATTTTTATATTGTAATACATTAATCTAATCAGATAAACTTAATTATGGTTGATTTTTTTCTCCAATATAGAAAATATACTTGACGGAACTATTAATTGACACTTCATTTGTTGGTATTGAGACCAAAATTTTACCCCACTAAAAATAATGCATGCATGATGTTCAAAAGCTAAGTTATATTTTTTATTTCTATAACGGTACAAGAAACACATGTTACTTGTACTACATTACGCTATATAGATTTGAAATAAATGTTCGAATTGACTACACAATCAGTCTGCCAGTCGCTGGCGCGAACGCATACTTTAAGTGATGTTCTTTGTCTGCTTAGCAACTTTATTTATAAGCCTATGTTCGATAAGGGAATTCATCAGAATATCTGTAATGGAAAATAATTGACAATAATTGGAAGAAAATATGATTGTATAACCATTTGAAGGCTTAATTTAACAACTCAGTTTATCTTGACTGCCTGGCAGACCCTCGTATTTCTTAGAGGGGTATTTGCTTGCGAGAGATTGTACTATACACATTATTAATATTACCTGACCTAGATGTTACAGCTATAATTTGAGGGATTATATCCTGGATCATAGGCCCTAAAGTGCTATTGCATTGAGGGATAACAATGCATGGTCTCTCAAATAGATAGATATTCAAATAGATAGATATTAGGGCTGTAACGGTATACCACGGTATACGAAATACCGCGGACTTCAGTCCCACACGGTTCACGATTAAAGACTTCTATATTTCGGTACGGTTCGGTATTAGGTTTTTTATGAGCAAAATAATATTCAGACAACAACAACGCCTGACAAGCTTCTGATTATGTATAATTACCATGTATCACTCAATTAAATTTTATTAAGTAATGCTTCATATTGTCTAAATTCACTTACACTAGTTGGTAGGCACATAATAATTGCTGTTATAGAAGATCAAATTCATTATCACTTAAAAATTGAAGTATAGAAGCTGCTGTTAGAGAATATTGTATCATACCGAAATATACCGAACCGTTAGGAAAATTGACGATACGTATCATATCGTAAGGTGAGCGTACCGTTACACCCCTAATAGATATAAGTTCAAATATAAATATGACTAAATTATAAATGTGAATCTTTATTGAAAACATTTAGCGCTCTTGAGCACAAATCATATGGACGCTTGCATGTATACATACACCAAAAGTGGCGACTATTAGTCTTGCTCACCACAAGAAGGCTCAACAATAATTGCTATGCTCAGGGTTCATATAGGCCTTGAAAAGACATTGAATTTGGTTTCAACCTTGAAAAGCACTTGCTACCTTGAAAAAATGACAAAATGGTACTTGAATTTCATTAAAAACCTTTGGAACTTGACAAACTGTCTTAAATAAGTGTATTCATGTTGTCAAGACGACGCATAATGTGGGAAAAAATGAAACAGAAACACTTTGTTTCATGGTAAATTGAAAGTGACAATATAAATCGTCAGTGACCTACTTGTAAATGAAAGTGGCTTTAAGAATTCCATTCATGTAGGTCAATAATTTAGACCTAATACGTATAACAGGTAACATAGTCGGATACAAAATAACTCTGTCAACTAAGTAGCATGTCCCCTACTTATACGCATTAATACAAATCAACATGCACCATATCGACGGTGCCGAACCAAAACCCCATAACTCAATTTTGGCGCGAAAACTATTTTTGCAGCATCCACATCTGCTAGACGTCCCGCGCATTTCTGTCTTGAAATGCGCGGGACGTCTAGCAGATGCGAATGCTGCGAAAAAAGTTTTCGCGCCATAATTGTGTTACAGGGTTTTGGTTCGGCACCGTCGATATAATACATAACAGCAAATTAGTAAACTAGCATCTATATACAGTCCAGTAGGATAAAAATACAGTGACCCAGTGGAACAGTCCACTAGTACGGTGTGAAAACAAGTATAAAGGCTTATACCAACAGTGCAATACCAAACTAAACTCTACCTATTTGAGCAATGGTTTTAATCTTTTTGGTACGCATAAACGGTGACGTCACTGTCACCATATCCTACCTGGACTAATATATCTATAGAATCTAGTAGGCTTTGAACATATACTGTCCTCGATTTGGTAATTTGAAATCCAAACCAATCAGCACGCTTGCAACAAACCAAAAAAGTGATAGCAGATAACAAGGTATAATGTGAGTACATCACAGCACTCAAGTAATCTGTTCATATATTAACAACAAATCATACAATACCTCATGGACAGAATTCTCCGATGGCTGCAATACCATATAACCGGCCATTACCACCAACAGGAAGTGTCAATGGTTCGTCACATTCATCGCCATCACAACTAACACTTGGAACACCATTGCTAAAAATAAACAGTATATTTAAATACATGTATTGGAAAGTCATTCAAACGGAATTTCAATTGACATTACTAGTATACGCCAGAGCAGAGATCGCTCCTCCTCATTGTTTGTGGAAGGTGTTTGGCGGAAGTTTTCAAGCTAATCCATTGAACCATGTGATTATGGTTTACTGTAAAATCATTTAATTTCGTTGGGACTAAATTTCGTGGTTTTGGTAAAAAAGACAATTTCGTTTGGACTTGAATTCGTGGATTTTGCATTTCAGTTGATAAAACAAGGGTAAAAATTAAAGTTCTTTGGGATTAAAGTTTGTGGTTGAGGTGAACTATGAAATCCATGAAATTTAATCCACCACGAAAATTAATGATTTTACAGTATATAAAATTCATATAAAGGACCTGCGAAATTTCACCATGTTTGGTAAACTGTGGAGAGATCAAGTATTAGAGAGTGAATAGTGAATAGCCAGACTACAACTCCCAGGTTCTTACTTTGAGCTTGAAGCACAAAGTTATGTCAAAATTTCAAAATAAGGCTAAGGTAATAATTAGTCTTATAAGGTCGTAAGTGGCAACCTTCTCATTCTAAGCCAGCGACTTAATCATGTTCTAAAGGTATCTAAGTAGTATGGTTATTATGCTTGGAACCAAGGAGCAATGACAAAGAGTGAGAAGTTACTTAAAGTGAATGGTAACAATGCATGTAGTGTATTACCTCCCTTTAATAAAAATGTTATGTTTCCTCTAAAACACATGTTTTTTCACTGTTTTATATTTGGATCTAAGGCCTTCTTCAGATAATAATATAAAAACTATAAACAATTCATTATAAGACATACCGGAAACTACTCGTTCCTGTTCAAATCCATCAACATTTGCCCTGGAAATATGTCCATTTGATACAACTGTCCAGTAAAAGCTCTGATCAACACAGTCCGAGGCAACAGCAACAGCTAGTTCATCTAAAAAAAATAACTGTCAAGATTTTTATTTTTACAGACTGGAGTGATTTATTGAACTGATCAGGTAGTGTCGTCCACAGGTAACTGTATCATTGATAAAGACAATTTGAAAATGAAAAAAAATGTAACATTTATATTTTTCTATATAAAAAAGATTTTGTCGGGGTTTTTTTCCCGTTTTTTTTTCGTTTTCAACGATACAGTTACCTGTAGTTAGGTCGTCTATATAATGCCATGGATTAATTGAGTTACATTTAAGTAAAAGGTAATACTGAGTGATAATTTCAATTTGGAATCTTGAAAACCAATTCGGAAAAATATGCACACTTTTATAACTGACAACAGGAATTGCGAACGTATATAGTATAGAAAAATAACATAAAAAACGAATAGTGCTATTAGGAGAAAGTCTGGTTCCCTGTCGTACTCAAGTATTTCTAGTTAACATAATGATCTAGGGGAGGTAATCCAGACTAACTAGGAGAGAAAAAGTTTTCTCATTGTTACCTAGCGGACATGATGAAATCGCTATTTCGCTGACTTAGAATGAGAAGGTCCACCTTAATTAGACTGATGCATATTCAAAATCAGCATCACAAGGCGCTTCTTATGAGCCTTTCGTCATGAAAATCGGAACTTGTCATGTTGACCAAACTGAAGTTGAAACAACTTGTTTCACTATATTGAGTAATTTTCTGACAGTGTTGTCTTGTTTTCTCAACATTCAGATTTTGTACTTTGTACCATCTCATTCAAAGCCAGTGATTTATAGATACAGACAAAACGTCCAATCGGAACACCTCGGCGTTTATCTAACAAAAGTATTTTTCAGTTACTGAAATGCCCGAGTAGTTACGATTGACAAACGCCTTGTAGTAGTTAGTTCCCCTTGATCTAAGTAACAGCAGTCATCAGCTACCAAACCTCCCTCCCTGCGAATGATTGTTCCGGATTAATTAGACTGCTGGTTTATGCTTGAGGTGTTAAAGCGCAACATTAAAGAGGCATTCCCTATAACAAGGATATTTTTCACAACTATCACATTTAATGAGCTAAATGTACAAAGCATTATAAATTATCATAATTTGTCAAAAGAAAGTGTGCGCAAATATGTCTCTATAATGTCAAAATATATTTAAATCACCAATAGTAATTAATCGCTTCCAGCGATTTATTATTATGTGGTCAAAGGGAAACAATTTGTGACTAATTTGACTTGTTACGGCAATATGTTTTCATTCTTTTCTCGGTTATTAGTGGGAGCTTTTTGTTGCAAATTTGAGGAGTTTAAGCAATAATGATTCTCATTTAATGTATAATATTCCTGAATCGATTTAAATGATCAAAGTTATAGGGAACTTATAGTAATACCTACCAGGAACATACAGCACTCGTGACCCATCTGTATCCTCACCATTCTGTTTATACGCCACTTTATGAATAGAATAGCCACGTGAAAATAGCAGATAATTCATCTCGTCAGAAACAGCTGAAAAGATTTCAACAATAAATGATTCTCACATTGTCAATCATGTGTTTCCAGTTTAACAAGCTAATAGACTGTAGTAAACATATAATGTATTTAAACAAGACTGCGTTCAATAAACGTGTATGCCCCTCGTGGAAGCCATGTCAATAAGTCTAAGTAAAAAATTAGGTCAAGGTGAAGGTCAAAATGGAGTCAGGTGATACAGGCGTGTGGAGGGTGGTCATATACAACATCCATGCAAGTTTGAAAGCTTTGTAGCAAGCCATATTAGTGCTAGAAGAAACGGTCAATTTGGGATAACCAGGCCGGACGGACGAACGGACGGACGGACGAACGGACGAACGGACGGACAGGTGAATCACTATATGCCTCCCGATCTATCGATACGGGGGCATAAAAAACAAGAGCCATGATCACATGGCCATCCCCGCCGAATGCACTTGCTGTGTATGGGAACATTTGATCTCTAGAGCAGAATCATTACTCTATATAGTTGTTATCTTAAATGGTTTGCAAGATATTAATTGCTCTGGACAAACAATTATTATGAAAATACTTAAGGGGAGATAATTCAAAATGTAAGACAGACAGAGTTATCGTTCTTGGTCACTGCACTTCTACAAGCTGCCATCAAGTCAATATCTAAAATAGTTTTGAAGATATGCTCCGGACAAAATTTTATTATAAAAATTCTAAAAGGGAGATATTTCAAAATTTAATACAGACAGAGTTATTTTTCTTGGTCACTGCACTTCTCCAAGTTGCCATCTATTTATATACCAAGTATAAAGTCAATATCATCAATAGTTTTCAAGATATGCTTCGGACAAAATTTGTGACGGACGGGAACGGACGGACAAATGTACAGACGGAGACTTACCATATCCCTGCCGAAATTTTAAAAATGGCCGTCATTTTTAAAATGGCTTACATGGTTAAAACTAAATGTAATTGGACACTTTAGATATGTTTTTCAATTAGAAGCAGTGTTATTTTATTATCAAACCCACAACACAACATAACATTATCTGCCTGGCTATTGGTTCATAAGTTCGGCTTGGTTCCTCTTTTAAGTTAATAGTATCAGTACAACAAACAGTACAAGTGAACCGTGAACTTTTGGCATGCGTCTATGTAGCTCAGTGGTTAGTGCGCTTGATGTCTAATCTGGGGACCCAGGCTCAAATCCGGGTGGAGCCAATACTGTCATATTTCAGCAGAAAGCTGACTGGCAACTAAAGGCTATGTTCGACATTAAAAAAAATAACAGGAAAAATATGTGCATATTACTTATAATATTTTATACTGAAACAATATAGTAGTATGTTGGCGAACATAGAGGCCAATACTTTTAAAAGGAATTTAACCATACGTCACAATCTGCCGTTTGTATACTGACCTCTGCAATATGTACCCTGGAATCCACTGTTACATTCACACAATCTGCCGTTTGTATACGGACCTCTGCAATATGTACCCTGGAATCCACTGTTACATTCACACATGTACGTATCAACATTAATCTGAGAAGGTCACATAATCTAGGATCACAGCAACAATCCACAGCTGAAACACATAAACAAAGACAAGGCTGTACTCCATATCTAGGGTGGTATTCAACATTGGACTTATTTTACTGGAACAATAAGGATAGCCAATAATATCGCTCGTGGCTGACCAACAGTTTAATATGATGTATCACAGTGATCTCATTGGTTGTCCTTATTCTTAAGTCAAGTAAGATCCATATTGGATCCACCCCTGATATAAACCACATCTCTCATTTTGGACACATAATATTATGCTAAAATAGAATAATTAGGTCTAATAGTTGCAGTGAGTAAAAAGTGTGTGTCCTTGTTTTGTATTGGAGAAATGTTCAGTTTCATTATCACCATTGATTCATAATCTAGTGAATGTGGCATAGCAGTAAAATAAATTCAGATTGCCCAATGACCTCAGACTTTGAGGGAGATTGAAATTATAAATTTTAATTTGTTTATGAAGCTAGATTGTCATAAAATCTTCTATTGTAAAATAATTAATCAAGAATCTTAGAGAAATTTCAATATTTTATTTCAATATTTTATCTAAAATAGTATTTTGGGGTCATTTACTGTACCTTTGTAGCTCCTTTGAGATAGTTAGGGTTATGTTCCTGTTCTGCCTTTCTTTGAATTCTGGCCTACAAAATACAATGACAAATCGATGGCTTAGAACAAGAAGGTTGTAACTACAAAATCGATATATTTAGAATACAAGAGAAAACTGTCTGTAATTTACTCTTTACCTATGGGAAAACACGTTTTTAAAACTTCATTTTGGTCAACATGACAATTTCAGATTTTTATGAAAATGGGCTCATAAAAAGCGCCTTGTGATGCTTATTCTAAATATGTATGAATCTTAAAAGGTAGTAAGTGGCACTTACAACCTTCTACTTCTAAGCCATCGAAATAGAGGTAATATTGTTATAATTCAAAATTGTGGTTGGACTTTGAATAGAGGACCTTAAATTGCCAGGTTTCTTGAGTCATAAACAGGCGGTTGATCAACATAAATAGCACTTGGTAGTACATGAACACACATTGACTTTAGCCACTTATGTTGCAGTTTGTATTATTTAAACTAATATACTAGTAGTGGGTCGCCAACCAACAAAGCCTGACTCAAACCAACAAATTGTGCCCAAAGGCAAGGTAGGTGGGTCTTGTACCCACGCAGTAGGGCTTACACCCAAATACTAATATAGCAGGGCTAAAACTCACACAGTGACGCTCAAACCCACATAGGCAGGGCTAAAGCCCATATATCAATATAGCAGGGCTTAAACTCACACAGTGAGGCTCAAACCCACATAGGCAGGGTTCAAACCAACATAGCATGGCACAAACTCATACAATGAGGCTCAAACCCACATAGCATACTTCAAACCAACATAGCAAGACTCAAACCCACATAGCGGGGCTCAAACCAACATAGCACAGCACAAACTCATAAAATGAGGCTCAAACCCACATAGCATACTTCAAACCAACATAGCAAGACTCAAACCCACATAGTGGGGCTCAAACCAACATAGCACGGCACAAACTCATAAAATGAGGCTCAAACCCACATAGCATACTTCAAACCAACTTAGCAAGACTCAAACCCACATAGCGGGGATAAAAAAAAGGGATGAGAAAATCCGACAGGGAAGGTAGCACTCAACCCAACCAGCAGAGCACAGAAATCAGAACGACACAACTACCCTGAGCAGAAGAGTTCAAACCCACAAAATGTTTAAGCTCAAGTTGGCAATGATGTAGAAAAGACTGGAAGACTTTACAACCTATTCTAACTCTTCTTCTGTTAGTTCAACAACCTTCTGTTTTGGTTCTGATGTATAAAATGGTCTAAAATCATGAAATACAATTTTATATTTAAATCCAATTATTTCACTCGAATGCATACTAAGAGTTGTATTGTACACAGTTACATTACCCTGACAATTGGCATAAATATAAGATCAGGGTATCATTTGGAACAAAACCAAGGGGAGCAACTCCTATAACCTTATTGTATAATAAGACATTTATTATAGAGTTCCTTCCCTTGGGTTATTTTAATTATAATATATTTCATGTTTCATAGTTCTACATTAATTGTGTGTTTAAAATTTGATACAAACTGAAATTCAGTGGCACATTTTGTAGTGAAGGGGTTCTATATCTAGTACACTAGTATTGTGTTGTTAGTCAGTAGCGGTAGAAAGTATAAGTAGTCTAGCACCACATAGTGTAATGTTAAAATATTGACAAAAATTGATATAAATCAACACTTCTACCTTCTACATGTTTTGTACACTCAAATACTGATATCTCTATTTAGATGGTTTTCACTCAAAATGAGAGCCGCTCAGATTTTCTTGTTTCATTACTTACTCGATAAATAACTTTTCTAAATTTAAGAATATGATTGGATTGTGTCAACTTTGTAGACAGTTTTGAGATAAGATAATTACCATAGACACTGGTGAATCAGAGAGTTTCAGTAAATCTTTCAAATCTTGTTGTTCCACTGTTTCACACAATGACCTTAATATAACAATACAAACAAACATTACATAATTATTCAGTATCAGAGAAACTAGAATCAAAGATTGGGATACAAACATTTAGTTGCCCACAAACTCAGGTAATATTCATCCCACCTTAAACAGTGTGTAGAATCACTTCAACAAATTCTTTTGAAATGAATAACGTTCGCACTCACAACATTTGCTATTTCGGCTGCAAACGATGAGTTTTTTCTTGATTATAGTGATCGTGCACTTTATATGAATATATTATACAACTTAAAGTACATTTATGTAAGAACACCAGACAATTACCAATTTTGCTCTATCTTCAGCTGTTGTTAACTGATGCTCGACCAAATTATTACACTCAGTTGAAAGATAGGTCGAGCATCAATTAAAAACAGCTAAAGATATGGCGAAATAAGTACTTGCCAGGTATTCTTACATATACCGGATATTCTTTAGGCTATATAAATTATAACCATATTAAATGCACGATCGTTATAATCAGGAAAAAACTCAGCGTTAGCAGACGAAATCACAATTGTTTTGAGTGCGAACGTTATTCATTTGATCACATGATTCCCCACACTGTGAAATAACTGACAATATGCGCAATTAGACTTGGTACCAAATATTTATTGAATTTTGACTATAAGTTAACCGTTATAATATATGCGAGAGATAAATCACAGAAAATTGCAGAATGGCATAGTTCCTGGCAATGAACAGAAAAACATATCTGATACGAAAGTAGTATAGTTTGGCTATTTTGACCTGACTCTGACCTTTATGCAAGAATATATTACAAGGTTCTTGCTTTGAATATATTAATTTCTGCAAGAAGTATTCCAGATTAGTCTTCGTATTCCATCTGAAGCGTCTTCGTGATACTCCCCGATTATGAAAACATAGAATCGGTGCTGTAAACGTAGGCAATATATCAACCGTTAAATTATGAAAATCAAAAGGTCAGGCTAGGCTCGTGTCAAATTAACCAAACAATACACCTATACAAATCGTTTAACCTTGAAAATGCTTATTGCAAAAACATTATAACTAAATGATTATTGAAAATTTTGAGTGTATCGCAGAATGTGCTTGTATGTACTGTATGTGCAGCTTGTTTGATACCTGATATAACCATACATTGGTTATACTACTAACATTTGAAGGGTTTTCCATACAAAAACATATGTTCACCACAAAGGGCAATAACTCAGTATCAATCAACCTGAAATTACTGACAAAATGCACAATAATGCTTGCTAGAAAACATTTTGGCATCCATACAAACAGACATCTAGCACAAAATCAATATGTTACCCCGACTATATTTGGGAGACCACTATATTTGGGAAACCACTATATTTGGGAGACCACTATATTTGGGAAACCACTATATTTGGGAGACCACTATATTTGGGAGACTACTATTTTTGGGAGACACTATATTTGGGAGACTACTATATTTGGGAGACCACTATATTTGGGAGACTACTATATTTGGGAGACTACTATATTTGGGAGACTGCTATATTTGGGAGACTGCTATATTTGGGAGACTACTATATTTGGGAGACTACTATATTTGGGAGACCACTATATTTGGGAGACTACTATATTTGGGAGACCACTATATTTGGGAGATCACTATATTTGGAAGACCACTACACAGGAAAAACTTCCACGCATGTTTACCATACGTTTCTTACACCGTATGTTTTTCATATGAGAAACGCATGTTTTTCATGCGTTTTTCACAACGCATGAAAAACATACGTCAAAAAACGTATGTTTTTCATACGTTTACTGACGTATGAAAACCATGTTACGTATGAAAAACATACGTTTAGTCAAACGCATGGTTAACGCATGTTTTTCATATGAAAAACATACGCATGTTTTTCATATGAAAAACATATGTATAATTTTTCATGCGTTTTACATGATGAAAAAAACGTATGTTTTTCATAGGAAATTTGGTTATTCGCAAAGTATAAAAAAATATGATTTTAGTAAAACTGGTAAAAATCAACTGTTTTAATATCTTAGTAGAAGAGTGTGTGCCTAAGTATAGCAGCTCACAGGTTCCATCTGAGGCTGCATCATACTAGGAATGAAACCAGTAATGTTGTCCTCCTGTGTTTTAAGCTGGAGTCATGCTCAATGTGCTGTATTTTGAAACCCGGTAATCTGGATTCGATTCATTTTGGTAAAAGTAATCCACATGTGGAGAAGTTGCTGATAGAGGAGTAGATGATGGTTCCCATATATGGAAGGGTAAGTTAGTACTGACTGTACTGGTTATCTAAAAGTCTATGAAAACTGGTTAAATGAATAAACCGTCTTATAATTATGAAAAACCTGAATAAACAAACAAAAGGATGTAAAATATCTAATAACATGTAGCGGCAAGTTTTGTGTAGGCGCTTGTTTACCTCAATGGTTGAGAACTGACCATGTAAAGGGAAGTGTCGAAGTTGTAGACCTGGTCATGCTTCGTATAGTTCCCTTGTTAATTACTATGCCTGGCATAAAACCTAAAGATGGAGGGATTGAACTGTATCTGCGATACCCTATAAGCTTGTGTCTCTTATATCTTGTGTCAATTAATGTATACCATCAGATATGAGGTGTTTATAATTTATTTTAAGTATTAGTTTCACAGTCAACCTAAAATATAGAGTGTATAAAATGGATCTACATGTAAGTAGATCTAGATCTAAGTGTTAAAAATACATTTGGAATTCATGGGGAAATTTGAGTTAGAACCATGATATATACAGTATGTATACACATGCTGTAGTAACAGTATGCCTAAATAATCTAAAGAACAATAGATTCTCCACCTGGAGAACAGAAGTGGTATTAAATACCCATACAAAGTTTTTTATGTTGGGGACAGTTAATTTACCACAGGCAGGACTTTTTTGTTTCTGAAAACAGGTACGGCAGATACCGGCGTTTAGTAGATACACCGGATCTTTCTGCATGGGAGAATCGAACAACGACACCGTACTTCAGTCTGTTTTCATTGTGCGTCTGCTGCAGGTCTTGAATTTGGAATGAAACCGATTAAATGAACGACTTTGTCGACTGCAAATGTGGCAGAAGTCTTTGTGAAGATTCATTTCCGAAGGTATAAGATAATTAGCATATATAAAGTCGTTTAATCGCACCGTTATTTTTACGATAAATTTCGCGACCACAAAGTTGCGTAGATTCTCGCTCTATCGGGGCACTTAATGTTTTCTATGTGTTATTAAGCAACTGAATTGATCGTTTGCCACTGGCTGGCTTTAAAATTAATATCTCAGTGAAAAATAAGCTCAAAATACACGATAAAAAAGTTGATATTTACAAAATCACGCAGTAGATGATCAACCATCGGTCAAGTTGACAGGTCAAGAGTTACTCCTAGGCCAGTAGAATAAGACCAAAATGGGGTGATCTGGGGAAAAAATTCAGATGTTATCAAACTCTTCGATTTTGTGCTCTGCATGGTCCCTAGTTCCACAGAAAAAAAGTCCCAAAGAATCCCTTTTGGGGAAACTTTTTTATGATGCTTTGAAGTTTGGCATGTATACCCCATTGACGAGAAATTGGAAACTTTTTTGAAAATGATAAAATTTTCATAAAATATGGCATGTGACCTATCAAACTGACCGGAAAGATATCAGGAACCCTAATCAGATATAAATACTGTTGAGTATTGCCTATCGAGAGCGTAATGGACTATTTTGGGGTAAAAATTCACAAAATATAAGCCAAAATTGTAAAATTTCGAATTGATGAACTACAGTGCCGTTGATAATTTGATTTGAAAATAAATAACTACAATATGTTCATATTACTTTACAGGATCCCTAGTATCACGGAAAAAGTTCCAACAAATCCCTTTTGAGGAAACTTTTTTATGATGCTTTGAAGTTTGGCATGTATACCAATTGCCGAGAAATTTTTTGAAAATGATAAAAGATTCATAAAATATGGCATGTGATATATCAAACTGACCTGAAAGATATCAGGAACCCAAAACAGATAAATAAGTTTTGTTGTTCATTGCATATCCAGGGCAAAACAGGCTATTTTGGGATAAAAAAATACCCACAAAATAAAAGCAGACTATTATGTACTAAGGTGCTTTTAATAATTAGATTTGGAAATACATCACTATAATACATTGTATGTATATATGAGCATGCAGTTTTAATATATCATAATCTCGTATCAGAATGTCATGAACATAATGAGCTTTTGGTGATTTGACAAAATACACCTCCACATCAAGTGCTTAGCTATTGTGAAAGAATGTAGTGTTTTGCGTAAAACATGTACTAGTACCAAAGGTGTGTTTTAAAGCGTCTTATTATAAACTCAAAACCGTTATTTTGAGTTTGATACTCATTTAATGGTGATGGAACATAATAATTTTCCTTGTTATATACTACTCATGGTATGAATAAGACAATATTCATTTCTGTATCTAGCTGTGGTAGGTATCCCTATCTAAAATAATGCTGGACCTGACTGTGGTAAGTACCCAAGAAACCCAGAAATGGCTGTAGTCCGCTTAGGTATGTACCTCAAAAAGCTAGAAATGGCTGTATACCGCTAAGGTATGTTCCTGTGAAAGCCAGAAATGGCTGTATCCCGCTGAGGTATGTTCCTCAGAAAGCCAGAAATGGCTGTATCCCGCTAAGGTATGTTCCTCAGAAAGCCAGAAATGACTGTATCCCGTTAAGGTATGTTCCTCAGAAAGCCAGAAATGGCTTTATCCCGCTAAGGTATGTTCCTCAGAAAGCCAGAAACGGTTTTATCCCGCTAAGGTATGTTCCTCAGAAAGCCAGAAACGGTTTTATCCCGCTAAGGTATGTTCCTCAGAAAGCCAGAAACGGTTTTATCCCGCTAAGGTATGTTCCTCAGAAAGCCAGAAATGGTTTTATCACGCTAAGGTATGTTCCTCAGAAAGCCAGAAACGGTTTTATCCCGCTTAGGTATGTTCCTCAGAAAGCCAGAAATGGTTGTAACCGACTGTGGTATGTACCACAGAAAGCCAGAAATTGCTGTATCCCGCTGAGGGATGTACCTCAGGAAGCCAGAAATGGCTGTATCCCGCTGAGGGATATACCTCAGAAAGCCAGAAATGGCTGTATCCCGCTGAGGGATATACCTCAGAAAGCCAGAAATGGCTGTATCCCGCTGAGGGATATACCTCAGAAAGCCAGAAATGGCTGTATCCCGCTGAGGGATATACCTCAGAAAGCCAGCCGCTGAGGGATATACCTCAGAAAGCCAGAAATTGCTGTATCCCGCTGAGGGATATACCTCAGAAAGCCAGAAATGGCTGTATCCCGCTGAGGGATATACCTCAGAAAGCCAGCCGCTGAGGGATATACCTCAGAAAGCCAGAAATGGCTGTATCCCGCTGAGGGATATACCTCAGAAAGCCAGCCGCTGAGGGATTTACCTCAGAAAGTCTGCAAATGTTGTATCTGGCCGTGATAGGTACCTACAATAGAAGACTGTGTCAGGCTGTGGTGGGTACATCAGAAACAACTATAACTGAGATATGTACCTCAGAAAACCAAAAATAGCTCTGTCTGGCTGTGGTTGGTACCTCGAACACCAAGGAATAGTTGTATCCGGCTGTAAGAGGAACCTCAGAATCCACGAAATGGCTGTACATGGCTGTGGTAGGTACGTCAGAAACCCCAGAATAGCTGTATCTGACTGTGGTCGGTACCAGAATTGGCAGTGACCCATTGTAGTGGGTACACCCAGAATTATCTGCATTTGGCCGAGGTTGGTACAGCTGTATCAGACTTTATTAGGTACCTCCAAAAGTTTGAGTTTCTGATTGTGGTAGAAATTACAGAAAGTAAAACAAGAGGGCCATTGGCCCTTAAGCGCTCACCTGAGTTTGTTGCAATGTTGGCTTTGTTAGCAAGATTGTTGTAGTATGAACTCAAAATACTTATGTGGCCTAGATTTGAATTTTGTACTAAAATGTTTGTGAGTAGTAGGTAAAGTAGAGTTCCTGAAATACATACTTTGGTTTGACTGCTGATGGGTTTAGTACCGACTAGTTGTACTTGTGTAGAATCAAGCATTATTGAATTTGGAACTTTTTCCACATGACCCAGTTTCAAACTTGGCCCAGATTTCATAGAGATCATCATTCTGACCAAGTTTCATGAAGATTGGATCAAATTGATGACATCTAGAGTGTAAACAAGGTTTTTCTAAGATTTGACCTAGTGACCTGGTTTTTGACCCCACATGACCCAGTTTTGAACTTGGCCTAGAGTCCATAGAGAAATACATTCTGACCAAGTTTCATGAAGATACAACCAAAATTGTGACCTCTGGTGTGAACACTAGCTTTTCTAAGATTTGACCTAGTGACCTAGTTTTTGACCCCACATGACCCAGTTTCAAACTTGGCCTAGATTTCATGGAGAACAACATTCTGACCAAGTTTCATGAAGATTTGATAAAATTGATGACATCTAGAGTATACAAAAGGATTTTTTAGATTTGACCTATTGACCTAGTTTTTGACCCCAAATGACCCAGTTTCAAACTTGGTCTAGATTTCATGAAGAACAACATTCTGACCAAGTGTCTTGAAGATTGGATCAAAACTGTGACCTCTAGGGTGCACACAAGGTTTTTATCAGATTTGACCTAGTGACCTAGTTTTTGACCCGGCATGACCCAGTTTCGAACTTGGCCTAGATTTCATGGAGAACAACATCCTGACCAAGTTTCATGAAGATTGGAACAAATTAGTGACATCTGGAGTGTACACAAGATTTTTCTAAGATTTGACCTAGTGACCTAGTTTTTGACCCCACATGACCCAGTTTCAAACTTGGTCTAGATTTCATGAAGAACAACATTCTGACCAAGTGTCTTGAAGATTGGATCAAAACGGTGACCTCTAGGGTGTACACAAGGTTTTTATAAGATTTGACCTAGTGACCTAGTTTTTGACCCCGCATGACCCAGTTTCGAACTTGGCCAAGATTTCATGGAGAACAACATCCTGACCAAGTTTCATGAAGATTGGAACAAATTAGTGACATCTGGAGTGTACACAAGATTTTTCTAAGATTTGACCTAGTGACCTAGTTTTTGACCCCACATGACCCAGTTTCAAACTTGGTCTAGATTTCATGAAGAACAACATTCTGACCAAGTGTCTTGAAGATTGGATCAAAACGGTGACCTCTAGGGTGCACACAAGGTTTTTATCAGATTTGACCTAGTGACCTAGTTTTTGACCCGGCATGACCCAGTTTCGAACTTGGCCTAGATTTCATGGAGAACAACATCCTGACCAAGTTTCATGAAGATTGGAACAAATTAGTGACATCTGGAGTGTACACAAGATTTTTCTAAGATTTGACCTAGTGACCTAGTTTTTGACCCCACATGACCCAGTTTCGAACTTGGCCTAGATTTCATAAAGAAGAACATTCTGACCAAGTTTCATGAAGATTGGATCAAAACTGTGACCTCTAGGGTGCACACAAGGTTTTTATCAGATTTGACCTAGTGACCTAGTTTTTGACCCGGCATGACCCAGTTTCGAACTTGGCCTAGATTTCATGGAGAACAACATCCTGACCAAGTTTCATGAAGATTGGAACAAATTAGTGACATCTGGAGTGTACACAAGATTTTTCTAAGATTTGACCTAGTGACCTAGTTTTTGACCCCACATGACCCAGTTTCGAACTTGGCCTAGATTTCATAGAGAAGAACATTCTGACCAAGTTTCATGAAGATTGGATCAAAACTGTGACCTCTACAGTGCTTACAAGTCAAAATGTTGACGACGTACGACGTACGACGGACGACGGACGACGGACATTTTGCGATCACAATAGCTCACCTTGAGCACTTCGTGCTCAGGTGAGCTAAAAATACTGTTTCCAACTTGGGTAGGTAGGTACTATACAGAAGGCTAGAACCTGCTGTTACGATCTGGCAGTCTTTTTTGTATCACAGAAAGCCAGCTATATGTGTATGAGTTCTAGGTAGCAGTCCATACTCAGTAGAGCCAGAAGTTACATTACCAAGCAGTGTTATGTGAACCATAGAGCCAGAAATGGTTTGACATTGAATTGTTAGGAAACTTGTAGAGCCAGAAAAGGCTGTCTTATGTTGATGTAGGTACTTCAAAAGCTTGAAATAGCTATATTTGTCTGTGTTAGTTACAGTAGAAAAGGCATACATATAAGATATGTATTCGATGTAATGGAGTGACAGTGATAAAATTTAATTCCAATTTAATCGTCCATAATTTTAATTATGCGATAATAACTCCACACGTTCTTTTTAAAAAATGCCGATCTTTTCACGAGTATTCACGACGTACATTAGTAAAAAAAAAACACAATAGGAACGAATTTAATATCATTTTCCAAAGTATCCGTCATACAGTTAGGTATTAAGATTTCAAATCCACTAAATAATAAATTATGGCTTACGGAAAGTGATTTTGTTGATTTTGAGAACCTTAATTTGGAATATCTACTTGGCGAGTACACGTGCAGTGAAATAGATTCCGACTACGAAATTACCAGTAAACCATCAGATGTAAAAGTGAAATAAAAAATATACCAATGTTATAAATGTGATAAATCTTATTCAACTATTTCGGGATTGCGGGGACATCTCCGAACAAAGCATGGTGTGTTCAATGTCAAAGGAATGTACGTCGTTATGATATGATATATGTGATAGGCCTACTGTTTACCTTTTTATATATAGCCTGACAAAGATTATTACCTGTGTTACGATCCCAATTCATGAAATTTGTAGCATTCTTATTCTCTTTTCAAAAGCATTTTAGAAAAACAAAATATATTGTACATTATCAAAAGGTAATAAGATAAACACAATGATGATGTAGCAGAATTTCCATAAATCATTACCGTATTTATAATTTTACAAAAAAGTGAAATTGTGTCAAAAAGTGTAATGTCCGTCCGCTGTCAGATTTTTAAGAGTTTATTGAAAACTATTCTCATAAAACACACTATGTAATGTATTAATAATAGTGACATCATGATATAAGTTCATATTTAGACTTAACTCCTAATTATTGGAAAATTATTGAGAAAATAGAAAGTTTATGTGTAATGTCCGTCCCCCTAATCGTATGTTGTTTCGATGTGAATAACAGTTGCATCTTATTTCTGAAAAAAATGTTCCTATGATTAAATGAAATTTAATAGTTTGAAGAAATTAATAAACTTTTTTTAAATATGTATTCTTTTCCCCACAGGGACAAATTTTGGTAATACTTCATAAAAATTAAGAGTTTACATGTACTTAATTCTTGACATTGTACTTAAATTGAATTTGATAGGCGTTTAAACCAAAACAGTTTACACAGTGGGGTTCCAGTAAGGACCAATATACAACCAATCAGTATATGCTCTCACCATCTGTCACATTTATACAGTAGCTATGATTGTGATCAGTAGCTTATTGTAATATTTGTTTGATATTAATTAATAAACACACCCTGTGCCAATTAAACACTATGAAAACTGATTAGATCAGATATAGATCATGCATTTATGGTTGCTATGGTGAATGCACATGAGATGAAAAGATGCAATATTGTGAATTACAAACACAATAATGTTACATAACTAACTGGTTGTGTGCATGTGTATTATGTAGATACAGGGTTTATGAAATAATATAATTATCGAAAATAGGAAGGTGTGTATAATATCTGTATTTGAAACCCAGGGGGTCACGTGACTACTCAAATATATGAAACTGCTATCCTCTGAAGTTCTTTCTCATGGTGATAGTGTGTGTAAGTTTTGTTTATGAATAAAAACCATTTTATTGCCAAGTGCTGGTTCATTCATTTTGGATTGTAAACCATCAATATGTAAAGTTACATTGCAACATTTCTAGAGCAATACCTGTTTTGCATGAGAAAACTTTTTTGTACACTCTCGTCTATATATGAGATAATATTGCTTGAAGCAGGTTGTTGCTCTATGGAGGTTGATCCCAGAGAAAGCTAGATTTCTATATCAAGGAATATTCGACACCAATTTGTCCTTATTGGATGTCATTATGCTCTTATTAGAGTCAATTTGGACACTGTTTATTTCACCATTAAAAATGAACGATACCTTGAGAAAATGAACAGAAAACATATCCATTACAAATATATATCTATTAAGTACACATACAGCGGGTAATTAATCTAAATTATGCACATTCAACATCACTAGATGCGTTTAAATTTTATCACCTTTTCACTTTGAGGGTCTCGGTCGCCATTAACGATTTTCATCGACTCTATTTTTACAATTAATTGTGAACAGTAGCAAGCGAAAATAAACAAATTAACACATCCATGACCAAGATACATGTATAAGGAACAAATGTAGCAGGTAATTGATTTAAATACTGCACCCAGTACTTCACAGTTTGCACTGCAACATTATGAAAAATTCTAATTGCCGCCATTTAAATCTGTTCCCGGCGGGCCGATTTATCAAGAAATTTAAAATGCACTTTATTTTGGTTTTGACGCGTTAACCATGACTAATTCGTGCGGGTTTAACTTTAATAATTACTCAAATATGTGCTGTTACAAACAAAACACACAATATAATTAGTAAATATGTGTTAACTTGTAAAAACGATGTTTCAGGCCGCTTCGTTACGAAATTACAAAATGGCGCTGATCCGAGGCGAGGATAATCGGAAAAGTTCATCAACATTCGCCTCCCCTTTCTTATATACCTCCCTGCTATGATATGTATCCGGTTGTATACAACTTTGTTGATGTCCCTTCCACATACCTTTTACCAACCACTGCAATGAATCGGAGGTCACAGATTCAACTACCTCATACTGTACGCTCAAACTCGAGGTTTGTCATTGCTCAGGAGAAACATCACCAGCTGTCCTACAAGTACAAAGGTGCATGCAGTGCTTCAAGATGCTGGTGAGGCCAACTATTGATTATGCATCTCCGGCTAGGGATCCAAATACCACCAGCAACATCACAGTGTTGGAAGTGGTTCTGACAGACGAGCAGCCCCCTATGTCACTGGGGACTAAAGACGAACAAATAGCACCACCCAGATGACAGTGCAGAGAATGAGAGATGAAGTCGAGCTGCTACTCATGTACAGATTTACACACAACTTTGTTGAAATCCTTGAACTTCTTCCATACACAGTGGTGTCAATTTTCCTGATTAATCCGGATTTATCATTTATGAAAAGGCAATGCCTCCTGACCAAAATAAAAGTTATTTGATGAAAATATCTCAAGAAGTAGCAAAGATATGGTAAATTCAATCTGCTCAGAGGGGTTTTCTTTAATAAAAACAGAGTTAAATGTGGAAATAATGTCATTGAAGGCCCCTTATTTAGCAAAGATGTTCGGCCACTTATGATGTTCCTAATTTTAAATTTTGCCCTGTTGGCACCCCTACATCCAGCAGCCCTCCACTTCTTGCTATATTGCCGGACAGACACTGACTTCTTCCTGCCTTATATCCAGTCATCGAAAGCCATTGTCTGGAGTGGCCACTCTCCACTAGACATACCTCAGTCACAATTTTATCTGTTTTTATCCTTCAATTACCTTTGTTTACCTGCCTCACGCTCACCTTGTACATGTATATCACAAGTATGTTGACGCTCCAGACTACCAGAGTGGGCCCTGTACTTTAACGGGAAGAAGCATTTACATCCGACACGCTAAAAAAAATATTAATCATTAAGACATATCTCAAGTCAAAATAGGCAACAGAAAACATAGCGACTACAGGCTCCATAGATTATTGCGATAAATGTTATAAGTTGAACTGTTCGTGAGTTAAACTTTTGGGTTGATTGGCAAATATAAATATTGTCCAAGAAAAGTTCAAATTTTGGTGGTCAGGACTGTAAAAAATGGTGCAGCACTTTCCGGAATGTCTGTGTTGCATAATTAAATGATCAAAAGTAGAGCAGGTTTCTAACTTTCAATAACCAATAAACATTTTGAAAATTGCTATTATACGAGGGTTGTCCGCGAAAGTCACGAACATTGTCTCCCATTTAGACGCTACGTGTTACTTTCCTTAAATCTTTGAACACATTTTCGGTCAATTCATTTATAACATATATCTAGTTCTTAAAATTTATTTCCTTATGTATTTCTGCTACAAAACCTGATTAACGGATGCCTGTTGGGTAGGGTCTGCGCACACTCAATTGTTTTGAATAAAAATGAAATGGTGTTTATTCAAGACCGTCTAATTTAAAGCAATTTGCATTATTTGTTTTAAAAATTATATAGGCTTGGACGTCGATGTTTTCCGCATAAATGTGTTGGTTCATACGTCGATGACATCAATAACAACAACGCCGTGAATTTATTCCTAGCATCAAATTTTTCACGTTTTTCGAAAATGGCGACGTCGCGGAAATGTGCGGGGCAGAGAGTTATAATAAAATACTGTGTTGACCGCGGTTTTATATCCCGCACAAACAAAATAAGACATAGTCTGTTCAAATGTTTCAAAGTTGCATGACCAGGACTCTCGTTTATACATTGCACAAACGTTTTAAGAGGAGTTTAACTAAATGTAAATACTGGAAGACCGAAACAGGACAAGCCAGCACTAATTAAGCGAGTGAAAACGTCTTCGACAACGACAGGCATAATGCAGTTACGGGTGAAGCGACTTAGGTCGATAGATCTATTTGTAAAACCATCGTACATAATATGTTATCAGAAAAATTTATGAGTGCATGCATATATCTGCGAGAAGAGTCCCTCAAGTTTTATCTTCCGAAGAAATGTTAACGCGTGTAGAGGCTTTCGGGGAATCTAAAGATGAAGTGACAGAGTCAAACGTAACGTCATTGACGTCGTAGAGTGTGCGCCGAACTGACTCATAGCAGTTACGATAAAATTACATACTTGTTCTATCTTTTGAGATATCACCTTCAAACTGTGCAGTTGTAGTGCTAACATATTGCTGTATCAGACTATCTATGCCAATTGCTAATATATTTTGACAAAATAAAGTAGAAACAAAGGTTCGCGACTTTCGCGGACACCCCACGAATACATGTGAAGCTTAATTATGATCAGGAGAGATTAATTTTAAAAATGGTTGCAAAATGACTAGCTGACTCATCCCCACACCTGAACACGGCCAGTCTGGGAGTTCACCATTGCCAAACATTGCAGCCATGATTGTAGATATCTTAATAAAACTGAGTCTGATGTATCGAACCCTGACCCATAATCTGTTACCCGAGTATCATACTGTTTGTCGATCAGGCTAACAAATGCTGCTGATATGATTGCAGTTTATGCTGTTGCACCAGTCAATTGAAACACAAGCCACCAAGATAAGGCGGGGATAGCCGGAGACTGGTGCCTGGTTTTTACATTTCATTTGTCCCTGCACTGCCAGGGTCAGTCAGTGCTGGATATATGTAGCACACCTTGATTCCTTGTAACTCGCAGTCACCTGTATTTTCATTGATTTTAAAACTGCCCTAATGTCAGATACCTGCCAATTAGTTTTAAGAAGTTTGAATAATAAAAAGTTAGTGGTTATTTTTTTACACTTTTAATAATATAGGGTACAATACATGTAGACTTCCTGATACTAGCAGTTTACTTAGATTTTAAATGAATTCAGAAATATTAGATACTGGTATTAAATGGTATAAATATGTTATCAATATACTCTTTACTTCATTAAAAATTACCTGTCTTTTTTATACCCCGCAAACAAAGTTTGAAGGGGGTATACTGGAGTCACCATGTTGGTCTGTCGGTCTGTCGTTACATTAGCATCGTGTCCGCTCTGTAACTTTGTCATTTCTTACTGGATTTTAAAATTGCTTGGTACAAATGTTCACCACATCAAGACGGTGTGTCATGCGCAAGACCCAGGTCCCTATCTCAAAGGTCAAGGTCACACTTAGAGGTCAAAGGTTATATAGTCATGCAAATCGTGTCCGCTCTGTAACTTTGTCATTTCTTACTGGATTTTAAAATTTCTTGGTACAAAGTCATGAAATTTCAATCATGGTGTTTTTCAATCTGTATAGCAGCAGATTTCCATCAAATGTGTTGTTTAGACTATAATTTTAAATAATATTCCTGTGTCAAGGCGGTGCTGCGGGGGTATGATTCATCACTCCTGTGATAGCTCTAGTTAGTTTTGATTTTTATAGATATTGAATGAAGTTAAAAGAGACAATATACTGCTTTAATGTCTAGTGATGTAGGCATTTGCTGATTTATAAGCCAATACCTGTATATCCGGGATGCTACTTTTATTAATTTAATTTTTTTTCTTTACAGATATATATTCCCTATTGTTAGTTGGCTTACTCCAGAATCCATGTGTTGACACTACTGGTACATAATGTCATAGAACTGATTAATCAAACTGTATGACTGAGAAGTGTGGATGGCAATTGACATGAAACTGTTCAAATGCAGGTAAATTGCTTTTAAGTTTTTGTGTCGCCTGAACAGGTGACATATATTATGACATATATTTGTTACTTTTGTTTGCAGCAGCATCCTGCTTTGCGTGAGTTTGGTATTGGAAATGCAGGAGATTTCCTTAAAATGCAGAAGATTTCACTAAACTGCAGGAGATTTTCCTTGCTAAAACTAAACTCTATATGAACTCTTCTGTGCGATTTCCAACCTCTTTTTGGGGACAATTGTATTTAGTCCAGAGCAGATTTTTTTTTTTTAAAGTGCAGAAACATTTATGTTTCATGATGTCACACTATGGGTGCTTTGTAACATACTAAAAATCTAGGAAATGAAAGTGACACTGTGTATCATTTTGGGGTAAATCCTTACAAATCATAACAGCTAAGCATGATTTTTTGGAAACACCGTTAACAATTGTATTTAATAAAAATAGCTTGCAGCCTTGCAGTGTTTCATTTTGGTTAAGAAAACTGACTCCTTTTCCAATGACCTCAGAAAAGCAACAAGTCCCACTATGTAAAAATAAAGTATTTTCAAAATTCAATGAGTCCTTAGCAGATTTTGTGAGGGACTCGGGACTAGCTCCAAAATGAATCACTGCTGAGCTTGTGATAGGTACTTTGTTACTTGTAGTTTTCAAGTGTTCTAGAACAATGACTCTACCTTGCAGAATTTTTTTATAATTTCCCTGTGATTGATTTTATTATAGCATTTCTTGTCCACATATCTTTGTTGTACAAAGTTCAAATGAGTTTATACTTTGTATGTGTGTTTATTGCAATGACTTGCGAAGTACCTGAGTCAGGCGACTCATCTGACTTATGTTCATTTTTTGGGAAAGAGTTTGTAAAAGAGTACTTTTTGGAGTGACATCTTCATCAAAACTGGGTCGGGCTAGTAATTGTCTCTAGGTGACTAGTCCGAAAGTCAAGTGAAAATTAAAAATAATTTTAATAATTTAATGGTCTGACAAGTAAATATCTCCTCGGGCTAGTAAGTTTTACCATGTTGGTAGCCCGACTGGCTAGTACTTTGAAAAGTTTTTCGTGAAGACTGCTGTGATCTTTCATGTAAAAGGAAATCACAGAAAAATATTTTGTAAGTAACCATATAGGTGCATTATAGCAATTAAATGTGTGATGTTAACATCATCTGCTTTTAAAACTATGTTATTTCTGAAATTGTTTTGACTTGTATACAATAACAAAGGTAATGTGATAAAAATACCCCCTCTGTTACAGTAACACCTGTTGTCTTTTAGATCAATGTCTCTTTTAATTAGTTACAGTGGTCACAAAAAAAAATGGTTAGCTTCACAAGGCCAAGATGATGCTGTGGTTACGGTTTCCCTACCTACACTATAATTTTGCTGCAAGTCTAAAACATTTTAATCAAAATTGAAAGTCACAACTTAAAAACAATAAAAATCCTATGTATTTATTGAAAACAGTTTGTGTTAACAAACTAAAATGGTATTTAAAAATAAAATGTTTCTCCTACAAGTACCTACCTACCTACCCTTAATTTTTTTGGCCTGTAACCTGAAACACAACATAATTTGTTTTGGCCTAACCGTATTATATTTTAACATTTCAGATACATCTTTTCTGTGAAAACAAGTGCTCATACTTGGCAGTTTGGAGAAGTAACTATTTCTGTGATCGTTGTCCAAATAATTGGAAGTTAATACTGAGTGCTTCAGATCAACTGAACGTCAGATAACAAAGGTACTTTAGAAATTACTTAATGGTCATTCAGCTTGCTAGAACACATGTCTAAAGGCATGTTTGTTAAACTTTTAGGCATTGTCTTATGATATTAAGTTATTAATAACCACTGGATCACTGAGTAAGTAGATTCATCTGAATTGATTTCTATTAAATGGAGACTATCAAGTTGATGATCTGACAGAAGGAAATCTTTAATGCCTAGTCCTAGACTAGTACCAGAAATTTTAAACTGGTCAATTTGATAAGGTATGAAATAAATAATTATGAAAATGTTTGTATAAATCATAAATGCAACATTCAGATGTAATTAGAATAGAAGTTTTTGCTTACATTAAACTGAAATGAGCATTTATAAACAAAACACACATTTCAGTTACTGTATAATAATGTTTTTCTTGTCGTTTATTTCAGACCCATTAATTATGCAATGAAATGTAACAGTATTCTCGAAGATGGCTGATTGACAAATATATTGGACTTGATTTTGGGAGAGAACCGCTTTTACTGTTTTCATATAACTCCATACATTTAAGAGACTGAGATGACTTCCAGAGCAGGATCTAATTTGCTTTCCAACAAAATGAAGAGTTTCAGACGTGCTGATTGACTGCAATGTTGCGCAGTGAACTTCTACATTTTTTGTTTAACTTACTAGTTAAACTGATCTACATTGTGACTTATTATCGAGGATTTATTTAATTTTGTACAGCCACTGATATCTTAAAACAACACTAAAAGATAGGTCAGACATTCATACTTGGCTTCCCATGTGACATCATCATAATATGCTAAGAACGTCAAATAATGTAATTCGCATATTTAATGCGTAGTGTGCATTATGGGATGTAGAATAATGCACAGATGCAGACATTGCGAAACTTGACACTTGGTCTAGAACTGTCGACTATTCGAAGAATACTCAAGCTATTGTACTCGCACAAGCAGCAGCGTCAGTGTCGGCATCCCTGTGTTAAGATTTTGCATCTAAACTGGTATCTCAGTAACCACTTAAGGGAATAGTTTAAAACTTTATGCACTTGTTGACTGTGAATTTCTAAGATGATAGGGGCAGGTCCCATAACTGTGAATTGTTTTTTTTGCAGAGTTATGCCCCTTTTGGACTTAGAATATTAGTGTTAAGTTTTTGCGTGTTAGCTGGTATCTCAGTAACCACTGAAGGGAATGTTTTTAAACTGCACATACTTGTTCACTGCGAATATCTAAGCTCATAGGGACAGGTCCCATAACTGTGATTTGTTTTTTTTTGCAGAGTTAAGATTTTGCATGTAAGCTCAGGTATAGATAATATGATGTAGTACTGTGCTGATTGTCATACATACATTGTAATAGTTTTTCCATGAATTTAGTTTTAAAAATAGAGGACCTATGAGAGTTGTCAATTGATAAAAATTGATATTATACAACTTTTGGAAATTTTACTATTTTTATTATTCTCTGCGCAGGACTTCTGTCAATGTTTTGTAAATTTATTTATCATATGACTTTCATTGTATAAAGAGTGTCTATCACGTGTTGTCAATTGATATAAACTTACATTAAAGTGTATAGAGCTATATCAGACGATATTTTTATAAAAAGTTTAAAAAATTGAAAAACAATAATGCTTTAATATCCATCATTTTTCGCTTCAGTTTTAACAGAAACTCTTTCTGTGATTTATTACACATGCAAATTGTCCGTTTTCATACGAAAGTGTTCTAGAACACCCTATGAAATTACAAGAATTACCGATGGATATAGCTCTAAACACTTTAAACAAGTTTTGGAAATTTTATTAAAGCGAGCCTTTGACGAGCTTAATAATGTTTCCCTTATAAGTTTAATATAAGTTTATATAAATTGACAACGAGCACTATATTTTTAGCTCATCTGATTTTTTAAAAATAGATGATTTATTGTCATCACTTGATCGTCGTCTGCGTTGCATGGTTAAGTTTTGTGTTTAGGTAAACTGTTTTCATAAACTATCAAAGCTATTGCTTTTAAACTTGCAACACTTGTTCACCTTTAATACCTAAGTCTGTAAAGCAAGACCCATAACTCCGATCTGCATTTTGTAAGAATTATTGCCCCTTTTTGGACTTAGAAAATAAAGTGCCTTGGTTAAGTTGTGTGTTTAGGTCCACTTTTCTCCTAAACTATCAGAGTTATTGCTTTGAAACTTTCAACACTTGTTCACCATCAATACCTGACCATGTCAAGCAAGACTCATAACTCTGATCTGCAATTATGCATGAGTTATTGCCCCTTATTGAACTTTGAAAATTCCTTGGTTAAGTTTTGTGTTTAAGTCCACTTTTCTCATACACTATGTTGGCTATTGCTTTGAAACTTTCAACATTTGTTCACCATCAATACCTGACCATGTCAAGCAAGAACCATAACCCTGATCTGTATTTTGCTAGAGTTTTTGCCCCTTTTTGGACTTAGAAAATGTCTTGGTTAAGTTTTGTCTACTATGGTTAAGTTTTGTGTATTGTGTATAACATGTAATCACCATACAAATGCAGCATAATTTTTATGTCAACTTGCTTCATTACTTATTCACCACCAATACCTTACTCTGTAAAGCAGGATACATAACTCTGTCCTACTTCACGCTAAGGTTGTGTGCCTTTTGACAGTGACAGATATCAAAATAACATCATTTTCGGCATTCAATGACGTCATTTAGGAGAAGTGACGTCATTTAAAAATTATACTACACTTGTTACATATAAAGTTATACATACTCGTTATGGGCGTTTTTCAAAAAAAGTGCAAATTGTTGTCCCAGACATTTATTGACTCATAAAATAGTGTATATAGCTCTCAACTGAATCCAACAGTTGTCATGTACAAGATTGAACATATTTCTATCTACCAAACCCTGCAAATGTCTATATAAACTGCTTATATCCTTCAAATTTTTGCGATTAAGAATCTAACTCCCTGAAAATGGGCTGTCCCAAGCAGTTCAGAGTGATGTTGTTCCTTCAAAATCTCTTTTATTATATGAATTTATCATGCTAATTTATGCTAAATATAAAGATTTTGTACTTTGCAGTAGAGGATAGTCAATTTTTCTGATTGGTCTGGAATAAAACCAGTGTTTTTTTACGTGAACAAGTGTGTCCCTCACTTTTGTTCCATCCTGTTACCTTACTGGTAAAACAGGAATACATCAAAGTATTTATTCCTAGGTATAATCCAGTTATAATTACTTGATAGAAGTCTCCTTAACAAAGAGAATGGGGAAAGGGAATATTATGTTTTATTAAGAAAAATAGTGTTTTTTATAAAAATCATACAATCATATTTGATGGTAAAGCTTAATTGTCCATCCTGTTACCATGCTCCATTGCTTATAAATTCAACATAATGACATTGAAACTCAGACATACATTTAAAAAACATTGGGAAATCTTATTTTCACCTTAATTATGACTCTTTAGAGGGATAATTATTATTCATAGGAAGATTTACAATAAAATTTTCCATCCTGTTACCATGCTTTTTTGTTCCATCCTGTTACTTCAATTTTGGTAACAGGATGGACAAATAATGGATATATTGATCATAAATTCCGAATTGCTTAATACCTTACAGATTTTTAAATGTCATTTTAAAAAAGAATATCTTACATAACAAAAAATATTTTTTAATGTACTTTGCTCCCGATACTTAAGGAGGCAGAGCTTCTTGAAATAGAAATTACGGCCATACTTAAGGTAACAATCCATCTTAATTGTATGTCATAATGTATAATTACTTCTTTTGTCAAATTGAATGATTACAGAGTATCAGTGAATATCTCTAATAATGAAATCCTCCTTGAATGACTTTTTTGTGGATGTTATATTTGACTGACAGGGCTGACAAATGAAGGTGCTTTCCATCCTTTTACCACATTTTCCATCCTGTTACCAAATTTGTCCATCCTGTTACCGTTTTTCCGTCCTGTTACCATCAAATTTCTAAAGTTTTCAACTTTGTGTATTATTTTATATGGAACTCCTTAATTAAATGTTCACCAAGTTGGCATATGTAACAGTATTTCACTGAAAATTTTGTTTTAATATTAAATTGCTTACATTAAACAGTTAAATAGTGTAATTATTACATACATGCGCAATGAGTGAAGGTGTATTCTCATGTAAAATGATGTTTTTGTATTAAATAACTTAATTATTTCTGCAAATATACAACAAATATAATACATTTGATGATTTGCAACAATCAAATCATATTTATTTTTATTATATTAAAATTAATGTAGAAATATTGGTGTGGTAACAAGATGGACAAATGATGTTTTTTGAAAAATTCAAGCAATTATATTTACATTTTTAGTGAAGCAGGAGGTCTCCCCTTACTAGGAATGTGTTTGTTTATAATAACTCTTTCTTATCATGTTAAAGAAAATTTGATTAAGCATAATTTTTTTTGATAATAAATTTGTTTCAAAATTTGCACTTTTTTTGAAAAACGCCCATATACTAACGTGGATACAAGGAAATTCGTGTGATATACAGGTATATGAGTATAGTAAGTACGTTATAATCTTAAATGTAACATGTGTAGTATAAAGTTATACTACTTGGTGTATTTTTCCAATAAAACTTTGCATTTTAGTATGCGTTTTTAGTGTCATATATAATAGAAAGAATCTATCACTCATGGTCAATTAATGGCTAAATAAAATTTCCAAAACTTGTTTAATATAAATTAATATCAAGTGACAACTAGTGATAGATCATCTATATACCTCATGTGTCTTTTTATTTAGTCATTAGTTGCTATAATTTTTCATGGCCACTGCTATGAACATATTCTGTGATTAGTTTTCTACCAGTTTTTAACCGGAGGGGACTATATGTTTGCCCTCATTCAGATTGTCAAGAAATCTGTATTTGACCATAACTCGAATAGTTTAGTAAAAATACTTTAAACCTAGAGCCAATCAAACTTGTAAGAGTTTTGTATGTAAGTTTATGAAACTTTGTATGTGAAGAGGTGGCCAAAAGGAGATTATGAAAACATAGAAAATTAGTTTAAACAGGTGTCGACTTCTGAATTACTAAGTCTTGCAATTCCAAGTTGCCTTATTATGTATGTTTGCACATGAAATAATATTTGATCATATATATATAATAAAGATATTGAAAAGTTAACATGAATCATCTGTTTTTATTTAAATTAAAATTTTCTGTTTTTATTTCAATTATAGTCTTGAGAAGCACATCACATATACCCGTTTGACCAGGGTAGAGCAGCTTATCTACAGAAACATACTGGTTGAAGACCTATTTGTTGGTTTTCATGCGGATAACAGAAAAAAGTATAATGTACTTTTAAATAAGGATTATAAACATACGTATATCATACGGTGTACTTTTCATACGTAAAACGTACGGTGTACTATTTTCTGTTTTTCATACGTTTTTAAAACCGTACGTTTTTCATATGTTTTTCATACGTAAAACGTACGTTTTTTAATATTCTCAACCGTACGTAAAACGTACGGCGTACTATTCTGTGGATAACCATACGTTTTCAACCGTATGGAAAACGTACGTTTTTCGTACGTTTTTCATACGTGGAAGTTTTTCTTGTGTATATTTGGGAGACCACTATATTTGGGAGAAATAAGCACATTAAAACTGACATGTCGAAATATAACAGCTATCAACTTATGACTCTAGGCTTTACACAAACACAATGGACTCCAATGGACAAATATTCAAAATAATTGTGTTTTGTAAAACTGCGACTTCTAGACTATAAATTATGCAAGGTTGTTCCTAGACATGACTAAGAAACCTGGTTTTTTTTGACACCAAAAAATCTAGAATTGAGCTTGACATATATTTTATAGAAACACAATTGCGACAAGGTTTTATTAAGGTTGGATTAAAATTAAGACAGGTTTGGGCTTTGGAGCTCTGGTATGCAATTTTACAAAGTATTGTTTAATCTTACCTTCAGCTAACATTAATGTAGCATTACGTACCCTGGATCCAATATGAGCCAGACCAGTAGGTCCATGATATATTGTAAACATTGCTGCCATATTGGCCAATAATGCCTGAAATTAACAGTAGTAAAACAATAGTTATTATAATAAGTCGGTCATTGGCTAATCTGGCAGGAACAAAACTAAATGAACACGCACTTATTTTGCTGTCTCAGTAGATAGCAAAAAAGACAGGAACCAACATACTTTCCAGATGAATAAACTACAACAAGAGCCTTAACTCTGATGTAAAAAAAACAACAACATACACTCACCATAACTGTCGTGACTCAATTTCTTATCATATTTACCTATTAAAACCATCAAACATGAATGGGAGCCCTACAGACTGATAGACAAACATTAATTTCTTGAAGAGAAAATTATTCTTCCTGACAAATCTTTTTTGATGAGTTCTGTAATTAAACAACCAGCAAAGAACAAAAAGGGGAGAAGAGTACCTGAGCAGTACAAATATTGCTGGTAGCTTTATCTCGTCTGATATGTTGTTCTCTCTTTGGTAACGCTAACCTGTATGCTTCTCCACCAGCAGAATCTCTGTAATACAAGAAAACAATGTCTTATAGCAATTTTTGAACAGGGAGCTTTGCTTCCTGGTCAGTGTAAGCGATAAAAATATACTGGATAACATTGCGAGCTAAAAATAGGTCCAATTGCGCATTCCGCGGGATGACTTCGGACTTTATCGCCTAATCTTTAGCCGAGACAGTGTTTATAATGTTGCATGATGACTTAGCACTTTATTGCAGGAAGCTTGGTAAATATATCGAGACAGCGATTGTATTATGTTACGTTAGCTAGGTTACCATCCGGTCAGCATTTAAATACTGCGAGTAGTATAGGCAGTAGAGGTAATAATGTATTAACTAGATGCTGGAACATACATATGGCGTTGGGGTGGCATATGCCCTCATATTTTTGTGACTGGAAAAATGTTTTTCTGACGATAGGAACAATCCCTGTTCTTCCAGTGCCATTGGCGCTTTGATTATGTTCTACATACGTTCAAACATTTTAGTTCTTTAGTAGACCTCGTTTATCACATGTTTAAACTTTATAAAGTGTTCCAGTAACTTCTGCAGTTATTATTCATACAGTATATAGGAAAACTATTCACTATTGCCGATTTGGGCAAGTAAACTAAAATCCTAAATTCACAGGCTGTGTAGTACATGAGTAGGTCTATCCATAGGCGGCAGTATCAGTGTTTGGAAAAGAAAAAATCCGTCACTGAGCTAATACACTTCATTGACCGTATATATATCGATTGTCTATCTAACTCCATGTACACTATCAAGGTATAAAGCGTAGTATATGTCTATGTCCAAAGATTGTGGAACATAGCATAGGCTTGGTTCCCAACAATAATTACGATACTGTAAGCGCAGCGGGTAACCAGTGCATAAATAAAATGAGCTTGGGCGAAGTTAAATAACGAAAGTAACACTGTTTTGCTGTTTCGCAGTTATAAGATACAATTGAACGAGATTTTCGGTAAGAATGAATATCTTATAGTTTATTTGAATGACTTGTACAGCGATTTTTCTTCAGCGCCCGTATTTTATGTTGACACAACGAGATGCAATCTTCCACAATCTTTGGCATATAGACATATAGTACACTTAAATTTATACCTTGATAGTATATTAGCTCAGTACGGATATTTTTTTGTTATTTTTTTAATCGTTTGTGGACAAAACACTGACACTGCCACTTGTGGGTCTATCTACATGTGATCAAACATTGGGTTACACAGGTAGCCTGCTTTCCTGTGATTTCGAGAACATAAGACTCGTTTTTGGAGAATGCTCAATTGTTTGCTGATTTATAAAAAATATTTACGATGAAACTAATGCCTGAACCCCTCTCCACAAGTTAAATACAAAACATGATGAGATATCATCATATTTTCCAAGTAGCAGCCATCTTACATAGCGGTCTTCAACTCTTCAATCACACGATGCACAATCACGTAGTCTGTGAAGTCACATTTTGGTATTACGCACAGCAAATTTTGTAAACAATCGCTCGATTGAAGCAAGAAAAATGTATGTTGCAAGTCCTTATATCAATACAAGCCAACGACAACCACATATATGTCCCTGTCTGTTCTAGTATGAATGGAGTTACGGCCAAGCTGATCAAAAATCTCAAATTCGGTGTTGGTATTGCTGACAGCAGATTCAAGAACACCATAAAACCCGGTTTTCCTTGCTGGAGTCTTCGAAAGGCATTATTTGTTGGTACTTTGTGCCTCCAAACAGCTGATGATTGATTGTTTTGTACATTAAAGCCGCTATTTCCAAGGTTAAATGTGAATTAAAATAAAGCTATTGCGGCACGTTATGAAAGTTAAATGATATTGCAACCAGTGGAAAAGTATGCTCAAATATAAGCCAGTTGTTTTGTCATCAGGTTTCATAAGAAAGTCCCAAGTTAATTGCCCTCTTACATGAATACAATATTCTAGGCAGTTTTTTCACTTAAACTACAATACTGTTTGTAACACAAAACACTAGGCCATGTAATGTGCTATCGACGCTACTTCTAAACTGTCTAGAACATTGTTATGCTGTATTTAAATAAATACTACTGTGTTGATTTACTTTCAGGATGCCAAGCAGAAAAAACGCATTCTCTTGCATTGACATGAATGCGGTAAAAAGGGTTTCCCCTGGTGTTACATGGGACAGCAGTGCCGGCAATTTAAAACAAAATCATCCCGACGTTGAGAATGGGACATGACTATTGATGGTGCTTCGATTGAACCACAACACATATGCGTCTACATGAACACTATAACATTACAGCACAGTTTCTCAATACAGACAGTTAACAATTGCCTGTGGAACAACTATAAAACGCCCATGTATGATAGTTCTTGTGTTAGCCACGGGCCTATCAATACCGACGTCGGATTTAGGCAATAGTTATACATCTCACATCTTGTGCTCATGACTTTAAGGATAAACTTTTATCACATAAACCATGGTGTGAGAGTGTAATAAAGCCCATTAAATAAAAACGATATTACACGACTGAATAATTAATGATAACTATGCAAATGAGGGGGGGTTAATCACTATTTTTATGTATTCATACGCACTGTCAAAAAAATAAACAAATATGGCCGACCGTGATTTTATTGTCAGCGGTACAGGTAAGATGAATAGACATGGCAAATCTGAAAATCACGAGCCTCGTATTTTATCACTTTTATCCAACTCGTTTAATAAATTCAATATGAAAAGTCACTCATGTAAGATCCTCTATATATGATATGACCTTGACTTTTCTGTCAAATAAAGATTCAACAAACTCAATTCAGAGGTTTCATTCAGCTTTGATTTTTAATATTCTACAAAAACATGTAACTACATGCGTAACCATACGTAAACAAATCATTTATAATAGATAATTTTGTAATGTGATACATTAAATGACGTCCCGAAAATGCATTCTTCGGAAAATTCAGAATAGTACCAACAAAGGGGTGTTTATTAAAAACTGTGTACTGCAATACTTTCTCTATTGACTGGTGCTGCTATAAGTCCACTTTATTCAGTTTAAACAAATTTAAAACCAGAACAAACTTTCAAGACGTTCATTTGTTATAACACAGAACAATTAATGCCAGAATTGTGTAATTGATAGTTTTATCTTGGTTTTCATTAATACGCATCAATACCGATTAAGAGATTAGTGTGGCCAATTATTTCAAGTTTAACCAGAACTTGAGTCTTTAATAATGTTGTTATTAGAATTTATCTTATTAATCGTTTTAAGGTTTGCTACATACATGATTTAGCAAGTTTAAGATGGAGGTGCATTAGACCGAGGATCGGTTTCTGGTCGATTATGTCATGGGTTGCATCATTTTGATTGAAACATCAAATACATAATGGTGTAAGATTTGACTGTACATTCGAAAACAACTAAATTTGTACATATTATGGACGAATATAAATTTCAACAAAACAATGTATTTTCTGTCTAACTATCGGTGAAACTTGCATTGATCTGTCAAACGAGTAAAACCGAAAGCATGCAGGAAATCCACATTCATTCGGAATGGCTCGGCACTTATACTTGATATACTATGACCGAGATAATGCAATTTATTTATGTCATTATCGCGTCGCAGATATCTGCTAAAATACTCCTTTTGTTACAGTTAGTAATAAATTCAATGAATCAATTTACGACTGAAAGAAGCATCAAAACATGCAATAATAGCAACAAATTGATATGTCACCTGTTTCCGCGACACCAATGGTAATCGACGTAACAGACTTACAATTTTCGTACCCGACATTCGCACCAAGCATAAATCGAAGCATGAATGATGAAGCTTGAAGTTTTAAATGATTTAACACGTATGTGAACTGCAGTTTCCTTTTTGATGTATATTGATTTTTTGTTTATCTGTTTCATGCTTTAGGCATAGTCATCAAGGCATAACACTTTTAAGCAGTTAATTTTCAATTAAATTGGTCAATAAACTTTAATAATTTTTTTAAGCTAGTAGCTTTTCCTTTTAGCTAGTGAACCCAAATGGCACAAGCTAATTTTAGCTAGTAGATAATATTGCTAAATTCAACCCGTTTGTAGCAAGCCATATTAATGCTAGAAGAAACGGTCAATTTGGGTTATCCAAGAATTTGGTCTTTCAATAAGTCTAAGTCCAAAATTAGGTCAAGGTGAAGGTCAAAATGGAGTCAGATGATACAGGCTGGTGGAGAGTGGTCATATACAACATCCATGTAAGTTTGAAAACTTTGTAGCCAGCCATATTAATGCTAGAAGAAACAGTCAATTTGGGTTAACCAGGCCGGACGGATGAACGGAAGGACGGACAGGTGAATCACTATATGTCTCCCGATCTATCGATACGGGGGCATAAAAATATATCTGATCACTTAATATAGCTAGTTTTCGATAGAAAAAAATCATGTTTTTTAATATTTCTCTGTATGAAATTCTGCACAAATAAATGAAATATATCTACCTAATACACACTGAATTAACAGCAAGATTAGAAAAGAGTTTACCAAGTTTTGTTCATAAGTTCTATGTAACATATTTGTAGTTTTGTATGAAATATCAAGTTAGAAGACTTGATACTTGCAACAGCCAATTTCACGGTCACGTGATACGCATAACGGTATATTTGCTTATTTGCAACCTACTTAATTAAACACATGCGAGGCCCGTCTGTGAATATGACGAAGTACATTTTATTGCTGTAAATTGTTTATAGGCGACACACCTAAATAAACCGAATCACCAGGGCCTCCTAAGTCTTGTCTTTATAACATCAATCTCAATCCCACCGATCACGGATTGTAACGGTTAAATAATTGATAGTAAATCATTAATGGAATACCAGATTACCTCCCTGCGTTAAACTGTAAATACGCATGTAATTTCAATATGTAATAAAGAATAAATGTCTTTTAATTGGTGACTAAAAATTATGAAATTCAAAATGGGAGTAGGTAGGAAGTTATTATAGTTGTGTGTAATTTTTTACCAAAATCTGATAAATGGATTTTCAGAAATCTTTCAAAAACACAACTTTTCTATCGCAAACAAGCTATACCAATATGCGCGACATAACGCTAAGACATAAAACATATAAATATGGATTCCTCACATCTAAATAATATACCTCCTTCCTACGCATTTCACGCACATATTAAGCAATTGCATCACAGTACATCCTTATCCAAATGACTTGTACAGTCAATCTGTAGCGACCTTAAAAGACGACATCGTTATAGTGACTACATGATACAACCTCTATGTAAAGACCACACAGTACAACCTCTACAAAATAACATTACACTACAACCTTTACATAGTAACCACACAGTATTACCACTATCAAGTGACCTTTAAGTTCAACCTCTGCATAATGACCACACATTACAACCTCAATAGTGATCATGCTGTACAGCCATTCTGTATTGACCATACAATACAATCTCTTAATAATGATCTTATAATATAACCTCTACCTAATGACCACACAGTACAACCTCTTTATAGTGACTACTCAGTACAACCTCTATATAATGACCATGCAGTACAACTTCTTTAAAAGTGACCTTACCAAGCAACATCTGTATCGTGAGCACACAGTACAACCACCATAAAATAACCTTAAAACAACAGTGACCGTACATTAAGACCCTGCAGTACAGATACTCTGTTTCTACCAAACAATACAACCTCTTTATATTGACCCTGCAGTACAGATACTCTGTTTCTACCAAACAATACAACCTCTATATAGTGACTATGCAGTACAACCTCTTAAACATGACCTTATCATACAACCTCTGTATAGTAACCACACAGTACCACCTCCATAAAGTGACCTTTGAGTACAACCTCTACATAAAAGCACCGCCATACGGAGCAATATACACCCGAAGGGTTTTGTTTCAGGTTTTGGTAGCAAACTTTTGACAGTTGAAGGCAAAAGGACAGCCCTGAACAAAAAATGTAAATCCTTGAAGTTGTTTCAGTCGTCAAAAGGTTACAGAATGGGCGCAAAACCAAGTATTTTAGATGTTGAAAAGTTAGCGGAAATCGAACGGATAAGAAACTTGAAGTTGTTTCAGTTGTCGAAAGGAAAGAGAACGGACGCAAAACCAAATATTTTAGTTGTTGAAAAGTCAGCAAACCGAACGGATGCGGAACGAAAACATATTACCAAAGTTGAAATGAAACATATTAAGTTCTTTAATACTGATGATACTGATTTTTAACATCAGGTTTTACAAAGTAATACAACCTTCAACCCCAAAGTGTGACCTTGATCTTAAAGCGACCCCTCCAGAACATGCACTCTGCACGTTGTCTTGATGTGGTGAACATTTGTGTCAGGTTTCTTTAAAATCGTGCAACGGGTTCATGGGGCAGAGCGGAAGGGAAACAAAGTCATATGACATTTTAACCCCTAAGTGTGACCTTGACCTTAAAGCGAACCCTCCAGAACATGCACTCTGCACGTTGTCTTGATGTGGTGAACATTTGTGTCGGGTTTCTTTAAAATCCTTCAAGAGGTTCAAGAGTGACAGAGCGGAAGGGAAATTGCTAACGACAGACAGACAGACAGACGGACACAGAGGCGATAACATAATACGGCCCTTCGGGCGTATAACAAGGACCACATAATGTATAGCGGGTATATTTCACGGTGTCCAATTTTCGTATTAATTGTATCCTTTTGAATTCACGGTGTCTTGAATTCGCTCTAACGGCCTTGACCGCCAAATTAAAACCTTGTTGGTAAACATGGAATGGGAGGTTAACTTTAGAGTACGAGTATAATAGTCACTACTGATCTCGGGGTTGTGGGTTCGAATCTCAGGCTGGCCATCTAAAATTACTGATAGTATTTTGGGTGAGGCTTAAAACCGAGATCCCATGTATGGGTGCTATAAATATGGCATGCAAAAAGAACCAGGGATGCTTCTGGAATTAGGGCATCTTCTGTATAATGCACTATCTCCCAAAACTATAAGTCTTATGGAGGCCTCACCCATAAGGATTATCCGGTGGTGAGGATAAAGAAACGCAATAAACCAAACAAACTGATAACTGCTAACATAAGAAAAATATGTAGATCTATTTACAAACAAATCATTATTTCGGCAAACATTTACACGTTCCGCAAACAAAACTGTTATTGAAATTGAACAAGTGTGATGAAACGGCTTACAATTCAAACCTTCAAACGATATTGATATGCATGCATAGAGATTTAAACACGTTCTTTACAAATATCCAATTTCTAACCATACTTTATACATGTCGTAGTCTATTTATTATTACTGTAATTTACAGAAGTGACACATTGTGTCGTTTTGTACGTCTTGCAAAGTAATGTTGGATTATTTCTTAAAGTTCCCTGATGCATTGTCTCCCTTTGTAAAATTAGTATATTTTTGGTGATAATTATGCGGGGTTTAGATTTCCACACAGTACCACCTCCATAAAGTGACCCTTGAGTACAACCTCACCCCAAGGATAGTGCAACCTCAATAGTGACCATAATTTAAAACCTCTATATGGTGACCATGCAGTACAGTAGCTCTGTATCAACCACACAATATAACCTCTTAATAATGACCATATTATATGACCTCAATTTTGGGACCAAATTATTTGTTTGGTTTGGACAACATTCCGTTTTTCTCACGTGCTGGTTTTTCGCTCATATTATAATTATTAAATATCCTGTTTTACATTTGAAGCTGTCCTCTATTTGAAGTTTTTGAAGCTCATGCATGTTCTTTGCTGAGACTTTGATGCATGGTTTGATATTTATTAGGTATGAATTAAGATGTACATTAATATGGCATCAAATAGACAGTTTCCATCTGCAGATGATTTTTTCCAGTAGGTACATATTATGCATTTGTTTACGTCTTAAACAATATTTCTGTCAGGGTTGTTTCCCTTAGCCTTCAATCATCCCTGGTTTTCCGCAAGGCAGTAAAGCTATTTACCCATAGCTGGAGGTCTGTTCATGGGCATCAGGGCATGTCCACTCTACAGTGGACCTAGAATACCGCATGTCTGGGGGCAGACCACCTCCGAGTCTCCTGCAGTTCAGCTTGAGGCCACAAAGGGCTCAATTGACATGTGCTGCCACGGGAAGGCACTGCAAGGAGCTTGTCTAAGGAGAGGCTATGTACTGGCAGAGAACGTTTACGCTTCCTTTTAGCCTGAGCTAGCCAGTGGTGGAGGCTGAATGAAGGTGACCAGCACACAACACGCAGCTTACCACACAAGTCGCATCCAAAGACCATTAAGCACACAAAAAGAGGTCTGAAGCATGATGATGACACACATTTGATATGCATGGCTGACTTACATATCCGATCTATGCTGATAGCGGCCATTGAGGGTCAGGACCTTACACTAGACGGTGACACTCCACCAACGTTGCCATTGACTCTGTGTAGAATCTTCACACCAACCGGCTCAGACAAACCGACTGGTGCAGGGTGGTGTTTACGGATTGCAAGATCTCAGGGCAGAATTTAGATCCACAGGCATGCACTTAAAATATTTAAAATGAGTAAGTTTTAAGCCCTTACTTAGCGCAAAAAGTGCGAATTTAGACAATTACATTACCCCAAATTATACCAAACTTACATTAATTAATATACTAACCAATTGCCAAAATCAAAAGAATTACATTCCCCTCACAGACAGGTGTATGGGGACAAACTAGCCACCCACAATCCGAGTGCAGATTGGAACTTCCAGTGGGTGTATGGAGCAGAATGTGATTTTTCCACAGGTTAGTCTTATGTAGGAGGAAAAGGTATGCATCTATCACAAATGTAGCAGAAAGGCTGAATCTATAGCATGCATGCATCTGTACAGGAGATGTAAAATACTAGCTTAATCCACTAGAAGTCTCTCTGGATGCCATTTAACATAAGAGTCAGAACCTACAATAGGTGTCTTTAACAAGAAATGGAGCCTACAGAATGGGTCAGCAAGGTAGGTCTCACCCCTGTTTGAGATCTACCTTTTAGACACATCATGTAGTTACATCCAATGTTAGAGACACACACACTGAAGATTAATCCAATATGCTTAATCTCATCCAGAGAAACATCATGTGGATGCAGTTAGTATTCTACATACCCTGTAAGAGATACACCCTTCAGATTCCACCTGAGTGCAACATCTGTGAAAGAGTCATAACACTTGCACCTCTTACATAAGACTTACCTGTGGAAAATCACATTGTGCTCAATACGCTAACTGTAAGAGTCACACTCTGTGTTCGGGTTGTGGGGGACTTGTTTGTCCCCTGTACCTGTTACTGTATTAGGTAAATAGTCCCTATGCTCCCAGAATGTCTCCTACAGTGTGTGTATTGAGCACTTAGGGTGTTCCCATGGGAATGTTTCTTACAGAGGATATAGCATGCTTGTTGAGTCCACATGCTATTGTCTCTATCACAAACGTACCACAAAGGTTGGTTCTATAGGAGGTGCAACATACGAGCTTAATACACATGGGTGTTCCTGTGTACGAGATGTGGCCTACAGAATGAGCCTACAATGGGCGTCTTTAACATGAAATGGAGCATACAGGGATGTTGTCAGGAAGGTAGGTCTCTCCCCTGTATGAGACCTACTTTTTAGACACACCCTGTTAGCCACATCCCATGTTAAAGACATCCATTGTAGGTTTATTCTGTAGGCCACAACTCATACAGAGGAACACCCATGTGGATTAAGTTTGTATGTTGCACCTCCTATAGAACCAACCTTTGTGGTACGTTTGTGATAGAGACAATAGCATGTGGACTCAACATGCATGATATATCCTCTGTAAGAAACATTCCCATGGGAACACCCTAAGTGCTCATTACACACACTGTAGGAGACTACCTAGGAGCATAGGGCATATTTACCTATGCTCTCCCTTATAGTCGCCTCTTACGACTTGCAAGGGAGAAAACAGTGGTCCGATTCTATAACCCAAGAACCACACGGGTAATTGAAGCTTCCAGCAAAGTTGCCTAAGAAGCAGCCAAAAACAATACAGAACAAAATAAAATTTGAGTTTATTGGGATATTCACAGAAGCTCTTTGACATAAGAACGCAAAAAGCTATACGGAATTGACATCAAATTTTATATTACACGACCTAGATGCATACATAGTGTTGTCTGTAGTTTTCTCCAAAAAATATGCGATAATACCGCAACCCCAATATAATTAACACTCTACATTCCACTACAAATTTGGGTTGGGCCGGGTAGTCGTTTGTGGGGTTACTATAGTAACTTTTTAAGTTAAGTTTAAGTTATTTCATGTTTTCAAATTTTACTACAATCGTATGTTCCAATCAAGTGCTATTGTCATAAGGGAAATTTATTGATTATTTTATTATACATAGTACATTAATTATTAATATTGTTATACTGCCAGATAAATGCCATCTGCACAATTGGTACCTTCTGGACAGATCTACAGTCTTCACGAAAAACTTTTCAAAGTACTAGCCAGTGGGGCTACCAACATGGCAGAACTTACTAGCCCGAGAAGAAATTTACTAGTCAGACCAATAAATTATTATTAAAATTATTTTTAATTTTCACTAGACTTTTGACTAGTCACCTAGAGACAATTACTATCCCAATCCAGTTTTCACTAGCCTCGGGCTAGTGGCCAAATTCGAAGACTGGATCTATATGTCCTATCAATTATTCTTTAAAGGTATAATTATACATATGGTTAAATCTAATGTAAGTTATAAGCAGACAAATAAAAGCCAATATGAGTTTAATATATCTTTAGGTACAATCTGTTCTTATATCCTAACCACTTACTTATTTTCAATTTGTGTTAATGAGTATTTGAGTGCTTACCAAATGTCCAGTTTTTGTCCTTCGGTATATAAACAGGCAGAGAGGTTTGACTTTATACTTTTCCACTCTCACTGTCTGTTTTTATATACTTGTGTAAAATAAAACATTATTTTGAGGATAACTACTTGGTTATTTGTAGGTAAGTCACTTTTACTTTACTTCTAATATACTTGAATTATTTCATTATTTGATTGTTCTAAGTTTTACTTATCTATGTAAGTACTTGATTTAATGAAGCACTTTTATATACTTTATCTTACTGATCTCAGTAAGTACATTATATAGGTAGCACTTTTATATACTTTATCTTACTGATCTAAGTTAGTACTTTATTTAATGAAGCACTTTTATATATTTTATCTTACTGATCTAAGTTAGTACTTTATTTAATGAAGCACTTTTATATATTTTATCTTACTGATCTCAGTTAGTACATTATTTAATGTAGCACTTTTATATACTTTATCTTACTGATCTCAGTTAGTACATTATACAGGTAGCACTTTTATATACTTTATCTTACTGACCTAAGTTAGTACATTATTTAATGAAGCACTTTTATATATTTTATCTTACTGATCTAAGTTAGTACATTATTTAATGTAGCACTTTTATATACTTTATCTTAGTGATCTAAGTTAGTACATTATTTAATGTAGCACTTTTATATACTTTATCTTACTGACCTTAGTTAGTACATTATTTAATGTAGCACTTTTATATACTTTATCTTACTGATCTAAGTTAGTACATTATTTAATGTAGCACTTTTATATATTTTATCTTAACTTTAATCTAAACTTTAATCGAACTATTTTGTTTTGGCATTCAGTACCTCTCACTGCCATTATTAAAGCGAGTTTGATAATTCCCAAAGAACTTAGTAATTTAAGTATTGTGTATTTTAATAATTGTGTATTTAAATAATGGTGTATTGAGATATACATTTCCACTCTGACTGTCTGTTTTTATATACTTGTGTAAAATAAAACATTATTTTGAGGACAACTACTTGGTTATTTGTAGAACCTATAAACGTGAACTCCAACTCGAACCTCTCGTGCTCATCTTACAGCACACACTTAACCACACAACAACGTTGTGAAACTATGGCAATCGTCCGATTATTAAATAAACAACCCTCATACATTATCATCATCAACAGATGGTAGAGTTATGACAGTATCGTCAGGTGGAAAGTCAGCAGGAATCTGGTGTGAGTATCCACCAATGTCCAAGTATTGTGGTGCATTCTGGTTCCTATTAATGACGATGGTTAGCATACCTTGCACCATGATCAGCTGTAAATATTAAACAGGTGATAATAGATTGCCAAATACTTTCTTAACACACTGTACAAGGGTTGTTTGTAAAAGTCAAAAACATTGTCTCCCATTTAAACACCAAGTGTTATTTTCCTTAAAACTTTTCACACATTATCGGTCAATTCAATGTAACATATATCTGATTCTTAGAAATGATTTCCTTGTGTAAATTTGCTACTAAACTTGATAAACTGATACTGGTTGGCAAGGGCCCCCGCATACTCAATTATTTTGAATAAAAATGAAATAGTGTTTATTTAAGACCATCTCACATAAAACCAGTTGCAAACTTTGCTTTTAGAATTATATAGGCACGAAAGTCAATGTTTGCTTCATGATTGTGTTAATTCAAACATTGATGGAACCAATAACCAGTATGCCATGAATGTTATTCCTTGCGTCATAGTTTTCGCGTTTTTCTAAAATGGCGACGTCACGGAAATGTGCAGCACAAAGAATTATAATAAAATACTTTGTTGATCGCAGTTTAACACCAGTGCAAATAAAACAAGAGTCCCAAAATGTCACAAAATATGCCCGTCTTGGTTGTGCTAGTAACAAAACAAGAGGGCCATTGGCCCTTAAGCGCTCACCTGAGTTTGTTGCAATGTTGGCTTTGTTAGCAAGATTGTTGTAGTATGAACTCAAAATACTTATGTGGCCTAGATTTGAATTTTGTACTAAAATGTTTGTGAGTAGTAGGTAAAGTAGAGTTCCTGAAATACATACTTTGGTTTGACTGCTGATGGGTTTAGTACCGACTAGTTGTACTTGTGTAGAATCAAGCATTATTGAATTTGGTACTTTTTCAACGATTTTGTTGGCCATATTGAGTGAGCCAGACAGTACTCATGATTACTTTTGAGTACAGCTTTGTAAATGTATGCATAATGTTTAAATTTGAAGTTTTTTCTAGTGGGGATATATTAACCTGATCCTCTTACCTTCTATTAGGCCAAAACAAAATATTGCGGTTCTGGTAATTATACCTACCCTATTATTTTGCCCCTACCCTAAACATTTTATGGCATTTTTGCTGGAAGTCATCGCTGATCGTTGATTTTCCAGTACATAAAATCAATGAAATAATTTCAAAAAATGACATGTTTTTCCTACCTACTTACCCTATTTTTTTTTTTAATATGTTATCAGAATTTCAATATTAATTTGTTTTGGCCTTAGCAAGATTTAAGAACCAACTTCTTGTATATATTTAAATCCTGTTGCTCGACCGTAACACGATCGTCCACTGTTCATAACATATATTTTAAACATTCCAATAATCTCTTATAACCGTTAAAATTAAGAACTAGATTTTGGCCCAAATGACAAAGTATCTAACTTGACCTAGATTTTATAGAGATAAACATTGTGACCAAGTTACATAAAGATAGAGTCAAAATTGTGACCTCTAGTGTGTTCACAAGATTTTTCAATGATTTGGCCTCGTGACCTAGTTTTTGACCCCAGATGACCCAATATCGAACTTGACCTAAATTTTATAATGATGATCATTGTGATCATGTTTCATAAAGATAAGGTCAAAATTGTGATCTCTAGTGTGTTCACAAGCATTTTCAATGATTTGGCCTCGTGACCTAGTTTTTTACTCCGGATGACCCAATATCGAACTTGACCAAAATTTTATAGTGATGATCAGTGTGATCAAGTTTCATAAAGATTAGGCTCAAATTGTGACCTCTAGTGTGTTCACAAGCTTTTTCAATGATTTGGCCTTCAAAGGCTTGTGACCTAGTTTTTGACCCCGGATGACCCAATATCGAACTTGACGTAGATTTTATAGAGATGACAATTGCGATCAATTTTCATAAAAATTAGGCTCAAATTGTGACCTCTAGTGTGTTCACAAGCTTTTTCAATGATTTGGCCTTGTGACCTAGTTTTTGACCCCGGATGACCCAATATCGAACTTGACCTAGATTTTATAGAGATGACAATTGCGATCAATTTTCATAAAAATTAGGCTCAAATTGTGACCTCTAGTGTGTTCACAAGCTTTTTCAATGATTTGGCCTTGTGACCTAGTTTTTGACCCCGGATGACCCAATATCGAACTTGACCTAGATTTTATAGAGATGATCATTGTGATCAAGTTTCATAAAGATTAGGCTCAAATTGTGACCTCTAGTGTGTTCACAAGCTTTTTCAATGATTTGGCCTTCAAAGGCTTGTGACCTAGTTTTTGACCCCGGATGACCCAATATCGAACTTGACGTAGATTTTATAGAGATGACAATTGCGATCAATTTTCATAAAAATTAGGCTCAAATTGTGACCTCTAGTGTGTTCACAAGCTTTTTCAATGATTTGGCCTTGTGACCTAGTTTTTGACCCCGGATGACCCAATATCGAACTTGACCTAGATTTTATAGAGATGATCATTGTGATCAATTTTCATAAAGATTAGTCACAAATTGTGACCTCTAATGTGTTCACAAGGTTTTTCAATGATTTGGCCTAGTGACCTAGTTTTTGACCCCAGATGACCCAATATCGAACTTGACCTAGATTTTACGGAGATGATCATTGTGATCAAGTTTCATAAAGATTAGGCTCAAATTGTGACCTCTAATGTGTTCACAAGGTTTTCCTTTGATTTGACCTAGTGACCTAGTTTTTGACCCCAGATGACCCAATATCGAACTTGACCTAGATTTTACAGAGATGATCATTGTGATCAAGTTTCATAAAGATTAGGCTCAAATTGTGACCTCTAATGTGTTCACAAGGTTTTCCTTTGATTTGACCTAGTGACCTAGTTTTTGACCCCAGATGACCCAATATCGAACTTGACCTAGATTTTACAGAGATGATCATTGTGATCAAGTTTCATAAAGATTAGGCTCAAATTGTGACCTCTTATGTGTTCACAAGGTTTTCCTTTGATTTGACCTAGTGACCTAGTTTTTGACCCCAGATGACCCAATATCGAACTTGGCCTAGATTTTACGGAGATGATCATTGTGATCAAGTTTCATAAAGATTAGGCTCAAATTGTGACCTCTAATGTGTTCACAAGGTTTTCCTTTGATTTGACCTAGTGACCTAGTTTTTGACCCCAGATGACCTAATATCGAACTTGACCTAGATTTTACAGAGATGATCATTGTGATCAAGTTTCATAAAGATTAGGCTCAAATTGTGACCTCTAATGTGTTCACAAGGTTTTCCTTTGATTTGACCTAGTGACCTAGTTTTTGACCCCAGATGACCCAATATCGAACTTGACCTAGATTTTACAGAGATGATCATTGTGATCAAGTTTCATAAAGATTAGGCTCAAATTGTGACCTCTAATGTGTTCACAAGGTTTTCCTTTGATTTGACCTAGTGACCTAGTTTTTGACCCAAGATGACCCAATATCGAACTTGACCTAGATTTTACAGAGATGATCATTGTGATCAAGTTTCATAAAGATTAGGCTCAAATTGTGACCTCTAATGTGTTCACAAGGTTTTCCTTTGATTTGACCTAGTGACCTAGTTTTTGACCCCAGATGACCCAATATCGAACTTGACCTAGATTTTACGGAGATGATCATTGTGATCAAGTTTCATAAAGATTAGGCTCAAATTGTGACCTCTAATGTGTTCACAAGGTTTTCCTTTGATTTGACCTAGAGACCTAGTTTTTGACCCCAGATGACCTAATATCGAACTTGACCTAGATTTTACAGAGATGATCATTGTGATCAAGTTTCATAAAGATTAGGCTCAAATTGTGACCTCTAATGTGTTCACAAGGTTTTCCTTTGATTTGACCTAGTGACCTAGTTTTTGACCCCAGATGACCCAATATCGAACTTGACCTAGATTTTACAGAGATGATCATTGTGATCAAGTTTCATAAAGATTAGGCTCAAATTGTGACCTCTAATGTGTTCACAAGGTTTTCCTTTGATTTGACCTAGTGACCTAGTTTTTGACCCCAGATGACCCAATATCGAACTTGACCTAGATTTTATAGAGACAAACACTGTGATCAAGTTTCATTAAGATTTAATGAAAACTGTGACCTCTACAGTGCTTACAAGTCAAAATGTTGACGACGTACGACGGACATTGGGCGATCACAATAGCTCACCTTGAGCACTTCGTGCTCAGGTGAGCTAAAAATTGACTATGAAATAAAAGCCCATATTATATAAAAACATTTTTAACCAATCATCTTTAAACTAATATATATTCATACTAATTTATAGGAATGCTTTTGTCAACCTTCTGTTGTATGACCTTTGCATTATAGGTCATGAATTAAAGATATCTTTCTTAATTAATTTTTTTATTAGATATGTATATATATGGAGTACCGCTGCATGTTGGTCCTTGCTTGATTTATCTGTATCTTGCAAGATCACAAGTCGAGTGAGATGCATAGCAAGATTTGATACACACCAATGACTCAACACAAGTGCATAAATGTCATTATTTCATTACGATATGCACCAAAAAGTACACACAACATGAAGACGTGTAAAATGTTAAACTTGGCTTAGATATTATGCCAATAAGTGTAGTCACCAAGTTTGAAGACGATCCAACGAAACCTGTTTGAGTTAGAGTACAGATAAGGCCAATTTCACATTTTTTTGGTAAAAGAAGGACCATAACCCACGAAGATCGGCACTGATTTGGCATATAATCAAACTTGGCCTAAATATTACACCCATAAGCATTGTCAGCAAGTTTGAAGACGATCCCACGAAAACTGTTACAGTACAGTACAGAAATCGGATGAAAACTGTTTGAATTAAAAAAACGTTTGAACGATTAACCGATTAACTGTTGACATCCCTACAAAATAGCAAATTTTAAGAATGTTACTTACTTTGAGATTATCATCGTACATCAACATCAAAGACGGGCATATCGTAAGGTGAAGATTCACCAAGAGTGACAGTTCTTGGTAAATAACTGGTGCGAATAAATCCCTAGGTACATAAATGATACCAGTAGTATATTTATTAAGTATTGTCCTCCACTTGAACTTGGATCTGTGAACAAATTAAGGATACAGTCAACTATGTGTACCTTGCACTCATTTATGACAAAATTCTTTAACACGTTGACACAAAAACAGAATATCTCCCACGAAGGTGATAAATACAGCAATAGTCAACCAACCTAAAATTCCTATCAATATGCACAACTAGGCTGGTATAAGTACATAATTTTATGAGAGTCAGTATAAATAATCATACATGTACCTACATATTATAAAAGTTATGATGGCTAACACCTGTCCACTATACCCAGATGCTATGCAGATGGAATGCCAATTATAATCTGCTCTTTTGAGAACCCTTCAGGATCATTATCGACAAGAGGGCCCTTTAGGCCCCTCACCTGTTGCACATTGGTCTAGGTATCAATACAACTTACATTCTGGTCATAATTCATTAAGATTGGATCAAAACGGCGACCTATGGAAAGTGCCCAAGTTTTTTTTTTAAGATTTGACCTAGTAACCTAGTTTTTGACCATACATGACCAAGTTTCGAACTTAGACTAAATTTCATTTTTTCTGACCATGTTTCATGAAGATTGGATCAAATTGGTGACATCTAGAGAGTACAAGGTTTTTCTATTATTTGACCTAGTGACCTAGTTTTTTACCCCACATGACCCAGTTTCGAACTAGGCCTAGACTTCATGGGGAACAACATTCTGACCAAGTTTCATGCAGATTGGATAAAAACCATGACGTCAGGAGTGTACACAAGGTTTTTCTGACCCTAACCTCTTCTACTTCAGGTGCAAACACAAACTTGTACTGATCAGGTCGGAGTGGTTTTATGGGTAACATAAGTTTACGATCTGGCCCGCCCTCTGATGTTGTGTTGTTCAAGTTCTCAGACGACTTTGAGGAATTGATAGCTGCATCAGAGGTCATTGATCTATAAATAGAATATGATGTCATAACATGTTGACCATGTACCTAATGTGAAAATAACAAAACAAAACTTCTTTCGATAAACACTTAAGCGCCATTGGTAGCCTGGTCCATAATAACTAGCTTAGTCAATTAACTTGAAAGTTTTGTAATGAACAGACAAACTAACAAACCGACAGACAGGTGAATCACTATATGCCTCCGCATCAATGGATGCTGGGCATAAAGAAATATTGACCTGATTTAATCACTTTACCTAAGGGTATGTAAAGAGATGATACTCAGCAAAATTTATGTGACTTACTTGAACATTTCTGATGTAGATGACATCATACTGGACATCATAGATTCACTGCTTGCAGAAACATCACTATCTGATGATGAGACTGAACTAATCACAGACTCGCTCACTGGTCAGGGCCTCCGCTACCGCTCGCCAATTTAGCCATTTGCTAAAGATTTGCTAAATTGGCTAAAACTTTTGTAAATTGGCGAAAACATTGGCTAAAGGGTATATTTCCTCGTAAAATCGTATTTTCTTTATTAAATTTCAATGGTATAAGCGACACAGACCGATTTGTAAATTGTTTACACGCGCGTCGGATGTTAATTGGAAACTCGATAATCAGTGCCCCTTCATCAATAAAAGAAAGTGTGTCCTGTATTGACCCCCTAATCATGTAATCAAGGTCTCAATAATGATCAGACGTGTCATAAACTTTCAACTAACAGTCAAACTGGAGTAGATCTAGTTATCTTCTTATACACACCAGCGGTCATAAAATCATTAATTGCCCCGAGCTATACAAACCTACTGCAGACCTTTAACCCAATTAAATCCAAACTAATTATGTAACAGTGTGAAAACATCTTAATTGACCCATTTATCATCGTAGTTTTAAACTTTAGAAGGGTAAACAAAAGAGCAGACGAGTCTGGAGAGTTGGTCACAGTCGTAACTATACACATTTCTATGGAATGAGTTGAGCGATATAAAATATGTTTAATAGCTATCAATAGACATTTTTTAAATAGTAATTACCTTTTAAACAATAATTAGAGGTTAATTTTTGGCTAAAAATAAACCAGTTTATGTTCAAAGCAATTTATTGTTTTAGTAACTTGAGTAGTATCCGGATAAAATCAGATTCGGACAATAAAACAACAAATACTCAAATATGTTTTTTTTCTTTCAATTATTCTTTTATTTTTATTAAAATAACATAATTATGAGTTTTAAAACTTGATACGTCAGTAGCACAGTTAGCTCAGTTTGTAGATTGCCTGACTAACAGACAGGGGATCATAGGTTCTAGTGATACAATATAAGCAACTCACTAGAAGGTATTCAGCATGATTGTTACAAGATGAACTATTGCTGATTTAATGCGAATTTCAATTAGTAGCGCTAGCAGTAGTTGAATGATACAGTGAATTGTTGAATATAAAGTATAGTGAGCAGTATTTTATTAAACATATGCTGTAATGAATTAATACAGCTAAATTGATTAAAAGACGTTGAAAAAATATTAGTCATTTTTAATTCAGTCTGGCTTTTTGGCTATAAGTGGCTAAGGGTTGGCTAAAACTTTAGCCAATTGGCTAAAGTTGTGGCTACAAGAAAAAAATAGCCAGCGGAAGCCCTGCTGGTGTCTGAAATATCCATAAAAATAAATAGTTACACCAGTTAAATTTGTCCTCTGGATTCTAATCTAGACATCGAATATATAAGGTTCAGTAAAATAATTTATTGATTTTCCATGTAAAAGCAAGCATTTTTGGTTAAGGTTTTGATGAATGTAATAGTCGCTTGATATAAAATTAATAAAGTGCAAAGATGATAATGATTGCTCAATCAGTGCTTCCTCTGGCTTATATTTTTCTTGCGCCACCACTTTCCCAAATGAAAAAAGTTGTCGCCACTTATGCGCCACTTTGACCAAAATTGAAATTATGTAAATCTTGTATAAAAATGTGTACATATTTCTGTTTTATGTGTATTTTGATATGTGTCGATGGTAATGCATTAATTGCATTTCTTATGTTCCTTTTCAGTATGAAGTCATCATTGTTACAAATATATTTACAATTTATTCATAGTTTCTATGTTATTGACAATATGCTAAACATTCATCAGAGAATAGCATGCTTCCAGTATGCTAAGCCAAGATGAATATTTTATAACATATTTTCAAGAGCAAGAAAATAGCAATAAATCCTTATAATATTTCATGAACTGAAAAACTAACAAACAAGAACACTGTTACATAAATTTTAATCTTGCCTTTTGAAATTATATTAATGAACCAAAAAACAATAACACTTAAATAAATACACATGCCACATGTTGCTTCAAGAGTTCAAAGTTCACAGTTCTGATAGTCTTACAGTAATCACTTTCACTTAAAAATACGCCTGTCCTTAACCCCTGACCACCTTACAAAAGCTCTATGGAAATCAAAGTCTGATCTAGATGGGCCATTAATAGAAATGTGCATCAGATTCTCTAAAGAAGAGGTTGAGAGAGAATTCCTTAGACAGGCCCAATTAACCACAAAACAAGTAATTGAAAATACAGTCCTGGCTTTAATTATAACAAACACCGACTCGCCGACAAACAGAACCATGCTAACTATCATTATCTATTTCTTTCACCAGGTACCAACTGTGGTACAAACTGCTCTAACGTGCGTGTATTTCGTAGTGATCAAATATTTCAATTTCAATAATACAATCATCTAACCCCTTTAATTGACATTAATTGCCCCCGAGACCGCTTAATCAGATTATCGTTATACAAACAATACCACACTTCAATCGTAATCTTCCTGATTGCACTCGACAGACCCCAATAAACATGTCAAACTGTATAAACAAACCTGCTCGCTAATTGCTTCACACATTTTCCAGTGCGAGACCGTTTTACGGTAAATTTACAACATGTGGTCGTAAAATGGACATTTTGCGACATAGATGTAAACATTATTGAAAAAAAAGGCCGATTTTTATGTTTGTCGCCAAATTGAATTATCTTGCGCCAAATTTTCATTTCTTGCGCAAATGGCGCCATTGGCGAACGCCAGCGGAAGCGCTGCTCAATGAACCGCAAGTGCATTGAATAGCAGAAATTTCAGCTGAGAAAAACATCTAGTCGGCGGATCTGAATGCAGCTCTCGAGGATGCACAGAATGACCAAGCCTACAGCCCGGGTCTAAATCCATGTAGCGTTTTTTCTTTTGCGCTATCCGAAATCGCTTATGTACAATCAAATGCTAATATACACAACTTTTCTTCTGATCAACGTCAAAATGCAATTCAAGAAGACCAGTTTGTAGAAATATGTGTAAATATAATCAACACTTTTATAGAATGGGTGCAAAAGAAGGAAACATGAGACAGACAGAACTTGTGGAAACCTGGTAAATTAAGTCAAAATGACGTAACAGTCAAAATAAGGTACTTCTTTAAAAATCTTTTTAAAAATTATTTGAGTTACAATTTTCATATTGGTACCAGAAAAAACTTACATCTTTTGTCTAATCATGAACTAAATTTCTTTGCAATAACAGAACATTATGAATTGATGAAAAATACCCCCAAACTGTATTCTTTCTTTTTGGACACCCTGTATACCTATATGAAGTATGAAAACTGTAGGATAATTACTTTGCCAGACATTGCGAAACTTGCCAGATTTTACCAGACATTCAGTCTGGTACTTATGGGGCTTATACAGTCATATAGAAATGTAAAGTTTTCCAAACTGATATATACTCAATTAACAGTTTCATTTAATTTAAAACACTTACTGCAATTACCTGAATGTGGAGTGTAGATCTATATGGCAATGTTTCAAATATGTTCAGTCCTTCATCGTCCATGTGTGACCATCAATCAAACTAGACACTATCAGTGATTGGAAACTCCTCAGTTGGAAAGCTCTACAACAATATAAACAAAGTGTTAGGTCGGTATATTTCATGTCAACAAGCCATCTCCCTGAATATGAAGTGTATCACTCCGCATCAGGTTCACAGACCTGTTGACATGAAAACCGACCTAACACATTTTTATTAATATTTACTTATTTAGGTACATTTTATATATTTATATGTATGTTGCATTAACGCTTATTGTGTTTATTGAGTTAACGCTTATTGTCTTTACGCTTAGTGTTTATTGAGTTTACGCTTATTGTGTTTATTGAGTTTACGCTTATTGTGTTTATACAGTTAACGCTTATTGTGTTTATTCAGTTAATGCTTATTGTGTTTATTGTCACATCAGTTCTGCTGTGTTTGATTCTGTGGCCTTTTGTCTGTTTATTTCTTGTTGTAGTTCATCGCGGGTATGAGAAAGAGAAGAGAAGCCAGAAATTTTCGAGCCTCTAGCAAGGGAATTTCTGGTACCATTTTTATTTTGTCTTTGGTATGACAACGTCTAGCATGAAACCGGACACTTTCTACACTTGGTGTAGACAAGCTAGCACTTAGCAATCAAAAGGCACGTGTTTAGAAATGAAGACTTAGTAAAGGAGCAAACAGCATATCAGCCACAGACCATTGGGTGTCTTTTCAAGATGATTAGAGAGTACCAGTTATGAAGTAATTGGAACCAATCAAGTAAATACTAATTTAATGCTCTCAGTGTTAATTTTTGAACAGTAATTAGACATTCGAATAATGATCTTTGAGCTGAATTAGATAAACATGCATAGACTATTTCAGTAGTAAGTATGTTCATGATTACAACAAAGTATGAAAATGCAAAAAAAAATATCCTAACAGAGGCATGAGGGTTGACAATTTCTCTGCCTTTAAATACCTTGTACAAAGGAGCAATGATCATATGACCCTAAGTCCACCTCAATAGCTAAATGCCTACATTAACTAAACCTTATGACCCTAAACCTGTATTATTTGAAACAAGAAAATATACAGTTGAAGAGAAATTGACACACTATATGCAGAAAAATATGCTGAAGTATTGAGGTGGGACATTGAAAAAATAAGTTGAAAGCTTTTGCATTGAACATGACCTTATTTAAATGAAATAAATGGAAGGTTAAATTATGATCCTCACAAGCTCTTAATGCGTCACTCCTTATGGATAATGGAACCATTACATGATCCCTATACACAATTACAGTTGCCTATAATTTAGTTATAACTACACTTGAAGGGGTTGGGAGGAAGGTATGTTGAGCATAGCTATATCATAATCCTAACATGATTAATTAACCAATTTGTGAATGGTTAATTTCATTTACTTATCACCTAAACCTACAAGCTATGCACATAAAGCCTAATTATTACCACTGTATCTCATCAACATTGACCAAAAGTCCATAGACTATTGATTCAAAGGATTTAAATAACCAATGCTCAAGAGCTAAAATACAGTGTCAAACTGAAGATAAAAAGGTTGACAGCTGCTGAGCTCCAGATCATAACGCCCCTTATGCAAGGTGGTATGTTGATTAAAAGTATTTTGAATAATTTTAAAATAATAAAAATTTGTTTAACATAGATCCTTACCCTAAACCTTAATATAAAATCCAACATAAGTGTCAAAGAAAACATTCCACTAAACATACCACCACTAATTGAATAGTTAAATAAACCCTATTATGAAACTTCCAGTAAAAATAGGTTCTGAAAGTTCCATAAACCTACCTTACATTATTTTATCCTAAGAAGCGAGGTATTTATTTTTACAACAATTATTTGAAACAAGATTGATATCTGAAACCTCATTCACATGTCCAATGCCTTTATTTCTCTTTTTAAATGTAACATGAAACTTGAGACAGGGTCAGGTCTTACTGTTGCCATATGATCATGTCCAGAATACGGGACTTGGGTCTATGATTGTTTCTTTGGCTTATGTGTGGGTGTTGCTAAGGATAGTTGCGTTGTGGTTTTTCTGATTTAATGTAGTAGCGAACCTAACTTTGTCCTAACTTTGTCCTAACTTTATCCTAACTTTATCCTAACTTCATGAAATAAATAAAAAAGAACCACATTTAAAATGTAAAACGCATTTTGAAACCATGAACATAGCTACAGAGAAATCAATTTCAACATACATGTACTAAAATAGAATTTTCAAGAATTCCAGTAGTAATTTACCTTTGGTGTCCAATTTCAAACTTTTGACACAATTATAAGAAATATGAAAGAGAAGTAGAAAGACTAGTGTGTGTGTCCTGCAGTGGATGCACACATGGTAGAGGGTGGGGGAAGTTGAGACGTCTCTCACATTGGATGTAGCACTCCGGATGTGTCTACAAAGGGCCTGTCGCATTTTAGATGCTTTAAGAGAGGGGTGTACATTTTAGATGCATTAAGAGAAATGGCGTTGCATTTTAGATGCATTAAGAGAGGGGGGGTGTTGCATTTTAGATGCATTAAGAGAAATGGCGATGCATTTTAGATGCATTAAGAGAAACGGCGATGCATTTTAGATGCATTAAGAGAGGGAGTGTAGCATTTTAGATGCCTACTACGCGTTGTTGCACACATGTTGTACACATGTGTCTACATGTCTCTTATAAGAGGTATAGCATACATGTGTACCGAGTGTGTAGCAGACTGCAAGGTATGTAGCCCACAGGATATGCACAGGACTTATTTTTCACTCTGGCCTAGCACGCACCACCTACAACCTGCATCTTCAACAAGGAACAAAGCAAACAGGCAGTGTCTACACAATGAATCTCATACAGGGGATTGACATTCAGAATATAGACACAAATCCCACGGACTTCATCCCTTGTGAAGAATACATACTGTAGTATCCTCTTGCATTCTAAGTCAGAGTCAACATTCAGTCTGTTCACACCTTGTGTGCTACATTAAATAATCTTACCTAGAATCGACCCTGTAGTGACAAGTTCTTGCTGAATATCCAACACAAAATCTCAGTGAGGCCCATGACTGGCAACAAACCCAATGTTTAATGATGTAGCACCAATGACCTTTGACAGCATGGCATCACCTGTGGCGCTGACCTAAGTAGAACTGTTTAGATGGATCAATCTCTGGTAATGTATCATCTTAGGCCTACAAAAAGCAAAAGCAAACATTTCAAGGATGCCAAATTTAACCCATCACTTATTACAAGAGATAGAGCCCCTATGTCGCTCACATGTGTAAATGCACATTTGGTAACCTTAGAAATCATTTACACAAGTGAGACTAGATGATGTTACATACCAAATATGTCCCAATCTATAGATTTGGCAGGGCTCGACACTAACGATGGTCCGTTAGCCCGAGGCTACCTATTTTCTCAAAGGACTACCTAGGTATCAAAGCTGGGTATCCAGTCGGGCTATCTCAAAATTGACCCATCGTTTGTGTCAACCTCTTTGTTTTGACCAATTAACGTAAATTGAATAATTAAAACAACCGTTTGCGAATGTAAACGAAACCGGAATTTGCGTCTTTCCTCTAATTAAATATGCGTTGAGTCGGTAATGATCATAGCAGACATCGCCAAATTTACATGAACCATCGGTCTTCTTGGCATATTTGGTGGAAGGTCCGACAGAATGTAGGGCTGCGACGGTCCTTCTGTCCGACGCATTTTTGCTTAAGTTTCGCCAAAAATCAGCAAAGAAGTATGTGAAGAACTTCCGGAAGTTTACAATAGAAACAATTAGTTTGCCTGTGCGCATCAATGCACGCCTATTTTTAGAAACGTGTTTATTATAACAGCGACTACGTTTGGTTCAGCGCGTCCACATGGTTTAGTTAAAGTCAACTGCGCACATGTTGCATGTAAACAAGACAGCGAATTCGTCAGGGATGATTGGTTTAATATTTTCGATCGGAACGATTTGTTTTATGTATTTTGGCAATATTTTACTGATATCCATTGATTCCCGCTTGATTTTAGCCTGAATATTAAGTAATTTAATGCTTTTTATGATTAAGCATTCGTCTCCAACTATTTTCGTACCGATGTAAAAAAAATATGTAGACATCATTTCAAACATTCCTATTTTGACCAATCTTATTAGTTTTAATTTTGAAGATAAGAAAATCACATCCTTCTTGACACCATACCGTAATTTGACAGGTGTGTAGGACATTTTAATCATGTACCGAAAGCCCCTTTGTGGCAAAGGGTAGCAAACCATACACTGTCTGTTAATACGGGTGGGGGTTTGTATTTTAGTATAATTAAAAGACATTGAATAAATGAGTTGACAAAAATGTTTTATGTACTAACATGAGGACTACCTATATTTTTCAAGGACTACCTCATTTTCTATTTCCTTAAAAAGTTAGTGTCAAGCCCTGTATGGGGGCATAAAAACCATGTTTTTTCTCATCTGGTCAGTATACATATTTGAAACATTTCTTGTAAACATAGATATATTTCACAAGTGCCCAGAGGCTCATTAGGCTTAATTAAAATTAAGTTTGTCTGCCCTTCACCGACCCGAAAAAATCCTGCTGACTCAAAAAAAAACAAGAGCTCCGCAGTCGGAGACATATGCCCCCCAAACAGGGCCTTGACACAGAAATTTCGTGCCACATTTCAATAGGGGTCATCTACTGTCAAAGGCAAATGTATCTGTGAAGTATCAGGCCCATCTGTCAATCCGTTGATGAGTTATCGATCGGAAACTAATTTTCACATTCAATGTCGTAGTGACCTTTGACCTAGTGACCCCAGTTTCAATAGGGTTCACCTAGTGTCCAAGGCCAATGCACCTGCGAAGTATCAGGCCCGTCTGTAAATTCGTTGATGAGTTATCGATCGGAAACGGTCTTCAAACTCAATGCCACAGTGACCTTGACCTTTGACCTAGTGACCCCAGTTTCAATAGGGGTCATCTACTGTCCAAGGCGAATGTACCTGTGAAGTATCAGGCCTATCGGTAAATCCATTGAAGAGTTATCGATCGGAAACGGTTTTCACACTTAATGGCACAGTGACCTTGACCTTTGACCTAGTGACCCCAGTTTCAATAGGGGTCATCTACTGTCCAAGGCGATTGTACCTGTGAAGTATCAGGCCTATTGGTAAATCCATTGAAGAGTTATCGATCGGAAACGGTTTTCACACTTAATGCCACAGTGACCTTGACGTTAGACCTAGTGACCCCAGTTTCAATAGGGGTCACCTAGTGTCAAAGGCCAATGCACCTGCGAAGTATCAGGCTCGTCGGTAAATCAGTTGACGAGTTATCGATTGGAAACAGTTTTCACACTAAATGCCAGTGACCTTGACCTTTGACCTAGTGACCCCAGTTTCAATAGGGGTCACCTAGTGTCCAAGGCAAATGCACCTGCTAAGTATCAGGCCTGTCTGTAAATCCGTTGAGGAGTTATCGATCAGAAACGGTTTTCACATTTAATGCCACAGTGACCTTGACCTTTGACCTAGTGACCCCAGTTTCAATAGGGGTCACCTAGTGTCCAAGGCCAATGCACCTGTGAAGTATCAGGCCCATCGGTCAATCCATTGACGAGTTATCGATCGGAAACGGTTTTCACACTTAAATGCCACAGTGACCTTGACCTTTGACCTAGTCACCCAAGTTTTAATAGGGGTCATCTACTGTCCAAGGCAAATGCACCTGTGAAGTATCAGGCCTATCGGTCAATCCGTTGACGAGTTATGGATTGGAAACTAACTGGTCTACTGACAGACAGACAGACATTCACAATTTCACACTTAATGCCACAGTGACCTTGACCTTTGACCAAGTGACCCCAGTTTCAATAGGGTTCATCTACTGTCCAAGGCGAATGCACCTGTGAAGTATCAGGCCTATCGGTCAATCCGTTGACGAGTTATCGATCGGAAACTAACTGGTCTACCGACAGACAGGCTAGCAAAACAATACACCCCCTCTTCTTCGAAAGGGGCATAATTATTTGGGAAATCCTTGTGGTTTTAATTTTTTTCATTCGAACGTCAATCGAACGTGCCACGTATTTTGAAGTGCAAATATGAATATGAAGAAATGCTACTTACATAATAATTATATAAATCTAAATCTGTTATTCCATAGAAAATGCTGGTGCAATAATTTCAAGTAAACTACGCTTAAAATAGAAATGTTGCAAATTTTTGTTGATACGTAATTTATGCGTGTCCGATTATAGATTCTGGGTAAGTTTTCATTGCACCTGCAACCTATTCCTATATTTAGGCGTGCTGCTTGTCTCTTAGACATCTTTTATCGTCAAACATTTAACCTCTTTGGCGATTACTTCAAACGACTTCTAAAGCGGCACGTCGCTTGTGAATTTATTTAGAGTAGATTGGTACAGAAAAATTCCGTTCTGAAGAGAAATTAAAAACCACAGGCACACGATTTCAGTCTTCAGGCCCACAACCTAAATAAAATATTTTTCAGACCTACCACCTCGCCCTTGAAAAATTCAGGGTAGGTAAAGGGCAAACCAGGTATTTTTTTAATTCAGGCCTTACCGTATTCATTGAGAACGAATGATTTGCTTCCAAATTAGTCAAGTAAATTAAAAACACTTCTTGCAATTACCTGAATGTGGAGTGTAGATCTACAATGCAATGTTTCAAATATGTTCAGTCCTTCATCATCCATGTGTGACCATCAATCAAACTAGACACCATCAGTGATTGGAAATTCCTCCGTTGGAAAGCTCTACAACAATATAAACAAAGTGTTAGGTCGGTATATTTCATGTATTTATGCATGTCCGATTAAAGATTCTGGGTAAGTTTTCATGGCACCTGCAACCTATTTCTATGTCCTCCCCCAAGAAAATTTTGAATGTTTAGACTCTGCACATGGCATCTCCCATGTTTTCTGGTAGGAATTGTGGTCTTTCTACTTAACAAATGAAAGGGTATGAAGGCACTTGTACAAACTGAGTCAACACAGGAAACAGCCAAAATCTAAGTAAAAATCAGAGTCCCAGGACTCCTTCTTGCAAAAAGTAGGAGTCCTGATGAATCAATCAGAGTCACAGAGCTAAGAGTGGGGGAGTGCGGGGGTAGCCCCCTCCTGCAAGTCGGTTTGGGGAAAATTTTGATTTGAACTATGGATCTACTTTTCCTGCTTTTTTTGTTACCAATAAAAATGTTTATTTTTATATCAATGTGTCATTTTTAGGCAGCTTAATTATTTTGTGATGAATCTTAACCTATATTTATGAATGATACAATCAGCATTCATACTGCCCCCCCCCCCCCCAAAGAAGAACAAAATTTTAATTTACATCTTCATAACATTCTTGCTACATAGTGTAGTAGTAATATTTGATTAAAGATCGAGCTCGTCCGAAAATATGTACGTATCCGAAATACTGTAACTTGCATGTCATATTTTATTCTATTCACGGTCAATTGTAGCCAAAACACGTAAATGATTGATATGTTTGAATGTAATAAATTGTGTTAAAACTCGAATCATACCAACACCATTCGATTCTTTTTTAATACATTTCGTCGACACGATTTCAATCATGAATGTTCGCGAGTGAACTAAATCAGCAAAGTTGGTAAATTCAGAAAAAATCAGATGCATCAGTCATATTTTCAAATTTAACACACGGATATCGAATACAATTTACAGCATAACTTTCATATGACGCACAATCAAAGTTCACCGAATGGGAAGACCGCTTCTTTGAAATTACCCGCGTTGGTTCCATCAAACGACCTTGATGTAGAAATTGTCGCGGCATGTGCGTTTGATAATTGAAACTGACAACCTTTTACCGAGAACAGTTTGGATCATTACTTGTGTTGGAATTGTTGTAATATTTTTATCAAGGAATTATCAGCGCGGAATATGAATTTAAAGGCATGTTCTTTGGAAACTCGACATTGGTAGAATTCGAAAGTATATCGTTTGGATTTAATTTATAACCCACCTGTAAATCAATTAAGGAGTATGTGTTATTTAATTTATAACCCACCTGTAAATCAATTAAGGAGTATGTGTTTATAGACTGTTTACACAAAAGTTTAATACAATTTATAATCTAGCATAATTCGAAGAGTAATTTGCCTTGAAATAGCAGAACTTACTCGGGAATTCGTCACCGCTAACAATCCAGTAACAAGAGGCGTCAGTGACGGGTGATGCTCCCCATGGGATGTTTGTCACAGAAAAAATACTCCAGAATATGCAAAAGAGAGTTATGGTTCTTAGCCATTGCACTTTCCCTCAATGAGATCTATTTACCTAAGAAGTTTCAAATTAATATCTCTAATACTGTCGAGTTATGGCATAGACAGGAATAAGGTATGAAAAATTACAAAGGGGAATAACTAAAAAATATGTAATGAAGAGTCATGGTTCTTGTGCACTGCACTGCCATTCGAAGGAATATATTCACCTATGAAGTTTCAAATTGATATCTCTAATACTGTTGGAGTTATGGCCCGGACAAGAATTAAGTATGAATAAAGTATGAAAAATAACAAAGGGCGATAACTCCAAAAACAGGTTAAGTAGAGTTGTGGTTCTTAAGCACTGCACTTCTCCTCATTGAGATATATTCACCTATGAAGTTTCAAATTGATATCTCAAATACTGTTGGAGTTATGGCCCGGACAAGAATTAAGTATGAATAAAGTATGAAAAAAAACAAAGGGCAATAACTCCAAAAATAGGTTATGTAGAGTTGCGGTTCTTGAGCACTGCACTTCTACTCATTGAGAACTATCCACCTATGAAGTTTCATGATGATACCTCACATACTTTTTGAGATAGGCTCCGGACAAAAACTAAGTATGAAAAAAACCAAAGGGCAATAACTCCAAAAATATGTTATGTAGAGTTGTGGTTCTTAAGCACTGCACTTCTCCTCATTGAGATATATTCACCTATGAAGTTTCAAATTGATATCTCAAATACTGTTGGAGTTATGGCCCGGACAAGAATTAAGTATGAATAAAGTATGAAAAAAAACAAAGGGCAATAACTCAAAAAATAGGTTATATAGAGTTGCGGTTCTTGAGCACTGCACTTCTACTCATTGAGAACAATCCACCTATGAAGTTTCATGATGATACCTCACATACTTTTTGAGATAGGCTCCGGACAAAAACTAAGTATGAAAAAAACCAAAGGGCAATAACTCCAAAAATATGTTATGTAGAGTTGCGGTTCTTGAGCACTGCACTTCTACTCATTGAGATCTATCCACCTATGAAGTTTCATGATGATACCTCACATATTTTTTGAGATAGGCTCCGGACAAAAATATTCGGACGGAACGACGGACGGACAAAGCGGCAACTATATGCTCCCCCGAATTTTCGGGGAGCATAAAAATCTATGTAGGAATATTTTCTTTACGTTCTTGATCTATTAAAGCTAACTAGTCAGTGATTTATAAAACACCCAATCATTTCCAAGCGTGATTGACTCATTAGTTTGTTTTTATTATCGGTCAAAATTAGCGAGTACACTGTACAGTGATACAAGCGTGAGTTATGCATAATGACGTCATCCTAACTTGAGTAACTCACAGACTTCACGTTTCATTGTGGATTTATGAATACGACGAAATATTGTGGGTCCCGTGGTTTAAGGTAAAGAACCACTAAATGCCTCCGCGGACCAAGTGGTGATACACTCAAGTAGTCCTTAAAAAAACTTTGGTTTGCCTGTAAATGGAGATATTTCTTGACAAATGTGGATTTGAATGATGAAATTGAGCTTTAATGGTTGGTAAATATGCATGTGATGTAGTAAAACTGTAATATTTGTATTATTCCACTATTTTGGTCTTGATACCAAAGTGAAAGTAGACTAGGGTAAAACCCGGAACTTATAAATCCGGACATGTGTGAAAACGGATAAACCATGTTTGAAGGACAAAAACTTTCTTAGAAGATACATGACCCCCCTTTTTTATTGCATTATTTTGAAGCTTAAATGCCCCTCTTTACAATGATATATGTGGTCCAGGTGGCCATAGACTAAAAACAGTTGAAAATTTGGGCCTACTACGGGCACTTTACATTGAGCTATAAAGCAAATTTATTTGGTGGTTTCTAACCTTAAGGGCAAAATTCTATTAAATTCTTGTTTTCATCTTTTTGCATTCAAATGTATGGAAATGCATCCCAGATAGGGTTTTGACCACTTTTATCTGTTTAAATTGTCTAAAAAAGTGAAAATTTGGATTTTTATCATGAAAATCTAGAAAATGTCAGATTTTTTTCTTCTACAATTGACATTATTATGTCAATATTGACCTTATTTTAGTGTCAGACAGGGGTAATTGTGATTAAATATGAAAAATAGACTTATTATTAGGCATCTAATGCATAATTAGTGTTCAGTGAAACAGTTTTTCACAAATACAACCCATTTAAAATCAATATTCATCATATTTTGCAGGTGCTGGCCAAATTTCTAATTAAAGGCGCTTATGCGTGTTTGTCATTTTTCCTAGAATTCATGCACAAATTGTCTAGAATTGATTGTTGTGTGCTGCATATACATAGTAGTATTGAAAAAAAGTGAAAAAACACTTAAATAAGTAAAACTAGGCTGTCTTAAGGTAAAGAACCACTAAATGCCTCTGCGGACCAAGTGGTGATACACTCAAGTAGTCCTTAAAAAAACTTTGGTTTGCCTGTAAATGGAGATATTTCTTGACAAATGTGGATTTGAATGATGAAATTGAGCTTAAATGGTTGGTAAATATGCATGTGATGTAGTAAAATTGTAATATTTGTATTATTCCACTATTTTGGTCTTGATACCAAAGTGAAAGTAGACTAGGGTAAAACCCGGAACTTATAAATCCGGACATGTGTGAAAACGGATAAACCATGTTTGAAGGACAAAAACTTTCTTAGAAGATACATGACCCCCCTTTTTTATTGCATTATTTTGAAGCTTAAATGCCCCTCTTTACAATGATATATGTGGTCCAGGTGGCCATAGACTAAAAACAGTTGAAAATTTGGGCCTACTACGGGCACTTTACATTGAGCTATAAAGCAAATTTATTTGGTGGTTTCTAACCTTAAACTTATTTTGGATGGCACACATGATTTACTGGGATTTTAACATGTTAAGGGATTCTAATCATTATTAATTTACGTAAGTAAATTAGGTCTGAGTTAGGCATAAATTTGTCACTGACTATTTTGCAACAATATTTTCGAATACGTATTAAACGGAATGAATAACTTTTTTATTGAAACTGAACTAGAAAAGTTTTCGATGTTACTATTACGCACTACTATGTTACGCATTACCCACGAGGCGAGATCTCATTGGCTGACAGTGGATGCAAAGAGACATATGCTCCACCCGACGTTCCTAATTAGATAATGTTTTACGGGTGATTGACATATCTCAGGGTATCTTGTCAATATATACAACGTGTCACTTTGTTTATTACTCGTTTGACACATTTCTTTATACACACGGTATTGATCACAAAAGGGCACAGCAGGGTGTGACAAAAAGGCGTCGCGCCCTGCTTAAAGCGTCTAGCTGGGGCACTGCAGAAGCAATTGACAACACGCGAAAAATGTGAGTTTCATGGTTAGTTAAAGTCGATATTGTAATGTACCATGTAATTCAATTCACAAAACAAGTTTAAAACGAGAGGGCCCTAGGTCGCTCACCTGTTGCACATTGGTCTAAGTATCAGTACAACCTACATCCTGACCATATTTCATGAAGATTGGGTCAAAACAGTGACCCCTGGAGTGAACACAATGTTTTCCTAACATTGGACCTAGTGGCCTAGTTTTTTATCCAACATGACCCAGTTTCAAACTTGGCCTAGATTTCACAAAGAACAACATTCTAATCAAGTTTCATGATGATTGGATCAAAACCACGACCTCTGGAGTGAACACAAGGTTTTTCTAAGATTTGACCTAGTGACCTAGTTTTTGACCCCACATAACTCAGTTTCAAACTTGGTCTATATTCCATAGAGAACAACATTCTGACAAAGTTTCATGAAGATTGGATAAAATTGATGACATCTAGAGTGAACACAAGGTTTTTGTAAGATTTGACCTAGTGACCTAGTTGTTGACCCCACATGACCCAGTTTAAACTTGGCCTAGATTTCATAGAGAACAACATTCTGAGCAAGCTTCATGAAGATTGGATCAAAACAGTGACCTCTAGAGTGTACACAATGTTTTTCTAAGATTTGACCTATTGACCTAATTTTTGACCAAGCATGACCTAGTTTCAAACGTGGCCTAGATTTAATAGAGAACAACATTCTGACCAAGTTTCATGAAGATTGGATCAAATTGGTGACCTCTAGGGTGTACACAAGGTTTTTATAAGATTTGACCTAGTGACCTAGTTTTTGACCCCACATGACCCAGTTTCGAACTTGGCCTAGATTGCATAGAGAACAACATTCTGACCAAGTTTCATGAAGATTGGATCAAATTGGTGACCTCTAGGGTGTACACAAGGTTTTTATAAGATTTGACCAAGTGACCTAGTTTTTGACCCCACATGACCCAGTTTCGAACTTGTCCTAGATTTCATGGAGAACAACATTCTGACCAAGTTTCATGAAGATTGGAACAAATTGGTAACATCTAGAGTGTACACAAATTTTTCTAAGATTTGACCTAGTTTTTGACCCCACATGACCCAGTTTCGAACTTGGCCTAGATTGCATAGAGAACAACATTCTGATCAAGTTTCATGAAGATTGGATCAAAATTGTTGCCTCTAGAGTGTACACAAGCCAATTGTTGACGGACGACGACGACGGACGGACGGACGAAGAGTGATCACAAAAGCTCACCTTGTCACTATGTGACAGGTGAGCTAAAAAAAAATTGAATGAAGATCATTGAATATAAATGTTTCACAGTTCATTAACACATCCTTTTCATGGAAAAAACATGGATGCATTTTATTTCCACTTTGTCAATATACTGATAAGGGTTTATAGCTACCGGACATATCCCAATGAGACAGCACAGGCATTTGGAAAAGGGACTGTTTATTGCTTACTTATTCAATGTGACTAACACTCTATGTGTTTAAAGCCGAAGTTATTGCTATTTTGTCTCCTGAGTGTTTCACTCATTAGTTTTGAAAACAGGGAGTGAACAACTCATTGCACCTAAATATTATCTGGAGCACTGCAACTGTGAAAACTCAGGAAAACGTAGAAAAGTAAAGACACTACGACTGGTGACTATATTTAACACTGCTTAATTTCTGTTCAGAGTCCTTATCTTTAAAAGTTGTGCTTGTAAACAAGTAATAAATAGTTGAAATTAGTGTGCAGCGCTATTTTATTTGTGCAGTGTAATGAAACTGACATGTTTATACGAGTTGCTTCCCTTCAATCGAATATAGGCGGTGTATCTGGAATTTAAACAAAATGGCCGCCCAATAAACTTTTGCCGATTTAAAAACAATGTTTTGATGAAATAGAACTTTATTTCACAGAATTATTGTAAAAATGATTACTTTTTACTATTTAATCGTTTGCAATAATTTTCGCTCTTGTATAAAAATATGCGTCCGGCGATTTTAGTAAACTGATCGAATATAGGCTGTACGGGGATATAACTTGTCCGAATTTTATGCTATCCGAAATTGATGCAGGTTAAAAACAAGACTGCGTTCAATAAACGCTTATGCCCCCGTGGAAGCCATGTCCATAAAAAGCTAAGTTAATCAGGGGCCATTATTCAGTTAAAATGTTTGATAGTGTTACATGGCATTGAACTATAAGGGACTTATGATGGTAAACGAATATGCCACATTTGAAAGCAGTGCCTTGATTTACTTCATGTGTGATCTGGTGACTATTTGACTATAAAAAAACACGAAAGGGGAGATAATTCAAAATTTAAGACAGACAGAGTTATGGTTCTTTGTCAATGCACTTCTCCAAGTTGCCATCTATTTATATTTCATATTTCAAGTCAATATGTTAAATAGTTTTGAAGATACGCTCCAGACAAAATTTTATTGTGAAAATACTAAAGGGGATATAAGTCTAAGTCCAAAATTAGGTCAAGGTGAAGGTCAAAATGGAGTCAGGTGATACAAGTGTGTGGAGAGTGGTCATATACAACATCCATGCAAGTATGAAAGCTTTGTAGCAAGCCATATTAATGCTAGAAGAAACGGTCAATTTGGGTTAACCAGGGCGGACGGACGAACGGACGGACGGAAGGACAGACGGACGGACAGGTGCATTACTATATGCCTCCCGATCTATCGATACGGGGGCATAATTACAGTTATGAAGAAAATCGCTCTTGATGATATTCAGCGACTATTCATGAGTGCATGATTTGGAAGCTGGTTCACAGGTGAAGGTCAGATGATATAACAAAATGGAGAATGAATAAAATTCACTGTGAAATCATTATTAAATTGAAGCAATGAAAAAAATATCATTGTGTTTGCAAAAACCTCACTTTAGGTGTAAAGTACAGTTTACTGGCAAAGAAGTCACAAGTGATGATAAGCCGCCAGTAATGACCGGACAAACGCTCTCCTTGCTTTGTTTAGTATTATAAATCATATATTTTTGTCTCAAATCACTCAGAAGCATGTTTAAAAGGATTCAGCAGGGATTTCCCTGATGCAGGTTTTCTGCGTCCCTGACGCAACTTTGTGGCTCGGGACCCTCATTCCTGCATTACTGTGCATCCTTGGGACCCCCAACAGGATCACTCGAATAGACATTTTCATTTCAGTTAGAACATTTGTTTTTGTGCTATTCATTGCACTAAGTCTTGTGGAGCATTGAGCAATCTGAATTTGCTGTTTTATTTATTTATAAATTCGATACACACTGTAATAATGAACTTGAAATGCATACCGTTTATGAAGGGACCCTCAAAATTTCTCAGGGACTCCCTAAATATAAACCTTAAGGGTCCTGAGACCCTCCTATGAAAATTCCTAGGGAAAACCCTGATTCAGGTAGAATTTTCTTTATCAAAATCAACAAAGCAGTACTTATTTTTCAAAAATATCGTCCACTGCTGCGATGTTGACATTAGCAGCCCCGGGAAAAGAATTTGTGGGAAAATAATTTGTGTGTGCGTATGGCATGTAAGCATGCCATATTTTCCTGAAGCCTATGCAGGAGATTTTAATGAAATACAGGAGATTTTTCTTGTTCAAACTTTAAACTTAATCAAATGAATTTAATATGCAATTTTTACCTATTTTACTTGTCGGACATTACCATACATGCTTCATAAAGCTATTTAAACAAGACTTTTGCCAAGCAATGAAAGTCCACTACTGGTAGCCAATTGTAATAGGGTAGTGTGAGGTTGGCGCTGTTTAAACTAGTTTAAGTCTCCTACAGTTCTCACCAGACCGTTCCAAGGTGTTTACCCTCGGAGTATTTTTGTTTGTTTTACGCTTTGTATAGTGAGTGCGTCACTTGGTGTGCCCATTTTTGGGGGATTTGGGGAGGGGGAAAAGGGGTAGATAGAATTTTTGAGGGGGTTGGGTTTATTACAAGTGGCTTTTTCCAGGGATTTCCTTATCTTATTTTGTTATACTGTAAACTTATTTAATTCTGCAAATACTAATTTTCGCATTTACTGATCGTTGGCAAATTCACCACTACAAAGTAGCGCGATTTAAAGTTCCCAGCTAACATTGCAAAACACAAGTCGTATAGTGACAAATTAATTGGTTAACAATCTATGAAATACATTGCCGGTTTGTTATATAATTGCCGCTTTATCAATGTTCTTACCTTGCACAAGTTATTTTTACCTGTGTTAAACTCTCTCAAACATCATAAGATGGTTGGATTTAAATGTATTTTAAACTAAATATGACATTGTTAACTTCACACTCAAACGCACTGAAATTTAATCAAAAACGACAAATTTTTGCGTTAATACATGTTAGGACACTTTCATGGCTATTCAGTTTCACGAATTTCAATCACTCACAAACTCCATGAACTTAAATCATGTGAAATAATTTCTAGGTTTACACTTTGTATGTATTATGAGATATGGAGTAAGAGATATCCTCTACGAAAGGTTGGAATGAAACACAGGAAATTTACCTTTTAGTTACTTATGTCCAATCAAAAGACAAGAAAAATCCAAAGTGCAACTTTTTTACTAACAATTTTGAGTCGGGACAATGATAATTCTGCATTGTAGTCATTAAAACAGTATTAAAACGTCTACAGATATTAAAACCTACTTTTGATCATTTAATGTTCGGACTAGTAAATTTCTTCTTGGGCTGGTAAGTTCTGCCTTGTTGGTAGCCCGACTGGCTAGTACTTCGAAATGTTTTTTGTGAAGACTGGGGAATAACTAAAAAATTAAGTAAGGGAGAGTTATGGTTCCTGCGCAATGCACTTCAGACGTTGTTATTAAAAGCTTATTCTTTTCTCTGATCGGTTAATATAACTTTAATTTGCATAATTATATAAACAATGTGCGCATATTGATTTTAAAACATACACTTTTAGAAGTTTTTTCGAAAAAAAAACGGCACATAATCAATCACATGTATAATATAATGGAAATATATCATAATAAACTTCTTATCATTAGAAAGCTAAATTTATTTCAAAGGTAATCGAGTCGAACTATTTGGCATTACAAAATTTGGCGCAATTTGCGATGGATCGTTAAATTATCTTATTTCTTACGCAAATGATATGATTTTAGTTTAATTCCTGCATTAAAAGGTAACTCAAACATTCATTTATTCGGTTTTCCCGTTAATGACGTCATAACTCAAATATCAATGGGGATATTGAAAGAAGTTCCACTATAACGCTTACTAGGGTATCACGAATTCAGGTTACTTGACAGTATTAATCGAAAAATATTCTTAACAGACTGTTCGGTCATTACTTCTGTACATTGTTGAAAAAAGCGCCAAAACTACACATGTTTTGGCCCCCAATATAGCCTTGAAGCTCATGTAGCCGATGTATCAAACAAAATTGATAAAAATAAATCACAAATCAGCTATTCCAACTCGGAAAAAATAGGCATGCTACAAGAGATTTACACTGAACCTGGAACAAGAAATTGTATTGGTGAAAATGACAGGTATACTTTCAGCATCATCAATCAGCTGATCAGTGGAAAAACAAAACTCAAGGACCACTGGAGCAAAATCATGAATAATGATGATAACTTGTGTGACACTTGCCAAGTACCAGAAACAGTGAACCACTATATATACGAGTGTGCCAAATTTGTCGAAGACAGAGATATACTAGAACGGTCGGTAGAGGAGATTTTGAACGGACTGCAGATAACGTGCGGGGATTTATCCCTATCCTTATTGGTTGGAGAAATCGACGGTATTGGAGACGAAGGAAGAAGCAAACTCATAGGTGCCATGAGTCAGTACTTAACCAGAACCAAAATACTGTAAAGCGAAACCGAAGTATCAAGAGCTGAAGCACATAGAGAGAGCACAAGAGAGTATTACTGAAGCACAAAGAGACCATTTCGCTACGTCAATAGCGTAATAGAACTACAACAACAACAACAAACTCCTCAACGCATATTTTGTTGGAAACTGCTAAAATGACCTTTAATCTTTAATAAAACTGCAAAATCACATCAAATGACCATTGGAATCCGAAAAAAATACATGTAAACAAACATCATGTCAAATTTTCAGGAAAGGGAGATAACCCCATGTTGCCGGTGCAACAATAACATTTTCCAAGTAAATTTGGTCCAGTTTGTTGACAAGTTGATTTTTACCCGCCAAAAGTTGCACACGACCCTTTTTATCAATGGATGATGTCATGGCTGTCAAAATTATGTTTGATAAATAAACAAGCGAGCATTGAATACATGCATGTCAAACATCAGACCTTTTTCTTGGTATTGTGTGAGGCCGAATTTCGGCCTCAAATTCCATTCCCAATTGGTGAAAAAAAATCCCAATTGCTGAAAAAATCCCAATTGAAAAAAAAATTAAAAAATATTTTTTTTTTTTTTTTTTTACTCCAGAGCGAAAAATGTTTATTACTAAATATTACAGGGTATACCAAATATCTAATTTATTTTGGATTTACCGTTGTAGCCTATTGGATGGTATATCTAGTTTGTTTGGTCACAGTACGGTCTGTACTATGCTTTGACTGCTCCGGTTCAGTACGGAGTCTAACCATCCTCCAATAAAAATGGATATATCCATGGTTTTAGATATTTTAAAAGGAAAAAAATCCCAATTTTGTCATTTAACTGCTTATTTTTTTTCCCAATTTGTAAGAATCCGCGACGCAAAATTCCCAAATTGGGCAGAGGCCTTTTTCCCAAAAAGGCCAGAAAAAGGTCTGAACATTGCCAATTAAATAAGGATTTACTCGTAGTGAAGGTATGGTTTAAGTTTTTGTTGTGATTTTATTCAGAAATTGGTCCATTTCGTATTTATTTATTTAATTTACTCTTCCGTTATTGTAAACAATCCTGCATGCAATGTCACGAGAAAAAGAATCTACAATTTCATGACAAAATTACATACACCGGTACCATGGATACACCGGCTTCATGGGGTTTCACTATATGGTAAAACATATCGATATAGAAAATCAATGACGGTTCCCTAGATAATCCTCGGGTTCGCTAGAGTAATTGGCTAGGGAACCGACTACGGTTCCGTAGCCACTGCCTTAATTAATTTATAAACATTCGGACTGCCTCTATCTTCCCATGCAAAGACAAAAAATGAGCGAAGTAAAATTCGAAGCATAATATTCTGATATTTCTATTAATTTGTCAATAAATATACCAATATTTGTATAATTTAACGCTTAATTGCACTCGGAATAAAAACTTCCGTAATTCTAGACAGCCCTACCTAGGACTCGTTCCGTAATCATAGCCTGTGGATCCTAGCCACTCCCTTTCAGAAAAAAATAGACGTTTGTCGCGACCGTCCGGCAATTAGTCATCTCTAAGCCATTGTTAATAGTGGATGTAAATGAAATAGTGCTGTATTTACTAAATATAATACTTACGTGTCTTTGTTTTGTAGATAGCATGAGACTATTTGTTAAAAAAAATGGCAGAGATTTCCTGCAATCTGGAATTAGCGCTCAACAGAAATCACGGGTGTTGATTGGCTAAAAATTGACTGGTACTCCAGTTATAATTTTTCCGTCATCAATTTATTTCAACTATATTATTCGCCACTAATAACTACGTACCCAAAAATGCTTCCCTTGATATTCCTTATTAAGTATATATAGAAATACATAAAAAGCACTAAAATAGGTCTATAATCAGTATAACTTCCCTGGACTTATCTGTCATCAAGTTGTTGCTGAAATGAAGAATAAAACATCATGTTCAAATGAGTGCTTGATTTGAGATCTGGAAATTAATGTTCGTTGGGATTAAAGTTCATGGTTGAGGTGAACCACGAAATCCACGAAATTTACCCCCACGAACATTAATGATTTTACAGTAACTAACGTATCCATGGAGTAAGGAACTAATATGTTGAGTTAACTGTAAAGATATTTTGCTCTATGATTTTGAGGATTGTCTCCCCTTTATTCTCATTTCTGGATAATATTTGATGTTATTATACCCCCTGCACAACGTATGTTGCAAGGGGGTATACTGTTTTCAGCTTGTCTGTCTGTCTGTCCATAGACGGATTCTTGTGGACGCAAATCCTTATAAGGATTTCCTTCTAACTTAAACACATGAACAACCTCAACATGCAGATGTGCCTGAAGGAAGGAATTTGCGCTGTGATGATTTTTTGCCAGAATTATGACCCTTTGCTAGCAGGAGGTCTATTAGTCTGCCGAATGCACGGTGGGGAATCACGTGGTTTCGATGGTAGGAGCCACCACAAAAATGGCGGCCAAATAGCGTCGACTTAACCCATATTTTGAGGTAAATATATAACATCGAGACTCGTTTATTTATGGACACCCCGGCCAGCATGCAATGGCTTCTCCACTGAATCTTTTGGTACCCTACTTTCCACGATTGATCCCGTAACCCCACCGTGGAATGGCGACAGTTCTAATTGACATGGTTATAAAGTATACAGGGGGAGAGAAGCCTCTATCTTATGAAGATATAAACAAAATCTTCAAACCTCTTCAACCGCCACCTAGGCTTGATAGTCTTCTCATCACAGGACAGATTGATAACTATTGTCAACAGATCGGTGAATTCGCCTCTCAGAGTTTTTGAAAGTTGTTTCTTGCGGAAAGTTTACGAGAGAACCCGCCTAGTAATCAAACAGCGACGTGATAAAAACGTTTCATTACTGGCAAAGGAGAAGTAGACGTTTAAATTGACATTGAAAACTTGATAGGAACGTTTTATTCGACGTTAAAATTGTGACATCAAAAACTTGTTTTCACCGCATAGAATATTGTATAAACTTTCGATCATGATACAATTGCCCAAAACATATTTCACTTAGTTATTGCGAAATAGAAGGAAACAAGTATTTACCCTTGTGTTGATGAAAGGTTTTGCATTAGCTGTCCATAAGTCAAGGTAGTGAACCTACTCTGTTTCTCAATTCTGTCAGATAATTGTTGTTAATTCTTATGTCTCCGACGGAAGTGAAAACGATGTACCGTAACACTCTGGATATAACTCGGGATCATTTAAATTAAATACATTGGTATATCCAAAAGTAATGTCACTCCTCCCCTGGTTTATTTGTTGTTTGGCGGATATGCATAAAAACGATATCAAAATGTGCAGTAATTCAATTCTGATTGATATATAATGTGCAACTCGATTATCCTAGTTGGATTGTATGTACATTCAAAATATACATAGTAACCTATGACGTCATTTCACCGCACACGAAAATTACGATATTTTTTAATATTCATAAAATTTTCTTTTATAAAAATGATTCTAGCTTTTTTTGTCCCAAAATATCGCATTTTGCGCAACAGCATGGAAAAATATGTTTGATATATTAAACTATACGCCAATACATACATATCACAATATCCTTTCATCAAATAAAAGTATTAATGGCAACGTTGGTTATAGATTCCATAATTCATGTTTCTGTTTTATATTTTGTATGATTTTATGTTTTTTTACCCCAAATATTATTGACTTTCATTAACTCATATTTAGATTATACTCGAGTAATGGTGTGAAAAGTGTCTTGTTTTACTGACATTATGCACGAGTTTATAGCACCGGTGACATTACTTTTGAATATACCCACGCACACGTCAAGATACACTGCGTCCATCAAAGACTTCTCGTGGAAACAGCAGGATGTCAGTGTGGGACGGACAAGCAGTCACAATTCTACAATCCTGCTCCACTCTGGGGCCTTATTCACCAACGTTGTACGTCTAAAATTCAGACTTAGACTAAAAAATGTCATTATTCATAATCACTGGCATTTCTTTGAAATATGATTTAATCGTGTGAAATTGTATCTGACTATTTGTTGTCACCCACTGAACATGTATACCAAAATCGGTACATTTATAGCAACATGAGAGCGAAAAGAACATTTGACAATGTAAAGTCTAAGTCTGATTTTAGACTTATAACGTTGGCGAATAAGGCCCTAGGAGGAAACACGAACGTAGGTTTTGCCCACAATCCAATCATTTGAAACCAGGCTGTTGGGAGAAACAAGAAATAAACAGACGACAGAACAGTTAAAAATTACACTCAAACAGACATTGAAAAGAAACACAGAGGAATCATTTTCTGGATATTTATTGATCAACCCTCTATTAAACAACATACCAGACCCCGATCTACCGAGGCATCTCAATTATGAATGACTATTGTCTACAATATGAGGGGTCATTTAATAAAATTTGACTGTCTATCCGTCTGTACGGGCTGATTGAACATTGACAAAAGCTTGCGCACGAGTTGAAATCATAGCATGGGCCATATTATGTCAACATTTAACCAGTAGCATCTACAGTTTTAACTTAATTACAGATATGTTTTATACATCATTGCATACTGAACTGTAGGTATGACCATTGTCTACAATATGAGGGGCCATTTAATAAAATCGGACTGTCTATCCGTCCGTACGGGCTGATTGAACCTTGACAAAAGCATGCGCACGAGTTGAAATCATAGCATGGGCCATATTATGTCAACAGTTAAAAATAATATCTGCCCATTTAAGTACGTTACAGAAATGGTTGATACATCGTTGGGTAGGTATGACCATGACCTACACTATGAGGGGACATTTAATAAAATCGGACTGTCTATCCGTCCGTACGGACAGAAAGACCATTGACAAAAGCTTGGATATCAGCTAACAACATTAAATTAGCCCTATGTCAACTATTGAAAATGTATATCTTCAGTTTTAAATAAGTTACAGATTTGATTGATACATCGTTGCAAACAGAACTGTAGGTATGACTATTGTCTACAATATGAAGTGTCATTTGATAAAAATGGAATGTCTATCCGTCCGTACGGGCTGATTGAACGTTGACAAAAGCTTGCGCACGAGTGGAATTCATAGTATGTACCATATTATGTCAACAGTTAAAAATAATACCTTTAGTTTGAACTACGTTACAGATAAGTTTGATACATTGTCGTGTAGGTTTGACCATGGCCTACAATATGAGTGGTCATTTAATACAATTTGACTGTCTTGCCGTCCGTAGGCGAACACCAATGTTGCAAGCGAAAAAATTAGACGTTTTTGAATTGGCTTTAACACATGATTTGATACTACTATACATATTTCGTATTACATGGAGACACTTTCCATTAATTCGAGTATTCATCAATTTTTCCCATAAACCATTTCTCCAAATCGTGTCGAATGCCTGTTTCAGATCTATAAATGAGCAGAATAGTTTCTGTTTGTTATTGTTTAGGTAATGAATTATGTGGTGTAAAATGAATAGATTATCTGCTGTTGAGTATCCTTTGCGGAATCCCGCTTGTACATTATTTAAAATCTCATTCGACTCCGCATAGTCAGTGATTCTTTTATTTAATATACTAGTGAATACTTTCCCTAAGCAGCTTAGCAACGTTATAGGTCGATAATTTTCAGGTTTTGTTATGTCACCTTTGTTTTTGTATATTGGATTGATAACACCTATAGTCCATTGTTCTGGGATTACACCGGTGTCAAAGATTAAATTAAACCCGTCAGTAGTTCCGCGCCATTAATCACTCTTATTTTAACTTGTCAGTAGAATCCGTCAGTGAAAGCATGCCAGTGGATTGGTGATTTTTATTAGATAATGCATTTATCTACACTCCATGATAATAATAGCCACAACAAGTTCTGTGTAACTTCATAGACATTAATAATATTCTAATATATATCTGTGGTAACTTATATTCAAATTGTCAGTGAAATTTGTCAACAGAAACATATGAAACAATATTAAATTATTATCAATAATTATTATTATACAACGTTCCTTCAGCTACCAAAACCTGTCCTAATTAATAATTAATTCCCTTTGAATGTCGCTTTTTATGAGTTTACTAGTCGGCAAATAATTGTTATTGCGATAATATTACATATATAGAATCTAACTGTAAAATAAAAAAAAATCAAAGTATTATTTTAATTTTTATGTTTTCCATAGTCTACATGGTTGCAATTACTTTCGAACAATAATGTCTAACTGCGAAATTGTTATTATCCTATGTAATTATCCTATTCACGGGTTAAACAAAGAAGGATTATCGAAGCGTAAATAATTATGTGATAATTGTTATGCGGGAAAGTTGTAATTTAATATGCAAACAAATATATTATATTATTTGTCAAACTTTTTGTAACAGTACCATGGTACATAAAGATAAAAATATCTTAATATAACGGTATACATAAATTGTTTCAAATTAGAATCTAGGATATTTTAATATGTGTAGTACTATCGGCATGTAAACAGTTCATTAATGTATTAAATTCAGTAGTTGTGTCATGTGTTATTATTTCTTATTTCAGGAATATATCCGCACAGACGTAACGCACGCAACTGAGTACGTCCGTAATTTCGTACACTCGCTGTAAAACAGAAGTTGATACTACTTTCTATTTCACTCGATACATTACATATCATATACCAAAATATTCGTTATAACATTGTCTACATTGTCATTTTAATTTGAGTTCATGTACAATAACATGTAGCCGTAGCATTGGAGACAATGCCCGACAGATATACAAAAATCCGTGTGCAATTTGTAACACAAAATATTGCTCGTCGGCATAAAAAACAGCTGTTCTATTCAAAATGTCATTAATTTTGTGGGATACTTCATCGAGTGGCACCAGAAGTTACGTTTTTTAACATATCATCGTGAAAAATCACGGGTGCAAAAAATAAAAAAGTTAAATAATAAACAGGTAACACGAAAAAAGTGCAAATTTGCAAAAAATCGCCGAAAATTTTTCGAAGATGCATGATTATTACGCAATTATTTTTTCATTGATATAAATAAAATAATTATGATTTCGTTTTAAAAATATTATTTTTGTTTTATCATCAATAATAAAATCCCAATGCATTCTATCCAATAATTATCGAGATTATTAGAATGAAATGTGTGGAGGAAAATTGTCCTACTCGCGCGTTTTAGCGATGCGTTGTGGCATAGACCATTAACGAAACTTAATAATTTAATCATAAGTCATGGCACGTACAATTAAAATAAAAATTTAAAATATTATCAGAGTGAAATTTTTACTTTTAAAAATTCTAGAAGATTGCTCTTAAAATAAGCCCGACACACTGAAATCAATGTGTGGAGGAAGATTGTCCTACGGCGCAATTTTGCGACGTTTTGGACGTTTTATGCGTAACGCAAGTTTTATAGTGGACGAACTACATAACCAAAATAATTATCTTGAGCGATATTATGCAAAGACGTGCAATGCATTTTGTATCCGTATATTATAGAACAATTCGGTGTTTTTTTTTCATAAAACAGTACATAGATAAGTGTGTTAGGCATTGAATACGTGAGTGAGTAAGATACTTGTCAGATAGACAACGAGTGATACTAGCGAATAAGCGTTAAATTGAACAAGCGGGAGAAATTGCTAACGAAAGACACCAATTTTCTTAATTAAAGAACGATGATATTGACAGAAAAATGTATTGTAGTTCTCGAGATTGTAAACATTTGCAGAATTAAACATTAATTATTAGATCATAAGATTAGTATTACGCAGAGTAAGTTATGCTGACGTAACATGACGTTACACAAACGTACTCAATACCGTGCGTTACGTCACACAGGACCTTACAATTTACATAATTTAATCTTAAAAAGATTCCTAATGTCCAAATGACATGCAAAGCTTAATCAGTTACATATTAAAGCAAAGAATTAAGAAACTAAATATGACCATATATGGAATTCGTATCACTACGCGCTGTCACAACGTAGATCCGGTAGTAGGCTGTAATTTGTGAATCATCAAACGATTTAGCTACTTAATGTTTATTTTGAGGACAGAAATTCAGAATGACGAATAAACTTATCATATCTACCAAAATCAGTTACACAATTTGTTTCGATCATGCCAATCAATTTCAATGGAACTACATTTGTGTATTCGACCATCTACTTAAATTAATTTATTACAAACATCCGGAATGCCTCTATTTTCTTCCCCTGGAAAGACAAAATATTAGCGAAGTAAAATTCGAAGCATGCTATACTGATATTTCTATTTATTTGTCAATGAATACACTAATATTTGTATAAATTCATGAAATAATGATGACATCATGCAATATAAGGCGACCTGCAAAAAACTTCCGTAATTCTAGACATCCCTAGCTAGGACTCGCTAGGATTACGGAACTTCCGTAATTCTAGCCTGTGGGTCTAGGATTACGGTACCGTAATCCTAGCCACTGCCATATTTTTATCTGACATCGGTGACTTAAAAGTGTTCTGTGGTAAATCTATACAAGTGAAATGTTGATGCTGGGCATCAAAGATGCCGCTAGTTCTTTTTAAGTAAATCTTTTTATTTAGTAAAAGGTATTGGTAGAAACTTGTAAACAAACTAAAATTCCGGCGTGATGTGTGATGCACAAGGGAAGTTATTCTCATGTGTTGAGTGTACGCTGCAAAAACTTAAGATTGCTGAAAATGGGTATTTTTCACTAATTCAAGGGCAATAACTCTGGTTGTACTAAATTGAAAGGGGAGTGAAACCCCAGGTGCACTAGAGTACATGCTGTCAAACATTTCTATAAAGGTTTCATGATCCTAGGTCAAATACTTTTTGAGTAGCATGTGAAACAAGTCAAAAATGGCTATTTTACACCATTTCAATGGCTAATAACTCTGGATGTACTAAACTGAAAGGGGAGTGAAACCCCAGGTGTAGAGAAAACATCCTGACCATTTCTGTGAAGGTTTCATGACTCTATGTCGTGTACTTTGAGTACCGTGCGACATAAGGAAAGCGGCCAATTTTTTCTGTTTCAAGGGCCATAACTCCGTCAAAATTGGTTGAATCATAAAACCCTGATAATATGCACCAGGTCACATGATGACAATCATTCTCTGAAAGTTTGGTTGAAATCTATGAAGAAATGTAGGAGGAGTTGTGCACAGAAGAAATTGTTAAGGCCCGCCGACATTCAGCAATCTAATAACCAGAGTTTTCCTTTGGAAAACCTGGTTAAAAACTTGAAGGCAGTGAAACACCAGGAAAGAATAGAAAACATGAAAACATTCTATTTTCTATTGAAATATTTATTCAAATGAACATAACATGTTTTAGAAATATGAGCACCATTATAATATTGATTAATGCTTCACAGATGGCATTTAGCATGTTTCATAAAATAACAAAGTGTATTCCAATAACGTGGTATAGCCTGACAATGTGAAACTGACACTAAAGGACATTGTTATTTTGTGGTTTGTGAGCTTGATAAGTAAATTTATTGCGAATTAATACGTTCAACATAGTTTAAAATATGCATAGAACTAGTTCCATTTGGCAGCAGTATAGGAGCGCATATGAATATTTTGTAAATAAGAAGTGTCAGTTCAATGTTGGCAAGCTATATTTACCCGTTTAAATTTTGGCAAAACAAACTATTCTGACATACATAAATAAAGAAACATAGAGATTAAAAAAACACTTGCATTTATCAAATTTAGATTAAGACAAAACCTAAGAACTGGAAAAAATCGAAAATCATAACTAAAAAATATCTGACAGACATGAAAGTATTTAACATGTTCCATAAAAGTTCGAAAGGAAAATCGTCGCTCCGCGCAAATAGTTTTTTTTTACTTTTTAATAGCCCCTGCTAAGACCCGCAAATTGCAACATATGTAGCCGTTATATAAACACCCGTTCCGAACTGATTTGGACTTTAGTACCTACCGAACATTTATCATCCTATTTTACCCCTGACGGGCGAGTCCAACAGCGTTATAACCAATCAAATCTTGTATCCTCCTGGGACTTGGACTTTAGTACCTACCGAACATTTATCATCCTATTTTACCCCTGACGGGCGAGTCCAACAGCGTTATAACCAATCAAATCTTGTATCCTCCTGGGACATCTGCTTGCACCCTTTCATACTCTATGCCGCCTCCTGGGCGGCATAGAATAATCTTGAAGTGTTCTGTGGTAATTCCGAGTTGCTTCCCTTGATATTCCTTATAGGAGGGATCTACATGTAGCGGATATGCTAAAAATAGATTTACTGATAAGCACTGACCATAGCAACCGTTGCTGGTCGGACAAACTTTGTTTGTACTACCTTCTGATTCACTATATATTTATACATGCATGAGTATGGATATGTCATCTACTTCTGCTAAAAACGCTCTGGTGGGACAAAACACATTCTCGTTCAACCAGCGTATTTTTTTTCAATTACATAAATAGATATAGTCTAGAGAATAGACTATAAACTGATTCATGAGAATGGACAAAACATTGTTGTTAATGATTTTGTAATAGTGAGTCGAGGTAGAGTGACAGAACTGACATGCAATGTGTTTTTCATACCTTTTCCAAAACCATAAAACAAATAATTTAAAGTGTAACAGATGGATAAGTGCATGGTCGAAAAGACTTTAAAGCAAACCACTTACTTGTAATGGAATTACATGTATTAAATCTATTTATTGAATAATGAATAGAATAATCTTTGTGTGATTATAATGAATGACAATATACATTTTTATATACATGTACCACATATTTCTCGTTTATGTGTGTATGATATATTTAATTGCTTACTCAAAAAACATGACTGTTTTGTGTATCACAGTATAAATCTATAATTACATTGTAACATATTTTGCTTGATCTGTGTTTTATTGTGACCTTAGGGTTAAAGTGGGCATTAGACAGCGGGGTACGTATTCTCCAGAAATTCTTGTGGAAATCGGAAAGTCTCAAATTGTCCTAAATTCAACATCTCTTTCGATGGCTACTACAATTATTCGTCATGGTGGCCAAAAATGCACGAGTCAGTTGCATCCACGCCCCATCCCCGGGATACTCTGGGAATAGCCAGGAAAAGGGCAATGTTTTTACCTTACAGCATTTCCCGCACTGCTCAGGAAATGTTGGACATTTGGACATTTTTCCTCCAAACCATCACCCCGGGGACAAAATTTAGTTGTCAGAAATACCTGAGATTTTACCATCAGCTTTCCCTGGCAGGCCGTTTTTTACAACCCTAAAGTAAAACTCCCAGTCCATCCCCTGGGGTGTGGGTTGTGGATGCAACTGTCCGGTGCTTAATTACTTCACATACAAATAGTGCATCAGTCAGTTGTATCCGCGGTCCCACCTCTAGGACGGGCCGGGATTTTTTTTGCGTTGTTGTCATAACCGCCAACCTTCCACGTCCCTGCGTGTTGCATCTATTGGTAAAATCTCCGGTATTTCCCCGGGACCTACCAGGCAAAATACTGTCCCCAGGGAACTGGTTCGGAGAATTTTTTACAAACATTTTCTCGGCAGTGCGGGGATGCTGGAAGGTAAAAACACGACCGTTTCATCAGCTATCCATGGCCTATCACTGGGGATGGGGCCGTCGGTGCAACTGACTGGTGCATAAGCATTTGATCCATTTTCAAATGGCATTAAGGCTGCATCTTAGCTCGGGATTAATCCATAGACCTGTAGTTTCCACAACTTTTAAAAATTAAATTTTTATTCACACTTTCCAAAATTTTCTGACACAACGCTTTAGGCTCGTTTGTTTTTGAATATCTTAATGCATTCAGGCCCAGAGTAATCTCATTAAATGATGGTATTTTCCTTGCCTAGTTTTTACACTTTGCTACTTGCTTTGCAGTTGAAGCTAAGTAAGTAAGTAATTAACGTCTTTATTTAACGAGGCTGACACATTCAGTTTCCCGATCTTCCATGTGGGCCTCAAGCTGTGATGTGCAATTTTAACACATTGTATGTTTTTATTGTGTAATGTTTATTTCCAGTTATTGATTTAAATAGGCTCAATGCCATAATCAACCTTTGCAGAAACAATGAGTAACATAGCCCTCTGGAAGACTTGTTGATGGAAATGATTTCCAACCAGTCACTTGCAGGACAGGAAATGTTGGTGCCGTTCTGCACTGGTCATCGGCTAACGCATCACAAACTGTTTTGAAACCACCTCCCCTCATCAATTGACACCCCAATGTCATATTTGCCACAAGCTTGAAGACATGTTTTGCAAATTAAAATTGATTGTGTTTCCAATACTACTTATCATTATGCTTGCTACAATCTGATCAAATCTCTCACTGGAACAATGATTAACAGATGATGTAATTATAGTATTTAGATAAGATCATCCATGATAAAATCTACAAACTTCACCTGACCTAGGTGTGAACTCTTATTGTACCTGTTACATTACAAATCAGGCTATATTCCCTTGAATTAATATTGTTAAACTACAGAATCTTTATTTGTGTAAAATATTTAACAAAATAATACACCAAATATTATACAGCCCAGCTGCAGCTGCAACAATTTTAATTGCAATCAGTTCCAATTTGTTCCCAGAATTAAGATTTTAAACCTCAACAATGTTAGGCCTACTATCTTCATAATTCTACAACTGAATTTGATGCTCAGAAATAACTGATGAGCAAAATTTAGCTCTAAATACATCATTTTCTGTCATTTCTACACTATACACCTTATCAGAGGTAGCCCTTAGTAACAAATGTTTGTCCGACCTCCAGGAAAGTGTGTACTACGTAATACACATCACAGATAACAGTGACGTAGCTGTAGATCTCTCCTATTATGTATTTATATAAGTATGTAGAAATTCTAAACATGCATATGTGCCTGAAGGAAGGAATTTGCGCTGTGATGATTTTTTGCCAGAATTATGACCCTTTGCTAGGGGGGGGGGTCTATATTAGTCTATATTAGTCTATATTAGTCTGCCGAATGGCGACAGTTCTAGTTGACATGGTTATAGAGTACAGGACTAAAAATAATCCTCATTTATGGAGTTCAACCCCGACAAGTGTGAGGTACTCCGAATCTCCCGTAAAAAGAACCCAATCATATTTCCCTACACTCCCCATAACAAAATACTGAACACTACAGACAATGCAAAATACATTGGAGTCACTATCTCTAAAGATCTAAACTGGACCCCCCACATAAACAACATAACCTCCAAGGCCAAAAATTCACTCAGATTCATGCATTCAAAGAAATATCAAAACACAAAACAAAAAGGTCAAAGAATCTGCATACACAACATACGTAAGGCCCCAACTAGAACACTGCTCCGTCATTTGGCACCCCTGGCAGAAACATCTCATAAATAAGGTTGAAGGTGTCCAGAGAGCTGCAGCTCGGTACGTCTGTGGGAACTATGACTATCAGAGCAGTGTCACCACTATGCTAAACGATCTTGGCTGGGTGACACTGCAACAACGAAGACTGCAATCATCCTTAATCTTTCTATATAAAGTCCAACATAGCCTAGTCTTCGTTGATCATTCATCCCCTGACAGCCGTCTAGGAAAGAAGCATCCACAGCTTCAAGATTTCCATACTGTCAGCACACAGCATCTACTCTTGGGACTTAGGTGAAGTTTCTCTTTCATTTTCATATTCTCTCTTGTAATTTTTACTTGTTCTCATAGCATTTAATTAAATAAATTAATTACTCACGGCACCGTCTGTTTTTGTGAATAATTAATTTCATAAGTTAAGGACTATTGGTTTTCCAATTTTAATTCATTTCATTAGTTAAGGTTGGTTTTCAATCATTAATCATACTCAATTCAGTAATTGTCTGTTGGCGACCCGTTTCTCAGTAGAAAGTAGGAAATTAAGCAATTTAATAAAATATTTAACTAAGTATTTAATTAATTATATACTTGTGTGTGTGTGATTTATTCTGTATTCTGTATTTTTGTTCTGTATTTAACTAAGTCATTTAAGCAATTTAAGTAAAATTAAATCATAGATTTAAGTAAATATAGTCTGAATAAATAGCATAAAAATAAGTCATAGTTAAATAGTTTAACAGGGACAATTTAAATAAAAATTTCATTTCAAAATTGCTCATTAACATTTAATTATTCACAGCCTCCTGAGTCTGTCTGTTTTTGTGAATAATTAAAATAACAGGTTATAATAATTAATAATCTCTACTTTAATTACTTCATTCTCATTAACATTTAATTATTCACAGCATCCTGAGTCTGTCTGTATTTTGCGACTAATTAAATAATAAGTATTCATAATTTCTACTTTAAGTACCTCATTCTCATCAAACAATTATATTTAAAATAAGTAAAATTTACATAAATATTCACAGCAACCTGAGTCTGTCTGTTATTTGTGAATAATTAATTAATAAGTCATAGCAATTAATAATTCTAATTCAAACATTCATTCTCATCAAATAATTAAAATTCACTTAATTATTCACTGCACCTGAGTCTGTCCGTTTTTGTGAATAATTAATTAATAAGTTCATTTAATTCATAATCTAAGGACTATTGGTTAATTAACACTTGGACAAATTCCATTAAAACTATAAAACATAGATAAAAACTTAAATTAAATCATTAGTATTAGGGAACTAGAAATCATTTCAAATTTTAAGGCTAATTATATAAATCATAAACCTAAAAAACTCAAATAAAACATAAATTTAGGTAAATTATTCAATATAAGTCAGGATCTAACAACTAGAATTCCTTAACAAAGCATCTAAAATTAGGGTAACATTGACAGCTGGCACATGTCTCTTTAATTAACTAATCAAGGAAGTAACTAAGATCAGGGATTAACTACATTCCTTAAGACAGGAACCACATGTAAAAACATATGTTAGACAGCTGACACATGTCACGTTCATTAACTAATCTAGGAAGTAACTAAGATCAGGGATTAACTTTATTACTTAAGACAGGAACCATATGTCCAGTGTCAAACTAATTAACTAAGATAATAAATAGTTTTGTAGGACAAACTAAGATTAAATAAGGTTAAACATAAAATTTAAAGTAATAATTATATAAAATTAAAACTTAAAATATTAAAGTCATAAAATTAGCAAATTAATACTTCAATAAATCCAAATCTAAAATAAAGTCATATATTAATATTAGAAACAAAATCCAAATTTAACTTTCAAATTTAAAACTCCTAGTAATACTCAAATTTAAACTAAAACCTAAATATAAATAAACATAAAATTAGATAAAAAATCAAAAGTTAGGTACAAAATTTAAATTTAACCTTCAATCTAAAAACTTCAAATTCATATTAAAATCTAAAATTAAGTTTAGGTTTAAAATTTAAAATTAAATTTAAATTCATTAAATTTTACTTAAATTTAAAAATCAAACTTAAACTCCAAAACTACAATGACTCTAGGTTATGTCTTAATGCACATTAAGATCATAGGTGATCTGCTGGGGAAAAAGAATAAGGTTATAGGAGATGTGTGTCAGAATGTACTTAAAACGTTCCAACAGTCCAGGGTCAAAAGTGGGGCCAAACTACTGTTCTCGATGCCCATGCATGAGGCTATCAAGTTAGGTTCAGGATATCTTAAGGTCCCAAATGGGTTAGATCTATGCATCAATAGGGTTAATGAGTTAGGAAAGGGAGTACTGGCGATACCGGGAAACCAGACTTTTAGAACATTTAAGGACATTCTCTGGAAAAGAAATGAGGTAGTTGCTGTCAAAAAGGGCAGACAACCAAATACTGTTCTAGTTACGTTCAATTCCAAGAAAGCCCCTAGCATTTTCATGAAGCATAAAGTCACCCCACTTGCCCCCTCGGCCATCCGGTGCAACATTTGTCAAAAGCATGGACATAGTAATGTTCACTGCCCCACCAAAAAGGCCATCTGCCCCCATTGTGCGGGACCCCATACCCATACTGAATGCAATTCCCAGGTCAAGAAATGTGCTAACTGCCAGGGAAACCACAGTGCAGCATACAAAGGATGCAAATCATATAAGGGATTTTTAAAGCAGATAAGCCAGGATCAAACACAAAATAAACCTAAAGAGCAAGCTAAATCTCAAAATCAAATCAAGATTAGCAGCAAAACTAAAAAACCTAAAAATCTTCAAACTACATCAAAAAAGTCAATGAATGATAGGGTTAAAATTACAGCAACTAAACTAATAGGTAAAAATGAGGCACAATTTGTGCAAATCTTAAAATCATTTGTTAATGAAATAAAGCAGCAATGCAATCAAGATAAGATTAAGCAAATTAAAACTCAAACTGTAAATAAGGCTCAAACTCAAATTGAAACCGAACCTAAATCAAAGGCTAAGAGACGTAGAATAAATAAGACTCCTAAGGCAGTCCAAGTTACCACAACCTGTGTAGCGGTTGAAGAACCCGCGAACCAGGTAACGCCATGCCCAACTATGGAAGAGCAAACCCCTGTGAGCTGTTCGGCGGTTGAAGAACCCGCTGTACAGCAAACAGAAACCCAGGCTCCTGAGGCAAGTAACCCCTCAGACCCAGCTCCTGTCCAACAGGCATCCCATCAGGTCCCTGAAAGCTACTCGGCTATTTCAGAACCCGCTGTACAGCCCACGGTCACCCCCCTCACTGAGGAAACTACCCCCTTGGCTCAAACCCCTGCCAAAGAGGCATCCCAACAAGTACCTGAGTACTGTTTGGCGGTTCAGGAACCCGCTGTCCAGTCAATGGACATCCCTTTAACTGAGGATCATACCCCATCAGGTCAAGCCCCTACGAAAGAGGCATCCCAAAAAGACCACGAGTGTTGTTTGGCGGTTCAAGAATCCGCTGAACAGCCAACAAACACCCCACTAACTGAGGATCCCACCCCCCTGGCTCAACCTCCTGCCAAAGAGGAATCCCAGCAAGTACCCGAGTGCAGTTCCGAGGTTCATGAACCCACTGTACAACAAACATATTCCCCAAATTCCAGGGACACATCCACCTCAGCTAACTTGGATGACCCAAAAGGGAAACAACTTAGAAACGGGAAACTAATTGGGGAACCCACACCAGCAAAAATAGGAAATAGGCTTAGGAGTCAAAAAAAGCTACTAAGGTTAAAAGACTTACCAATAGTTTAAAACAATAAAGTAACCTAAATAAGGAATAATCTTAACTAAAACCCCCTAGTAAAAGACCACCCCCGTTAAATAATGGCTAACACAAATAATCCTATAACACATAGGAGCCTCAGTGTCTTGTCATGGAATACGGGTGGTTTAAGAGGGCACGTGAGTAAAAGGGCAGAGTTCCAACAATTCATTAATAACTCCACTTCAGAAATAGATATCATATGTTTACAGGAAACGCACTACAAGGCAAACAGTGCTCTGCTTAAATTGACAGGATACCAAGCTCCGCTTAACTGTCCCAGGGAATATGATGTTTCAGGATGGGGTGGTTTATGTATTTATGTCCGAAATGGAATCCCTTACTCATATACTGAAGTTAAGAATCAGAATGTTTTTGAAACTCAAATGGTCACTGTTCACGGGTTAATGTCCAATATTAACATTTACAATTGTTATATTAAAGAGGGCAAACTTCATAATAAAGATAACCTGCAAAAGGGGTTAAATAAGATAACGCCAAATACAGTAATCATGGGGGATTTCAACCTTAAGCACCCACTATGGAACCCAGACAATGATTTCCGTACAGACACTGAGGCCGATATGTTAATTAAATTCTGTGAGGATAATAACCTTCAAATAATTAACGACAATCAAATTACGAGAATAAGCTCAACTGCTGTAGGCTCAAACTCAGCATTGGACTTAGCTATGGTATCAGACAATCTAAGAACGAGGGCAGACTTCTTAGTATTCAACAACTCCTGTGGTAGTGATCACTTGCCAATCTTAACAACGCTAGACTTCAATTACAGAAACAATGCCAAAATTACAGTTGATAAATGGAAATTACATAAAGCCTCCAAAGAAAATTGGAAGGATTTTCAAAAATTATGTAATGAACAACTTCACACTTTAACTGATTCTGAGTCTATAGATGAGGTGTTCACTGATTATTTAGACAAACTTAATAACATTTTAGAACAAACTATTCCAAAAGCTAAGGCAAAAGTGATCAAACCAAAGAAGTTAGTAATATGGTGGAATGCTGAGTGTGATACCGCAATAAAAGCCAGGGAGATTGCCTACCATAAGTTCAATAAACATAAGACCCAAAGTAATGCCCAAAATTGGAAATTATTAAGGAGTCAGGCAGACACCACAATCAAAAAAGCTAAGCAAGAGAGCTGGAAAAGTTTTTGCAGCTCTATCAATACTGAAACCAAATCCAAACAGCTGTGGGATTTTATTCGGAAAATCAAAGGCCAACCCCCAGCGAGCGAGCCCGCAATGTTATTTAATGGACAAATTGTCACAGATAATGAAGAAAAGGCTAACTCCCTGGCAAAACATTACCAGGCCACGAGTAGTAATGAAGGATACTCAGATGAGTTTATTCAGCGTAAAACAAAACATGATGATCATGTAATACCTGTAATTCTAAACCTCCCATATCCCCATAAGAATCTAAAGTATAATAGGGATTTCAATATGTTAGAACTAGAGCAGGCTATAATTAGGTGTAAAAATGGCGCGCCAGGTGACGATGGTATTCACTATGAAATACTAAGACATCTCCCAATGGAAGCCAAAAAGTCACTATTAAACTTATATAATCAATCATGGCAGTCTGGTTCTATACCTGAGGATTGGAGTAAGGCAATAGTTATCCCGCTACTAAAGCCTTACAAAGATAAACAAAGCCCAGCTTCCTATCGCCCAATATCATTAACATCTACATTTACCAAATTAATGCAGAAAATGATCAAAAATAGACTGTGCAACCATTTAGAACAGAACAACCTTATTTCAAACGTCCAATCAGGTTGTCGTTCATTCCATTCATGCGAAGACAATTTAGTCCGTTTAGAGGCAGATTGTAAAAGGGCACAATTAAGTAATGAGTACCTAGTGGCTATCTTTTTAGATCTCAGCAATGCTTTTGACAAAATGTGGAATGGTGGCGCCCTAAAATATTTGGCAGACATAGGTATTAAAGGCAGAATGTTAAAATGGCTGGCATCTTTCTTAAGTTCTAGAAAAATTCAAGTCCGATGGAATGGCCACAAATCAGAAATAGTAGAACTAGTTAATGGCTGCCCGCAAGGGAGTGTATTATCACCAATCATTTTTAGTGTCTTCATGAATACACTCCATGATGAAATTAAAAAACTTAATGGACCAATCAACGGTATAGACCGACTGCCTTGCGAAAAAGCTGAACTATCACAATTTGTTGATGACTCTGCAACTTGGGTAACTTCAAAAAGCCCTCAATTAGCGGTAAAAAGAGCCCAAAAAACCTTAGACTGCATCCAAAACTGGAGTAATAAATTTGGTTTTAAAATCAACCCAGCAAAAACGCAAGTTCTGATAGTTCACAAGCATATGAGAAAAGCCCCTGAGGATGTTATTGATTTTCCTAAATTAACTATAAATAATCAGGAACTACAATATAATAAGACTGCCAAATTCTTAGGTATGATCTTTGATAAGTACCTAACTTGGAAGGAGCATATAGACTCATTAATTAAAAGGTGCAATAAGGACTGTCAATTGCTAAGGGTAGTTAAAGGGAACTCATGGGGATCAAACAAAAGTTGTCTGCACAGAGTATATAAGGCCCTCATACTTGGGAAAATAAACTATGGTTCCATAGTTTATAATTCTGCCAGTAAGGCGGACCTCAATAGGTTACAAACACTGCAATTAAAGGCCCTCAGGATAGTTACTGGCACATACAGGTACACCCCCAGGCTACCCCTATTAATTGAATGTGGCGAACTCCCACTAGGATTCCAACGGGAACAGAGCATGCTCAAATACTGGGTTAGGTCAGGCCGGTTGGGATCGAACTTGCCCATCAATGAAATGGTCACTAAAGACCCAATATATGAGCACAAGGTGTACACTGTAAAGCCCAAATATGTTACATTTAAAGTCCCATACTCACAAAAAGTTAGGGAATGCATCGAGGCATATAATGTTCAGAACCTAGTAGCTGCACCACCGGTGTACTATGATCCCCCTGATATAAGTAATAATATTCCCGACTTAGACCTACTGCAGGTTACGTCCAAAAGCTATACCAATGGTTACAACCTGCAAATATGCAGGCAGCATATTGAAGATAATTACTCTAATTATTTCCAAACTTACACCGATGGTAGTAAGGATGAAACCCTGGATAACACCGGGACGGGCATGTATGTCAGGTCACCAGATAATGAAACAATGGTAAATAAGGGTATCAAACTCCCCAAAGAGGCCTCTATCTATACCTGTGAATTAATAGGGATCCAAATGGCATTGCTCTGGACCCTAGGGAAAAAGTATCAATTCTCAGCAATATTTAGTGACAGTCTAAGTAGTCTCATGTCCATTAAAACAGGGATTTCAAGTACCCGGCCAGAAATAATGTCCGAAGTTCTGAATCTTCTGCACCAGATTCAAAACAATAACCAATCGGTCAAGTTAGTCTGGATCCCCAGCCATGTAGGACTAGAAGGGAATGAAAAGGCTGACCAAACAGCCAAACTTGCATGTACAGAAGGCACCACTGTACCCTTACAGTTAAGCTTATCAGAGTCATACAGTGCCATTAAATCTAAAATAAAACAGGAATTTAAGAAATACTGGAACTCAAGTGAATATGATAAGAGTATGTTTGATTCTGAGCATCTACCAACCAAATTAAAGACATATAGTAACAATCCTTTACACAATAAGATATTTACTAGACTCAAATTAGGGGCAAGCTATCTGGGTGCTGAAAGAAAACCCAATGGCGACAATTGCCCAAACTGCAATCAGCCAGTAACGTTTGAACATTTTGTCTTTGAGTGTCCGTTACATACCAACCATAGGAAAATACTAGAAGCCGAGCTTTTGGATGCTGGCTTACAAATTGTCAACAAACGTTCTATTTTTAATCCACCAAGTAAATTAGCGCAAAGAGTCAGGCTAGCGCTCTTTAAATACATCCGAAACACCGGATATGAAGATAAATTATAACTCAGAATCAGGCATAATGTTTATCTTACTCAAGTAGGCAACCTGTCGAGGGTAAATAAGATAGGGGTAAAAATATCTTCCTTAAGAAGACGGAGCCTCAATGTGAGGACGATACCCCTCTTACCAACCCTTGACGGGAAGCCAGCTATAAACAAACTAAGAGTTAAATCAACAAACCAAGAAATAAATACATAAATAAAGCAAACTAAATTAATAAATAAATCAATATATAAGTTAAAGGCATAAATAAACAATCAAATTATACCAATAAAATAAACTTAATTAGGCAGTCTATTAGGGAAAGATGACAGACGGTACAAATATCTTCCTTAAGAAGACAGAGCCTCAATGCGAGGACGGTACCAAAGTTGTCAATCCATAATAGGCGACATAAAATTAATATAACATCGGAGCTACAGACAAGGTTTTGGTCCACGGGGTATTTTGCCCCCCAATTTCAATATTGAATGAACTTTGACAAATTCGTTTGGATAATTAATCAAACTCATTATGTTAAAAATCTTTTATATACTGTTTTTCACTAATTCACCCCTTCCTATTTTTGGATCCTTCATATTATAACTGCTTAATCTTATATCTTCCACTTGGGACATAATTGGCCTTCAAAGAAAATTTATAATTCAAATACCATGGTAAACAGCCTATCTGTAGCTCTGTAAAATACTTAAAAATCTTAAATATCTAAGTATAAGATCAATATGCCAACATGTTGTGGGTAAAATGACACAAAATGGTAAAAATATCTTCCTTAAGAAGACGGAGCCTCAATGCGAGGACGATACTAGTGTTATTTGCCTGGGGCGGGTTGGCGTATCGGTTGTTATGCCTTAAAAATAAAATAGGAACAGGTGGCCGCTATGCAGAGGTCCCGTAATAAATACCTAAAAATAACTAAAACTGCATACACTCATAGGTGTTATGGATAAATCAATTTAAAATAAAAATTAATATGTACTAACAAGTTCAAAGATAAAATAGGAACAGGTGGCCGCTATGCAGAGGTCCAACAATAATCACCTAAAATGACTAAAACTGCATATAATCATAGGTGTTAGGAATAAAGTAAATTGTAATAAAGCAAAATATGTAATAACAAAATGTAATCATGACGATGGAATGTGGTTGCTTAACACAGGTTGGCATGGCTAGACCACTAAGTACAGTATCCCAAGTCCAAGCCCATCAACAAAAATAAGTCTCATAACAATAAACTATGACAAACCATAATCATACCGTGCCAGTAGTCAAACAATCTCGACTTAGAGTTGCCACATCTAAGTCAAGACCCATTATGCGCTTAACTGATCAGTTTTTGAGTTTCATAAATTTTGCTGTTTACGCCAAATTTGGGCAGTTTTCGGCTATTAACATGTAAAATGTAATAAAACTAGACGAATGACACAGAATACCTGGTAAAATTGGTCGTTATTATCGTTTAATCGATAATTAAATCAGCACGTGTAATTTCCGAAAATCCAAATGTAAACATAACTGTGAGTATCCGGTACGCGTATACCGCCCGTACAGCCCGTACAGATGAGCGCAACACGTGTGTGATTCATATGCTAACGTTGTGCGAATCGCTAAGCGAGCAGTAAAATTCATTAAACTTATCGTATTCTGTTCATAAGTCATTAACTATCAGTTTACAAGAAAAAATCAGCTCGATTTGTCAACAATTCTTCGTTAATTTTTCGTTTTTAGTTTCACCCGAGCTGAGCTCAGTGTAATTTGTTTCACGCGTACCAGTGTACATCACTGTGAAAACCAAATAGTGCCGAAGATCTCCCAGCATCCTCCATTGTTCTAGAAACTCATTCCATCGAGTATTCTGATTGGTCGATATGGGAATGCGATCTGCATATCAACAACAAATAGGCTGTGTAGTGGAATTTAAAAGTGCGACCTCGTCGTGTTAAAATTGTCGGACAAACGAACCACTGAGTGTTTTATGGATGTTTTTGGTGCAGATAACGAGAAAAAGGGGTTGATCTTCGTGGACATGCTATATATTTCATGGTATTTACAACTTTTCATTCACCTTTTCAAGTTGCGCCAAAAATTTGATCGCAAAGCCCCCCATAAATATGACACTTTCATCCACATCTGCGGTGGAGATAGAGGTCAGAAATTAAAAAATCTCCTAGCAGATTGCCCCACATCTAACCGTGCCAGCATCCCCTTAATGCATTTAGACCCATTGAGCGGTTCGATTAGTTGATATTTACTAAGCAAGCAGTGACATACTTATATGTTGATTGGAAAAATTCACAACCAACAATATAACACATCGATACACGCCCGTACTTTACTCATAATAGTTACGAATACCCGAATCATGTTGGTCCCCATCTTCTACGCCCTCCAATCCATCTATATACGGGTATAATCCACCAATCCTCCACCCAGTAGTTATTTCATCAGTCACTGCTTCTGTATCCGAAATAAGGCATCCGAACCGCATCCACTTCCCAACGTTTCCAAACTAGTTAACTCCAGTGCTTCCAACTCAGGCCCCGTCCGGTAAAAAGGGTGCGACAACCCGTCCATCCAAGCCGTAGCGGCACATACATATCCATTAAAGCGATATACCGTAGAATTCCGTCCTGTAAGCCATAGAATACATATATATCCGAAAGGTGTATCCGAATCTCAGCAACTCTCCGGCCATTTCGCCCAGGTCAACTTCCGCAATTTTAGAATCCAGCTAATTTCGATAAATATGGTGTGACAACACGTCAACCAGACCCAAATCAGTACCTCCACATCCAATAAAGCGATTTAATGCAAATTACTTACCCATGACCCATAAACCAACGAAATATAAGCTGGAAAACGCAACAATTCTATCCGTAAAACACATGCCGTGAAATTTCCGGTACATCCATGATTACAATGCATGATGGGTAGTAACCAAGGTTACGACCCAAATCTAGTTACCTCCCTTGACTAAAGTGGAAGCACAAGCCATACGCAATTACCCCCCTTATTAAAAATCTTAAAGTTCATGTTCCATCGGTTTGTAAATAACTGAACATCTAAACAAATAAGAAGTAATTAGGCAAACTAAATTATTAATAATCTAATAAATAAGGGATTAAGAGTTAATTCATCAATAGGGTCAATTACATCATGATAAACAAATAAATTACCAATAATGAATAGTGGACCTTATAAATGTAGGTAAAAATACAAAGTATAAATGCTTAAAGTGATTTACCGGGTCCCTAACTAGGATCCCCCACCAGACCGCGCATCCCCACAATCACTTGACAATTCAGAGTAACTATTTCTCCCATGTATATGTGGGGCCCTAAAAAGGGCCGTTTGGGTGGTATTATTTAGAAGCCCGTAAAGGCTCTAAAAATGACCATATGCAGCAATTAGTGTCTGCCGCAGCCTCAGCAATAAGCAGCGCATCCCCTCAATATTCAAATGCACCTGATCCGGGGCAATATGCTTAAAAAACCTAAGATTAGGAATCCTAACCAAGTCCCGGCCAAACCATTTGGCCATCCTCCTATTAAGGTTGATGCGCTGCCTATCAAAACAGTCCTGTGTCAGGCCAGGACACTTGCGGAAATCTCCCCGGGGGTGACCTCAACTATGTAGACTTGGCTCACGCCGCCTCTACGAATATCCCCCACCAGGTGACAAATCTGGTGGAAAATATCCTTATGGCTAGACATCGGAGTAATGTCATTACCACCCAGCATGACTATGACCACATCAGGCTTACACCTGAGCAGGTCCTCCAACAGGCGGCGATCATAGCATTCTGCCCTCATACCACCCTTTCCATAGAATGAAGTGGTATAGGGCGGGTACAGCGTGGTGCCGGTCTGCTCCAAATATTCACCAAGTCGCCGCACAAAGCTATCGCCAAATACTGCAATCCTAGGCCACACCGTTCAACCCGATACATAGAAAACAGTTGGCACATAGAAGACAGTTGTCAGTGTTTATGTACGCAAAACTTGCGGAAGTAAGTATTGCTTGTTTTTATATTCCTTTTGCAGGGTCTGAACAATACAAAGTGTGTACATTTATTCGCAGTTAAAAGAGGTATCAGTACACAAAATTCTGAGCAAAACCGTGAATTATTTAGGGAGAAATCATGAAAACTGTATGCGATTTTTAACAAAAAACGCGTTATTTGAAACTTTAATCCCCAAAAAGGTATTTTTTGACAAATCCTTACCCTTTGACTTATACCATGACGAAATTACATCCATCCCCCGTCTATATGCAGATTTACACACTTTTATTCGTCCTTTTCGCCGAGATATACGAGTTTAAACATGACATGGTGTCATATTTTTGAGAACAATGGAGACAGTTGATGATTAAAAAAGATCACATAGAAATCAGTCGCAAGGGTATAGATGATAACAATGAAGACAGCCTGAACGCAACGTCTTTGGAGCGCAATAACATTGAAATAATTACGGTATACTTGAGTGCCAATGTGTATAACTGGATTTTTATAATGCGCTACCAAAGTACCAATGATTTTTTTTATAAATGCCATTCGCACTCATCACAGACCTGACTCAATGTATGAATCGGGACGCAATATATATGCTTGTTTTGAACATGTTTAAAATAAACGTGGTAAGGTCGGAGAGCTTCCTGACCAACGCACTTCCGTCACGTTTTTTCCACGTTCACAAATATCCTCTCCGATTGACAACGATTTATCATGATTTGGACATTTTTAGATCTATGAAGAAGCGTATGTATATTTGACCTTTAAATATATCAAAAACGTCTATCGGACATGAAAGTCGAACCCCTTTAGGAACATTTTTCATACATGGCACCATGAACAAGATTGCGTGTTTTTCTATGTCGCTGTTGGAAAGAAGCCTGTGTTTTCGCCTGTGTATTGTACGTTATGATAGCGTGTACAGCATACGTATTACCCTAGAGAACACAACAAAGAAGTTAATTAATGGTTGTGCTATTTTTTAACTCCAGTACTACATATTTACACATACCAACTCTCTAAAAACAATATACTATCAATACATTTATGAAACCGGTATGTACATCATAACATGCTATTTCGTTTATACTATATTTTACTTTTATATATCTTAAATCATTTTTGAATTAGAAGTAGAAAAGCGTGTGGGTATTGTTGTTACTGTCACCAATCTGACTTGGAACCTATGACACTACCTTATAATTTGACATACGCATCTTAAAAAACCCGGCTAAATATACATGTGTTGGTACATGCATTTACTGACGTTTTCGTCACATAAAATACGAAAGCAAGTTATCCATAAATACAATAATAAGATGCTACAAGTTGAGCAGAAGAGACAATTCTGACCTCATGTTATTACAGTTTTTGGTAAACAATTTACAAAAAACAAAATCAATGCATATAGTGATTATAGGGATAAGATTACGTGTGGAATAAAATATTGTCACGTAAAATACTATTGTAGGGGTGAAATAGCACGAAAGACTAATTTTGAACAAAACTAATGCTAACTAAAGGTCGTTTAAGCATCTAAGAACGATTTATCTGTTAAAATTACAGCTTAAAAAATTAAACACATTTTTACTCTTCTAATATCAAAAGTCAAATAGTTAGCTTGATTTACATGTAGATTGCACAAATACTAGTTGTTTAAAGGTAATACACTCTAAAACCATGCTATAAGTCATCAAATGTAAAAATCAAAGGTAGGTTCATAAAGAAATCAAAATATTGAAATTAAATTTTACTTGACACTAAATTGTATTTTACGTGACGAACAAGATCATGCTGACCAAGCAATAGAATACACTATCGGAATAATTCTAGAATATAAATTGAGGTACACCAATGTCTTTCAAGAGTAAATATTTATTATGCCCCATATGTCAATGGTTGACCATTTCTGTTGATGAGCAAATAATAGACCATTCGGGGTATATGTACCGTAAAAATTCAATGTCATTCTAATTATGTGGTATTTCCATGCATATATTGACTGTAAACATCAAATGTGTCACAATGTCATTTTTATCGTTGTAATCACGTTTTTTTTAAAAATCCCGTCACGTAAGTATACAGTCACGTAAAACTTTTTTCGCACTAAGATGCATTTTTTCTTCATTCATTGTTAAATCCGACATGGAGCAGACATATTACAAGGAATAAATGACCATTCCTTAATAAATAAGCGAGTTGTGGCTGTCACGTAAGAATACAACATAAATGCCCCGGTAAGGTACAGGCTTGAAATAGACTGACGTATAGTTTTTGTTCGTGTATTTTGGTAAAAAATATGTGTATTTATCGATAGTGCTTATATTAATAAACAAACTGGTTCAAATAATTTATAAATTACCACAAGCGTAAGCGTTGCTATCGCATCCACAAAACAGTGTCACGTAAAATACTTCTTGTGGGCGACACGAACTCTGTCGAAACAATATCAAAGCAGCAAGTGCATAGCACTCTCGCGCATTTATGGGTTCATTTTCCAAATTATTTGCTTACATATAAACAACGCATTTAAGATGTTTTGACTAGTTACTAATTATGAGAAGCATTTAAATTATATATTTTGTGTGGGTGACAGCCGAATTTGAGTAGGGTGTCATAACTTGTATATTTTTTCAAGTTCATTATTTCTAATACCATTTGTATTTATTTTTGAGGAACTATATAGTATTAGTGATAGAAATTTATTTAAGACTTCTCATACTCGATCATTCGTTATTATAAACATTATTATAGTGGTGACAGCAGTTGGCTCAAATTTTGAGAATGCGCGAAGAGTGTGAATGGCATTTATAAAAAAAAGAGCATTGGTAGTTTGGTAGCGCATTATAAAACTCCAGTTATACACATTGGCGCTTAAGTATACCGTAATTATTTCAATGTTATTGCGCTCAAAAGACGTTGCGTTCAGACTGTCTTCATTGTTATCATCTATACCCTTGCGACTGATTTCTATGTGATCTTTTTTAATCATCAACTGTCTCCGTTGTTCTCAAAAATATGGCACCATGTCATGTTTAAACTGTTATATCTCGGCGAAAAGGACGAATAAAAGTGTGGAAATCTGCATATAGACGGGGGATGGATGTAATTTCGTCATGGTATAAGTCAAACGGTAAGGATTTGTCAACAAATACCTTTTTGGGGATCAAAGTTTCAAATAACGCGTTTTTTTGTTAAAAATCGCATACATTTTTCATGATTTCTCCCTAAATAATTCACAGTTTTGCTCAGAATTTTGTATACTGACACCTCTTTTAACTGCGAATAAATGTACACACTTTGTTTTGTTCAGACCCTGCAAAACGAATATAAAAACAAGCAATACTTACTTCCGCGAGTTTTGCGTACATAAACACTGACAACTGTCTTCTATGTGCCAACTGTTTTCTATGTATCGGGTTGAACGGTGTGTAGGCATGGTAGTGGAAATAATGAGGGCTACAAGTCAGTATACAACTTATATACCCAAATGATATATAGCAAAACATTACCCGTCAATAAACAGTAACATGCCAATTAAAACTGCCAATAAGGGTAATGTCACCTAATGCAATCAATTAAGACTGAGCAGTCTGGTATATCCATGACGGATAAACTAGGCGCCGTCACTCCAACACCTGTAATAACAACCCCTCATGAGATCACCCCAGTAGGTAACTAGGAAAACCCGGTAAATCTATAAAATCATGTAAAAATAAAATAGATGATAAAAAAACATAAAATTAAAAAAAAAAAAAAAAAAAAAAAAAAAAAAAATAGTTGTAATCATAAAAATCAAAACTAAAGTATGGAAAGCCAAGTGTTTTTTTGTGCCAAGCAGCACCCTTATTATTATGAATATTTTTGATAGGAATTGAAATTGTCCCACTACTAGTGTTAGGAGTACTACTAAGTATATAAGGAATATAAGTATTATTGTCAGGAACAGAACAAAAATCACACACATTATTTTTATTTTTTTATTTCTCAAATGTATAGTTAAATATGTATAAGGTGAAGGCACGCCCGGCCCAGTCCGAGTACGAGAACAAGTTTCACTTAATGACTCACTTATTGCATTAAGTTAAAAGACGCCTGTCTTAGCCCGAACAAGAGAGAAGTCTAATTTAATGTGTAAGTTAAAAGACGCATGTCTTAGCCCGAGTAGGAATTAAGTTAGGACAAATAAGTAAGAGACGCACGTCTCAGTCCGTGAAAGAGAAACTGAAGCAAAGAAACTCGAGTATCGCCGGTGTGGGAGGATGAACGATCTCAGCTGTCTGGTTTCTCCAAAAGCACCCGTCCGAACAAGTTTCAATGCCCCTGTGAAACAAGTTTCAACGCCCCTGTGAAACTCAGCCGTGAGCACCCGTCCGTGTCCGGACAAAACAGACAAGTAGGAGTAGAATACAAATGCTCTAGATCTCATTGGTCGATTTTTGTATTTACATTAAATAACACAAAAACTAAACGTCCGGCTAACGCTTGCAGATAAATTATCTGCAAGACAAATTTACCCTATTTCGAACTTTTTAACTTTCTCGGCATGAAGGGGTACATGCCGGGGTCCTATAAAAAATCCAGATTACCGAAAGGTATGGGACGATACGAGGACCTTATAAACTCATATCATATCATATCATATAGTCTTCGTTGATCATAATCATCTCATCCCAACCCGCAATCAGAACTTTCTAATACCGCAGTCAAATACCCAATATCACATCAACTCCTTTTCCCCGAGAACAATAAGACTTTGGAACAGTCTCCCATCCCAGGTCAAATCGAGTCCCAGCCTAGACATCTATTCTAACAGGCTGGCGACGGTCACATTCTAGCCTGTACTATTCTGTTTTTATCCTGCACCCTTTCACCTATGATCGTTAATTTGAGCACATAACACAATTCTTAAACTATTTATAACACTGTTTTCTAGATGTAGATATTTTATAATTTCAGCAACAATCTTGAGAATCAACAGCGTATATCAAGGGGGAGAGAAGCCTCTACCTGATGAAGATATAAACAAAATCTTCAAACCTCTTCAACCTCCACCTAGGCTTGAAAGTCTTCTCATCACAGGACAGATTGATAACTATTGTCAACAGATCGGTGAATTCGCCTCTCAGAGTTTTTGAAAGTTGTTTCTTGCGGAAAGTTTACAAGAGAACCCGCCTAATCAAACAGCGACGTGATAAAAACGTTTCATTAGACGTTTAAATTGACATTGAAAACTTGATAGGAACGTTTCATTCGACGTTAAAATTGTGACATCAAAAACTTGTTTTCACCGCATTGAATATTGTATAAACTTTCGATCATTAGGGGCGTAGCTGGGTCAAATCAGAGTGTACGCCCGTTTTCAGATTTATTTTTGGGGATTAAATAGCAACATGCTGCTCGTGACATTAACTAACAAAGGTATTATGCGAGCGAAACGAGCTAGAAAAAATCAGTTGACCTGAGCTGCAAACACGTATACTCGTTCTCTACCTGATGTATTCACTTATTACAGTACTAAGCGAATGAAACGAGCTAGAAAAAACATTGTTTGCCTGAGAAGCAGGCATAGATCTACATGTCATACATGTTCCCTATTTGATGATATTCACTTAGTAAAGTACTGAGCGAGCGAAGCTAGCTAGAAAAAACTGCTTGCCTAAGCAGCAGGTCATACAAACATGCTCCCTACTTGATGATATTCACTTAGTAAAGTACTGAGCGAGCGAAGCGAGCTAGAAAAAACTGCTTGCCTAAGCAGCAGGTCATACATACATGTTACTTACTTAGTAAAGTACTGCGCGAGAGTAGATGTTGATGATATTCACTTAGTAAAGTACTGAGCGAGCGAAGCGAGCTAGAAAAAACTGCTTGTCTAAGCAGCAGGTCATACATACATGTTTCCTACTTAGTAAAGTACTGAGCGAGAGTAGCGAGCTAGAAAAAACACTGTTTGCCTGAGCAGCAAGTCATACACACGTGTCCCTACTTGATGATATTAATTTAGTAAAATACTGAGTGAGCGAAGCGAGTTAGACAAAAACATTGTTTGTCTGAGCAGCAAGTCATACAGACACGTTCCCTACTTGATTATATACACGTAGTAAAGTATTGAGCGAGCGTAGTGAGGTAAAATGTTTTTAATGTTTTGTTATCATGTCACACAAACGTAACTAATTTTTATCATATTTTATCAATCTCAATATTCTAATGAATATATTGAGCGAGTTAGTACTGTTTATTTATTTAGACAGCATGCAACATAGGTCTTCTCGATCTCTACCAGATGAAATTCGTTTTGATTGTTGATGAGCGAGCGAAACGAGCTCGAAAGATATCGAGTTATACAATGAATCCAAAACGGAGAATGCTTCCAATATTTATGCCTAACCCTAGTGAGGCAACGATTTTTATTGCATTTTTAGTCAGTATATTTTAACATTTGTTCATGGAGCGTACGCCCGGGCGTACGGGCGTATGCCTGGCTACGCGCCTGATCATGATACAATTGCCCAAAACATATTTAACTCAGTTATTGCGAAATAAAAGGAAACAAGTATTTACCCTTGTATTGTTGAAAGGTTTTGCATAAGCTGTCCATAAGTCAAGGTAGTGAACCTCATACACTGTTTCTCAATTCTGTCAGAGAATTGTTGTTAATTCTTATGTCTCCGACGGAAGTGAAAACGATGTACCGTAACACTCTGGATATAACTCGGGATCATTTAAATTAAATACACTGGTATATCCAAAAGTAATGTCACTCCTCCCCTGGTTTATTTGTTTTTTGGCGGATATGCATCAAACGATATCAAAATGTGCAGTAATTCAATTCGGATTGATATATAATGTGCAACCATTCGATTACCCTAGTTGGATTGTATGTACATTCAAAATATACCTTAGTAACCTATGACGTCATGTCACCGCACATGCAAATTACGATATTTTTTAATATTCATAACAATTTTCTTTTATAAAAATGATTCTAGCTTTTTCTGTCCCAAAATATCCCATTTTGCGCAACAGCATGGAAAAATATGTTTGATATATTAAACTATACGTCAATACATACATATATCACAATATCCTTTCATCAAATGAAAGTATTAATGGCAATGATGGTTAAAGATTCCATAATTCATGTTTCGGCTTTTAAATTTTGTATGATTTTATGGTTTTTACCACTGTTAAATATTATTGACTTTCATCAACAAGTACATATCTAGGTTTTGAGTATGTTGCTAATCAACCATAATGTTAATTCATGCAACAAAAATCAGTTTCTTTTTCTTAAAAATACAATGTACAGATGTACAACATTATCGTCGAGGCGTGACTAGTCATGCTTCGACGCTTGTTGTAGATCTATACATCTGCACTGGAATTAATATTGCTTTCTCAAATAATGATATTTTTAAGAGGTTGGAAATGGCACAGCAGAGCTTATATTTAGATTATACTCGAGTGATGGTATGAAAAGTGTCTTGTTTTACTGACAGTATTCACGATTTTATAGCATCGGTGACATTACTTTTGTATATACCCACGTACACGTCAAGATACCCTGCGTCCATCAAATACTTCTTGTGGAAACAGCGGGATGTCTGTGTGGGGCGGACAAGCAGTCACCATTCTACAATCCTGCTCCACTCTGGAGGAAACACGACCGTAGATTATGCCCACAATTCCATCCTTTGAGACCAGGCTCTTGGGAGAAACAAGAAATAAACAGAAGACAGAACAGTTAATAATTACACCCCAACAGCCATTGAAAAAGAAACACAGAGGAATCATTTTCTGGATATTTATTGATCAACCCTCTTATAAACAACATACCTGACCCGATCTACCAAGGCATCTCAATTATGAATCTGAGCAAAATCTCATATCAAATAGTGGCACTGTTTTTATCTTAATTTCAATATAATGCTGGGCTCAAAATAAGCATCACTTGAGTGAAATAATACTCTGATTGTATAAAGTAAAATTTCAAAAGCAGAAACTTCAGATTTATATGTAATTACGACTCCCAATTTTAACAATATCTCAATTTCAGGTGAGATTTCTACTTAAATATATTCGGGAGATCAAGGCCTGATGTGTGGCTAAAACTTTCAACTGTTTACTATTCCTGTATCTTACTCACTACAGTACACCAATCGCCCACTCAAATTCGTTACCCAACGTTTTCGTGTATAATTTACCACTGAGTATTTTCTTAATTGAATGGACTTGCCTATATCTAGTACATGAAATGTTAAATGCACATTACCAACTGACGTAATACCTACTACACGAAATGTAAAATGCCCTAGACCAAAAAATACTCCAAGACTACCTCTGCCCTCTTCAGTTCAGTCCAGTTGTGCGTCGATTTCGCAGACAGACGGACCAGAGTCTGGAGAATGAAAAGTTGAATTGTTTTCATCTATTTGGGAATCCAGTAAGAACGTCCCCAGTCGAATTGTCCCCAAAATTATCGAAAACGTCCAACTATTATCGAAAACGTCCCCAGTAGTTTTTTCAAATATCGAAAACGTCCCAACTAATATCGAAAACGTCCCAACTAATATCGAGAACGCCCCCACTTATACAGAGAACGTCGTAATTAATATCCCCATTTTCGAGTGGGGACATTGTAACTGTACAGCGTCTACAATATGAGGGGTCATTTAATAAAATCTGACTGTCTATCCGTCCGTACGGGCTGATTGAACGCTGACAAAAGCTTGCGCGCGAGTTAAAATCATAACATGAGCCATATTATGTCAACATTTGAACAGTAACGTCTTCATTTTTAACTAAGTTACTGATATGTTTGATACATCATTGCATACTGAACTGTAGGTATGAATATTGTCTACAATATGAGGGGTCATTCAATAAAATCGGACTGTCTATCCGCCCGTACGGGCTGATTGGCCTTTTACAAAAGCTTGCACACGAGCTGAAATCATAACATGAGCCATATTATGTCAACATTTAAACAGCAAACGTCTCCAGTTTTAACTAAGTTACAGATATGTTTGATACATCATTGCATACTGAACTGTAGGTATGAATATTGTCTACAATATGAGGGATCATATAAGGAAATCGGACTGTCTATCTGTCCGTAGGGGCTGATTGAAACTTGACAAATGCTTGCACACGAGTTGAAAACATAGAATGGGCCATAATTATGTCAACAGTTAAAAATAATATCTTCAGTTTTAACTACGTTACTGATATGGTTGATACATCGTTGTGTAGGTATTACCATGACCTACAAAATGAGGGGTCATTTAATAAAATCTGACAGTCTATCCGTCCGTACGGGCTATTTGACCTTTGACAAAAGCTTGCACACGAGCTGAAATCATAAAATGTGCCATAGTATGTCAACATTTAAACAGTAACGTCATCAGTTTTAACTAAGTTTCAGATATGTTTGATACATACATACTGAAGTGTAGGTATGACTATTGTCTACAATAAGAGAGGTATTTTAATAAAATCGGACTGTCTATCCGTCCGTACGGGCTGATTGACCTTTGACAAAAGCTAGCGCACGAGTTGAAATCATAGCATGGGCCATATTATGTCACTAGTTAAAAATAATATCTTCACTTTTAACTACGTGACAGATATGGTTGATACATCGTTGGGTAGGTATGACCATGGCCTACAATATGATAGGGTGTCATTTAATAAAAATCTGAATGTCTATCCGTCCGTTCGGGCTGATAGATCATTGACAAAAGCTTGAACATGAGCTAAAATCGTTAAATTAGCCATATGTCAACTACTGAAATTTAATATCTTCAGTTTCAGCTATATTTGATACATCGTTGTATACAGAACTGTAGGTATGACTATTGTCTACAATATGATGAGTCATTTTATAAAATCTGACAGTCTCTTCGTTCGTACGGGCTGATTAAACCTTGACAAAAGCTTGCACACGAGTTGAAATCATAGCTTGAGCCATATTATGTCAACAGTTAAAAAAAATATCTTCAGTTTTACTATAGTACGACAGGGAACCAGACTACGTACCAAATGTCCCGATACTTGGTTCCCGGCATCCAATCTGTTCAGTAATAGACCAATCATCTCAATGTGATCTCAGAGGGGACTACCTGTTTCAAGTTTTCTGTTAGCAGATGATGATTGGAGTTACTTGACAAATGATCTCATTCTGAATCAACTAGTTGCTCGAACTACATAATTCTTTCCTTGGCTGAAGTTTGCAAAAAAGAGCAGCCAGTAAGGATATACTAGGGGAATATAATCTTCAATTGAAGAATAAAGTAATACCTCTTCCAATAATGGTAAAAAACGATCAGAAGTATGGGGATTTTATAAGCATTCTAGATAGTTTTGAGTCACCAGTGCACTTTGTACATGCAAGTGCTGGAATTCAATCAGAGCCTGTACATATCGGAGGAGATCAGTGAACACAAGAGAACGATTCTCAGGAGCCAAACGTCTCTGTGCCTCAGCACTGACGCCTGTAGAGAGACTAGAACATTTGAAACCCGTTATATTTAAATTGTTCCACCTGCAAATGACTGTGCTAGCTAGCTTCTACCAAATTCTCTACCATACATCAAACACTGAACTGTACACCCTGCATGCTCTGAAAATTCGTTTACAGAGGAAAGATGCTGATGGTTCTGATGTAAAAAATCACTACAATGACTGCAAGGAATTAGCTGTGTCCTTTATCAAAGGTTATAAAGTAGAGGCAGCATGTGAGTACATGTACTTTGAGATAGAGAATACTGACAGTGAGCCAAATATTCAACTAGCTGACAGTTCAAACATGAGTGATGAGGACATCAACAAGTGGCTATGTGAACAAGTTAGGCCTTTATTTGAAGGTTTATTGTTTGGCAGTAGGAAATCTCTTGATGGAATTGAACAAGTAGCAGATGTACACCGTGATTGTGACTCCATACATGTATATAGCAAAATTGTTGTTGAGCTTGGGCTGGTAGTATACATGCAGTTGAATGATGTTATCAAGGTGCCAGACAGAAATCGTTTGCTAAGAACGTTGAAGTACTTGATGGTATTTTGAAGTGCCACAACAACAGGTCTAAATATGCCCTCGAGATTTTGAAGGTTCTTTGTCAGCAGTTGGCATTATTAAGTGAAAAAGTTGCCAGTAGTAGTTTGCACGGCTTGTTTGTGAACACTGGTGGGAAAACAAATGCTCTCATACCAGCTGATCTCCAGATGGAGCATCTCGTAAGAGTAACAAAGAACCATCTAAAATCTATGTGTTCAAATGTGTCAAAAGCATCCATGAAAAAAAGGAGCTCATCCTATCATGGAATGAATGAGATATTGGAAAACTTTGACTCAGAAACACATGTATTTAGACGGTCTCAAAACACAAGACACCATCTTCATACCAATATGAGGTGCACCTAATGGCTGACCTGAGGTCAGTAAGACCTTTTCATCATATATGTGGGCGGCGTATATATATGAAATGAATAATACACCAAAGAATCCAATCACAAAGGTCAATACGGATGAACTGAATTTGTGGATTGAAACATAAAATTCATATGTATTATGAGATTGGGCAATAAAGTCAGCAGCCCAGCAAAATTTCATATAGATGAGCCGTTCTCCAAGAAAACCAGGCTTAATGCCAATATAATAGTTATTACGTAACATGATTTAGAAAAAGGCCTAAGATGAGAAAAAAGACATGATAACTGATTTGAATTTAATAATAATATTGTTCTATCTCTTATATTTCGTTTTCTCATAAATGATGTTAAAATAATTCCAATGTTGCTATGGTGACACATATTGAGAAAAACAAGGGGTCAGTGGTTACAGAACTAGCAGCTACTTTTCTCTAAAAGCACATATCCACAATTTTGTCATGTTTTATTAAAATAAGAATATAAGTCTAAAGCGTGACAAGATGTAGAAATGTTTTCTTCTATACTTTATCAAATACTGGATTTATGCAAGCCTTGTTAGCGGTACGTCAAATAACATACAAACGTCAGTTAAAAAGTAGGCGGAAGTGGTTACTTTCAAAAGTCTATAACTTTGTTAATGTGTCAAATAATTCTTTCAAATTTTCAGAAATGGTCCACAATAGTCTTGTCTTTCCAACGATGTATTATGATCATGATTTTCATAATTTTGTCACTTAGCCCAGCTTTCCTGGAGAACGGCTCAAATGTATTCAGAGGTAATCTGAATGCCAACAATCAATTAATGTTTTCATATTCAGTTCATTTGATTGATAGCTGAGAAAAATCCCAATCCAAACTAAGAGCAGACTTGCAGATATTGCAGCACATTGTTGGCCTATCAAACTTGTTAAATCCAAAGTGTTCATTTATAAGTTCCCTCTTACATTTTCTGTTTTGCAAAAGTCCTTCATGCTTGCTTGCATGTGCCTGATAGCCAGGTCACTGTTGTTGTAGTACAGGATGGCATGAGCATGTGTACCAGCTCTTCCCAATTTCTTGAACATACGCTGAAATAGAAACAACAAGACTATTGCCAAGCAATGAAAGTCCCCTACCGGTAGCCAATTGTAACAGGGTAGTGTGAGGTTGGCGCCATTAAACTAGTTTAAGCCTTCTACAGTGCTCACCAGACCGTTCAAAGGTGTTTACCCTCAGAGTATTTTTGTTTGTTTTACGCTTTGTATAGTGAGTGCGTCACTTGGTGTGCCTTTTTGGGGGGATTTGGGGAGGTGGAAAAGCGGTAGATAGAATTTTGGAGGGGGTTGGGTTTATTACATGTGGCTTTTTCCAGGGATTTTCTTATCTTTTTTTGTTATACTGTAAACTTATTTAATTCTCTAAATACTAATTTTCGCATTTACTGATCGTCGGCAAATTCGCCACTACAAAGTAGCGCGATATAAAGTTCCCAGCTAACATTGCAAAACACAAGTCGTATAGTGACAAATTAATTGGTTAACAATCTCTTCTCCTCATTGATATCTATCCTCATGTAAAGTTTCAAAATCATATCTCTTTTGGTAATGGAGTTATGCTCCCGACAAAATTTAAGTATGAAAATTAACGAAGAGGAATAACTCAAAAATTAAGTAGTTCTTGTGCACTGCACTTATCCTCATTAATATCTATCCTCATAATAAGTTTCAAAATAATATCTCTTTTGGTAATGGTGTTATGCTCCAGACAAAATTTAAGTAAGAAAATTACCAAAGGGGAATAACTCAAAAATTAAGTAAGGTAGAGTTATGGTTCTTGTGCACTGCACTTCTCCTAATTGATATATATATCCACATGTTAAGTCATATTTTTTTTGGTAATGGCGTTATGCTCCGGACAAAATTTAAGTATGAAAATTAACAAAGGGGAATAACTCAAAAATTAAGTAAGGCCGAGTTATTGTTCTTGTGCACTGCACTTCTCCTCATTAATATCTATCCTCATGTAAAGTTTCAAACTCATATCTCTATTGGTAATAGAGTTTGCGGACCAAACATTTTTGTTTTGTTATTAATATATGCATGTAATAAAATATCCCTGAATATATTTAAAATAAAATGTCTCAAATTGTGGCATGTAATAAACAATGAGGCAATCAGCGCCGTAACTACACTGAGGCCAGCCGAGGCAGCTGCCTCGGCTAAAATTTGCACACCTAACCTTTTAGTGGAAATTTGTCTTCCAATTATATTTATAACAAAATGCCTGCTTAACAAAAACGTATTACAAGCTTTCGCAAGTTATAAACAAAAATTGCAACTTGAGGCACTAGATTTGCACCTTAATATTAGTATACCTAGTGCGACTTGAGACACTAGTTTATCACCTTAATGGAAGTATACCTAGTGCAACTTGAGGCACTAGATTTGCTCCTTAGTGGAAGTATACCTAGAATGACTTGATGCACTAGATTTGCTCCTTAATGGTAGTATACTTAATGTGTTTTGATGCACTAGATTTGCTCCTTAATGGAAGTAATTAAACACAGTACAACTTTAGGCACTAGATTTGCACCTTAATGGTAGTATACCAGACAGTTGTATTGAAAGAAAGTGGCAGCAGCACACCCTCCCCTAAATATCGCCAAAATCCAGGTCAATGTTCTGTGTGTAAAAAAAAATGAATATGCCTATTTGCTAGCTGTACGCTCACATGGTACTGTTTACAATCAATTTAATGATGAGGTGGGCTACACACTTAAGAGTAAAATCATGTGCATATAAATCTTTTCTCCTTTGGGCTATATTTTGCTTAGCATTTTCTTGATTTTCCGTTTCAATACCAAACAAGGGTCTTTGTTAGGAGTGCAATTTTTTATATTTTTTTACATTTGTAAATAATTTCATGTAGGGAACGAATTGTGTTTGCTGATACAAATAGTGCTTTTTTGTGGCTCGGTTCGCTCGCCAAATAAGTTATCAACATTACTTATATCAAGTAGAAAAATTTTTGCGTTGGCTCGGATAAATAGTGCATTTTTGCAATAAATTAAGCGATCATTAATATCATGTAGAGTAGAAATAATTGTTAGCTTCCACAAATAGTGCATTTTTGTGGCTCACTTCGCTCGCCAAATAAATTATGAACATTACTAATATCATTTAGAAAAATAATTTGTGTGCGCTCGGATAAATAGTGCATTTTTGCAATAAATTAAGCGATTATTAATATCATGTAGAGTAGAAATATGCTTCAGAAATATGTGTCAGCTTCCACAAATAGTGCATTTTCAGTTCCGTACCCAGACACGAATCTCAGCCGAGGCAGCCTTGGGGCTGGACATGATCGTAACTAGGATTATCCAAAAAGGTGCGAAATCGATATTGATTGCGTGACAGGGTATTTACAGGAGGGGACGTCCAAATTCGTTCTGTATATATATTGAATATTTTCAATGTATTTGACGAGCGAAACGAGCCAGAACAAGACTGCGTTCAATAAATGCTTATGCCCCCGTGGAAGCCATGTCCATAAAAAGCTAAGTCAATCAGGGGCCATTATTCAGTTAAAATGTTTGATAGTGTTACATGGCTTTGAACTATAAGGGACTTATGATGGTAAACGAATATGCCACATTTGAAAGCAGTGCCTTGATTGACTTCATGTGTGATCTGGTGATACAGGTGTTATGGTTCTTTGTCACTGCACTTCTCCTAGTTGCCACTAATTCATATACCAAGTTTGAAGTCAATATTTTAAATACTTTTGAAGATACGCTCCGGACAAACAATTATCATGAAAATACTGAAGGGGAGATAATTCAAAATGTAAGACAGACAGAGTTATGGTTCTTGGTCCATGCACTTCTACAAGCTACCATCTATTTATATATCAAGTTTTAAGGCAATATCTTTAACAATTTTGAATATACACTCCAGTCAAAATTTTATTCTGAAAATACTAACGGGGAGATAATCAAAAGTTTAAGACAGACAGAGTTATATTGCGTGTTCATTGCACTTCTCCAAGTTGCCATCTTTTTATATTCCAAGTTTCAAGTCAATATGCTAAATTGTTTTGAAGATATACTCAGAGCAAAATTTGACTATAAAAAACACGAAAGGGGAGATAATTCAAAATTTAAGACAGACAGAGTTATGGCTCTTTATCAATGCACTTCTCCAAGTTGCCATCTATTTATATTTCATATTTCAAGTCAATATGTTAAATAGTTTTGAAGATACGCTCCAGACAAAATTTTATTGTGAAAATACTAAAGGGGAGATAAGTCTAAGTCCAAAATTAGGTCAAGGTGAAGGTCAAAATGGAGTCAGGTGATACAGGTGTGTGGAGAGTGGTCATATACAATATCCATGCAAGTATGAAAGCTTTGTAGCGAGCCATATTAATGCTAGAAGAAACTGTCAATTTGGGTTAACCAAGAATTTGGCCTTTCAATAAGTCTAAGTCCAAAATTAGGTCAAGGTGAAGGTCAAAATGGAGTCAGGTGATACAGGCGCGTGGAGAGTGTTCATATACAACATTCATGCAAGTTTGAAAGCTTTGTAGCAAGCCATATTAATGCTAGAAGAAACGGTCAATTTGGGTTAACCAGGGCGGACGGACGAACGGACGGACGGACGGACGGACGGAAGGACGGACGGGTGCATTACTATATGCCTCCCGATCTATCAATACGGGGGCATAAAAATGCACTATTTGTGGAAGCTGACACATATTTCTACTCTTAGACTACATGTAACTTTCATATAAATATTATTTGCATATACAGGTGTAACGGTCAGTTTTATCCCCCGCCCAGTTTATCCCCCGGGGGATAAAACTGACTGGGGGAAGATGGGGCCTGTTACACTGGTATTTAAATATCTGATTTCTTTGTTATGTTGAATATAAGCTTGTAGCTTATGTTTCTTATGTTAACTATAATCAATGTTAAATAAAGTTTATCTTATCTTAGTTTGGCTGAGTCAGTTACACTTTAATTATGATTTAATTTAAGCATGTAAACAACTTTGTACACTACAAGGAAAAGATACCAGGATGAGATCTTTAATATGGAAAGACACATCTTATCCTTCTAATCATGCTAAACTTATGAGATCATGTCCTTGGTTTCTGGTCCCCCTCCATGTATTGCAATATTTATATTTTAATTGTATAAATTTTTAGCTATCATGGAGTATTATCTGCTTATTGCAGGGGTATCATTGGATTCCATCCAACTCAGTGTTGCCAGATTTTGGATTTTCAAGACAATTACTTGCAAACCTCCTCAATAGTATAGTGGTTACGCACCAACTTCTAGTGTTGTAGGTCCTGGGTTTGATCCCATGTTGCATCATACCAAAGACGAAATAAAAATGGTACCAAAAATTCCCTAGCTAGACACTCAACATTTAAGGGAAACTGGCTTCTCTTCTCTTATGCTGACGTCCCGGTGAATAACATCAGGAATGAGGTGTTGTTAACTTGAAAGCTAACATAATATAGCTAATTTGGTGATACTTGTTTCACAATCAACCTTAAAATCACTTAGTATAAACTGTTACATAACCTAAACAGAATCCTACCTCACTCATTTCGTTGCAGTGATAAAATTCCTTCACAATTCTTCTGTAAACTGTACAGTATAGGTATATTCGGGTAAGAACCTGAAAGTAAATACAGCTCATTATAAAGTTTCCCGTGCACCAGTTGAGACACCCATTCAAACATGTTAAATCAGACTTGTGTCTATTTTCAACTACAATTTCAGGAGTAACGGTCAGGGTGGTCACAGTAAATGAAGAACAAAATTCCCTGATTTTTCCCTGAACCCAAAGGGTTTTTTCAATGACGTTTGTTGACAACCATGAGTGTGGGAGGATATGCCTGAATGAGAAAGGGATAAGTAAGTTTATTTAGAATGGGATATGGTACAAACTGTATTTAACAATTTAATTCTCCAGTGCTTATAAGTGCTTTCAACAGCTACATTTATGATAACAAGCTAACATACTGATGGTAGATTAAAGTTATCTTTTTTTTAATATATTGGTAAACGATACACAGTGCCTAACAACATAAGTATACAGAGGGTTTTCTCCCATTTACTTGCCTGTATAACACAACTTGTGTAATAGTGTCAGTACCGGGTGGTTATAATACCCTTGTGGTGGTACCACTATGTATGTATACGTAGGTTCAGGACCCAACAAGACCAAACACCAAGTTCCAGGTCTACTATCTATTTACATACAATCATCAGAGCACAAGTCTCAAACAAAGTCCTGCAATTCACAATATAAACAATACTAAATACAAGATCATGACAATATATACAGGTTATTCGATACATACATTTATACATATATTACTGCACAATATAGTCATAACTGGGCTAATCCAAGGACTCCAATCCAGTGGCTGATACACATATCATATTACTATTAAAACTATATGATTACAGATACATTACATTATACATTACTGATACATCACAGATACATTACAAATACATCACAGATATATTACAAATACATCACAGATACATTAACACAGGTAAACCTACCAATTGTGGTTAATTCTCTTCCGACTGTATTCTTAGCCACACATTCTAATTACACTCGCATCTTTTTCAGTGTTGGTTACTGCAAAATTAATAAACAATCAAACCTGGTGAATAGAAAGGGTCTATCATTAGCATAAGGGGTAATGGTCCAAGGGAAGTAATCCAACCACGAAGTAGGGGTAATGGTCCAAGGGAAGTAATCAAACCACGAATTAGGGGTAATGGTCCAAGGGAAGTAATCAAACCACGAATTAGGGGTAATGGTCCAAGGGAAGTAATCAAACCACGAATTAGGGGTAATGGTCCAAGGGAAGTAATCAAACAACGAATTAGGGGTAATGGTCCAAGGGAAGTAATCAAACCACGAATTAGGGGTAATGGTCCAAGGGAAGTAATCAAACCACAAATTAGGGGTAATGGTCCAAGGGAAGCAATCAAACCACGAATTAGGGGTAATGGTCCAAGGGAAGTAATCAAACCACGAATTAGGGGTAATGGTCCAAGGGAAGTAATCGAACCACAAATAACACTAGCAGATCAGAGAAGCAACAATGTTTTTGAAGACCAGGAATATTTTATGTTTATTAAGTGTAAAGACCAAACATTGATTGGTACCCTAGAGGGAAAATATTAAGTTTCTTTGCCAGCTTAGAACGGCAACTTGATAATAAAAAATGGCAAATTCAGCACATTGAACCCAATAGTTTATTTTTGTAATTCAGAAAATGATCATCTTTATATCTCTCACATTTTTTACTCCTTTATCAACAGTAGTTTCAGAAATAACATAAATTGTTACAGTCTGACCAAAAGATATGGAATAATTAAAACAGTCTGACCAAAAGATATGGAATAATTAAACCAATTACAATTGTGCATCTGTCAAAAATGTGAATACTTATTTTTGGTAGGCACTGTATAATAAAATGATATTCCAAATGTTGCTTTTGAAAAACTAGAAATTTGTGCCCTCGGACAAATTATATCGCACCTTAGCGCACATTGAAATAAAATGCACTGACTTAGATGCACTAAGTTACATCTACCGCCAACAGGCATAAAGAACAAATTATCCCTATAAACTTCAATTTGACCTTTGACCTCTAACTGTGACCTTGACCTTTTAGAAAAGAACCAGGGGTTGCTCATGACACTCCAATTAATAGGGGTTGACATTCATGGCAATTTCAAGCAAGATTGGTCAATGCATGACAAAATTACAGTCCAGACAAGCTTCTTTAGAAATTTTATCTGCAACTGTGACCTTGACCTTTGATATAGGAACCTGAGTGTTGAGCAAGACATTCCAGCTTATGGTGGTGAACATTCATGCCAAATATAAGAAGGATTGGTCAATGCACGAAAAGGTTATGGTCTGGACAAGCTTCAATTTGACCTTCAACTGTGACTTTACCTTTGAGGTATGAACCTTGGGGTCTGTCATGAACCTTTGTCTCATGAAGGTGAACATTCATGCCAATTATAAGATAGATTGGTCAAGAATAAGTGAGAACAGCCCGGACAAGGTCTATAATGGTAATTTTTGAAGTTTGACCTCTAACTGTGACCTTGACCTTTGAGCTATAGACCTGTATCTTGCGCACTGCACACCGCCTCATGGTGTTTAATAAATTTGCCAAGTTATTTAAAAATGTGTCAATGCATGAGTGAGATACAGCCCAGACAAGGTCTATAATGGCCATTTTTGATGTTTGACCTCTAAGTGTGACCTTGACCTTCAAGCTAGAGACCTGTATCTTGCGCACTGCACACCGCCAATGGTTTTTAACAATTATGCCAAGTTCTTTAAAAAAGTGTCAATGTATAAGGGAGATACAGCCCGGACAAGTTCTTTAATGGTCATTTTTTACCTTTGACCTCTAAGTGTGACCTTGACCTTTAAGGTAGAGACCTGGATCTTGCGCACTGCACATGGCCTTATGGTGTTAAACAATTACGCCAAGTTATTTAAAAAAGTGTCAATGCATAAGGGAGATACAGCCCGGACAAGGTCTATAATGGTCATTTTTGACCTTTGACCTCTAAGTGTGACCTTGACCTTTGAGCTAGAGACCTTGATTTTGCGCACTGCATACCGCCTTATGGTGATTAAAAATTATGCCAAGTTATATAAAAAAGTGTCAATGCATAAGGGAGATACAGCTTGTTAGTACTTATATACATTACTTACATATCATTCGGAAACGCCTTCGTTACAATTGAGAGTCATGACAACGATATACATATCTAACGACATATAACAAAACACAACTAGCTGTTACATATAAGAACATAACGTGAACAACAGCACGATGCTTCTTGCAGCTGATTTGTGATATGCGGAGACAATCTGCTGAATCATATTACTACTCAACTCAACCTTCCAATCTCAGGGTTAATACCTATTATATGCCACCATAATACCATTAAGCAATACGCCCTATTGGCACTTAGCAACCAAAAACATACCTTGGTAAAAACGAAATATGTCATCATTTCAAACACGAATGATTAGAAACCTTAACAGCTTAAGTAAAGGGACATAGGGATTGTATTGCAGCAAAATCAGTGCCAAATACAACTCTATTAATATAAATGAGTTTAACCTTTCCGATTTTCAGAGAGCGTCATTACGTTCTCATTACTACAGACATATATCTCCATCACCTGCACAAACTTACCAGCACCATTCACACACAGATATAGGGATCCCATGAGTATTCACCACACGACCAGAACAGGTTTCTTACACACACCGGCACCATAATACCGGCACAAAAAGCATCACCGGCACTACACCGGCACTTTAAGATTACTGGCACTAAAACCGGCACAGAAACCGGCACTTGCACAATTACCGGCGCAGAAACCAGCACCGGCACAAGGGAGTATATAAGATAAAACAAAACAGTATTTTGTGCATAAGCAGATACGGGTTTTTCTCGTGTACTGCAATATTTCAAGCAGTAGGAAAATCCTCTGATGAGTTCATAACTATTGAACGAAACCGGTCAGGTAGTCATCAGCCAACGTACTTGCCACAAAGCAGTCGTCCAGTCAACATGTGACATCCACTGATGGCTTTCACTCAGCCACTATGCTTGCTAACCAACCAACCAACCAACCAAAATCCCACACACTCACTCACTAACTAACTAGCTAACTTACAGACATGCAACCGCCATTTTGGCGACTATATAGAGCTCACCGCTGGGCTCGACAAAAAATGAAGTGCATGTGCAAAACTACCAAAAACACTATTTGATGCGAATTGAACAAATTTCTTTAGTACAAATGTTGTCCACACTTACTTTCAGGTACTACAAATGCTAAATCCACACAGCACACAGCCACACTTCTAAAATATATACTTATGTAAAAGAAAATCATAAAAACATATATGGTCACTCTGTTTTAGGAAAATACCTTTTATCAAACACACAAAGAGTGGAACATTGGCGGAGTGGTGAGTGCTCAAAAATACCAATCCTTAGGCCAGCCACTGGTTCGAATCTCGGATGGGGCACTGGAAATTTGATTTAATACTTTTCAATGTTTCTTTTCTACTCAATTCCTTGTATCACACAAACTATTCTATCAATTCAGCAAGCCAGTGGCAAAATACCCAGGGATAGGACCAAATTGCTTAAGCACTCTTATTGTCTTAGTAGAAGGTTAAAACCTACACACAATGTCCATTTACAATTTATTTTAAGACATTATAGCATAAAACGGTGATTTTGTTCATACTTAAACGGGGAAAAAAGGTACGTTATTGTAAAGATTCTCGCGCACACGCGCTGTTGGGACCCAGCCGACGAAAATAAATGATTTACAGCGTTATATGAACTGTAATTCACATTCTAATTGTAACTACTAATGAAATTTCTGTAATAGTAAAATAATAAACGTAAACAAACCCCCAATGTCGCTGTTTTCTTGATATTTGCCGATACCGAAATTCGACGCTCATAACAAAAACTTGAATTCGACGTAACGTTTGCTAAGCGACGTAGCGTTTGTTTTCCTGACGTCGCCCAAAATGTCCCGCCAAAATGTCATAACTTTTAAAAACATACTAATAATGTGTTGTTTTTATGCTATAATAGCGTTTATCACATAAACCATGGTGTGGGAGTGTAATAAAAACGATATTACACTACTGATTAATTAATGATAACTATGCAAATGAGGGGGGTTAATCACTATTTTTATGTATTCATACGCACGGTCAAAAAAATAAACACATATGGCCGACCGTGATTTTATCGTCAGCGGTACAGGTGAGATCGATAGACAAGGCAAATCTTAAAATCATGCAGAATTTACAAAGGCAATTCAATTCAAATATAATAAATAAACACAAACCTACATTTATTTATTGAACATAGCATAGGCTAACTCTTCCTGCACAATTTTAATGCATTTTGAGTTTCAAAATCGCATCTCTTTAAAATTCATCAATCTCATCCCGTATATTCGAAGTAGTGATGACGTCACAAAACATAAACATAACGTCACAATGTACGTGACGTTTCCCGTTTTTAGTACGAGTATGTTCCCCTTACCTAACTAATTTCATGACTGGAAAGGGGCCTAGTTAAAAGGTCTGTGACGTTATTACCGTTCAAATATGCCCGTCTTGGCTCATTTTCATTTTCAACATTGAATTAAATGTAATTGAAATAAAGTCACTGTGTTGCACTATGTTTAGATGCTCATTTATTCATAACCGCATTACTCCCCTCAATATTCTTCTTTCTTAAGGGGAAGCGGTCTACTATTTTTAGTTTTCTACATTTAAATGGCTTATTTTGTTTATGTGATAAAAAGAATCATACATTCGTGTCTTTCCATATTGAATTTATAAAACTCGTATTGTATCACTTTTATCCAACTCGTTTGATAAATTCAATATGAAAAGTCACTCATGTAAGATCCTCTATTTACGCATGCTTTTTTGTGATATTACATCTGCAGACCGAGGGACTCTGCAGATGTAATAGCACGAAAAAGCATGCGTTAACCCTACATAAACAGGATTTTTTGGAACGGTTACGAAATAGCAGAAAATGCAAGGCTACGAATAAGCCTGGTTACGAAATGCCCTGTATACAACCCCAAAACATATGCATAAAAATCAACAAAACCCAAACATCAACCAACTGTCAAACTACGACCACAATGTTGTCCTCATTTACACTTACTGCATTCATATCCGAAACTAATACAAGTTGGTACATTTATAATATTATTAAAAAGAAGTTTGTCACAAGCAATTGAAGGTCATATTTACATTCAGCATGTATTTTCACAAGTCCTGGTTCTTTGATAACAGGATGATCAATAATTTTTAAAAATCTCGTTACTTTGTTAGTCCATCCAGGAAGCTATATACGGTCCATGGTCCATCGCAGCCGCCATAAAATGGCCTCTACCTGACCCAGATAGCGTAGTATCAAGGGGAGGGAACTCCAGACTACTGTATGTATAGCTTGGCTAGTTTGACACGAGCCTGACCTATTGATTACTATAATTTAACAGTTGATATATTGTCTAAGTTTATAACACCAATTGTATGTTTTCATAATAGGGGAGTATCATGATGACGCTCGAGATGTAATACAAACACAAATCTTAAATGCTGCTAATGCAGGATTTGCTTGCGGAAATTGATATATTCAAAGCAAGAACCTTGTAACATATTCTTGCATAAAGGTCAGGTTCAGGTCAAAATAGCCAAGCTATACATACAATGTATCATATGATAGTAAAATGTATGCTACCTTTATTGACAAAAATCTATCTCAATATGAACATTTGTATAATTGAGTTGTTATTAAGGGGATGTAAAATATATCATTGTCTTATCTCTTTATTCAAATTGAAACTGCATGCACCAAGGAAATCACAGTTGACCAAACCTATCAGTTTTCCTGGAATTGATAATCAAACAGCATTACAGAAAACTACAAAATGCCCTAAGAAACAATCTTCTAAACTAAGCTTATCTTTCTACTCCATCCTTGATTTTTGAAAATGAATACTAAGTATTTGTTAAACTGAACTAACTTGCTAATGTATGAAAAAAAACAAAAAAAAAACAACAACATTATGTTGTATATATGTTGTGTATGGGCCGGTGGCCTTTAACATGTTTTGAAATAAACTGTCGCTCCCAACAAACATTTTCTCATACCAGGTGGTCAACGAAAAACGAAAGAAACCATTTATCAGTGATGATGACTGTATATCACTTTCACAAAGTTTTGCATGACCTTCTTAGTATTTTACTGACCACTACTAAGCAAACAGATCTAGTCCGTTTAATCATCTTGATTCATACATGTGCCACTTCGTCCAAAGTTTTGAAAACAGTATGGTGCATTCTGGACGCCATTCTGATGTACTTTATTTGTCAGAATCAAATGAACTCAAGTGTCATACTTGCTTTTAGGCAGCTACGCACCTGGACTATCTTAATAAAATGATTTGCGATATTTGAAACAATGATCAGTTGCACTACAAGTTAATCTTGATAGATGTAGAAATTGTACCAATTATTTTGAACGAATGCCGCCAACAACAACTTGTTTTGGCTACTTTTACATATTATCTATGACTCAGACTCTATTTTATATGAGAAAGGTGCTTTAGTTTATCATTCGGGTGTTATCTTATGTTTATTTATTATAGTTGCCGCCTTGTCCGTCCTTCCGTCCGTCATACTTTTGTCCGGGCCATAATTTGAACAGTATAAGACATATCAATTTTAAACTTCATATGTGGAAACATCTCATTAAGAGGAAGTGCAGTGTACAAGAACCATGACTCTTCATTGCACATTTTTGGAGTTATTCCCCTTTGTATTTTTACATACTTAATTCTTGTCCGGGCCATAACTCATACAGTATAACATGAAGTGCAGTGTCAAAGAACCATTTATAACTGTACCATACTCCAATTATTTCCCCGTTTCATACAAATTAATGCTTGTCCATTGCAAAACTGGAAACGGTATTACTGGCTGTTTTACACAAGACCGCTGTCATACATAAGGATTTGAAAAGTCGCGTTGGGTTAGGGTTAAATGCTTTAATTATTCCAATGTGTCATTCCTTGTTTGAGCATTTATTTTGGTGACAATAACACCCCATAGGGAGCATCACCCGTCTGTGATGGCTCTTGTTTAATGATTACATTGTTGATATAATGGTGTAACAATGAGGGGATCTTGTCTCAATGATGTGTACAAATATACCCTGGTGCACTACCAACCAACAATCTGTATAATACATCAAACTGTACTATTAATAATAATAATAATAATAATAAAGACTTTATTTAATGAGGCAACACAGTTGGCAAAGCCAGTCTTACCTGTGAGCCTCAATAACTATGTACATACAATTTACAACAAATGGAAACAAATATAACATTTACAGAAAGATATTTACATGAAATTTAACAGTAGTGGATTAATTAATCTACTAAAACATATCAAATGAAAAGTAGACCAACAATCTAAAGTACAGTTGAGTGAAGTTGATCTAGAAAGCAAAGAACAAATTTACATTTATATACTATTTGAAGTTGATCCATAAAACAAAGAACAAAATTACATTTATTAACCTGCGGCCTTGAGCCGCAGGTTATATTTGTATGCAACAAGAAAAATTTCCATGTAGGGGCACGTGACCTGTTCTGGATGGTTTACCATTTCAAAAAAAAAATCCAAAAAAAGAAGCATTTTTTAAGAATGTCGTGAACCAGACTAAGGAGGGGCACGTGACCTGTTCTGGATGGTTTACCATTTCAAAAAAAAAAATCCAAAAAAATAAGCATTTTTTAAGAATGTCGTGAACCAGACTAATACCATTATTTTTTTTATTTTTTCTATTTATTTCTATGTGTATATTTTAAAATAAAGTAATGCACGTTAATAAACATAATTATTTCTTTTATCCCTTGACGTGCACCTGTAGTCTGGACTACCTCCCCTAGATTACCACGTTAACTAGGTCAGCACGAAACACCCAAATATACATAAATCTTACGCAAATAGTAACGTTTTTTACCCAAATACTTATATTTAACTAACTATATATATATGGGGTTGATTAACTATATATATTACGCATTTTAATGACCAGTGATGACTAAATAAACGTAACTAGCAAGTTTTTCGGCAAGACTCGGCCCAGTATCATTTCGAACCGGCGTTGCCATAATATTTGCACGTCGTGAGAATCGCTTTATTTTACTGCCTGACGCACTGCGTGCACCGATACCCAAATGTACACAAGTATGAACGTTATTTACGTAAATACTTGTATTTAATAAACTATTTGTCGTAAATAAACTATATTACGCATTTGAATGACTAATAATGAAAATAGCACCATTTTTCAGTAAATTATACTAAATAAATATACCAAAACATACATAAGCCCACTAAATCAGAGAGGTTTGTAAAATTCCGCATTTTCCGCGGGGACTTGGACTTTAAGTTGTTTCTTTGACTTACGTGAAGGCATTGCTCATTGTACATGTGTTGTGATGTTACTGATGCGAGTCTTTGCTCAGCTAGTAAAGTGTGCTGCCTCCCCTGTCCGATTTCCTCATACCTTTTTATCAAGCCTTATTAACACTTTAAAAAGTTCTAGTTTCTAAAATTATAAAAAATGTCTCTCACAATACTGGTCTGTAAAACAATTGGCCGCAGGAACTATTTAACTTGTATACTACATGTATGTGATATAAGAATAAAGATCATAGATACACAGTATTTTACAAGTTTATCAAGTTTTTTCCTCCAGTGAACCACCATTTGAGGTATGATGTTTTAAATACACCCAAGCTTTCTGATTGTTTTATGTGTAGTGGTATAGTGTTCCAGAGCTTGGGACCTGAATAAGCAAGAGTTTTCCTAAAAAATTCTAGTCTTGGTTTTGGAACCTTAAGGGATTGTTGAGAGTGGGATCTTAGTGAAAGATTATTTGAGAATGTGAATAAGTTTGACATGTAGTCAGGAAAAAGATTGTTTATAGATTTGTATACAAAAATGGCTTTTTTGAAATAGATTTTTTCATGTATAGTCATCCACTTGAGTTCTTGAAAGAGATCATGTGATGGAGTGTCTATGTCCTTGTCTAATATTATACGAGCAGCTCTTTTCTGAAATTTGTACAGAGTATTGAGAAGCTCATTATTACAATTTCCCCAAATGGTGCAGCAATAGTCAATATGGGGCAAGATGTATGCATTGAAGAAGAGGATTCTTGTGTGTTTATTTAGGAATGATTTTATTCTAAGAAGAAGGTAGAGTAAAGAATTGCATTTCTTAAGCAGGTGTTCAACCTGTGTTTGCCAGTTTAGTTTATGATCAACATGAACTCCTAACAATTTTTCTGTCTCTTAAAATCCTATTACTTGGTTTTGCATTGTTAGAGCGTACTCACTGCTGGTTTTAAGAGAATTGTAGATTGTATTTGAAGGTGAAATTATCATGGCTTTGGTTTTTTGGGGATTTGGCAACATTGAATTACGTGTACACCAACCATTGATAATATTTATACTTTGTTGCAGTGAGTTATATACTTCTGGTAGTGACTGTTCAAAAGCAGTGACAGTAGTGTCATCAGCAAACATGTCAGTAGATGTATTTTTGAGGTGTAGCGGTAGATCATTTATGTAGAGTATAAACAATATGGGGCCCAGAATAGATCCTTGAGGAACTCCAGATGCTATAGCGTGTGAGCCTGATAGTTTTCCAGAGATGGAAACTTGCTGAGTTCTTTCTGATAGGTATGAGAGTGTGTCCTACCTCTTACTCACTACACCTCACTAAGTTACTTACAGTATACAGTGGTGAAAATCATTTGTTATTGTTATTGGTTGCTGAAATCAATTTTTGACTTATCAAATAAACTTGGAAGACCTTTATTCCATGTTTCATAATAAATTGCCACAAAAATCAATATTTTTCAGACATCATACTTTACTCCTTCGCAACTGAGACTTCCACCAGGATTCGAACCTGGAACTTTCACTTTGATAGCGAAGATGATAACCATTACACCATGGAAGTGTGGTCCCTTTATTGGCAGAAGGATAATAGTCTGATTTCTCAAAAAACAAATTCTAAAGTTCGGGACGTTTTTGGAATTTTCTGGTGCAACTTGGAACAAATTCTTCAGGTTAAAGACAGCCTTGAAACTCGATAACTAAAGTCACTAAATGCTGGCAACGGTCATTATTCTTTGACAACATTTATTTCACTTATACACTGAATGCTGACCGCTGTCATTGTTCTTTGACGACATTAATTTCACTTATTCGCAAAATCATGACAACTGCCATAAAATCATAATGTATAGTCGATTCAATAAGTAATTCTTATGAGGGACATATCCCATTCGAAAGAATAGCGGGGATTAGGTTAAGTATACTAGGATTCAATGTAAAGTACCGTTAACTCGGGATCACTAACCAAACAAGTCGACTTAGTTGAAGTACGGAGATGAGTCGACTTGGACTGTGGTACAGTTATGGGGGGGGGGGGGGGGGTTGATTAAGGGGAAGTAACGGGACAATAGTGCAATAGTACAGAATGCCGGCTGTGCTGAAGAAGTTTGTGTAGCACTCACCTGTTGTAGTCTTTGTTCTTTAAACTTTAATTTCACTTATTCGCAAAATCATGACAACTGCCATAAAATCACAATGTATAGTCGATTCAATAAGTAATTCTAATGAGGGACATATCCCATTCGGAAGAATAGCGGGGATTAGGTTAAAGTAAACTAGGATTCAATGTAAAGTACCGTTAACTCGGGTATACTAGATAAACATAATTTAACTAACAGATGACTCGATGTTAACAAACGATTCTCGTTTAATTTTGAAAGATCTGTAAATACGAGTATATTACAGTTTGATAACAAAAACAATTTTAGTGTTGAATGATTACAATCATTGGTTAAATTTTGGCTTTCAACCATATATAGCCTTTTTGCTTCATTCCCTGTTTCCAGTCCTCAAATGACATGTAAGATGACGCCAGACAGAACCAATTCATGAAATATTGAACAAGTGATGGTAAACATTGGGACATCTGACTCGGGCTCATTATCCAGACAAGTCAACTGAGTAGACACAGGGACAGCAGTTAACATTGGGGCATCTGACTCGGGCTCATTATCCAGACAAGTCAACTGAGTAGACACAGGGACAGCAGTTAACATTGGGACATCTGACTCGGGCTCATTATCCAGACAAGTCAACTGAGTAGACACAGGGACTGCAGTAAACATTGGGGCATCTGACTCGGGCTCATTATCCAGACAAGTCAACTGAGTAGACACAGGGACAGCAGTTAACATTGGGGCATCTGACTCGGGCTCATTATCCAGACAAGTCAACTGAGTAGACACAGGGACAGCAGTTAACATTGGGGCATCTGACTCGGGCTCATTATCCAGACAAGTCAACTGAGTAGACACAGGGACAGCAGTTAACATTGGGACATCTGACTCGGGCTCATTATCCAGACAAGTCAACTGAGTAGACACAGGGACTGCAGTAAACATTGGGGCATCTGACTCGGGCTCATTATCCAGACAAGTCAACTGAGTAGACACAGGGACAGCAGTTAACATTGGGGCATCTGACTCGGGCTCATTATCCAGACAAGTCAACTGAGTAGACACAGGGACAGCAGTTAACATTGGGGCATCTGACTCGGGCTCATTATCCAGACAAGTCAACTGAGTAGACACAGGGACTGCAGTTAACATTGGGGCATCTGACTCGGGCTCATTATCCTGACAAGTCAACTGAGTAGACACAGGGACAGCAGTTAACATTGGGGCATCTGACTCGGGCTCATTATCCAGACAAGTCAACTGAGTAGACACAGGGACTGCAGTAAACATTGGGGCATCTGACTCGGGCTCATTATCCTGACAAGTCAACTGAGTAGACACAGGGACAGCAGTTAACATTGGGACATCTGACTCGGGCTCATTATCCTGACAAGTCAACTGAGTAGACACAGGGACAGCAGTTAACATTGGGGCATCTGACTCGGGCTCATTATCCTGACAAGTCAACTGAGTAGACACAGGGACAGCAGTTAACATTGGGGCATCTGACTCGGGCTCATTATCCTGACAAGTCAACTGAGTAGACACAGGGACAGCAGTTAACATTGGGGCATCTGACTCGGGCTCATTATCCAGACAAGTCAACTGAGTAGACACAGGGACTGCAGTAAACATTGGGGCATCTGACTCGGGCTCATTATCCTGACAAGTCAACTGAGTAGACACAGGGACAGCAGTTAACATTGGGACATCTGACTCGGGCTCATTATCCTGACAAGTCAACTGAGTAGACACAGGGACTGCAGTTAACATTGGGGCATCTGACTCGGGCTCATTATCCTGACAAGTCAACTGAGTAGACACAGGGACAGCAGTTAACATTGGGGCATCTGACTCGGGCTCATTATCCAGACAAGTCAACTGAGTAGACACAGGGACTGCAGTTAACATTGGGGCATCTGACTCGGGCTCATTATCCTGACAAGTCAACTGAGTAGACACAGGGACAGCAGTTAACATTGGGACATCTGACTCGGGCTCATTATCCAGACAAGTCAACTGAGTAGACACAGGGACTGCAGTAAACATTGGGACATCTGACTCGGGCTCATTATCCAGACAAGTCAACTGAGTAGACACAGGGACAGCAGTAAACATTGGGACATCTGACTCGGGCTCATTATCCAGACAAGTCAACTGAGTAGAAACAGGGACTGCAGTAAACATTGGGACATCTAACTCGGGATCACTATCCAGACAAGTCAACTGAGTAGACACAGGGACAGCAGTAAAAATTGGGGCATCTGACTCGGGCTCATTATCTAGACAAGTCAACTGAGTAGACACAGGGACAGCAGTAAACATTGGGACATCTGACTCGGGATCACTATCCAGACATGTCAACTGAGTAGACACAGGGACAGCAGTAAACATTGGGACATCTGACTCGGGCTCATTATCCAGACAAGTCAACTGAGTAGACACAGGGACTGCAGTAAACATTGGGGCATCTGACTCGGGCTCATTATCCAGACAAGTCAACTGAGTAGACACAGGGACAGCAGTTAACATTGGGGCATCTGACTCGGGCTCATTATCCAGACAAGTCAACTGAGTAGACACAGGGACAGTAGTAAACATTGGGACATCTGACTCGGGCTCATTATCCAGACAAGTCAACTGAGTAGACACAGGGACAGCAGTTAACATTGGGGCATCTGACTCGGGCTCATTATCCAGACAAGTCAACTGAGTAGACACAGGGACTGCAGTAAACATTGGGACATCTGACTCGGGCTCATTATCCTGACAAGTCAACTGAGTTGACACAGGGACAGCAGTTAACATTGGGGCATCTGACTCGGGCTCATTATCCAGACAAGTCAACTGAGTAGACACAGGGACAGCAGTTCACATTGGGACATCTGACTCGGGCTCATTAACCAGACAAGTCAACTGAGTAGACACAGGGACAGCAGTAAACATTGGGACATCTGACTCGGGATCACTAACCAAACAAGTCGACTTAGTTGAAGTACGGAGATGAGTCGACTTGGACTGTGGTACAGTTATGAGGGTGGGGGAGTTGATTTAGGGGAAGTACTGGGACAATAGTGCAATAGTACAGAATGCTGGCTGTGCTGAAGAAGTTTGTGTAGCACTCACCTGTTGTAGTCTTTGTTCTTTAAACTTTGCTGTACCAGCTGTGTTTGCAGGGCAATGGAACACATGTTCTCCTGTCCCAGATGAAAGTTGGGCTGGTTTGCCCAGAGCTTCTGGAACACCTTGACTGGTGGCTGGTGGTGACTTTTCAAATTGTATACCTTGCATCACTACAAGCTTATCTTGGTCTTTCCCATGCTGTGTGTGCCTATAAAAAGACAGGAAACAGTGTTAAGTATATATACCAGGGTATATGAAATTGACAGTATCAACAGGCCTTATTTTACTCAATACTGGTCGTAAATAATAACACAAATATAGCTAAAACATCGGTCATTTATGGGTCTCATGCATTCCTACATTTTTACTTACTATACAGTAAAACTTCGTTAAGACGAGCATCGATAAGACAAGCACTCGGCCTATGTCGGGCAAATTTCAAAGTCCCGACAAATTTGCTCTATATTGTATATGAATTTATTGCATTATCTCGAGCATCAATGTTACGAGCACCTGGCTTAACTCGAGCACTGGTGGCGTCCAATCAACAACTTTATTGTTTATTACTTGCATTTGCTCAAGGGGATCATTCAATTCAAATTTCACAGCTCCGAAAAAATGTAGAGGCGTTAATTATGATAAATCAATGGAGAGAACATAACTCACATCAATACTAGTTTAAGTAATCAGGGGCGTAGCTAGGGCATTTTGGGTTATACTCGAAAGTTTTTTAAATGTAGGTCTTATGTAGGCGCCTCTGATGAGGTTTTTTAGCCTTTTGACTTATTGCCCAAGTCGCTGAATTTTTCAGAAACAGATGTGTGAATGAGACAATATCGTAGATCTACGGACATAGCAGTGACAACAGACATACAATGCCACTTACAAATAAGTAAGTATGCTGGGTGAAAATAGAATTTCTGAACAGTTTGCTGTATGTATTTATATTTTATGCTATATTTCTATATTTAATGATTTAAGTATAAGTACAAGTCGCTTAAGAATGCACATATCAAAATGCAAAAGTGTACCACACAACATACTAGTACATGTACAAATCACACATTTGAGTTTGTTACAATATGATAATAGATCTATTTGAAGGGACTACGCTTCGAAACAACACAAAGTTTCGTTAAAAAAGGTACAATATCAAATAGACTCAGTATCTATTAAAACAAATTTTAATGAAACTTTCAATGAGAAGATTTTCATGATTACTAGTATGTATTTGTAGTCTAACACGGTTACGGTAATGTTACAGTATATGTATATGCGAGTACGTTTAAAGACCTACTTGTCAAAAAAATATACCCATAACAACAGAATGGCTACTGAAATTCAGCTGCATATGTTGTATTAAACAATTATTCCCGAAATATCAAAGCTAATCTTATATCTTTCTTTCTAGCGAAAGTGTCGACAACCATTTCAGAGATTAACTCTTTCTCACGGTAAATATTCAGCTGACCTAACCCCGATAGTCGCTCAGTAGTCATAGTATTACGCAGGTAGGTTTTAATGCGTCTCATGGTGGAAAAAGAGCGTTCAGCAGTAGCCGTAGACACAGGCATTGCCAGCGAGACACACAGACACATTCTTATGTTTGGATATAAATCCGCGGATGCACTTATATCAGCCGTGATACCCCTTAATAGGCTCGGGATTAAATATTGAACTAGGAATCGGTTCTGTGCCTGACGCAATCGACTTCTGAGTTCTGATATCATTAGGTGGTCCATAAATGGAAAGTACATATTCCTCTTCCAGAAATCCGAAGGATTGGCAGCTGGTGCGTTTGGTCTATTTTGCTGGCGGGCGGCATTGCGAGGTAATGTGGCCTCCACACCAACCTGCCCAACCAGATCAACAGCTTTATCGTACAGGGCATGCCAGACTCCTTCATCCCTACGTTCTGCTTCAAGCATCGACACAAGCACCTTGGCTTCTATCGATGCTTGAATCAAGTCACAGCTTTCTTTCTGAAGCATTTTTGATAGGGGTACTAAACCACTTAGAATATGTTCCACCGCTACAAGGGTTACAATAAAGTCAAATACAAGAATTCCCTGTCTGTATGTTGCCGCCTTGGTATCACCAAGTTCAGTGGAAAGTTCGGACAATGCCGCATCAACTGTAGTGAACGCAGAAAGAAACGTATACAGAGCGTCTGCACGCGCAGCCCATCGCGTTTCACATAGAGATTGTAGCTTCGTTCGTTTCTGCATGTCCTCTTTACTTAAGGAATCGTCCGCAAGATGCTCTCGGAAACACAGCATCCGCTTCCCAGAATAATTAAAGGCGAACGCAATGGTTTGCACTAGGTCCATCATGTTTCTCGGATAGTTTTCCTTTGACGCATGAATGATTGCAAGATTTAATGAATGTGCTTTGCAGTGTGTGTAGACTGCCTGTGGATACTCTTCCTGAATCCTTGCCTTGACACCTCTATACCTAAAACAAATGCAAGAAAACTGATGCACACATGTGTCTTAAAATTGAAAAATATCTTAGTATACCAGTATATGTAGTCTCACTCTGAAATACAGGTTACCTTACGTTTAGCAAGAAACGCAGAAATACGACAAACAACAGTTTCTACGGATTTTTTTATGACTGGTTTTGACGCTGATTGTGATAGCCGGGCAACTCAATGATTGGGAATATGTTCTTTTGGCTTAACTGGGTGTATGCCAAGGTAAAAGTTAAAATACATCTTTTTTTAAGACAGTTCTAGAAAAATATGGTCTGAATAAATTTGGCGGATGAATGCACAGACAGGATAAAACTGGAAAGAAAATGTTCAAATTACCGTCCACTCATATTAGCTGCCCCGTCGTACCCTTGTCCTCTCATTTTGTCAAGGTTAATGTTCAAAGACCTCAGTTTTTGGAGGAAGGCGTCCGTAAGCGCAGCACCAGTTGTCAACACACACTCGGCGAACCCGATGAAATCCTCCCTGAGTGTACGGCTGGTTTCGTCATAATATCTGAAATAAGCCGACAGCACAATTTAGAAGAAGGACATGGCAAAACTTTTCGAAATAACATTCTGGCTTATACCATTTGAAGATGATTGTGAAATTGGCTGCATACTTGCCTTCTTGTATATAATGCAGAGCTTTACCAACTGGTAATTCCAATGAAATGACAAACAGGTTTTTGAGACATTTGGGCCAATGGGACACATTAGGGAAGCCACATATGAACGTATATTTTATGTTGGTGGGGTAAAGTAAAGATCATCTATTCATTAGTGCGTGCATGGGATAATTTCCATGTCATCTCAACTGTAATATAGATGTATACCAATGCCTATTTTAGTTTGTTATGTTTACTATGTATGATGTATATTCAAGTACTAGTAGTTTAAATTGGTAATATGAATTTCTTATCATTTACATGTGTATATTGTTTTACAGTGCTGTACATGTTTAGTAAAATATTAGTTTACCTCACACACAGTGCCATCTGTTCTATCGTTGCGACATCGGTAGCTTCGTCAGCAATGAATCCGTGACATGGAGCCCTGTTACATGATTTGACAATATCGTCAACAATAATACCACCACATGATCAGTTCGTTTTGGATCTGTGGAGATGTGTACATTGTTTTTGGATTGCCATGTTCTAGATGTTCTTTCATCAAAGGATTGTATTTTGCTTGGTAATTCAATAATTCCTTGAAATTACTGTCTTTGTCTGCATGTCCCTGCAAAGATATATTCTGTTTACCACATAGGATAATTGTGTCCACAATTCCTACCAGTATCTGTCGGTTGCGTTCCACAAGAGTATTGTACGATGACGACATGGAAGACAGTATGTCTTTTTTGGATCCCTCCATTATGGCAACAAAGTTTTCTGCCGCTTCCAGTGCACCGGTATGGTGACTGTGCATCCGATGCCCATCTAGAGGGGAAAGGGCATTTTATAATTATATTGAGAATATTGCTGGATTATTGAGTGATACCACACGGCTGGCAGTTTGCATATTCATGCATTCACTTGTTTTAATTACCGGTACTAACACGTAATACAAAGTTTATCCAAAACAACTGCTTAACTTGTCTATGCATACTTCCGTTAGCAGCAAAGTGAACGAAACATAATCCAGTTATAATAGCCGTCGAACAACGTAAATGATACTATATTGGCCAAACCAGCAACCACGTTTCGAACTCGGGCAGTTTGAAATCGACCACTGGCATCACCAGATATTGTCGCTACCGACTGAACTACCCGAGTTTTGGACTACATGTACTAAGTTAATAGGGTGATGAGAGTATTTATCCGAAAACAGTGTTGAATGTCTCAGACAGGGACTCTATCAATGGTTCGTATCGTAGTCAGGGTGGCCACAGAAACTGAAGAATAAAATTCCCTGATAATTCCCTGATTTTTCCCTGACCAAAAGGTAATTTTCCATGATTTTTGCGGCATACGCAACCGTGGGTGAAGATAAATCTTTTCACAATGGGGTTATGCATATGAGTAGTTTGGTGGTCATTCAGCTAGCAGGGCCCAGGGTATGCTCTCAAAAAAGTTTTTTTTGAAACAATGGTTCAATTGAGTGCATTATCTTGGTGTTCTGAGATTATGAATTGGTATAAAGCAGGACATGTTTAAGTCCTTATTTTGTAAAACATCTTATAAGTTCTTTCAAAAGTGAGACAGAGTTTGCCAGAATGAGAAGGGGTTTAGTAAGGATGTGTATTATTTAACATAGAATCTAAAGGCAACAAAGGATATGGTGTAAGCTTTATCTTACTAAATCTTTCCCTAATGCTTTAATATAGCTCTTTCAGCAGCTGCCTGATAACATGTTTAAATTGGTTAAAGTTAGTTTTGCAAGCGTAGCGAGCACGAAAATTCACATTTTATACCTTTTCGCAGAGAACAAATAGCAAATTACCAATTACAAGACTATTTTATTTCTTCAATTTGTAAAATTCCCTGATTATTCCCTGATTTTTGTCCAATTTTGAAATTCCCTGATTTTTCCCTGCAGGGAATTTATTTTGGACATTTTCCCTGTTTTCCTTGTTTGTAGGTTCCAATGTTCCTTGCACTGTCGGGGAAAATGTTTGGGCTTTTTCTCGGAACCAATACGCCCGGGGACAATATCTAGTTTTCAGGGACATGGGAAATACCGGAGATGTTTCCATCAGCTGCCCCCCCCCCCCAATGGCGGGGATTCGACAATCCAAAAGTAAAATCCCGGCCGTGGGTGCAACTGACTGGTTCATATTCCAGCCGTTGTATCAAGGGAATGCAAACATCAAGACGATGCATACTTCAAATTTAAGTATAAGGTCCAAACTGCAATCAGCCAGTAACGTTTGAACATTTTGTCTTTGAGTGTCCGTTGCATACCAACCATAGGAAAATACTAGAAGCCGAGCTTTTGGATGCTGGCTTACAAATTGTCAACAAACATTCTATTTTTAATCCACCAAGTAAATTAGCGCAAAGGGTCAGGCTAGCGCTCTTTAAATACATCCGAAACACCGGATATGAAGATAAATTATAACTCAGAATCAGGCATAATGTTTATCTTACTCAAGTAGGCAACCTGTCGAGGGTAAATAAGATAAGGGTAAAAATATCTTCCTTAAGAAGACGGAGCCTCAATGTGAGGACGATACCCCTCTTACCAACCCTTGACGGGAAGCCAACTATAAACAAACTAAGGGTTAAATCAACAAACCAAGAAATAAATACATAAATAAAGCAAACTAAATTAATAAATGCATAAATAAATCAATAAATGCATAAATAAATCAATATATAAGTTAAGGCATAAATAAACAATCAAATTATACCAATAAAATAAACTTAATTAGGCAGTCTATTAGGGAAAGATGACAGACGGTACAAATATCTTCCCTAAGAAGACAGAGCCTCAATGCGAGGATGGTAATAAAGTTGTCAATCCATAATAGGCGACATAAAATTAATATAACATCGGAGCTACAGACAAGGTTTTGGTCCACGGGGTATTTTGCCCCCCCAATTTCAATATTGAATGAACTTTGACAAATTCGTTTGGATAATTAATTAAACTCATTATGTTAAAAATCTTTTATATACTGTTTTTCACTAATTCACCCCTTCCTATTTTTGGATCCTCCATATTATAACGGCTTACTCTTATATCTTCCACTTGGGACATAATTGGCCTTCAAAGAAAATTTATGATTCAAATACCATGGTTAACAGCCTATCTGTAGCTCTGTAAAATACTTAAAAGTCTTAAATATCTAAGTATAAGATCAATATGCCAACATGTTGTGGGTAAAATGACACAAAATGGTAAAAATATCTTCCTTAAGAAGACGGAGCCTCAATGCGAGGACGATACTAGTGTTATTTGCCTGGGACGGGTCGGCGTATCGGTTGTTATGCTTTAAAAATAAAATAGGAACAGGTGGCCGCTATGCAGAGGTCCCGTAATAAATACCTAAAAATAACTAAAACTGCATACACTCATAGGTGTTATGGATAAATCAATTTAAAAATAAAAATTAATATGTACTAACAAGTTCAAAGACAAAATAGGAACAGGTGGCCGCTATGCAGAGGTCCAACAATAATCACCTAAAATGACTAAAACTGCATATAATCATAGGTGTTAGGAATAAAGTAAATTGCAATAAAGCAAAATATGTAATAACAAAATGTAATCATGACGATGGAATGTGGTTGTTTAACACAGGTTGGCATGGTTAGACCACTAAGTACAGTATCCCAAGTCCAAGCCCATTAACAAAAATAAGTCTCATAACAATAAACTATGACATACCATAATCATACCGTGCCAGCATCCCCTTAATGCATTTAGATCCATTGAGCGGTTCGATTAGTTGATATTTACTAAGCAAGCAGTGACATACTTATATGTTGATTGGAAAAATTCACAACCAACAATATATCCTCCAGTGTCCGTAAATCGCCTACTTAAGCGTAAATACGTTATAAAACAATATTAAAATTGAAAAAAAATACTTCAAAAGGCAACTTACTTGTTATTTAATTCTTCCCATTTAACATGTATCGGATATCAACCAACAAAAAATTAAAAAGAACCTCAAGAATTGAATGATTCATCAAACATGACAAATATTTGTCGGCCATTTGCAATGTCCTGGTTGCGCCGCCTAGCGTGACCGAGCGCCCCCTACCGCTCGCGCTCAATTAGGCCAAACTATTCACTTTGGGCGAACGTCCCATAAGTTTAAATGAACGTGAACATTAATATTTAACTCGAATCTTTTGAGTTTTGGAGTTTGGAAAAAGAAACAAATGCTAATAGTTGAGTAGTCAATTTTACTCACCTCTGAAACGTTTTAACAGTACAAATAACAATAAACATTATAAAAATTCATCAATACACATACAGCACAGTACTCAAACAATGAATGTCATTATATATCATGATGATAGTGATAATGATGATGATGTATTTATGAAATTTGCAAATACTTTCAACACAGTATTTATACTATAAACAAGACTTACTTACTGAACACAGTCAATTTTTAAAACAACTGCCAACTAGCCTCACTTATTGAAGGATAGATAGAGCCACTTGCTACTCTTCAGTATGCGAGTCCTTTTCATGACAGGGACACACAAAATGATCCCCAAGCCTGATAACATTCTTGGAACAACAATATTCTAAATGTGTCCAGTGCTTACAGGCTTCGAAATCACACTGTGCCCATTTAGTGAATACAACGGACATACAATTTTGTAGTTCTTTGGGCTGAAACAACCCACAGGCAAAGCATAAGTCATCGTCATCATCATCATCAGAAGTCATAGGACTGGAACCTAATAAATTTATATGAGAGGGACCAGCAACTGGTGATGCTCTAGCTACATTTTTGGAGGGTAGATCTTTTTTCACAGACTTTCTAGGTTTAATAGCTTTTTTAACTGAGGACTTTGGTTGTTTGCTGGAACTTTCATGATTTTTAAGTTGTTTAATGATGTCATGGTCTATCTCCTTCCCAGCAACAATTTTACTGGTTGTGTTTCTGGATTTTGAAGGTTCACTTTTGACATGCTTCAATTGTTTTTCTTTCAATTCAAGCATGTCAAAAGCTTCACCTTCAAGACTCAGACGGATGTCAATCCCCCCTTCCACAGTAGACTGACTTTCCTGACTCATAGACATATGAACATCATTACTATCTACCTCATAGACCTCTGCAGGTTTTAAATATTCCCGAGGAATCACCTCTGGGTTATGCGGGTATATACCAGTCTGTCTAAATGCAGATAATACATTTTCTGTAGACAGAGCTCTCGAATATACGCGACATGCAAGCTCGCAAATATTGTATCTTGTAATTTTGGCTTGAGTGTTTCTGATTAATTTATGACATTCATAGTTATAAATTTTTTCGAATGGCCCATAACAGGAAACATCCATGGGCTGCAAAATGTGACTTGTGTGAGGTGGTAGTATGAATAGAATTATTCCTTTCTCTCGAGCCCATTCACTTATTCCAACGGATATATGGGACTTGTGTCCATCCAGAATCAGTAACACTTCTTCACCATCTCTACCAGGAATGAATTTCAGGAAATGGTGCTCTAGGTACTCACGGAACACTGCTTGATTAGACCATCCTGACTCACTCATAACAGCATTAGCTCCAGGTGATTTACCCGCAAGCAAATCAGCATTCATACGTTTCCCTGGGAAGACGAAGAATGGGGGCAGTGCTACACCACTAGCACTAGCACACCCCAGTATGGTTACAGTGTTTCCTCTCCCTGATGTAACAGATTGAGGGCAATATGCAGCACTCCCTACAACACAAGGTGGTTTGTGGTCCGTTGTAATTCCCTTCTCATCTAGATTAAAAATCAAATGAGGCTTATCTGACAGTCCGTGCAATTCAATAGTGTTCTTAAGATTTCTGAAATATTCAGAAACTATTGACTCTGATGCCATTCTTGCTCTAGCATATTCTAAGCCTCTTGGTTTCAACACTTTAAGTTCAGGCCATCTTTTCAAGAAACCTCTGATCCATTTTAGAGTAAGAGGGTTGCCTTTGGTTCTCTTACCAAGTTGAACAGCAAAGTCAGATGCAAGATCAACGGACTCCCGGCGCGTATAGCCATACCCATAACTAGCCATAGTCTTAAAATGTTCACAAAGTTTTGCCTCTTCAATCATTGAAAACAGTGGGGCTTTACCACTGGTTACAGTTTCTGGGTCAACCCTGCCATTCAACCTATCCCTCAGAGTTGTACGTGGCACTTGGTAAATTTTAGCAGCTCTTGTTGCAGGCATTTTCTTTTCTTTACATTGTATGTATGCAGCAGTCAACGCATCCGCACAATACTGTCTGTAGTTACGCTTGATATGATGAGGTTTGGCCTGTAAAAGAAGAAAACAATTAAGTTTTTGTTATTTTTATGCTAATAACTCGAGGGACTTTGACTCATGATTTTTTAAGTTTGGCCTTAAAATTCTTACCTGGTCACGTGACTTTCATTCATAAAATGTAAACAAAGCAGACGGATCAAAAACAAAAATGAAATGGCATTGTTTTAAGTCTCCTGAGACAGTTTTAGGAACATGACTATTTGGTATTAGCATAATATACATAATTTTATTAAATTAGAACAAAATAATCGATAAATACCTGTTTAGACCGCATATTTTCTTGAAAATCAGTCAAGCGATAATTTTACTACGATAGTAAAAAAATACTACGGTGTGCGCGCGCAATTCCGAATTCTCGCGCGAGACGAGAGTAAAACAAAATGGTGGCGATTAACGGACAACGACGAATTTGGGGCTCTCGACGATAACACATCTATACTAGTTCTACTAGTAAAACTCAGATACTCGCGGTATGAATATGCTCCTACACTGAGTTTTATAGCTCTATTAATAGCTCTCCATAGCAAAGTGTAATTTGCAAACTAAACCACCTATTCTGTATTTAACAGCTAACATGATCATAGTAACGCTTATTTCATTCATAAACTACAAAAACATCATTAAATATACCTTTACACAACCAATATTAGATAAAACGTTTTTCTGACAGCCGCCGTGAATCAATTTCAGTTGACCCCATTTTGGTTACTCTAAAGTAGACGCACGTGTCTTAGACGAAATAATTAATCTGTACAGAGTAGTCGTTCTTGATTAACGTTCCGGATTTTATGTTCCGGATACCGGGTTTTAGCCACTTTTTTCGTCTAATAAAAATTCGCCATATTGTTGTTTGTCAACATTCTGGAAATTTCAGTAATTTGGCAGTGGAAGTGAAACTGGATTAATTTGTGCATCAGTGAGGTTAGTGTTCTTGCAAATTTTGGTATTGAACGATAGGAAAGGTATTTATGAAGGCATGTGTGGTGTGCTTTAACTGTATATTGAATTTAAATGCTCTAAATCGGTCACCAAACAGCGACAAAGAATCGTGTCGCAAAAAGCTAAGCACATCTAAGAGCGTCTTTTTAGCACCCTAGATTGTGAAACATAGTGTAGCATACCGTGAAGCAATCGCAGGGTCTATCATTAGCACTAATCTATACATGCCCGTACTTAACTCATAATAGTAACGAATACCCGAATCATGTTGGTCCCCATCTTCTACGACCTCCAATCCATCTGTATACGGATATAATCCACCAATCCTCCACCCAGTAGTTCTTTCATCAGTCACTGCTTCTGTATCCGAAATAAGGCGTCCGAACCGCATCCACTTCCCAACGTTTCCAAATTAGTTAACTCCAATGCTTCCAACTCAGGCCCCGTCCAGTAAAAAGGGTGCGACAACCCGTCCACCCAAGCCGTAGCGGCACATACATATCCATTAAAGCGATATACTGTAGAATTCCGTCCTGTAAGCCATAGAATACATATATATCCGAAAGGTGTATCCGAATCACCTCATTCACCTCTGGAAAGAAGCAGATGTGGATTCCCTGAAGTCAAAATGTCTGGACTTCCAACAGCTCTTCCTCCAGAAGCACACTGCACAAAGCTGTGTAAACACTTTGTGGACGGAGATCAAGGATCATCTTCTTGGTATCCTTGAGAAATGTGTCCCATCCAAGATGACTACCTCAAGATTTAGCCAACCTTGGATCACTAGACAAGTCAAGCGAATGAGCAGAAGGAAGAAGAGGGCATACAACACCGCCAAAACAACTAAATCACCAGGAAATGTAAAAAGATACGAAAACATCAAGAAGAAAACAAGCAAAGCCTGTAAAGCCGCCTACAACGATTATGTCACCAATATCATCAGTCCAGATCAACAGTCAAATCCTAAGAAATTCTACAGCTTCATCAAAAGTAAGAAAACAGAAAACCATGGCGTGGCACCACTCAAGGCAAAGACAGGCATAACACATTCTGACAGTGAGACCAAGGCAAACATCCTTAATGAGCAGTTCTCATCCGTCTTCAACAAAGACGAAGATCCGGCCACAATCCCTGACATGGGACCAAGCCCTCATCAGCAGGTTGACAACATCACCGTCACAGAAAAGGGAGTACATAAGATCCTTGCAGGACTGGACCCCCACAAGGCGACCGGCCCCGACCAACTTCCGGCAAGGCTGCTGAAGGAACTTGCTGTTGAATTGACACCAATGTACACACTTTTCTTCCAGGCCTCGCTGGACCAAGGTACCATGCCAGATGAGTGGAAGTCAGCAAACGTGGTTCCTATATACAAGAAGGGTGACCAAAGCAAGCCTGAGAACTACAGACCTGTATCATTGACGTCAATCAGTTGCAAGGCACTGGAGCACATAGTAACCAGTTCAATCATGAAGCACCTTGACAAACACCAGATCCTAACAGATGCTCAGCACGGCTTCAGGAAGCGAAGGTCATGTGAGACACAGCTTATCCAGACTATTCAGGACCTAGCCAGCAACATGGATGCCGGAGGCCAAACTGATGTCATTCTATTGGATTTTTCGAAAGCCTTCGACAAGGTACCACACCTTCGTCTCCTGTCGAAAATCCACTACTATGGCATCAGAAACAACCTACACAAGTGGATAAGCAGTTTCCTGGGAGGGCGAAGCCAGACTGTATTCCTGGATGGCAAACATTCATCGCAGGCATCAGTGGACTCAGGGGTTCCACAAGGTAGCGTCCTAGGACCCTTACTATTCCTACTCTTTATCAACGACCTACCTGAATACATCTCACCTGAGTCCACCTCGCGAATGTTTGCAGACGACTGTGCACTCTACCGGAACATCAAGACAGAGGAAGATGCAATAGCCCTTCAGAGAGACTTGGATGGACTCCAAAGATGGGAGAAGGATTGGCTGATGGAATTCCACCCCCAAAAATGCCAGATCATGCATATCACCAACAAAAGAAGACCCATCAAAGTACCCTACAATATCCACGGACACATATTAGAAGAAACAGAAACAGCAAAATATTTAGGCATCAACTTCCAAAAATCTCTCAACTGGAACCACCACATCAACACCATCACCAAAAAAGCCAACAACGCAAGATCATTCCTCCAGAGAAATATCAACCAATGCCCGATGAGGACCAAAGAACTCTGCTTTCAGACCCTGGTGAGGCCTCTCGTGGAATACTCTTCAATAATCTGGGACCCCTTCACCGATGCCAATGTTCGGAAACTGGAGATGGTACAACGTAGATCTGCCCGTATGGTCTTCTCAGACTACGGAAGGACCAGCAGTGTCACAGCCATGCTTCACCATCTCCAGTGGCCATCACTACAGGAGCGCAGGGCACAGGCAAAGGTCACCATGATGTACCGGATTGTGTACCAGCTAGTAGAGGTCCCAACAACTCACCTCACTCCGATCTGCTCAGTTAGAGGCCACGGACTCACATACATGGTGCCCTTTGCTAGAACCCTGTGCTACCAAAAATCGTTCTTCCCGGACACCATCCGCCTATGGAACAGCCTTCCCCAGACAGTCATCAGCTGCCCTACCATTGACAGCTTCAAGAGGGAAGTGCAGTCAGTGACGCTGCGATAACTTGTACTGGACTGTTTTTATCCACACCAATAAATGATTTTAAATTCACTGTAAATATGTAAAGACACCTCTTTCACCGCCATGCGCCAGTACGAGTATACGCCAGATGGCGTCCTGTACTTTAATGGAAGAAGAAGAAAGAATCTCAGCAACTCTCCGGCCATTTCGCCCAGGTCAACTTCCGCAATTTTAGAATCCAGCTTATTTCGATAAATATGGTGTGACAACACGTCAACCAGTCCCAAATCAGTACCTCCACATCCAACAAAGCGATTTAATGCAAATTACTTATCCATGACCCATAAACCAACGAAATATAAGCTGGAAAACGCAACAATTCTATCCGTAAAATACATGCCGTGAAATTTCCGGTACATCCATGATTACAATGCATGATGGGTAGTAACCAAGGTTACGACCCAAATCTAGTTACCTCCCTTGACTAAATTGGAAGCACAAGCCATACGCAATTACCCCCCTTATTTAAAATCTTACAAGATACAAGATACAAGAAGATTTGAGCCGCGATCTGAGAAAAGGGCCCTTAATGAAAAATTTTCGATTTTCGTTTTTTTGCATTTTCCGAAGAATCTACCTTTCCTGTGTACAAGAAAGATAAAATTTTGTCAAAATTTCAAATATTAACAATTTTATGACATTTTAAAGGAACCAATGACATGAACATTTTTGGCAAAAAACGGGTATCTCAACACGGACATATTTTGGTACCGTTTGGTGTTTAAGTGGCATTTTCACACTGCTGTTAATCTGCTCGGATTGAATTTATCATTTGAATACTGATTCGCATTTGTTAGGAGTAACATGTGTGTGTATAAATATGTCTTTATCTTATTTTTTGTTGCCATAGCAACCATTTATTCAATTACTAAAATATGAAAATTCTCTGGTTTACTACTAATGATCAGGAAAATATTACAACTGCAATATATGGGCTTTGTATTAAATAAATGCAGTTTGGAGCAGAACAGTAATACTGAATACAGAAGTCATTTCATTTCAGGGTATGTATGTTAAATAGGTCCCCAACCGGTTTTCAAACGGGGCCTATCGGTTTGCCCTCCGTCGGTCAGACAGTTTGTTAGTCAGTTAGTTCGTCAAAAATCTGGATCCTGACATAAGTAAAACATCTTTCACGTTATGTTTAGCAAATTTGATATGTGGAGAAGGGGCAATAAAGAGAATTATGCAAGTCTATTTTTATTGTGTTTGAAATTGTGGTTGCTATGGAGACCGAAATAGTAAAAATATGTAAACAAATACTGGACCCTGAAATTACTCATACAGTTTCCAAGCTCGATTTATGAAACCTGGCATGTAGGTAGGTGACAATAAGAAGAGTACGAACATCTGAAAATAAATTCATATTAACAAAGAATGGGTTGCTATGGATACCGCAATATTGAAAATACTTCAAAATCTGGAATTCTGTCATAACTCAAAGAATTTCAAATGTATGTGTATGAAATTTTGTTACTAATATGGATATGGAATTTGAAGGGAAAAACATATAATGATAACATTCACGCTTGAATATTGTCATATTCTGACAAATATAGTGGTTGTCATGGCAACATAGATGTAAAATATAATACAAAGGGTCGTAGATTCAAACATGTAGGCCTCTGTCTTACTTGCAATTTTTTTAGTGGCGTGTTTATGTTAAACGTCATGTTCTTCATTGTCTTGTTTTCTCAAATTGTTTTACTTATATAAACCAATTCCGGCATACGATGATATATGATGGCAAATTGATTCCGAAATTATTGATATTTATTTCATAACATCATTAATGGCAGCACGTTTCCAAAAATATAACGTTAGGATTAACATAAAAGTATTGACTTTTCAATACTACATTTCTATGAAATGAAGATATTTGATGTATTGATATGTTATTCAAAAATGTACTTCAAGAGACTAACTCATTACATTGCTATTAATCACCCATAATAATTAATGGTTTTGTGGTCTGTCGATTCCAAAATTCCTCCATTTTTGTTTATGTCTGACTAACCGTAGTTTAACACCCAAAAGTCGTATTGTCTTGACTATCTGTCACTAAAGTTCGGATGCTGTAAATGCCAATCAGTATGTACATATAACATACTTTATATCGAAATTAATAACAACATTGTAGTTAGCAGATTCCAATAAAAAAGGTTTTCCGTTTAAATTTTTAGTGTTTTATCCCAAAATATCGTTTTTCACACATGTTACTCACTTTATACTGAAATGTTTTGATGTATTAAGCAAATTGTTACCGCCTACCTAACACAGTAAGTTATTATTAAATGCCATCATTAATAATTATGTGGTCTTCTGATTCAAAATTACTTAACTTAATATGTTTATATTTTGTAATGTTTTACCCCAAAAATATCACACAATGAGCAACTTTTTAGAATATATTATTAATGTTTGTGCAGAATGACGACATTTGCCTATTCATATTGTTTAATTATCAACTAGAACAGTATGTGGTGTTATGTTTAAACCGATTCCAGAAATCATCAATTCAGTTTAGGGTTTGTAACATTTTACCCAAAAACATGGTATCTTCAAAAAAAGCTTCAAGTTATCAATTTCTTACTATAGAGTATACTACAAGCCAATTGCAGTTATTTTTGATAAAATATGATAATGAATAACATTGTGATCAATTAATTCCAAAACTCCTGAGTTTTGTTATTATATTGAACTGTTTTACCCAAAAAGTAGGTCAAGACACGTATCATTTTGAAACTAGATTATAAATATCTTCAGCGGAAAGACATCATGTGACTATCTAAGTGCTTTATTACTAAACAATGTGATTAATGGCATTGTACTAAACTGATTCCAAAAATCACCATTTTAGTTTATAATTTGTACGATGTTACCCAAAATAGCATATAGTGATCCAAATGGATCATGTTTTATTTGATATATTAAACTTTAACTTACTACAAACTAGTTGCAGTTGGTTTAGATATAATACGATTATAAATGTCAATGTGGTCAATCAATTCCAAAAATCTTCACTTTTGTTTAATTTTACAATGTTTTTGCCCCAAAATGTCTGAAAATGGACAACATTTAAGAAATCAGATAAGCAATATCTTATGCAGGCAGACAACATGTGTCCATCATACTGAGTTACAATCGAATAACATAACAAATTGCATTACAGTAAACCGATTACAAAAATCACCATTTGTGTTTATATTTTGAAGGATTTTACCCCAAAATATCGTATCTTGATCAATAACTGATAATTTCAAATGCTATATTACACTACAAGATACTACACTCATATCGCAGTGGTTTTCGATAAGATACGGCTATAAATAAACATGTGGTCAATCGATTCCAAAAATCCTCACTTTTGTTTAATTTTAAATGTTTTTGCCCCAAAAATTCTGAAAATGGACTACATTTAAGAAATCAGATAAGCAATATCTTATGCAGGCAGACAACATGTGTCCATCATACTGAGTTATAATCAAATAACATAACAAATGGCATTACAGTAAACCGATTCCAAAAATCACCATTTGTGTTTATATTTTGAAGGATTTTACCCCAAAATATCGTATCTTGATCAATAACTGATAATTTCAAATGTTATATAACACTACAAGATACTACACTCATATCGTAGTGGTTTTCAATAAAATACGACTATATATGAACATGTGGTCACTCGATTCCAAAAATCCTCACTTTTGTTTAATTTTCAATGTTTTTGCCCCAAAAATGTCTGAAAATGGACAACATTTGAGCCATCAGATTAGCAATATCTTATGCAGGCAGACAACATGTGTCGATCATACTGATTTATAATCAAATAACATAACAAAAGGCATTACAGTAAACCGATTCCAAAAATCACCATTTGTGCTTATATTTGGAAGGATTTTACCCCAAAATATCGTATCTTGATCAATAATTGATAATTTCATAAGCTATATATTACTACAAGATACTATACTCATATTGAGGTGGTTTTCAATAAAATATGACTATAAATGACCATGTGGTCTGCCGATTCCAAAAATCCTCACTTTTGTTTGTAATTTGTCATGTTTTAACCCAAAAATATAGGCGTTATGTGTTAGTATAGAACTCCATATTAAGAATGTTACAAGGCAACAATTATGTGGCAGGATACAACATAAAACATTTTTGTGCATTCTTTGCCTTGTTCTGAAATTCGCAGAAAATGATGTCGTAACTTTAAACTCAATTTTCTCAAATTGATGTCAATGTCATTAAGGGCCCTTTTCTCAGATCGCGGCTCATTTATTTTACGTCGGATATATATAAACATTTAACATTAGCTAATAGCTATTTTCCGACAAACAGAGGTAAATAATATAACATATGGAAAAACAGCTACAAAATTAGAATTACATGTATAAGATTATCACATATAACAAATTCCATCTTTAATAAATAATAATAATAAATAAAAATTTTCAAGCATGCAGGATTAAGGAATAGCATAAGAACATATTTCATGCATATATAAGAATTTAGTATAGCACATAAAACAATAAATAGTAGATCACAGGCAATCATGATATATATAGTAAATCTCATGCACAATAAAGAATAACATAGTTATTACATAGCAAAGAGTAAGCATAAAAGGAGCAGCAAGCCAAATTATAAAAGTTAGTTCAAGCAATAAAAATTGATACACAAGCAAACAATATATAGCACATTCAAGCAATAAAACTGAACACAAGCATAATTAAAACACAATTCAAGCATATAACTGAACACAACGCAAAATTATAAAACACATATCAAGCATTAAAGTCTGATCACAAGCAAAATTATAAAAAAGAACACAGTTCAAGCAATAAAAAATCTGAACACAAATCAAAATTATAAGGCATAGTTAAAGCAATAAAACTGAACACATATTAAGCAGTAAAAAGCTATGTACACATGGCACATTTGCATTTGGGGCCTGTCCAGGTGCGCAACAGTCTGACAAATTCTTTGTAGTTATCTACAGTCCTTATATCATTTGGCAGACTGTTCCACACCCTGACCGCCTCAAATTTAAATGATTTTTTGCCATACCTTACAGTCTTCACTCTTGGTACTTCTAATGTATTTACATGTCTGAAATTGTAAGAGGAGTCTTTTTTAGTGATAAGTGGGTTCAAGTATTCTGGTGATATATCATGTATGATTTTAAAGGTTTCGATAGCTATGTTTCTTATTCTGTTTAGGTGGAGAGTTGTCATATTTACTTTGTTTAGGAGGGTTTCATAAGAAGCAGTGTAGTCATTTAAGACAATTTTTAGGGCCCTGTATTGTATTTTTTCAATTTTTTCCGTATTACTTTTGCTACAAAAATGCCAAATGAGGGGACAATAATTAAAATTGGATCTAATGAAGGTTTTGAAGATAATAAGTCTGGTATCTAGTTTAAGGAATTTACTAAGTCTCTGGAGAACATTTAATTGTCGAGCTGCTTTTCTACAAAGGTTTGTAACCTGGCTATCAAAGTTTAGTTGGTAATCTAGTTCAATACCTAAAAGTTTTACTTCATTATCACACTGAATTTCATTGTTATTTAATTTGAAGGATTTTATTTCTCTGTTTGCTTTCGATCCTACACAGATTGCTTGAAACTTTTCCGGATTGGCTTGCATTTGATTTGTATCAAACCAGTCTATTAGTGATTTGCTTTCTGTTTCTAAGGTTTCTTTAAAAATGTTTATGTTTGAATGGGTAAAAGATAGTGTGTTGTCATCTGCATAATTGTATAAAGTGGACTTATGTACAAAGTAAAAGATGTCATTAATGAAAATATTAAAAATAAGAGGTCCTAGTATAGATCCCTGTGGAACACCTTTAATTATTTCTAACCATTCACTAGTGTTGTTTGTAATCTTGACTCTTTGTTTCCTTTCACTTAAGTAGCTTTCCATTAATTTACATGCGTCTTCTGTTAGTCCGTAGGCTTTTAGTTTCATAATGATTAGGTTGTGTGGTAGGCAATCAAAGGCCTTTGACAGGTCCATCAGCACCCCTCCCACATACTTATTTTCGTCTAGTGCCTTTTTCCAGTCTTCTACTAATCTTAGAAGAGTGGTTTGGCATCCATAGGAGGTTCGAAATGCTGCTAAAAAAGGGTGAAATATTGAATTGAAGTGTTTATTTAATTGATTACTGATAATTCTTTCATATATTTTAGATATTGTGGGAAGGATGCTGACTGGTCGGTAATTTTTCTCAATGAAAGGGTCATCTTTTTTGAATACTGGGGTTACTTGAGCTTGCTTTAATTTTGAAGGGAATTTACTTTCATCTATCATTAAATTTACTAGAGATGTTATATGTGGCGTAAGAGAAGGGCTGCCAGCTTTTATTATTTTTGGAGGTATGGCATCAACCCCTGTGGCTTTTTTGGTGTCCAATTTTTTTATGCATTTTGAGATTTCTAGCTCATTTATTCTTGAAAAGGTGAATGATTCTGGGTTAGTATTTTCTTGGATCTTAATTATACTTGGATGTTTTTCATTTACTGGGGTGTTATTGTCTATTCCGATGTTCTTAGCTATATTAACATAAAATGAATTCATCTTGTCTGCTACTGTATTTTGATCTGATATTAATTTAGTCTGGTCTTGGTCTTTTAATATAATTTGGTTGTCTGATTTCATGGTGGACTTTTGAGATAGGAAGGGTTTGATGGTGGGCCAGAAGTCCTTAGACTTTGGACCACCATCACATCTCTCCTTGAAGTAGACTGTAATTGATTCTCTTTTAAGACTAGTTTTAGCATTTCTTAGTTTTTTGTAAGCAGTCCAGTTTTCATTTGTTTTATTTTTCATGTACAGTAGAAACTCCCCAATCCGGAACCTCTCTAATCCGGAATCCCCCTTAATCCGAAATATTTTCACGGTCCCGATTCGTTCCTTCTAAAAGGTATGTGAAAAAAACCTCCCCAATCCGGAACCTCCGTACTCCGTAGACCGGACTACTTTTACGGTCCGGAATGCAAATATACATTGTTATTTAAACTCCCCAATCCGGAATTTAACGCTTGATCCGGAATTATTATGATTTTATACAAACTATGTCAAACGGTTTATTTGATCGGCAAATGTTCCGTTACTCGTGATATTGCTTTTAGCATCAACCCGAGTGTTTCCGTATAGTAGGGCACGGGGTAATTTGTTGATTATTCGTCATTTTGTAAATAAATCACCATGGAGAAAAAAGTTCAACTTAATTTGTCATTTATTTGTAAAAAAACAATTACATTCGTAAATTAAAATGTATTGTAGCTCACATAAACAAAGATTTGATTCGTAATTACCCTGGAATTGACAGGGTTTTTTATCGACGTATAGTCGGAATGAGGTTAAATCAAACGGTTTGCACTTGGTTTTAGACACGAAGGACCGTACACAGGTTGATTTTAAACACGACCCGATACGAACAGCAGAAATGGAGATCGTTATCACACCTTTTAATCTATTAATTGCCTATTGAAATAGTGTACACCAGACGATATAAATTTTCCCTATAAACACTTCATAGGTAAAACCTCTCCAATCCGAAATCCTCCCTAATCCGAACTTTTTGGCCGGTCCGAAGGGAGTTCGGATTAGAGAGTTTTTACTGTACTTATTTTTGGCTTGTCTTGTTTTGTATATTATCTTTCTATATTTCATATATGGGGGTGGGTTTCTTTTGGGTGTTTTTTGTTTGACGGGGGCATGTTCTTCGATAACCTCCTTCAGCATTAATTCATGTGCCCAGTATGCGTCATCTATTTCATCAAAAATGTGGGCAACATGAAAGGGTACCATTGCTAGATCATTATTAAAGAGTTCTGCATAAAATTTTTTATAACTCCTGAAGTTAACTTTCTTTTTATTTACAGGTTGGCATTGTTCCTTAAGTGATGTTGCAATTAAATTATGGCAATCACTCAGGCCGCAGTTAAAATTTGTTGTGTTACAGATTAAGTTTTTTGAATTAGTAAGGATTACATCTAATAGTGTGGGGTTTTGGTTTTTCGTAAAGCAGGTTTCGTAAAGTTCATGTTCCATCGGTATGCAAATAACTAAACCTCTAAACAAATAAGAAGTAATTAGGCAAACTAAATTATTAATAATCTAATAAATAAGGGATTAAGAGTTAATTCATCAATAGGGTCAATTACATCATGATAAACAAATAAATTACCAATAATGAATAGTGGACCTTATAAATGTAGGTAAAAATACAAAGTATAAATGCTTAAAGTGATTTACCGGGTCCCTTACTAGGATCCCCCACTAGACCGCGCATCCCCTACTCGGATCACCAGGTCACATCCTCAGGAATGGAGATCCTCAACAAATAAGTAGCCACTCGGATCACCAGGTCGCATCCTCAGGAATGGAGACCCTCAACAAATAAGTAGCCACTCGGATCACCAGGTCTCATCCTCAGGAATGGAGACCCTAGACAAATAAGTAGCCACTCGGATCACCAGGTCTCGCCCTCAGGAAAGGAGACCCTCAACAAATAAGTAGCCACTGACAGATCACCAGGTCTCATCCTCAGGAATGGAGACCCTAGACAAATAAGTAGCCACTCGGATCACCAGGTCTCGCCCTCAGGAATGGAGACCCTCAACAAATAAGTAGCCACTGACAGATCACCAGGTCTCATCCTCAGGAATGGAGACCCTAGACAAATAAGTAGCCACTCAGATCACCAGGTCTCATCCTCAGGAATGGAGACCCTAGACAAATAAGTAGCCACTCAGATCACCAGGTCTCATCCTCAGGAATGGAGACCCTAGACAAATAAGTAGCCACTGACAGATCACCAGGTCTCGCCCTCAGGAATGTAGACCCTCAACAAATAAGTAGCCACTCGGATCACCAGGTCTCATCCTCAGGAATGGAGATCCTCGACAAATAAGTAGCCACTCGGATCACCAGGTCTCATCCTCAGGAATGTAGACCCTCAACAAATAAGTAGCCACTCCGATCACCAGGTCACATTCTCAGGAATGGAGATCCTCAACAAATAAGTAGCCACTCGGATCACCAGGTCACATTCTCAGGAATGGAGATCCTCAACAAATAAGTAGCTACTCGGATCAACAGGTCACATTCTCAGGAATGGAGATCCTCAACAAATAAGTAGCCACTCGGATCACCAGGTCACATTCTCAGGAATGGAGACCCTCAACAAATAAGTAGCTACTCGGATCACGAGGTCACATTCTCAGGAATGGAGATCCTCAACAAATAAGTAGCCACTCAGATCACCAGGTCTCATCCTCAGGAATGGAGACCCTCAACAAATAAGTAGCCACTCGGATCACCAGGACCCGAAATTACAACCAATACTTACACTCAGCACTCAAAACTCAAATATTGAATTTGTCTTATTAATGAGCTTTTATTTGTTCTAGATTCCTAATCTAGGTGGAGAAATGTATAGAATTGTTATTTGAATGTTGCAAATAACATTTGAACCATATTTTTGCTATTTTGTACTATTTATGAGGTAAAAACGTAAGTATTATATCTGAGTGCACTCAGACTGGTAAATTACACGTATAGCTTACAAATACACTAAATTTCAATTGAAACAACCAAGTTATAATATTTACCACCTATTTAACATAACTTCAACTTCTCGTTCTAAAAAAATATCGCTTTGAACCTCAAAAGAAGGAATTTCAATATTTGAGTGCTGAGTGCAGAGTGTAAGTATTGGTTGTAATTTCGGCCCTCAACAAATAAGTAGCCACTCAGATCACCAGGTCTCATCCACAGGAATAGAGACCCTCAACAAATAAGTAGCCACTCGGATCACCAGGATTCGCCCTCAGGAATAGAGACCCTCAACAAATAAGTAGCCACTCAGATCACCAGGTCTGCCGACAGTTTATCATCTGGTCTGCTGAAAGTTTGAATAGGTGACCTAATTTATAAAAGTCTATTCAGCACTTGTTATCTGGTTGATATTGCTAGAAGTTACTGGATTAATGTCGTAAAGTGATGGATATTTTGATTGCCTAAGAATGTCATATTGCCCTGGATGTCTTTTTTCTGCTTTCTAGTTTTGTGCTGTGAACTTGCTTTGTTTCAATTATATCAATTTTACCAAGAACTTTGGTTAAGTTAGTTGACTACATCAAAACATCATGAAGAAGCTTATTATTACCTTTCTGTACTTTCAACTCCTGAAACCACATTCTGCACACTCTTTTTGGCTTTAAATCCACCTTTGAAAATCTTTCTTCAAACGCAGTAGGTTTCTTGTCGTGATCATTCCAGAGCTTTATCAGATGTGTCACTTGAATATTGGTGTGCTGTCGCAGGGAAACGGAGAAATAACTTTATTGTACGTCATTGCATAGTACTTTATTTCACAGAGAGTTTCCAGAGATGTTACGTTGACTATGATAAACTGAAAATAAACGAATACATCTTTCAGTCCTAGACATATATCAATACCATATACATGTATAATATTCATCCAATAATGCAAGAAGCTGATTATCAAATAAAAAGATCAAAAACAATGATTTGCCTTCAGAAATACACAGAACCTTACAAAGCATTATATAGCATTCAGTCAAGGGAAGCAACTGCTACAAAAATTATTAAATTTGACACAATGGATTATCTCCCTTGAATTAACTACAGTGACAATTTAAACAAACATTTCTTCAAATCATCAAACCATAGTGTACATGTAAACAAAAAACAAATATGCAAACAAATGGAATAGCATAGACTGGACACATATATTGACTAGATCAAGGATACAATTATGTCAAAACATATAAACAGGCGATAGCATAAATGCCATACATAATTTAGCCAAGGGAGACAACCGCATTTTTACTAAAAAATAACATAACAAATTTCCGTACAGTATCAGAATAAGTTGGTCTGCTAAAGTCATGTGAACCTTCGAAAAAGGAAAATGCCAGAAACAAACAAATCAAAATTGTGCGTAAAACGATGCATGACAGTAATTGTACTTAGCATAAGATTGAAGGTATGATACATCATATACTTAAACCGAAAATGATATTTCCTCCTAAATAATCACAGATATTTATAAAGTAGAAAGTGTAATTGTTAATACTTCTAGCAAAACATGGCGGCATCTAAATAGCCGTGCCGCGACCAATCAGCAACCTCCCTTGCACAAAAGCTTAAAATAGAAACAGTACTTTCTTGAAACAATCAACCCAAAGTAGTTTCGGCCTCGGGTAATTTTGGCGCTTACATACCAGCCCCTAAATATGAGGAAATAAAAATTGTATCATAATTATAAGTTGACCAAAATTACTTAAAATGTAAGTCCTAAACCAACACTCATCACATTTAAACATAATAATCTGCATTCTATTGCCTGCAAAACTTATCATACACAACAAAAGGCACATATTGTCCAAACGCATATCAAATTCAATCTATACCATTTCTAGTACCATGCAAAGTTTGTCAATGGAACGGACTAGACAGGTATTTGAAGCTGTCTTTAGTTTGACCTGTCTCAATAAACCTAGCTTGTCCGGAATAGTTTCAAAAACTTTGCCCAATGGCCATGAGTTCCTTGGCGTGCTAGAGTCAACAACTAACACAATATCACCGACTTGCATTTTTGTCAAATAGATCTTATCATCCTCTCCCAAACTCCACTAAAATGAGAGGGTGGATTGATCTTGAAGTCAATGTCCTTTTGTTTCAATGTGTTCTGAATAACATTCACATTTCATTTTCGAATGGACTTTCGAAGCTCCTTGTTCGCACCAATGAAATTTGTCCCATTGTCTGACTGAATTGTAACAACCTGACCTCGAAGCGGGATAAATATAAAAACAAAACGTCTTAACGTGTTTATGTAAGAATCTGTGTCTAGTGAGGTTGCAATCTCAATATGTACAGCTCTACTAGCAAGGCATAAGAAAATTACACCATATCTTTTCACCAAACTTCTTATCTGTTTGATTTCAAATGGTCCAAAATAGTCTACACCAACGCGTGTAAAACAAGGTTCTCCTGGGGTCACTCTATCTGTCGGCAGGCTGGCCATTTTCTGCTCTCCTACGCCAACATTGTTGCAAGGGCAAATTACACGATTTGAAATAACTTTTCTCACAGCTGATGGCCTGTTAATAAGCCAATACTTTTCACGTAGTACTGACAAGGTATTATTCCTACCAACGTGATTCAGCTTTTCATGACACTCACTTATGATTAACTTTGACACTTCACAGTTTTTAGGTATAATTACAGGATGCTTAGCATCTTCAGGCATTTTCATTTCATATAGCCTACCTCCAACACGCAGAAGATTGTCCTTCATGACAGGAACCAATTTCGAATAAAACGCTGACAATTTGTGCATGTCATTGAGCCAATAAGTCCATCTTTCAGCTACTTCATCAGGAACTGGATCATCCAAGCCTAAGCCTAGTTTACATAGATCTTTAAGAATGTGCTTCGCATGCAGCATAAATGGCAAAGAAAGCCAAGAGGGTCATACACAGTACTAAGCATAGAAAGCACGCCACACCTTGTAATTGGTTTGTTCTTCATATTGATCTCGAAACAGAACTTGTCAAATTTAATACACCATTGAATTCCAAGGGCACGGTCGATTGGTAATGTATCCTGATCCAAGTCTAGGTTAACTGCTCTATCACTGGATGGTATTGTCGACATGACCTCACGACTTTAGGATAACCACTTGTGAATACGAAAGCCTCCTTTCATAAGTAGTCACTATAGATCACGCACCAGACACTTTGCGCTTTCAATGTTAGCAACAGATTTCAAGAAATCATCAGCATAGAAATTCCTGAGAACAGTGGTTGGAATCTGGTTGTCATTGTTATCGCTTTGATTTATTGCTGTTTTCTCAGTGCAAAGTTGGCACAACTTAGAGAAGATTTCGCACCAAATAAATGAACAACCATTTTATATTCTTCAATGTTTTTTTGTCAAGTCATTGTCTTCAAACCACAGAAACTTTAAGAAGTTTGCATCACTTTGAGGAACCTGTACTAGGTAAAATATACTTTCAATTACACCAACAATAGCAATATTTTCTTCTCACGGAGTAGTGTCCAAGTCAATGTGTTAGTCAAATTGTATCCTTGTAACAGCTGGTCATTTAACGATGTTCCCTGATAACGTGCAGCACTATCAAACCCGGTCATTTAACTCGCTTTGCATAAAGTCATAACAAAATGTACCATGCACAAAATATAAGCAAAACTCAAAGCTTAGCATTCATTGTAACCTACGATAAATATTATTTACTTCAGAGTGCGTGCTAACTTGAATTATTAGCCCATTTACTAACCATGTTTTCTTGGACTGTGACTAGCCTTTTTCATGTTCATGTCAGAATTTCTCAAAGATGGAATGGAATTAAAAGTTGTTTGTAAATTGGTACGTTCACAATTTTAATTCTCTTTAATTTGGTATATTACACTACATGAAAACACTCGAGTTAATAGAGAAATACCACATATATTTCGGGTGTGTATTTTTCTTAAATATTGCTTATAACGTAGTTTAATATCTTCGTTTCCATGGTAACGGATAGATAGATTTATTTCTACATACAATGTACAATTTACATGACAAAATATATTGCAACATATAATGTTATGGAGACACTCATATGACCATATCAGACAGACAGGCATTGTCTGCAGTAGTATGGCCATGTTAAAGGGGTTGGTATCAACTTAAACATCTATTCAAGGGAAGCAACTCTGTATACAGTAATACTAAAGTATCCAGCAGGAGTTATCTCTCTTCATACAACATTTGACTTATTATTCATTGAGGCAACTTTATCCAGCTCCCAACAGTAGCCTCAACAAAAAACGAAGATAATGTGCTCAGATTACACTTAACATTGCCATTGTCTGGCACCGTACAGTACATGTACAAACGGATATATCTAATCCCCAAGTTGATCAAATGAAATAGCTGCCATCAGGTCCGATGGTTAGAGTGCTGGATTTGTAACCATGAAAATTAAAAAACAATTTCAATTTTCATACATAAGTTGAGAGATTACTGGATCCTTATAGGACGGTAAATTATATATAGTATCGGTTATCCAGGAAAAAGTCATATAAATTGACCAATGCATATAACCAGAAAATGCTTCCAACCTGATTAAACAAGACATATGATATAATTAAACACTATAATAACTGAACAATGATGTTATCTGCAAGATTCATTTGCATTAATACCTCAGATTGCAAATTATTGGGAAGAAGAAGGATTACCTTAAGTTTCTCTAGGTGGTAACAAGAAGATTATGCCGAGTGTGATACAAGCATGCCAGGCACTATGTGGATACAGATATTTCTCAGTTTTCTGTAGGAAGGGAAAGATAGCGAGAACACCGGCAGATAGTTCTACACCAGGTAACAGACAGATACAATACTTCTTCTTACTCGGGTAACATTTATGTCTGTAACAACATCAACACATCTGAAATATACAACATATCTTACTTGATACAACATATCTCACATGATATCTTACATGATACAACATATCTTACATGATATAACATACAGTCCGACCAGGGATACCTGACAGTGACGTCATGTTGTATTTACAATCAAATGTTTACTTTATGTATCGTCTGCAAAAATTGGGATTATCAGTATAATTCTTTACCTTTATTCTGCATGAAATCGTGGCCGAGAGGATAACGGTGCAGTATTAGTAGATTTCTAATTAAAACGTGTCAAGTTCGAACCCTTTTAGCAGAACATTTTATGCTTATTTTTTATTTGTTTTTTTTTTGCAATCGCATACAAGTGTACTTGAATGCTGCTTGAGTAAAAACACCTTGGTCATTTCACTCAACTTCAAATGACTCAATTTATCAGCGAAGAACAAGTTTTAAATTAAAGTAGGTATCGAGTCTTTGAAGAACTAAGAGAAACCAACAACTATCCTGAACGAGTTTTCATTTACACGAGTTCCACGGGTTAAATTTAACAAAAATAGGGCAAAACTTTATTTTCAAAATGAATATCTTATCAAATCATCCAATGGTATACATTTTTCGTTTATAATACAAGAAAAAAATGTTATTGTTTATTGGCTATCACAAGCTTTGAACTTAGATCGCCTGAGTGAGAGTCAACAAGCACATCCACAGAACCATGCATTGCTTGAAATATATGAATAGGTAAAGACATACTTCTATATAATATGATGCGCGATCTTTTTGGGGATATACCCTGCTTATTTATAGATTGTTTACGAAATGACGTAACTGTCAAAAATCGTTGGTCGGATAGTATCTTACATGATACCTTACACGACACAACATATCTTACATGATACAACATATCTTATACGATACAACATATCTTACATGATACAACATATCTTACACGATACAACATATCTTATACGATACAACATATCTTACATGATATCTTACACAATACAACATATCTTACACGAAACAACATATCTTACATGATATCTTACATGATATAACATATCTTACATGATACCTTACACGACACAACATATCTTACATGATACAACATATCTTACACGATACAACATATCTTACATGATACAACATATCTTACACGATACAACATATCTTACATGATACAGCAAATCTTACATGATACAACATATCTTACATGATACAACATATCTTACATGATACAACATATCTTACACGATACAACATATCTTACACGATACAACATATCTTACATGATACAACATATCTTACACGATACAACATATCTTACATGATACAGCAAATCTTACATGATACAACATATCTTACATGATATAACATATCTTACATGGTACAACATATCTTACATGATACAACATATCTTATACGATACAACATATCTTACACGATATCTTACATGATATAACATATCTTACATGATACAACATATCTTACATGATACAACATATCTTACATGATACAACATATCTTACACGATACGACATATCTTACACGATACAACATATCTTACACGATACAACATATCTTACATGGTACAACATATCTTACATGATACAACATATCTTACAAGATACAACATATCTTAAATCCGACTGCAAACCACTAACTAACCTGTTAAGACACTTTATTCCAGATATGCATTGCTAATTTGATACCTATCCACACTCAGCTTATAGTGTTATATCAATTTAGTCAACATGTTTTATAAAATATCTGGTGAAAACACTCAAGTTAATAGAGAAATATCAAAATATATTTCGGGTGCGTATATTTCTTAAATATTGCTTATAATGCAGTTTTAATATCTTCGTTTCCATGGTAACAAAGTACTTTTTTATATATTTGTTTTGCAATATGGGCTTTTTGTAGGACTATTGTAAATACTTTACAGTATTAAAACAATCTACTATATTGCAGATTCCCCTTACCATCATTGATGAATGATAAAGATTTTAGATTTGAGCATAATTTTAAGATGTTTGTGAGTGCTAAGCTTTTATATAACAGATACAAAGACAAGTTTGGATCAATGATTCAGAGACGATTCAGAGACAATTGAAGAAACTCAGTATGATTGAGAATTTACTTACACCCTCTGTCAGAGATACTTCAGGAAATTGGGTACCAGTCTCCGCTCCTTCAGCCTCTGTCAGAGATACTTCAGGAAATTGGGTACCAGTCTCTGCTCCCTCAGCCTCTGTCAGAGATACTTCAGGAAATTGGGCACCAGTCTCCGCTCCTTCAGCAGTAAAACCAACCTGCAAATATTTGTATACAATGTATTTATGTACTTATGATCATTTAAATCCGACCGATATTACCCTTCACTACTTCACACTAATATAGGATCCGATCACACTCTGTATGGGGTCATGTCAATTGAATTATGCCCAGCATAGCCTTTATTTGCTTTATTTCTACTGAAACATGGCAGGCATATATATGTACCTCCACCCGAATTTGAAAACGGGTTGCCAGATTAGACGGCAAGCGCACTAACCACTAAGCTACGGAGGCACATATGATGTGAACTTTACATCATCCAATCGAAACGTTTCTCTCACAAATCTGAAAGTGCAGAGAATCTACCTATTGACACCAAAGTGTTTCAGAATAGATAACTGGGTCGGACAAGTAATGTTCCTTAGTGAAATTTGTGGCGGTCATGGGCTCCACATGTGGAAAAGTTATCTGTTGCTTATAGATGCTAGTGCTGGTTGATATCTGATTCCACAAAGATGAGCAAGAGAAACTCACTCCAATTATATTACAGGAACATTATTGGAAACTAATGTAAACAACTGCATGGCTTGGAACAATGTTACTTACTAACTACAAATTTCAGGGGCGTATATAATGTATAATCTGGGACAATTAAAACAGTTAAACTTGAAGAACATGTGCAATAATAATCAGGTAATATGCCCTAAAATAGCAATTCAAACCAGCAAGTTGTTATACGCCTTCATCAATAAACTGATACTACGATGCATAAACATACATATAATGTGAAATTGTTTAACCATGTACCCTTGGCTCAAAAAAGACTGATTCCACTCGTCTACAATCAAACACAACTATCGTCTTGAACTTGTTAGAGTCGTCAGCATTATAAGGTGTTATACTTTCTTGCATAATATCTGAAAACCAATAAAAATTGGACATAAAAATTATGACAGTATTTTGTTATCGGTACAAGAAAATTAAATAAACATAAGTTGGTATGAACTAACAGAATAATTGTAAGTAAGTAAGTAAGTAAGCAGTTGTTTTATTGTCATGCAGCAGTCAGTGGTCCAGGACATGTAATTGTTAAGTCGTACAAGTAACTTCTGCAGTAATTATGCATAAGAGTACATAGTAAAACTATTCAGTTTTGCCGAGTCAGACAAGTACCGTATAGCTGGTTATTTCTGCGGGGCAGAAAAATCTGCCATACTGCGGTCCATGATCAATTCGCAGAATTAAATCTGAGCAGAAGTTTATCATCCGTAGAAAATTTTCATGCAGAATATTATCTCTACTATATATATCAAAGCACTGAAAGTACTGATGTGTGGCGTACTGATGTCATTTTGACTAATCAAATAAAGGCTGCACCAACATGCTATGTCAGAGTTCTGATAAGCCCAGACTCACTCGAATGTTTGTGCTGCTCTCAAGACACCAAGCGTCGGTGTCAAGATGAGTGACTGGGTAGTCTCCATACAACTGATGAACTGGGAATTAAAACACAACAAACGAGATGGCCACCCCCCCCTGCTATAGAAACAGGACTAGGTAGAAATATGTTGGGAAAATTAAATAAAGGGAGGTAATTAATAAGATAGAACCAGATTTCAATAGAAGGAAAATATAAGAAAATGATATCAATGGTAATATCATGACTTCTTTTGGTTGAAGGAAATAATTCAAGAATGGAACCAGATAGAATTATGGTTTCATGTCACAGCACTTCTCTTAGATGCCATATACATATATATTTAAAGTCGATCAATTGAATTTAGGTGGACAAGTGGTCCAGTGGTAAGGGCTATTGACTACTGATATGATTATAATGAAGGTTGTCCGTACTCCCGCCGGATCAAGAGCAGAAATGTTTTTCGGAGTAACATAACTAAACTTACGAACAGACTTTCGGACCATACTCAGCGTAAATTCTATAGCATTCTGTCCGATATGTTAATAAAATCGTATTTAAAACAGGTCAATTATATATTTTGGAATAAACTACAAGTTATTTTTTGAAAATCTGACGATTATTTATGTATTGGTTATTATTTAAATATTGTGTATTCTGTTCCGAAATATGAACTAGCGCTAATCAGCGGGTGATATTTATTATAGCTATATTATGTTGTATTTAGCATATTTTTTATGCACCAGTCAGTGTGCGACCATGGTCCCATCCCAGGTGATGGGCAGTGGATAGCTGATAGTTTTCAAATACATTATTTCTTATTAAATCCATATCAAGAAGAATGTATCTAACTTCTAAATTCTGAGTATAAGATAAGATAGATAAGATATGTTTTATTTGTAACGAGGCCACCGGCCCAAAATACAAAATAATGTAAATGCATGTATATGAGTTATGATATATGCATAGTATATTACGAACAAACACTGAAGAAAACAAACATGGTATTATGAAAATATATAGACCTGCAATACATTAGATTAGATCTATATAAATAGGCAAAATATAAGTAAAATGTATATACATGTATAGAGAAATAGACATGGTAATGACATTATACATGTACAGTAACAGAAATGACATCTTTGTATATAGACACGTTCAGATAATATATTACAGAGTTTGTCTTAGTAGGAAAGCCCTGTATATGAATTTGGATAGACGATAAATATGTTTGTCGTCTGCAGTTGACATGATAGAGTAAAAAAGTTGAGTACAGATAGGTCTATTTAACCAGCATTGTGGGAAGAACTCTAATCTCAGATCACAATATAGTGGACATACCAATAACATATGTAATTCGTCTTCCACAGTATATACATTAGATTTTAAACAATGAGCGCAAAATCTAAATTCTCTTTCAATATGCTGATGACGACCTGTTTCAACATTTAAACAATGTCCCGAACATCTAAAATTAGACAATGACTTTTTGTACAGAAATGGTAAATCTATAGACAAATATCGCTCTGTATCCAATAGCGTTTTAAAATGTTTGTAATACAATGTTTTACTAGAAGTATTGACTTTTTCATTTAGATTTTGCAATGCGCAATCAGCAACACGTGTGTTAAAATAACTTTGTAAAAGCCACAACATCTCCAACTTCATTAGCCAGCCATGCATATCCAAAGCCAAACTTAAATAATAAACATTTGATATGTGTAGCCCATGTGGTTCTACCAGCCAGATCTAAAGAGCGTAGCATGTTATACGTCTGTTTTGGATATCTATGGCTCGGCATTGCAGTAAGTTTAGCCCAATACTTAATACATCTAGTCATGTATATGGTTGATAATGGTTGCCGGCCACATTCACTTAGTGCAGTAAAGTTTGGTACTGTTCTGTTCAAGCAACATATACGTTTACAAAAGTTAGCCTGCACTCGTTCAATACATTCGGAATATTGATAACCCCATACTTCAGCAGAATAACACAAAATTGGCACAACAATACTGTCAAACAGTTTCAAGGCTTCATAAGCATAGAAATAACCAAATTGTTTTTGATATTTGAGAATATTTATGACCGCTTTGGATGCTTGTGTTGCTAAAGTTTCTTTGGTTTTAGTCCAACACAGTTTGGGTGTGAAAAAAGCACCAAGGTACTTATAAAAAGGCACTACATCAACATCCCTTCCACGGAAAGTCCATTTCTCGTACGTACGTAGTGGCCCGCCATTCCGAAAAACCATAATCTTGGATTTGTCGAGATTTAAGTTCATACCAGTTTCTTTGCAAAAGTCATCAATACAATTGATCTGGTGTTGTAAGTTTAATACAGTGTCAGCTACACTGGAAACATCATCGGCGAACATCAGCGCGAATATATCATCAATATCATTGTTTATGTAAATACCTGTTCCACACTTATGTTTCAGATATATGATCAAATCATTGATAAATAATGAGAAAATAATGGGTGAGCTAACACACCCTTGACGGGTCCCAATGTTACATTCGAAGAAGTCTGTTAATCCACCATTTACTTTAACACATGATTTCAATTGGCAGTACATAGAGTCGAAAATATTCAGGAATTTTCCATTTACACCGTGTCTTGACAAACATGTCCATAGTTTTTTGTGTATACATCCATCAAAGGCCTTCAAGAAATCTATATAAAAAACATAACAACGTCCTTTGCGTTTAGATAAATATTTTTGTATTACTCCATGTAATGTAAATATATTGTCAATTGTGGAGTATTGTGACCGGAAACCAGCTTGTGATTCATTGATCACATTGTTATTATCACACCAATTAGTTAAGCGTCTTGTTAAAATGTGAACAAATATTTTACTCAATGAGTTTATAAGTGATATGGCCCTAAAGTTATTTGGCTCGAGCTTAGAGCCCTTCTTGTGAATAGGGGTAATGATATTTTCACTCCACTGTGCGGGAAATTGACCACTGTCATATATATTGTTAAACAGTGTAAGTAAATATGGCAAGACAATATCTAAAGTGTTTTTATACATTTCAATGCACAATCCATCAGTACCAGTAGCACGATTACTATGGATAGCTGTAACGCTATGTCGGATATCTTCTGCTGATATCGGTAAGTTAAGGTCGTCTGCATTTACCTCCCTTGTTATGTCATCAAGTATACTCGGCCCTTCTATATCATCATTGGCATCACGTCTGAATAAATTCTGGAAGTATGTGAACCATTTGTCACCACTAATACTAATACTGTCTGACCGAGTACAAGTGTTTTTGTTTGCGACCCCTTTAATCTTATGCCAGAAGGATTTTGGGTTTCTGCTGCAATTGACAAGTTCTTGTCTTCGCTGCCTTTCAAGTGACCGCTTTTTTTCAAAACACTTACTTTTAAATTGCCTTCTGTGCAAGACATATAAGTTAAAGTCAGTTTGTAGGTTGGAAGCCCGAAATCGTCTCAAGTACTTATATTTGGCACGTTTGGCTTTCAAACACTCGTCATCCCACCATTCTGGTTGTGAAGTGGATACCGTGGTAGAGCCAGAGCCCCTTTTCATAGACACACCGGCTTGCTTGTACAGTGAATCGAATTCCGCCAATTTTTCAACAGAGTTTATAGGCGTTACTGTGGAGCTAAATTGTTGGAATAGATGCGTAAAGGTTTCAATAAATATGGGTTTTGAGGATTCTTTCCACTTAAAAGAGCATGCCTTTTTTAAATTCGATTGATCGTCTATTTGTTCGCCGCGCTCTATATTACTATTAAACGATAGTCTACAACACACAGGAAAATGGTCCGAGAAGTCATCAATTCCAATGTGAAAATCTGTACAATAGTTAAATAATGGAGTGGAGCAAATTACATAATCGACCAGACTTTTACCGTCGTTGGCAGTACACGTGTAATGACCCTCTTTATCACTATGTAATCTACCGTTGAATATATGTACATCATGTGTACGGCATAGGTCCATTAAGGCCAAGCCAAAATTATTAAGCACTGTGTCTTTATTGTTTCGTGGCATACAGAAAGAATCACTTGGGTACGCATTATCGCATTGGAATATATAGTCAACATCATCACTTGGGATATAGTCATCTAGATTTTTTGTTCTCGCATTTAGATCACCAGCTATTATAAAAGTTACATCTGGAAAATCTGACAGTATTGACGTCATTTTATCATTCATAATGTCTATCCCGTTACTATGGCACGCGTCGTATATGACAGATCGTTCAGGAGAAACATAGGTAGACAAAAGTATCGAATCTAAATTGAGTCCCGTTAGATTACGATTAATATGTAGAATTATACAGTCGCTCCATTCACTGTAAATTCGCTTTATATAGTTTGTATTGAAAAGTGACTCATTAACGAAAACCGTTACACCGCCAGATCCACGTTTGCCGTGACCTGTTCGTATACAATCAAAGTTTACAAAACCTGGTAAAAAATTGTCAAATTCTCCATGCTGGGTTTGCCATGTTTCGCTCAATGAGATAATATTATACTGCTGACAAAAAGTTTGAAACACAATATTCGAGGCATATTTTTTCAGTCCTTGAATATTCAATGAACAAATGTTAAAATCAAGTTTTTGAGATTTGTATTTTGGGCTTTGACCGACATCCTATTTCATCACGTGAATAGGTTTCTTTTGTATGGGATCATACACATAGTATTCTCCATCCACAACTAATTGATCGTATTTAAAGAACGCTTTTTTGCCCTGATCAATAGAGTCTTTCATCAGCTGGTAGAGGCCGGTTCGAGCCTTGGAGACACGTTCTGGCAAATCCTCGCTGATTCTGACTGGCATTTGTGTTTCTTTGCGTTTCTGACGAAATGCTTTCAGTACAGTGTCTCTATGTTTGAAGTGGGAGAACTGCATAATAATTGGTCGGTTTCCTGTACGAGTATGAATTCTATGAGCCCGTTCAATAGGAATGTCAGTCGTGTTGATGCCGAGAGACTCTGACATAAATTCACAAGCTTTACGTTGAGATTCTTCAGGGGTTTCATTTTTAGAGTCTTCGATACCGTGGAATTTGAGGTTATTTTTTCTGCTAAAGGTCTCAAGTTTCTCTTGTTTCTTTGTTTGGTCTGAAAGTGCGGTCTCAACATTTTCTAGTTTATCAGTAAGCGTAGATACCTTATTTTTAAGTTTTTTGTTTTGATCTTTCAGTTCTCGATTCTCCGCTTTAAGTTCATTCACTGATTTGGATAAACCGTCAAATTTACTATTGAGCGATTTAACATCACTTCTTATTTCAAGCAGTATAGCAGCGGTATTAACCGAAGCTGGTTCAGATTCTGATTCACTATTGTATGAGTAGTAGTCTTCACAATTATCAGGCTGTGTATTCATCCAGGACCTTACTGAGGGTTGACTTGCAGCATATTCCGTTCGCCGTGTAGATCTATTATTCAATATCGGTTGATTGGACTGCTGACTAGACGGGGGTGCATCTACGACAGAGCCTGCTCGACTGGCGCGAGCGCCCCTTCCCCTTGTGGGCCCGGGGTTTGTTTCAACGCATTGGGCAGCAAGTAACAGGAACAAACATACTCTGATTAACAGTGACACCTGTTTGAATGTACACAGTTTGATTAATACAGTTTTAGATCTGTGCTTCATAGGTTGGGTGAATGAACCGATACGAGATCGCCATTGCTCAATACCGACTCCCATTGTCCGCTCTTATTTTGTTCGTGATCCTTCGTGGTAAGCCAGTGATCTTTATATACCAATGTATAAACACACACTCGAATAACTATGGTTCGATATTCAGTACAATACACAATATACAACTAGTTATGTATACATACTCTTGGTGGGAAATTCAAATTCAGTTCCTTTGTTCTCCATTGTCCTCATGAAAAAAACTGTGATAATCCAAACTGTAATTATTTTTTCCAGAATACAATCGCACATATGTTAGATATCACATTTCGTCATAAAGTCCAACGTTTTCCAGGCACATAACTAATCTTGATTTTGCGAAATTTTTACTTTTTGCTCTCAATTCTAAACACCGACCGTCACATCAGGGGACATAACTCTCTATCAAAGTTGTAAACCCTTTTTTATACTAGTAAATTTTATGACCCTAAATTCCTTACTTCTGCAGCTGTCTCCAAATCAACTAACAAGAACCCGATATACAACCCATTCAATTAAAAATAGTTTTAACGGTCTATTTCCTGTCTCATGGTGTGTTCAATCCCTTGTAAAAACATAGATCCCTGTGTTACCTGACCCCCAACTGTCCCAAAACAAGTTACTAACGACCTACCAATATACAACCCCTTGAAGTTTACCAGATTTTAGACCACAGCTAACTGTAACTGACCAATCAATGAGCAGAAAAAGTGTTGAATAAATCCCATAAAAAATTTTATACAACACTTTTCTGTGGTATATAGAAAAAGTGTTGTATATAAACTTACATTGATTTATCCAATACTATTTAGGCCAAGCAAAATAATCCATCAAGTCAGGAATTTATAGCTTTATTGTAAACACAATCCATCGACAAGTGTGATTGTAACAGTGAAGTTAAGCATTAACAATTACTATACATGCATATTTCCAATACAAACATCAAACATAGAGTTTAAAGAGGATGAAGCGGCGTTTTTAATGACTTAAAATTGTTATGTTACTTTTTATCTATAGTTTGTGTAACCAGAGTAAAGAATCATTAAAATACAGAATAATCTATTGCTGAAGCAGTAAGAATTACAATAGTATCGATTATAAAACATATACATGCACTTAAATACTATTTAAGCAGTTAAGTATATCTAAAAAAATATTAAATCATTGTTAATTAATGAACTATTCAGTTATAACATAAGAGTTTTCTGCTCTTTTACAAAATCGGTATGCCAAAAATGAAAAAAAAGATTGCAGTGAAATAACATTTTTACATTTTACTGCTGCTTACACAAATGTTTCGTCTGGTGATTTTACAGTGTAATCGACATCTTTATGCCGCCTTTGAAAACCAATAATAGCAGATATACAGTCAGGTACTTCTATCACAATAGCATTTGGGTCTGGCAAGCCAGCAGACTCGGCCTTGATAACCGTTGCCGAGACGACTAGTCCAGCTGTAGACTGGGGCGATGGAGGCGTCTTCGATGGCGTTTGTAGTTTGGATGATAAGTTACACTGCAGTGCCTCTAACGGTTGTTTATAATAATACACAGCAGTGCTTCTATGCCCACTACATACCATTATTGCTTGTTTGTCAAAATTGTTTTCATATAGACGGATACCCTGTATATTTAAATGATGAAAATGTAGTCCTGGTAATATCTTAGAATTTTCATTCATATCTTGACTAAAAGGTTTCAGGATGGAAGATGCTTGATTTGCGTAACCACGGTTACGTCCTCAAACTCCAAAAACATACTACATGTCGATGGCTTAGAATGAGAAGGTCGTAACTACAAAATCGAAAACATCATGCATTCAAAAGAAAACTGTTTGTAATTTACTCTTTAACTATAGGAAAACAAGTTTTTAAAACTTCATTTTGACAACATGACCATTTTAGATTTTTCATGAAAATAGGCTCATAAGAAGCGCATTGTGAAGCAGATTTCAAGTATGCATGAGTCTTATAAGGTCGTAAGTAGTGGTTACGAACTTCTTATTCTAAGCCATCGATGTAGTAGTTTCATCAAGTAAATCAAATTCCACTACTTGTTTTTAAAAACACATGCATGTACACTTGCTTTAAAAAAGATATGTAAAATATGTACAATACAGAAAGAAAGTTGACTAATGGAATTTTACCAACGAAAACACAAAATACTTGTGCACCAAACATTCCTTGATTTTATTTTATGAATGGCTAATGTAAACGATTTGGGGATATTGTGTTTACTAAGTATTAATCATAGTATTAAATAATTGATTGTTGTGCAAATTGTATCTGAGAAACTAACATTTTTAGCTGTGGTCTAAGACAGATAGATCTCTCGTAAGTGTTGGGTATGAAAACATAAAATCTCGTAAACTCGATTTAGTTTTCATACCCAACACTTACTCGTGTTCTATCCTATACGTATGGTCAATTTCCTGCCTCATTCAGCTTCAATAATTGATTACAAATTTCTTGTCAAAATATAGATCTAGCTAGGATTATGTAATGTTACATAATAAGGAGGGGCTAATTAAAAAAATGCATAGATAATATTGCACAACGTGGCTTGTGGGAGAAGCTTATTAGATATGCATTAATGGGCTTTATGACTGCACATTAAGTGGGAGGAGCTTATTAATTATTTATAATTATTGAAGTATGTTTGCCCAAAGACCTGTAATTAAGTGGAGTCTTTTTCCAGCTGAAAGGTGCATTTTTTCATGTTATTCGAGTCCTATGATATAACGCATTCATGCATGCACACACACATACCCACAAACACTATTTGAAACACATTTCACTAAATTTTCTTAATAAATCTCAACTGTTGTAAGACCTCAAAACCTCTGAAACTTCATCATTATATAAAGTCTGTTAAATTTTCAGACGGCATCTCCGACGAATAAAGTTTTAGTCAACATTAACATAATCACACTATATAGAAAAACCCGCCTAAAATGGGTCCACCGGAATTTACCGAACCACGTACAGCGATCAAAATTCGGTGAAACTGGGATTTAGGGACAGTATGAGAAACAATAAATGAAATGTGCAGGTATATGTATATATATCATGAAGGCTGAAATTGTGAGCCAAATAAAAAACATCCAATTTTGATGACATTAGTCCGCAGAGTGGACTGTAAGTATATACATAAGCCGAGCATCGATATTACGATCACCCGGCTTATTTTGAGCAAATTTCAAAGTCCCAACATATTAGTTGTATGTTATATGTTGCAATACGTGGGTGAATCAAAAAGTTCGTAGAATTTTGCCATAACTTTTTTATTTTCGAAGTTATTGTCGTCATATTTATGCTGAACAAATACATTGGTATTTTCTTTACATACACAGATTTATAGCGACCCGATGATAACCGTTTTAAAAATATTTATATCTTAAATAAGGGCGATTACGCATACCGGAGCACACGGATAATTTGAAACACATTTTCTTAAATTTTCTAAAGTATCTCAATTGTAGGACCTTCAAAAACCGTCAAAATGTTATGTCTAATTGTTTGATATCATTTATAAAGTCTGTTAAAATTAGGGCTGTAACGGTATACCGCGGTACACGAAAGACCGCGGGCTTAAGTCCCACACGGTTCACGGTACAAGAGTTGCAACTTTCGGTACGGTTCGGTATAAGCTTTTTTAGGAGCAAAATTATATTCAGAAAACGAAATTGTCTGAAAACCCTCTGATTATGTATTATTACAATGCATCTTTCATTTTCAATGTATCAATATATGTCTCATATTGTCGAAAATCATTTAAAATAGTTGATATCCACATAATAATTGCTGTTAATAGAATCAACAAATTCATTGTCACTTAAAAATTGTAGTATTTTAGCTGTTGTAAGAAAATATTGTATCATACCGAAATATACCGAACCGTTAGAAAAATTGACGGTACGTATCATATCGTAAGGTGAGTGTACCGTTACAGCAGTAGTTAAAATGTCAAACGTCATCTCCCATCAATAATGTTTTAATCGACATTCACATAATCGCACTATATAGAAATACCCGCGTAAAACGGGTCTATCGGAATTTACGGAACCACGGGCTGCTATCAAAATCTGCGTGAAACTGGAATATATGTACGGCGTCAGAGAAATACATGGTTTGAAACGTGTAGGTATATATCCCGAAGTAAATAGACATCGATTTATTAGTGGAATTAGTGCTTTCGTGTAGGATACCAGAAGTTGACAACCGAATAAAATATATCCGATATTGGTGACGTTGGTTTGCAACGTCGTCGAAGAGGACCAGCGCTATATAATAGCGGAAATAGGAAAACACTTAGATTAATCTTATAGGACAGCGCACACGATATTAAACAAGCAATTGAAAATGCAGAAACTATTATCACGATGCTTATCCAAAAATACCTACATATTAGTCAATAGAGAAGCGATAATGGGTAAAAATGTTAACGTAAGTATTGACAAACGTGGCGTAACTTTGACGTCGTTCATCAAATGATTTGGCATGTCCCGATTAGTCCTCCAGATAACAAGGTTTTACTGTAATTTAAAAATTAATTTTTAGTTGGGTGGAAAACATTGAAGAAAATTTCAGAAATGATCAAATTAAACAACCAATCTGTAGTCAAGAGCATTATCGACATAACCACTGTCCCGCCCATTTTAAACTTGGTGATATTGTAGTGTAGTGCTGGTATTACAACAGTGTAGTGATGTACTGTTATACACATACACAAGTCTATTATAAACTAAAATTATAGTCTATCGTATTTCAAGGTATGAAATATAAGTCCAAATACTTGTATAAAGTTCTACGTATTTTTATTAACTTCCAAATCACCAAATCTAAAATAGCTATTACAAAAGCATGTAAGTTCTACAACATTCTAAGTAACCTTAATACATATGTCCATGAGTATCAATAGTCCAGTTAATTCAGTATACGTCTTAATCGGCCTGGTAGGAACCGGATTATCTAGTTCGGTACTTTCTTGGCTTATAAAGCTTTCCTGATTGTCGTCACGCTTGCGTCATTAAAGTACTCTTCGTATCAAGAGTAATTCGTTGCCACAGTAACACAAAAATGTATAAGCGGTGCACTGCAGATTTTTTCCAGTAAAATGCATTAAATTATCGCCAATTGTTACAGTGTTTCTTCATTTAAAAACACAAAAATGTTTACTCATGTTGATTAATGTCATGACGATATTTTGGTTATATCTCATATATTCGTCATTTCATGAATATGAGGGTTAACTATTGTCATACAAAATTCAACGATAAAATATGATGTCACAAGATATAATTTGCCGTCAAAAATAATTCAATTATATATACAGCTAGGCAAACGCAAATTTGAAATACCGATATCGCACAATTCGCTTGCGGAAATTGATATATACAAAGCAAGAACCTTTTAATATATTCTTGCATGAAGGCTTCAAGGTCAGATTCAGGTCAAAATAGCCAATCTATAATACAATTATAGATAAACACATTAAGGTTTGTAATACATGTTAAATTCAAAACAAGTGAAGTTATTGTAGAATGTCTACAATCTTAGATTCTGTCCCTTCTAAAATTGTTACTTTATGCATATTTTTAGCTTGACCTCGTCAATGTGGTAGAGCATATCATTTTGAATGTGACTTAAAATATTTGTAATTTTCATCCTTTATTATTAGCTTTCAATGGATACGGTCATTTTCAGTTTATCATTTTGTTACTTATTTGCTGTGGAGCTGGTTCCAGTATCGTCAGGAAGCTATATACGGTCCATGGTATCGTGCAGAAAAAGAAACACAATGTCAACAGTACAAGGCTTCAAAATATGCGTTACATCATGATTGTCACATTGTGACGTTATATAGAGGATCTTGCATGAGTGCTCATTACATACGAGTTTTATTAAATGAGTGGACAAAACTATATGACACGAGGCTTTGCCGAGTGTCATATTGTTTTTGTCGACGAGTTCAATAAAACTTGTATATAATTAGCACGAATGTAAGATTCTATTTATCATATAATCTTAGAGAAACGCTTGTTAACGTTCAAAACCCTGATGTACACTACATAGACATCATTCAAAATTTAGCGTTACAATGCGCGCGACGTCATGCCGACGTTTGTATTTTACTGACGTCACGGGTCGATTCAAGGCGCGGATTGGCTTACGTTACGTCATCCGGAACCAACCAACCAATCAACGTCAAGCTAATGTAAATGTTAATGTAACGGCACAGCATTAATACACTCCCACAGCACAGGTTATGTGATGAACTGTAAAATCATTAATTTTCGTGGATGATTAAATTTCATGGATTTCGTTGTTCACCTCAACCACAAACTTTAATCCCAATGAACATTGACTTTGACTCTTGTTTTATTACCTGAAATGCAACATCCACGAATTCAAGTCCCAACGAAATTGTCTTTTATACCGAAACCAACGAAATTTAATGATTTTACAGTAGTTTGGGAAAATTTAGCGCAAAAAAACGCAAAATGTGTTCATATTTGGCTTTTATACTGCTTAATATTCAATTGATTTAGCAAAGACATTGGCCAGTTTAAAAATCTAGTGTTTTGACTTAAAACAGCCATACCAATAAGTTGTTTTTATAACGACTGGAACCATAGGGAATGATTGCCCTCTTTTTGGGAAAAAATGATAACTTTTTTGGAAAAATGGAGGTTATTTTGCCGGGGAAAGTGCTTTTAACCATTTCGCTGCCAACGTCAAAATCAATAGGTGCCAAACAAGTTTTGACGTTACGTCATTTCCGATTAAAACGCGTGTATAAGTGGCGCGTCGTTTGATTGCCAATTAAGTAACGTCGCCATGTACACAACTGATGTACATATATGTTAAACTTTTTTTTTTCATTTAAATACGATACTGGTGTAATTATTATTGTTATGGCTCAATTTATGTAAACTGTCACGGCCTCCATACCAGTAACATAGACAGATAACTTTTATTCAGAAAAAGGTTATTGTAAATGACAATGTGTGTTTTTATTTTTCAACGAGTCAATTCCTTAAAAAAAATAGACAACTTTTTAAAGATAAATATGTCATTTATTCCCCTAAAGGTTGTTATGAAAATCGACACATTTTGTTGATATAGCCTGTTATAATCTATGTTAAACAATGGCGCGATATGCCACACGTTATTACGTAATAAAGGGTTCATTAAAGCACCGTGTATGCATTCGTGATAGGTAAACCACCTATGTAAGTTAAGCCAAAATAGAAGTAAAAACCTTAGCAAACTGGTATTCACCCGAATTAAAAAATTTCTTCTAATATCCATAATTTAATAAAGTATTTAATTTAACATAAGTTTTGATGAATTTTCTTTTTTTATTCTAGCATAAAATTAGCTACACAAAACTTGGGATCCTCGAACTGTACATGTAGATATTGTGTTTGCATTCTTAATTATACATATTTTAATCGATTGAGGTATGAGTGAACGACGCCTAATGAAATCAAGTTATATTTTAAAACAAATACATGTATCACTAAAATTCTTGTATAACTGAAATCAGGATCTAGTATATATAAGATCTCTGCTGAAATGCGCTGAATTTTTAAATCGGCGATATGCGCTTGATTCACGGTAGTGGCAAGTCAAACCATTCCATGAAAATGTTGGTGATCCTCCATATTTTAGAGGTTACTGGTTGTTTGTGGAATCGTGATATCGTAGAGCGCTAGTACTGGTTATGTTAGTAATGATAGACCGGGTTATGTCCAAAGCAAGAAAACTGGTTAGGTTTAAAATCCGTCGTTGTATTCCAAAAATAAAATTTCATCTATATTAAAGTACGGCATTTCACCCGAATCTACAAACAAGTAAATTCAACACAATTGGATCACCTCCCAGAATATCGAGATAACCAGGGCCACTGCAATTTAATAATATTTGACACATAATTGTTTAGAGTTTGGTGATTGCAGTAGAGTTGGATGACTCTTTAAATTAGCGGTACACTGAATTGAATATTGTGCACTGTTCTCTACTCATTGAACCAGTAAGCAGTCTGATCAAGTGGGCATTGTCCTTTACTATTGAAAAACAGATTGTACTAGTTCTAGTCCGGACACTTGACCATTTCTGATACGCTTTTCAGTGGTGTCCATCCAATTGTAGATGAACTGATTGGACGAGTATCTGTGTAGCATACCGTGCATGTTGAAGAACCAATGAGTTCATTCGGACAAAGATAAGTTTCCATAGGCTGGATTCATTGTTTTACACAACTATTATCTCCATTGACATCAAATGTCTTAGATCATTACACAGACAAAATACGGATGAAAACAAAATACGAAGAAGGATGATTTATGTATGTTTGATACTACATGTGTAGTAGGTGTACATACGAATGCATGTAGTTTCAATAGAGAAACATCGGTTCTTCAGTGACCTCTCGCAATCTCTTTTTAAACGCGGAAGTATTTAAGCAAGGTTTTCTGCAAAGCATGTAGGGAACCGAATTAGTTACCGTAGATTATAGATCCTTTTCAGTACCCCTTTGTCAATGATCTGCTTCAGTCTAGATTAAGACACTTTTTATTAAAATATGAGGCATTTGATGTAGGTCTAATATCGATCACCTGAGACCTGCTCATGACAATTGAGGGCATGTCTTAGAGGAACGTGTCTAGATCCAAGCCCTCTGGTCTAACTCTGATATTCATCAAACTACGGGTCGAATATTCAATAGTATTTCACGACAATGACTTCTATGGATATTGCTCACAAAGATCTAAAGTTCGAGCGGACCCTCACGTGGACCATCACTTGAGAAATTAAATTCAATGTCGAACGAATTAGATGCATATGAAGGACTCGATGTCTACTATTTGGAGCGATCGATTAGCTCTATTGATTTGGCTTATACAGACAACTGTTAACTGAATGCCAACTATAACTACTAACTCTAGACCTTCCACAAGCTAACTTAGACACAGGCGATTGTGTTTCGGTTCGGTTGCTGGGTTAAGATTGAGAACTGTCAGCCACTGTCGCGAACGAGGACGGAAGATTGGGCAAATACTAGCTCGAATTGAAAGCATACGTTCGGAAATCAAAAAAGAAAGCACCACCAAAACAAGTACATGTACTTCAGATATAGTAGTAGTATTGTATCTACACATACATGTATTTGTGGACATTTATAATAAAACCACGCAACTAAATACATTTGTACATCAAACTTCAACTGTTCAATAATTTACATGAAGTTATTGGATCTCAGCCTTTTTCACGATTAAGCCTACATATTACACTGAAAGCTTAATCGCACTTCATTCGGTCACCATTTTTGGTATTTATTGGTGAAACTATATCATCCTGCTATTTTACAGCGGAGACTTGGGCTTTTAATATTTTCGTTAGATTATTAATATTCTCCGTGTGATTGTGTTATATTCTGTTGTGAATGTTTTCTGCGCTCGGCTGATTATATTGAGCACTGCCTTCCCTGTCAGATTTCCTCACATCTGTTTGGTATTTATTGTCATGCTACAACTGTTTAACGAAGCACGGGTGTCGTCACATAGGCGAATATGGATATTTCATAATAAAAAGTTACAAGTTTTAAACAATTCAATCTCACTTCGTCATGCAAACATACACCCTGGTTATTAAAATACCCGAGTCTCACTGTAGAGACTATTTTACTTCTGGTGCCTTTCACAAACAGACACCGTCCTCACATGGAGTAATTCACACCTTGGTCGAATGGAGCATTGTGTTTTTTCTTGCTCCGAGAAATTTAGACGGGTATCGAACTTCCTGAGCACAAATCGCGCGCTACCTAACTCAAACCCATAATCTAATACGAAGGTGTTCAACTTATTCATGAACAGAAAATGAACATCGATATTTTGTTATTAAATTGTCGGCGAATGTTAACACCTTTGATGGGATTAACTGACTGATAGAATTCTTGGATTTTATGGTTGCGCGGTGGGCTTACGTAGGAATGTTTTTGTAGCCCGTCCAAAATTTCTAGTAGCCCGCGGGCTCCGGGCAAGGGATTTATCGGACACGGAGTATGTTCGATGTTAGCATCGATATAACTTGTTATTCATAGACATGCTTAGAACTTAGGATCTCCTGGCCTTCCTGTATTTCTTAGGGTGACATTCGTGATTAAGGGGTGCAGTGTTATATATGCTAGCAGCAAATTTGCAGCGTATATTTCTTCAATATTTAGTTCATTACATCTATAATTGTGTCGAATGCTTTTCGGTAATTGAAATGACGTCATCCAACGTTGCATTGAAAATAAACACGTCTTGTGTGTATACTTATATTGCAAAATATACAATTATTTGCTCAATATTCAATGGAATGATATGAAAATGTCAGAAAAAGACAATCCGACTGTATATATCATTATTATATCAATGCTTTATGCCTATTTAACAATATCTGGTGTCAAAATAGCATGAAACATACACATATTTCGTAGCAAAATTACACACAAATATATCAGCTAGTTTTGTAACCAAACATAAGAGTTGACAGTTTTCAGCAATTGTAAATCGTTTATTTTAGCACAAATGTCTTATAATTACACAGTTAAGCAATATTCTGGTGGTCACTTTTAATGCGCGATCGGCGAAATGGCGCCAATTTTAACATCGTCAAACGCATGACGTCATGTCCGAATTTGACCGGAAATGACGTCATAATGTTTTGACTCTTACTAGTCTATATCCTGCCCTTTCCTACGATGTTAATATGTTATATTATCAGTTCCCTTATGGGCATACAAAAATAGGCCAAATAGGCCCGTTGGAGCTTAACGTAGTAAAAAAAATAGGCCAAATAGGCCCCGTGGCACAGAAGTCGTTAAATGACCATTCATTCTTATACACAGTACCAGGGTATAACTTATACGCCCAACATTAAAATGCATCATCTTTTTAGTTGACATATTCTACTTTCACTTTGCTAATAGCATGGCACACTGAATTAGATAAATGTTACATCATGCCATTTAAGTTCTTTGGTAGAGAATCAGCTACGTTATTGAAACAAGAGTCATTAATATGTTCACTATCATGATATAAATTGACTGTTACTCAATTGGCGAGTAGCTATCTACAAAATTATATTATCCGAATTTACCAATTATCCGAAACACGGGCCATTTCCCAAAACACGTTATAGGCAAAACGATTCCATCTTAATGAAATGATAAACGATAAAACATTAAGCTTAATTATATTTGCTTTATAATAGTGATTACAACTGTTGTAAAGGTGTATCAAAGTAATAAAAAAACGCTGTGCAACGTGAAAATGTGAAAAAAACGTCAGCTTACCACCAAGTTTGTAGTTGTTGTTGCTTTCTGAGACATTCGTCCCCAGACGCGTCGTCTGCAAATGGGCGGCTTTCATAAAGATTATGGCACTGCTGACCATATATTCACCCTAAAAATGTTAATCTATTTTTATCTCAGTAAGAAGAAGAAACTAGAGCTCTATATTGTGCATTTGTCGATTATAAAAAAACATTTGATTCTGGCGACAGTTTAGACACTCGGGTGCTAGTGATCGCGAGTATTGCCGAGGATTTCGCTTTTCTCGAGAGGTATGTACTCCAGCCCAAGAAGACCGAGCTTCTGAGAGTTAACCCTACCAAAAACGTGCGTGTCACAGCAACCCCGCAATCCTGTGAGATTTACGGTAAAGACATCTCCCAACCCCATGTTAGCTTCACCTTGGCTTTAAACGTTCAGTCACCCAACAGAATACAGAGCGCACAAAGCTAGAGAACAATATAAAAAAAGTCGCAGAGCACAGCATTATAGTCTAATGTCTAGTGGCTTCCGTCATGTATCTATAGCTTGATCCTCGAGTTCCATACTTTTCAATGTACAATTAGCTTTTATATTTACTGTAACCTTCTTTGTAACATTGCCGTTGGTGGGGAATATACATGCGTGCTTCCATGTAGAGAATGGTAATGACCCCGTCTCCAATCTCCAAATCGCCACTCTTCACATTATCCCAATTCTGCTTTACGGATTCGAAATAGTTATAAATACCAACTGGTAGAACTCTCAAAAACCTTGAAAACTTATCAGAAAAAGTTGCTCAAGTAGATTCTCTCCATCCCCATCAATAGTGCAGACGTAGAAGTGTACAGTGTTCAATACCCTATTGAAGCTCATGTGGATAAGAGAGTACTTACTAATAGGGGAGGATTTCATTCATTTTAACTGCTTTTGGAACACATTGATGTGCTATGAACGATACATGTTCCTCCGCGCGGTTTGACTGTATTGTTGGCTTTGAACTGGCGGCATCCGGATGTCGGCTTAAGTAATCTGACATGTTTGATTCACCAGGCCTATATTTTACTCGAAAATCATATGCTTGTAGTCTCATTCTCCAACGTTCAAGTCTTGCTGGCGGTTTCGACTTCGGATTGGCATATATATGTTCCAGTGCCTTCGCATCACTAATTAAAGTGAATGGATGTCCACATAAATAGATATGCCAATGCTCAATTGCCCAGACAATGGCTAGATTTTCACGTTCCGTTTGAGAATATCGTGTTTCTACATCAGTTAGTGACTTGCTTGCATAGCAAACTACTCTACCATTTTGAAGCATAATTGCTTCTATTCCAACTGGACTGGCGTCGACGATTATTTCCGTATCAGCTTTCGGATTGAAGTAAGTCATCACAGTGTCGCTGCTCAGACTGTTCTGTAGCTTTTTAAATGCTTCTTGCTGCTCCTGTTCCCATATCCAATTAACATCCTTCTTTATCAGTTTACGCAATGGTTCAGTTATTGTTGAATAACCTGGAATAAACCTTGATACATAGTTTGTCATGGCCAGAAAACTACGTACTTCTGAGACATTTGTTGGTGATGGAGCATTTTTGATGGTTTCACATTTTTTCGGATCGGCAGAGAGTCCATCTTCACCAAATACATAGCCAAAGAATTCAAGTTTACGTTTGTTAAATTCACATTTATCTCTATTCAACGTGAACCCCTTTGTATGTAAGCGTTTCAAAACGGCCTCTAGACGTTGGTCATGCTGTTTTGGACATTCCGCGTATACAATTATGTCGTCTGATATATTCCTTACACCGTCTAGCCCTTCCAGCGCAGTGCGGAGTGTATTTTGGAATATTTCTGCGGCACTATTAATTCCAAAACTCAAACGTTTATACCGTCTAATACCAACATGTGTTGTGAACGTCGTCACATTGCGAGAAGCTTCTGAGAGTTCAAGCTGATGATATCCGGAGTTTAGATCCAGTTTAGAGAATACTTTGGATCCATTCAAATCCACTATCATGTCATCAATTGTCGGAATGATATGTTTAGTTCGTTTAATTGCTTGATTTGGCAATCGCATGTCCACACACAGCCTAATTTCATTTGATTTCGACTTTGGTTTTGGCGCTACCACTATGGGCGAGACCCAGTCAGTAGGTCCATCTACGCACTCAATGATATCCAGGTCCTCAAGGCGTTTCAATTCCTTCTCAACTTGTTTTCGTTGATGAAACGGAATTCGTCTGTGTGGTTGTGTTATTGGCTGCACATTTGGATCAAGATATAGATCAATCTGTTTGTCCTTGAACTTTCCTATACCTGTAAACACAGATTTGTACTTCTTGCAAAGTTCATCGACTTTACTGGGTTGCAGTGAATGAATTTCTGTCATCACGTGTAGATCCACTGACGTAACATATGACAGCAAATTACCACTTTTCCCTTCAGTCACGAGAATTTCACACGTGGTGTAAGATAAGATAAGATAAGATAAGATAAGTTTATTAACGTCTCACTCATGTACATGTTTGTAACAAATATACATATAAAATGATAAAATATATAAACATGCACAAAACCACTCAATTTAAGTTATGAGAGACAATAAGAATATGAACATCTAAAAAGTACACATACATAAAACATCAAGAGAACTATAATCCTAAAATACAAAATCGCTAATTAAAAATATATATATATATTAAGAACAAATCAGAACATGGAAATATAAATTATCAAATACACATATAAAACATTAACTGTACAATACGTTTCTCCTAGTGACTAGAATTTCATGACAAGCTTTGGCACTGTATTTTACGATTTCATCATTTGATAGGATGTAATAAAACTTTTCAAGATCATTCAAACAGTTAAAATCCGGGTAAACATTTTGAATACATCGATACAAGTTACTTCTGATGTTTTTATACAAATTACATGACATAATAACATGATATTCATTTTCGACAGCATCCATACAATTGAAACAAAATCTTTCATCGAATGGTATCCCTTGATACCGCCCTGTCTCGACTTTTAGGGGTGCAACACCACAACGAAACTTTGACAGTGCACTCCTATGAGTTCTTGGTATGATATTGTTATTCACATATGTTTCAGTTTCATATGAATGTTTAAAAAGTCTGTATGTTCTGAGCTTATTAGCTTCATTGCCTCTAACCTGATCATTGTTAATAGTTTGTAACCAATCACGTTTATACTTATTAAATATTTCTTCTACACAGTTGTCGGTTATAGTTTTACGCATGGAATTACTATAATGAATGTCAATCGATAGGTGGTTTACTTTCGCGCATACTCTGTAGCACCAATTTTTCTTTGCATGTCTGCGTAAAAATGACCATTTCCAAACCTTACAATTCAGTCTATCTACTTCCATTGAGTTCAATCGAAACCACTGGGATAATGTTGATTTCCACTGCTTAGCGATTGGGGGTATCCAACCCATGTCACCGTTCACACCCGCATTGGGTGTGTATCTACCAACTCCTAAATAAAACCTGATTGCTCTATGCTGTACCGCATTAATGCAGGTATATTCTTGCGTACCCCATATAGCTGCTCCGTAACTTATTGTTGGCCATACTATGCAATCGTACAATTTCGAATAAACTTCAAACGGCATACCTCCTATTGCTTTAAATCTAGAAATAAGTAGCCCTAGGGCTCGTGTCGCTGATTTTGCAACATATTTGGCTGTGATATTATAGTCTAATGTATCGGACAAAGTGAGACCTAAATACCGGTATTCATTAACACACTCGAGATAATTACCATTACAGTTAAATCTATAATTGGTTTTAGAGGTTGACTTCGATCTAAAATGCATTATTTTGCTTTTATTTTGGTTGATAGTCATTCTATTGTTCTCGCACCATGTAATTAGAATATTCAACAGTTCTTGAAGTTCATCTTCAGTTTCAGCCATGAGTACTAAGTCGTCCGCATATAATAAATGACAAATGTTAATTTCATTTATTCGTACTCCTAATCCTGTTTGGTTAAGATGAAGACTTAGATCGTTTAAGAAGAAGTTGAACATAGTTGTTGAAAGCAAACAGCCTTGCTTCAACCCGATGTTTTGGCTAAACCAGTCAGTTCTGAAGGTATTTACTTTTACAGCACATTTTACACTAGTATAAAGTGATTTGAGCGCGTGTAGAATTTTACCTTGGACACCAATATTTGCAAGTTTTTTCCATAATTTATCTCTGTCTATTCGATCATACGCTTTTGAAAAGTCAATGTATGCTACGAATGTTGCACGCTTGCATTTCTTTCTGTCTTCAATTATAGTTGTCAAAGTTGATAATTGGTCAATCGTGCTTCTGTTACGTCGGAATCCGTTTTGTTCATCGGCAATAATGTTATTGTCTTCAGCCCATTTAGTTAACCTATTGTTAAGTAATGCACAATATGCCTTGTAAATTGCTCCAGTAACCGCTATACCGCGGTAATTTGATGGATCTCTTTTATCTGAGGACGAGCCTTTCAATACTGGGGTTATAATGCCGTAGTTCCACGCGTTCGGAATTGTTCCTGTTTCAAAACATACACAAAATAGTCTATGAAGAAAGTAAATACATGGTTTTGATTGTATCACTTCAGCGGGAATTTCATCGTATCCTGGTGATTTATTTTTATTTAGAGATTTCACGGCTTTCTCTACATCAATAATGTTTATACCATTATTCAATGGTGTATTTCTGCTTCGTTTCAACGGTAGCTATAAATTTTCCAAGGAGCTTCACATTTGATTTTGTACCATATGCAAACACTTTCGTATTTGATTGCTGCAGTTTTGGTTTTGGTGTCATCTTGTTGTACGTTTCTTGGTCTAGTATGTTTACTGAAGAGCCAGAGTCAACCAGGAACTTAACATTATGTCCATTGACTGATGCACGTATGTACGGTCGTGGAGAAATGGCGTTTACACTTAGTCCAAAAGCATAGTTTTGTACACTGTGGTCACTGTCATCACTTGACGAATAGTCATTTAAATTGTGCGTTTTTCCAGATTGTTTCGTTTTCGAGTGACATACGCTTTCAAAGTGGTTTTTCTTGTGACAGTAGTTGCATTCCTTCCCTTGAGCCGGACATTTAGATTTATGAGGGTAATCATACCCACAATTCCTGCATTTCCTCGTTTTATTAGATTTATTTGGCTTGTATGCTGCTTTTTTCTTTGGTCCGTAGGTCTGTTTTCTTACACTATTAGACTTTTCTGTTGTTCCATTTTCAATATCTGAAGCATGTTTATCAGACAGTTCAAGTGCTCTTGCTTCTTGTATTATTCTGTCCAATGATATTTCCTCTTTCAGGGCTTTTCTGCGAAGTCTTGTTGATAAGCATCCCTGAATTATTTGCGATTTGATTTCTTTGTCTGCATCTGCAAATTCACAATTTGTAGATAACTTCCGGAGCCTTGTGTGAAATGCGTCAATTAATTCATCTGATTCTTGTTTCAATTGGCGGAATTTGTAAATCTCGTACTCGGTACATTTTTTGGGTGCGAAATACTCAGTCAATTTTGTTACTGCCGTCGTGTAATCATCTCCTGTGTTTGATAATGTGTCGAAAATTTCATCCACACCTTCACCAGCATAGTGCAGGAGCAATGCACGTTTTCTCTTTGCATCTTTTATATCTAATCCAACAAGCAAGTTCTCAAGATGGTTGCACCATTTCTTCCAACGAGTGTCTACGGCAGCTTCATTCACAACAAAGTTTGAAAACACTGGTAATCCTTGTGCCATTTTTCGTTAGTAAAACATCAATTTTCATGAATGAGTCACTTAAATGTCACGTAAAATTCCAATGTTGTTTTTTTTCAACAATTAATTAAAAACTTGTTGCAATCCTCGTCGCCAAATGTTATGTTCTAAGTGGTGTAATTCATAACTAACCACAACGATTATAAGATTAATATATATTTATTGACTGTACAACATGATGTTCCACGTTCTACTCTATAACTCATACTGTTTGCTATCAGAGTGTGGGTTTTATTACCTTTGACATTTAGAGTCGATCTATGTATAAACACTACAGTGACCATCAATAGACTAGTGGTGGGAGCGTCCGCGCCGTAGCCACGTGCATAGGTCTTAGGTTGTTGTATGGAATGTGGGTCTTAAGGTCGTAAAATTAGGGTAGGCCCCTATATTCTAATGGAAAATAGACCTACAGCTGGCTATTTCTGCGTTCATTTTTCTGAACAGTCTTCCAGGGCTACTACTCAGATTTGTTATCTACATTGTTACAATAAAGAAGAAAATAGATTGCGAGTTAAGCGAGCTAAACTTATATATGGTTGTTCTGATCTCACACAAACATTAGACAACTTAATTATTTCCTCTATATACAACCTCAATTATTTGACGAGCCAAACATAGTATGACGATACAAGTAATAACAAACACATGGTTATGATTGAAATTTGTCAATAGGGTGGTAACTTTTTATTTACGTATGGTCCGAAAGTCTGTTCGTAAGTTTAGTTATATTACTCCGAAAAACATTTCTGCTATTGATCCGGCGGGAGTAGGGAAACCTTCATATCAGTAGTCAATAGCCCTTACCACTGGACCACTTGTCCACATAAATTCAATTGATTGACTTTAAATAATATATTATGTATATGGCGTCTAGGAGAAGTAATGTGACATGAAAACATAATTCTATCTGTTTCCATTCTTGAATTATTTCCTTCAACCAAAAGAAGTCATGCTATTACCATTGATATAATTTTCTTATATGTTCCTTCTATTGAATTCTGGTTCTAGTTTATTAATTACCTCCCTTTATTTTATTTTCCTAACATATTTCTACCAAATCCTGTTTTCACGTATAGCAGGGGGATGACTATCTCGTTCGTTGTGTTTTAATTTCCACTGTATTCGGTTGTATGGAGACAGGAACTATCTATTATAATTACATTGTTCCTGATGGATACTACCCCGTCACTCATCTTGACACCGGCGCTTGATGTCTTGAGAGCAGCACAAACATTCCAGTGAGTCTGGGCTTATCAGAACTCTGACCCAGCATGTTGATGCAGCCTTTATTTGATTGGTTATAATGACATCAGTACGCCACACATCAGTACTTTCAGTGCTTTGATTTGTACTCAGTGACCTTGATCCTGCTGACTACGCCCATGTTAGGCTATTCAATGTTCACACGATGCATAACACGTGATGAGGTTGCCATGTTTAAAATAGAGTCTATGCAATAAGTGAACACATGTCATGATTGTGCGTGGATCTATCGCCTTTATTGTTAAACGAACAATTGAAATATCACGAGCTATTTTGCTTCGGGCATGACTACCTGCAGATGATGATGATCGGGTGTTTCCGTCATTAATCCGGAAAACTATTCATTTTGATTGGTGCATTTCTAGTGTTTCCGGGTCAAAGGTTACCAATGGCGAAAATGCGGATTTCAAAATGTTGTGATGTATATATATATATTTAGTTATATACCTCCGTGGATGTACCTACGTTTTTGGAAAATACGATGTAAGTAAAGTTATAGTTTTTGGATTTGAGTTGAAAATGTAAATTCTACACGTAATATCAGCATGCAATTAGAGTTTTACGATGTTTACACTAACGTCTATTTAATTGCGCGCATTGAGCACGGATTTTTCTGACCTTGGAGTCCACGCCACGGTACGGAAGATTTTCTTATACAGTTTGCTTCTATGATGGCGGTCGTACTTATGTTACGACCGCTGGGGGAGGGAGGGGTGATTTGACCCAGGGGAATTACTAATTTCTAATTATTTGAAATTGAACCCAGCAGTGTGTAACCGTGTCAGAAAAGAATTAGATTTTTCAAGTCTGCAACAGCATTTATTACAAAATTTGTTATACTAGATCTAAATTAAAATTATACATTTATGAAATTGATTTAAAAAAAATATATATTTTATAAAAAAGTGTTTTATCTACAATTGAAATTCGTCATTTTTTGTGCCAAATCCTATTAAAAGTACTCACACGAAATCAATATAAAACACATTGTTGTGTTCTCCAATCTATTATCCAGGTGATAGACTATTCCACTTATCAATTTAATTAATGACATGCACACATCGAATCAAAACGTTTGGTCACTTTATTACCAAATTTGTAAAATAACATTACACATATCTGATTATTTTAAGTGTGATATACTGTAAAATCATTAATTTTCGTGGGGGATTAAATTTCGTGGATTTCGTGGTTCACCTCAACAACGAACTTTAATCCCAACGAACATTAATTTTGACCCTTGTTTTATTAAAATGCCAAATCCACGAATTCAAGTCCCAACGAAATTGTCTTTTTTACCAAAACCACGAAATTTTGTCCCAACGAAATTAAATGATTTTACAGTATATAAGAAGTGTGTATTCTAACATCAGGTGACCGTCTAAATTCAATAGATTTGACCATGAGTTGTTTTGAGAGCAACATAATCCCAGGAATAGAAATGTTCTACACACTGGTCATCTTCAAATGTGTAATACATATCAGATTTATAAATTTTACATGGTTAAAATTTAATATTTAGTGTTTTATGGATAAAATGTGATTAATATGCAATAATTCTATAGTCTATCACCTCGATAATGGATTGGAGAACATAGCAATGTGATTTACATTGAATTTGAGTGAGTACTTTTTTCAGGATTTTGACACAAAAATTGGCAATTTTCAATGTGTTATAAAACACTTTTTACAAACTGCATTTTTATTTCTTTTTAAAATATTCATTGTAGATGTAAATTTTTCAATGTAGCATAATGATTTCAGCTGAAAATTATATTGCAGACTTGATAAATCAAATTGTTTTCCGACACAATAACACACTCGTGACTTCAATTTCAGCTCATAAAATTACCTTAATCCACACCATTTGGACAACGCTTACTGTCTAAATCCCCGGGGAGGGGACACTCAGGGGATGGGTCATTTAATCACATATTCTAATTCTGACCAAACTTTCAAAGGCTGGATGGGGCATGGATGCAAATAACTGATGTATAAACACTGATTTGCATGTATTTAAATGGGATCATTATGCATGAATATTTCAATATTGATGGCTTAGAATTAGAAGGTCGTAACTACCAAATCAATATTTTAAGAAAACACGGAAAAACTGTCTGACATTTACTCTTTACTTTTGGTAAAACAAACTTTTACAACTTCAATTTAGTCAACATGACAAGTTCAGATTTTTATGAAAATGGGCTCATAAGAAGCGCCTTGTGATGCTTATTCTAAATATGTATGAATCTTAAAAGGTCGTAAGTGCCTTTGCCAAGCTATACATAAAAAATATGCATTATATGAAATTCAAAAATGAAAAAAAGTCAGTATTTTGGAAAATGAAGCACATTTTCTTCCTTTAATAATGATTTACTTTCCAGGGCCTTTTTTCCAAAATTTGGGAAGGGGCCTTAGCCTGTCATTTTGGGAGATTCAAGCGCGATTTTCAGCCAAATTGGGAAATTCAAGCGCAATTTTCGGCCAAATTGAGAAAAGGAAGTATGACTCTAGTTACATCAAAAAGGATACTGCAGTCCACATACATGTTAAATCATCCACGGCTTTCACTTTTCTTATAAAGTTTAGAAGTCCTCACTTTTCTTGAACAACAAGAGTCCATTATAGCCCACAACTGTCACCTTTAGTTTCTTAGTATTTTATCATTCTTTCTTAAAGTTCTTTTTCCAACATAACATTTACATTGTATGAACTGTCAATTAATTTTACGATTTTTGTCCTCAATATTTCAATTCTGGACATATTTTCGGCCCGGATACGAACGGTACGGTCCCGTACCGGACTTTAGCCCTTCTGCATAACAATATGGCCGCCGTCAGCGAGTCTCTTTCCACGCTCGTTGATAACAAATGCACTTTTGCTTTCGAGACGTCGCACTTGTTATTAATTTTAAAAAATATATTGACGGCCGTTCATTTAATTGATTAGTAATGTCAAGCGAATGATACATACTGTAAAATCATTTAATTTCGTTGGGACGAAATTTCGTGGTTTTGGTAAAAAAGACAATTTCGTTGGCACTTGAATTCGTGGATTGTGAATTTCAGGTAACACAACAAGGGTCAAAATCAATGTTTGTTGGGATTAAAGTTCGTGGTTGAAGTGAACCACGAAATCCACGAAATTTAATCCTCCACGAAAATTAATGATGTTACAATAGTTATTCTTTATTTTAACTGAAGACTGGATAAGCACTGTACCGTTCCGTACGAGAATTCAACACATTGGGAATTTAGCATTCTTTTGGGGGGGGGATTCTCTTACGAAATTGGGAAAAAAAGAAACTTTTTGCGGAAGATCGGCCTCTGTTTTAGAAGGAAAAAAGGCCCTGCTTTCCATAGTAAACCAAAGTATCGGTGATTTTTTTGTCTTAAACTTGTTTTTTTGCGCTTTCGGCCCTAAAATCTGTAAATTAACAGACAGAACTTAAAATTCTGTAAGTTTACAGATACTGTAAAATTGTTAATTTTCGTGGAAGATTAAATTTTGTATATTTCATAGTTCATCATTAACCTCAAAATCAAATCCCATAATAAGCCATTGAGCACTAATTTTGGCCCTTAACAGGCCTCGACAAATTTTTCAAAAGCCACTCGTCCTGCCGGACGAGCAGTGCCAAAAAACCACTCATCCAGCAGCAAAATCCACTCGCCCGTATTTTTCAGTCAAAGAAAAATCTGGAAATCTGTTTTTGAACGATGTGAAACTCGTCTCAAACTGTCAATAAAATTGTGAAAATACAAAATTAATGTGTTCCACGTTTCTGCTCCTTTCTCCATTCTGAAGCAGACATCTTTTGATCAGCTTGATTGGTAAATACACTGTGTCTATACGAACTTTATTCTTCACGTGATGACCACTATGTTGGCATCAAATTTTGTCCTTAATTACGCAAACCGATGGAAGGAGTTTGTTTGTTAATCCATACATTCATACATAATATTCAGTTTGCGCACTGTGACGAACCGAAACCGTCGTTTTAACGCTAAAAAATTATGTTTCGATTGATTAAACTAAGAACAGTGTCATTCATTTATCGAGCATAACCGGGGAATTCCCGTGACGTCACAGCGCACTCATGTTTTGATTCTTCCAACTTTCGTTTTTGACTGACAGATGATCTGGTGTTTGTATCGAATACAAGATGGGTTTTTTATCGAATTATGTTGTTTAATGCGCGATTAATTATTGAAACTTGATTGTTTTCTGCCATAAATTGCGCTCGTCCTGCACTCGTCCTGCAGGACGAGCGTTGCCGGATGTTGACTCGTCCGATGTGAATTTCTACTCGTAATTACGAGCGGACGAGTGGATTTGTCGAGCCCTGCTTAAAATTGTAATTATGCCTGAAAATTTCAAATGCAAAATCCACAAAAAAAGGTCAAGGTCACAGTTGAAGGTCAAATTGAATCTTTTTTTGCCCAGACCATATTTAAAAAAAATAAATTCGGCTAGATCATACAGCCCATTTATTTTCCCCGTCACAGGTGTGAGAAGGTCGAGGAACCTTCTTCCCACCTTACAATTTAGCATAAATATTAGGGCTGTAACGGTATACCGCAGTATACGAAATACCGCGGACTTCAGTCCCCACACGGTTCATGATACACGACTTCTAGATTTCGGTACGGTTCGGTAGCTTTTTATGAGCTAAATAATATTCAGACAACGAAAACACCTGACAGCCTTCTGATTATGTATAATTACCATGTATCACTCATTTTAATTGTATTGAGAGATGTCTCAAATTGTCTAAATTTACTTCAAATAATTGATAGGCACATAATAATTGCTGTTATAGAAGCATCAAATTCATTATCACTTTTAATTTGATGTATTTAAAGCAGCTGCTGTTAGAGAATATTGTATCATACCGAAATATACCGAACCGTTAGAAAAATGGCCAGTATGTATCATATCGTGCGGTGAGCGTACCGTTACACCCCTAATAAATATATCGAGTGTTTAAGGTCACAATTGGAGGTCATAGGTCACATTGAAGCTTGTCCGGAACATAACTTTGTCATGCATGGATCAATCTTACTTAAATTGGCATAGATTTTAACCTTTATAAATCAGAGTGTCTAGAGGCAGCCCTAGAGCATTCCTTTCTCTAAGGTCACAGTTGGAAGACAAAGGCCAAATTGAAGTTAGTAACTTGGGGATCTTTTCTTCTTTATACATTATATGATAAATATATGTCACTTTGCTCATTAAAGTTTGTGCATTTTTTTCAATGTGTGCCAAGGCTTGACATAATTTGCCTGAGGGCACAAACTTCTACTTACAGTGCAACTTGCATTAAGCGACCACCTTAGGGATGGTCTGAAAACGGTCGCTTAAAGGAATGGTCTTTTAACACAAATGTTTCAATGATTGAGTGTAATTTACAAATTTCGAACTTTAGATGCTATTCACTGCTTGGGTTTCAAAAAATTAATTGCTGTCATGCTTTTCAGATGATGGTGGGTGTTTGGAATAAGAATGATGGGATGGACCACTAAACCAGAATGTAAGTACGGACAATTGAGAAACATTTAATCCTTATATGGACAGAATTCAACAGGTGAAAAAGATAAGTACTTAACTTTATACTTTTTGTGGTAATGTTTTGTAATGTTTTCAATTAATACTTAACTAATATGCTTTATGTTTTTTTGTGCATGTTTGTTGCCTGTGTGTCATAAATAACATGTCAAACATTTGGTGAAGCGAAAAAAAACCTGAAAAAAAGCTGCACAGGGGTAGCCTGTGGGCAAGGCCTTTAAGTTGGATGTGTTACAACCCATACAATCGTCATCATGTAAATTGTGTTTAAGGTGTACATGCACGTATCATCACTTGGTAGGTCAACAATGGAATGATATTTTCTTGTTGTCTTATCCAAGTGATGGCAGAGTTTAGGTGAACTTTGATAGGTATTGAGCATTGCTATTCAACATCTCTTGCAAATACAGTCAGCCCTTGTTACAGCAACACTCTATTTACTGAGAATTTCTTTTAATAACATAAATTGTTGCGGACAAATTCTATTCAACGTTATCAAGTCATATTCGTACACTGACTTAAAGACCAAAAGGTTGGGAACAGATTGATAGTTTACATGTAGTAATTAATTTATACTGGATATACTGACACGGACCTGGCCCCGTGTTCACAAAGAATCAACTGATTGGATCAAATTGACCTGAAATAAGTTTCCTATTGTTTTAAAGTTTTTGGTAACTTTTGGTAATTACAACTTATAGCCATGTAGAGAATACCTTAAATATTTCAAGTAAACATGGTCAAAGCATTCAGACCATCATTTTTCTGTTGCAAAAATGAATTATTGTACTTGAGACTGAAACTGATCCTGAAAAAACGAGGATCAATTTAGAAAACGAGAATTAACTTAGTATTTTTATAACTAACTATAAAAAATAAGTTTAATTTCTTTGAAATTGAAGGATATGTTTTTATGTATCCACATGTACGAATAAAGATATCAAGCTTAACCTTAACATATCTATTGAGTTTCAAAGGATATGTATTTGATCTTGATCCTGATTCTAAAAACTGATTGTTTGTGAACTTGGGGCCTGAGGGGCTGTTTTTCCCACCTGACATATTTATTGTTGTTTCTCAAAGAAATCTTCTAAATCTTCACTTACAATTTATTTATACTGTGTAAAACAATATTTGGGCTTGATTTTATATTTTATTTAGGACCGGAACAATTTCAAAATTATTAAACTGGATAATAGCCGGTATGAAACTGGATAAAACCATTTTTAGTTCCCATATTTAAAATGATGATTCCTTTCCTGATGACCATAATGCATTACTTTCAGCAGTTGAACTTACCGGTACTGACAAATTTACTATAAACAGTGTTGTAATGAGGGCTGACTGTACACACTTTCAAATTGTTTATAAGTTTCAGTTTGAATTTGATAACATACTTGCTCTTTGACATAAAGTGAAAATGTGTTTTATAAAAATCAAGTATTGCCATTCTCACACATGTGTGACGATCAAAAGACTTGCTTTGGCATCTAGGATCAAAATCAATTTTTCTAATACGGTTGTGCCAATTATGTCCTGACGTGGTCAATGACTGCTAGGGGTGTAATTGGTACTCACAGAAGCACTATATATTTCAACCTGAGCTGTGTGGAAACTCCTTGAAAGTGAGGGGTTCCGGTCAAGTAGACCTTTCCAATGCATTTTCTCTCTTAAGAAACCATTTTGCTAGATTAATAGTGCTTTGAATCTTTAAATGGTTTTGTTGTAAACAAATTGGCCAAAAACTAAGGTGTGTATTTATAACTTTTGTAAGCTCACCTGTCACTTTTGGCTTGGTTGTTGTGTGAAACAGGTATTATTATAAATGCATTGCTATCGAACATCTCTTGTACACAGGTAACTGTATCACTGATAACAATAGAAAAAGGAGAATAACTTTTTTTTGTACAATTTATATTTTTCTTTCAATGTCCAATGTGTGTGAGCATAAATTTACATGTAACTTCATATTATATAGTCCATTGTTTAAACTTTTCCTGAAACATTCAATGGTACATAACTACTACTTACGACCTTTTAAGACTCATACATATTTGAAATCTGCATCATAAGGCGCTTTTTATGAGCCTATTTTCATGAAAATCGGAACTTGTCATGTTGACCAAAAGGAGATTCTAAAGGCTTGTTTTACCATAAGTAAAGAGTAAATTTCTGACAGTTTTTTTATTGTTTACTCGTCTCATTCTAAGCCATCGATTTGTACATGTAAAATGCTGTGGGGATGGTCATGTTGGTTTGTGTTGAATGCGCAGCAGTAAATGGTTTGAATAACTTTTTAACTACCAGGGCCTATCAATAAATTTGTGAACTAATTCCACTGTTTCGCGACGCTTTGTCATAACTTATTGAAATTGTGGATGGTCAAAAATACATTTTCTTCAATTAATATTCCGACGTCATATCATAAGCGTTCCAATTACAATAAACAGTGCTGTTTAGTTGGATTGAGCAGCCCAGAGTTGGCAATAAACTACTTCTGGTCATTTTCAAAATCTCAGTAAAAAGGCTGTGACTGGTTAGAAATATAGAGTATCCAGGATAAAGTGATATTCACAAACATTGACTGCATCGGCCCTCGTATTTGATACGATGGTATTTCGTATGGAAGTAGTTTCAGAAACGCTTGGTATGAATGTAACTAGTTTATGAAGATATCAAATGTCAATTCTGGTTTTTGATACATTGAAATTTTGGCTACTTTTAAGATATATACCTTTATGGAAAAATAAAATTTTTGACAAGATTCTTAATTTTATTTTCTCTAAATCAATGATACAGTTACCTGTGGTCTTGTTGTGATTGATTAGAATTTGAATGCCTTACTCTACTGCTGTAAACCTTTTTTAAGGCACCTCATATGCCACTGTTGATTTGTTAGGCACCTCATGTGCCACTGTTAATTTTGTAAGGGACCTCATATGCCACTTTGAACTAGCTTTGTTAGGCGCCTGATATGTCACTTTGAACTAGTTTGGTTAGGCACCTAATATGCCACTGTGAACTAGCTTGGTTAGGCACCTAATATGCCACTGTGAACTAGCTTTGTTATGCACCTCATTACCGACCACAACGAGGCGTGTGTCATGTGAAAAATGGTAGCAGCATCTCATAGTTCAAGGTCAAACTTAAAATTGTTCAAAGATCATGAATTTGACAATACTGTAATTTGGTTGTAAACTAATCAATACTACTAAAGCAACACAAGGTTTGCCGATTGAAGAAACTCGCGAAAGTTAATAGCCGTGAAAATGTTCAGAACAAGTAAAACGCGAAACTTTCTTATTTCTGAAAGAATTCATTATTTTTTGGTATCAAGTTTGCATGACCATATTAAGTTTAAATTGCATATTTAAGCTACTAGATTTGCCTATCAAGTAGAAGTGTTTTTATTTAGTGTATAATTGTGTGATAATGATTTTGAATTTACAATGCTGTATTAGCTATTCACAAATTTAAACTACCTATCACATTTGCTGCATAATTATATGGTCTTTGAACACCTAATTATAATATGATAATTTTAAACAGTGAAGTGAGACCTGGCTAATTTCTTATATTTATCTTTGCCTCAAGATATTCCACATGGGCAAAGCCCCCAGAAGAGTTTAGTCATTTTAGGTTTTAGGGGATAGTACAAATACAGGAAGACTTAAAAATGAGAAAGTTTGCCAACGATTCGCTAAAACGCATAAGTTAGTATCCGCGAAAGTTTCTAGGTTTACAGTATTAGTTTTTGTGGGACTCTTGAATAAATTATGTGGTCATAAGCACAACGTAAAAACCAAATCACTGTGTGGCTTATTGGGATACCTTAAAATTTACTTGTATTCATGACTTGTTGCAATTAAGAGCACATGTAAATCTGATCACTGTATGACTTATTGTCATACTTTATATTACAATGGGTATGCCTTATTGCAATTGCAGGAAATCATTGTGTTATTAATACGCAGTAAATATTTTTCCATATATCGATGTCTTAGAATTAGAAGGTCGTAAGTGCCACTTACGACCTTTTAAGATTCATACATATTTAGAATAAGCATCACAAGGCGCTTCTTATGAGCCCATTTTTATAAAAACCTGAACTTGTCATGTTGACCAAAATGAAGTTGTAAAAGTTTGTTTTACCATAAGTAAAGAGTAAATGTCAGACAGTTTTTCTGTGTTTTCTCAAAATATTGATTTGGTAGTAACGACCTTCTAATTCTAAGCCATCGATATCACCATGGTCAATATCCCAATTTGAGTTCAAAGGTCATAAATTGCATCTGTTTACTTTGTCTGGACTATAGCAATGTTACTGTGGAACTTACTTATAACAGACTTGCATATTATGAAATTTCTGTTATAGCTAAAGAAAAAATTCCCAACCACAGTCCTTCTTTATACCAATTTACTACCTGTTATAAAAAGTTGAATATAGCAAAACATTCTAAAGAAATAATATACCCTATACAATGATGTATGAGCTTCAAATTTTGTATAGCTTGGCAAATTTAACTTGACCCTGACATTTTAATCAGCATTGGGGAGCCGTGGCCTAGAGGTAGGGTGCACGCTTCGGGATCGTTAGGTCCCGGGTTCATCCCCTATCATGACCACTGGTCAATTTCTCTGAGCAAGACCCACATGCTACACTTTACCATGGTGTAAAATGGTACCTGTGTGGGCAGTGTCTATCCCTGTGTGCTGCAGATCGAATTAATCTCCACAGAGAGACACAAGCGTAGGTTTCCATAGGTAGCCTAATGACCAGGGAAAGTTAAAATGAATTTGTAAAATATTGAAATAACCTAGTTAGACTTAGTGATAACGAGTGAGTCATAATAATGTTCACAGATGTGCTGTGCGATACTTTTTATTAGCTCACCTGAGCACAAAGTGCTCAAGGTGAGTTATTGTGATCACTCACCGTCCGTCGTCCGTCCGTCCGTCCGTCTGTATGTCCGTCCGTCCGTCCGTCCGTCCACACTTTCAAACGACATCTCCTCTAAAACCATTTGGCCAATTTTGATGAAATTTTGCCAGGATGTACGTGGCATTGGGGGATTTAGTAATTGTTCAAATTATGGCCCTGGGGTCAAAATTGGCCCCGCCCCGGGGGTCACCGTTTTACATAGACTTATATAGGGAAAACATATAAAAATCTTCTTCTCTAAAACTACAATGCCTAGAGCTTTGATATTTGGTATGTAGCATCATCTAGTGGTCCCCTACCAAGATTGTTCAAATTATGCCCCTGGGGTCAAAATTGGCCCCGCCCCGGGGGTCACCGGTTTATATAGACTTATATAGGGAAGACATATAAAAATCTTCTCCTCTAAAACTACAATGCCTAGAGCTTTGATATTTTGTATGTAGCATCATCTAGTGGTCCCTTACCAAGATTGTTCAAATTATGCCCCTGGGGTCAAAATTGGCCCCGCCCCGGGGGTCACCATTTTACATAGACTTATATAGGGAAAACATATAAAAATCTTCTTCTCTAAAACTACAATGCCTAGAGCTTTGATATTTAGTATGTAGCATCATCTAGTGGTCCCTACCAAGATTGTTCAAATTATGCCCCTGGGGTCAAAATTTGCCCCGCCCCGGGGGTCACCAGTTTTACATAGACTTATATAGGGAAAACGTATATAAATCTTCTTCTCTAAAACTACAATGCCTAGAGCTTTGATATTTGGTATGTAGCATCATCTAGTGGTCCCCTACCAAGATTGTTCAAATTATGCCCCTGGGGTCAAAATTGGCCCCGCCCCTCGGGTCACCAGTTTTAAATAGACTTATATAGGGAAGACATATAAAAATCTTCTTCTCTAAAACTACAATGCCTAGAGCTTTGATATTTGGTATGTAGCATCATCTAGTGGTCCCTTACCAAGATTGTTCAAATTATGCCCCTTGGGTCAAAATTGACCCTGCCCCGGGGGTCACCAGTTTCTATATTTACGATCTACCTTTGTTAGTCTAAATAGTGCAGGGCTTCATTTATAATCAGGTGAGCGATATAGGGCCATCATGGCCCTCTTGTATTTTATTCACATGATCGATCTCTTTTTCGCAAGTTTTATAGCAAACTAGGTTTTTGTCAGAGTTATGCTATTGGCTGTTCAGGGGTTTCAATGGACCCGAGGACCCGAATCCGGACCCGGGAGATTTCCAAAAGACGCAGAAAGGACCCGGCGTATTTCAAGTCTGTGCGTCACTCCGGACCCGGGGGATTTTTCCTTTGTCAGTCCATTAAATTATCGCACGTTTCCTGTCATAAAACTGTAAATATAAGCGTGTAAACAATCACTGGACGCTTGAGTAATCGCTATCAATCAACGCATGATCGCAATCGATGAACGCTTGGATGGGGACCCGGATGCGTGACGACATCCACGAGTCGGTTAGAAGCCAATGATTGTCGTCGGAAGGCGTGGCTTGAATAAATTACATAGTAAAATGCCCAAGGTCGTCGTATGTGATGTAAACACGAGGCGGGACTTATATGCAGATTGACAGGCAGTAAATTGTTTATGTAGATTCGCGAAAGGTGTTATAATTGGCATTAATTGGTGTTTAATTGTATGCGTTGATTGTGACACGCACGTGTCGTCTTAAACCACTGGAATTAAAAGAACCGCCGATGCATTTGACCGGTCGATTTAAAAAGCCACCGGACAGTCATTTTAATCGATAATTAATTAATTGTAAGTGCCCGGATCGATAATAAAACAAAACAAATTCGTATAGATCGCGATTTTATATTTAGACTCGTGTGTTCAATAAGTTAGTCACAGTCACACGATAAGTTTGTATAAGTTACCAAAATATACCAATTTGATATTATTTTGCCACCAGCAGTGACGAAAACCAAAATTACAATGTCACTTTCGAATGTCATATGTTTTCGCGATATTGGCGTATCGTTCAGAAAAACGAAAGTAGAACTAAGTTACTAAGTGCTATTTTAATCCACCAAGAAGTTTATAAATACATGCAGATACGTGTATTTGTATATTGTTTTTGGTATCATGAATCTATATTAGGCTCACAACCCTGTTCAAGACTACCACTTTTGTAGCCTACTTTAATTAATAGAAAATCATATAAAGTTGTAAATAAGCCATTATTTGGCTAAATTTATGTACATATTTAATTTATTTGACATTAAATAAAACAACAACACATTTTATTAATAAACTTTGTTCATGTTACTTAGCAAGAGCTGCATAATTAGTGGTATTAACCATTAATGTAGACAGGCATGTTCGTGAAAGGACTCCCGGGTTTCAGAATAGGACCCTCCAAAATTTTGAGTGAAGGGTCCTGGGACCCTCGGGTTTTCAGGTCTAGTGAAACCCCTGGCTGTTATACATCAATGAAACTTGGTATACAGTAGCTCAATGTGTGAATAGGTCACCTCAAATAGACACTTAGGAATACTGGAAAATCATTAAATTTTGATGAGACAACATTTTGCGGTTTTAGTAAAAAAAGACCATTTCGATTGGGCATAAATTTGTGGAATTTGCATTTCAGGTAATAAATACAAGAGTCAAAGTTATTGTTTGATGGTAGTTAAATTCTTGGTAGAAAGTGAACCACAAAATGCACGAAATTTAATCCCCCAAGAAAATTAATGATTTTACATGTGTGGTCAAAGTCACTGTTACTACAAATGAATATGCATTCTCCTGTGTTCACTCTAGAGGCAACAAGTTTGATCCAATCTTCATGAAACTTAGTCAGAATGTTGTTCTCTATAAAATCTAGGCCAAGTTAGAAACTGGGTCATGTGGGGTTAAAAACTAGGTCACTAGGTCAAATCTAAGAAAAGCCTTGTGTTCACTCCAGAAGTCACCGTTTTGATCCAATCTTCATGAAATATGGTCAGAATGTTGTTCTCTATAAAATCTAGGCCAAGTTTGAAACTGGGTCATATGGGGTCAAAAACTAGGTCAATACTGTCTGATAATAAACTTAAAATATCCAAGAGTATGGGGGATACAAAAGTTGATATTTAAAGTAATGTTTTTGTTGTGTTTATTGAGTATGGGTGACTCTTGATAATTAATCTCCAGAAAGTGTAAATGTGTTTCTCACTAAACTTGAGATGAATTGGTGACCATGCAATACAGTTGCTATGTGGAGACAATAAAGTATAACCTCTATGTAAGCAACTATAGGCAAAATCAATATTGGCATTAGTTAAGAGGGAGTTGTTTGGAATGGTTGTTGATTTGAGGCTTTCCCCGTGTGGTTCCCGGGTAGTAGAATTCAGGGCCGGTATTTATAAAGCATCTTAAGTGAAAACTTAAATATTTTGACTTAAGTTAAAATATGGAACTGCCCATATTTCACAAGAAACTAAAAATAGCCCACGTTTTCTATATGATTGTTGTAGCTTTTTACACAATGCTTCTAAACAATGTAAATAATCTTTAATATCATTTTTCCTGTTTAGCTGATACACTTAAGGAAAATTTTAGATTTTAAGAAAATTCTAAGTTTTCACTTAAGATGCTTTATAAATACCGGCCGAGGACCTCTGTCTTTCTCCCTTGCATGTATCGTAAGAGGCGACTAAATGGGAGACTACTGTAGAATCTGGTAAATAAGCGCATAGTTGAAAATAAGCGCCTGTCAAAAATAAGCGCGTACAACCTAACCGTCAATGTATATTAGTTGAAGTAAGTTGAAAATATTTATATAGCGCTTTATATAACAAGTCTCTCAAGCGCTTAACACGCGAAAGTCAGCTAGTTGACAGTTCATTAAGAGTCTAAAACAATTTCACTTGATATGATGATGAAGATAGAAGTCGTTACAACTTGTTTTTTCGATGGTTTTGTTTTTTGTCTCGGGATAGCTAGATATGTTTTCGACCTAAGTATGGATGCTAAACGAAGAAACAATTTGGTTTATCCAGGCGATACCAAATCGTTTCTTCGTTTAGTGTCCGAGGACGGATATTTTTAGCATCTTGGGAACTAAAAAACAACAAGTTAGTAACCTCTTATATGTTCAAAATTCATTGAAATATTGTTTTCATACTTGTTCACTTTCATGTCATGGTAGTTTTCTTTTATTCTTTTCTAAAGAAAATCAGGTTGGTAAGGAAACTTTTTTCCAATTTGGCAAAAATCCAGTAGGGATTTTCGTAAACCAATAAATAAAAAAGGTGTGACCTTAACATCAGTAGTTTTCACACAAACAAGTTTTCAGTTATTTCATTAGGTTATTATGATTGAAAATGCTTAAAAGTCATATTTGTTAGCAATATAATGATGAAGATAGAAGTCGTTACAACTTGTTTTTTCGATGGTTTTGTTTTTTGTCTTGGGATAGCTAGATATGTTTTCGACCTAAGTATGGATGCTAAACGAAGAAACGATTTGGTTTCTTCGTTTAGTCGTCCAAGGACGGATATTTTTAGCATCTTGGGAACTAAAAAACAACAAGTTAGTAACCTCTTATATCTTCAAAATTCATTGAAATATTGTTTTCATACTTGTTCACCGTCATGTCGCGGGAGTTTTCACGCAAACCAATGTTCAGTTATTTCATCAATCAATATAAAAGCTGTGGCCTTTGTTTTTTTCGATACTTTTATTTTTTGTCTCAGGATAGCTAGATAGGGTTTCAAACTTGAGTGTGGTCACTAAACAAAAAAAGATTAGGTATGGCCAGATTATGTCTACATTATTGCCAGCTTATGCTCGTATGCTCAATGTATATTAGTTGAAGTAAGTTGAAAATATTTATAAAGCGCTTTATATAACAAGTCTCTCAAGCGCTTAACACGCGAAAGTCAGCTAGTTGACAGTTCATTAAGAGTCTAAAACAATTTCACTTGATTCACTGATATGCACTTTTAAACAGATGTGTAAAGTCTTTTTGAAGACTGTCAGAGAGTCAATGCGCCTGATTTCCACAGGCAGACTGTTCCATAAGGTGGCAGCACATTATTGGAGTATAAGCGCATACTATATCCTTACCATAAAAGTGGTCGTGAGAATAGGCGCATAGTGTGTGTACATATTATATATGTAAGAAAGATAGGCACATACGACATGTCTATAAGTGCATATCAAATATAAGCTTATATTATTTGGCAAAAGTATAAGCGCATATCGAAAATAAGCGCATAAAAATGTCACTAAAATTTATATAAGCGTATGCGCTTATTTACCAGATTCTATAGTATATTTCAACTTTGGTACTTGATTTTTTATTTTGGCATATAACAATCTGGTACTATTGTGGATTCAAAGATGTCTGTCAAAACCGCCATAATGTTCGATTTCTGAACAGCTAGTTGCAGCAAGTATAACAACTGCGCTATATGACCATTATATTTTTAATCATTTATGTGTATTATTAATGGTAGAATTTAATCCTGACACACCTGTAATAATCGACCGGGGTGAATGTTTGTTTACGTGGTTGTGACAGAGATCTTTGAATCAACTATAACATTAAAATAGTCATGATGTTTTTAATATGGAAATGGTGTCATTTGACATTCTTTGTACATTGTGATGACATCTGCGACCTTTTTAAGACCACCCTTATAACTCAATCACGTAATTGAGCTGTGTCTTCAGGGAACACAACTGACTCTATTTGGTTTAAACATGCTATAAATATGCATTGCAACTGTTGGTGTAAATAAGTCAATACTTACTTAATCATTGATAATTTAATTTTGAGCTTAATATTTTACATTCTCAAGTGATTCGATAAAACATTACCATGGTGAATAGACCAATGATTGTGGAGAGTTGAGGTTAGAAAGCAAAGCTACATGTAGACAGTTGAAACCGATTCTCACTCACACTTATGAAATTTCCTGTGTCCTTTTAGAACTGCCTTTGTAGTCATCCAGCGTCATGTCTGATAATAAACTAAAAATATCAAAATGTATGGGGGATACAAAAATTGAAAGTTAAAGTTATGTTTTTGTTGTGTTTATTGAGTTTCGGCGACTCTTCATAACTAATCGTCAGAAAGTTTAAATGTGTTTCCCACTGAACCTTGAGATGAACTGGTTGGAAACCCAGGTAAAGTCTCTTGTGTGATATATATTTTTGTACAATTACAACTGAATTTCGATAGGTCTATTGTTGTGCTTCCGTACTACATCTAATAAAGTCCCAAGCTAACTGTTATTGATCATGGTCTAAGTCAGATAGAAATCTCGTGGACTCGCCTATAATGTGTCATAGGCAATTGCTGAGCTTGTGTCTCTATCAAAGACAACCCTGCTTGTTTTTCTATCATATAAATATTTGTCAAGGATAAAATCATTCAAGAAACATTAGTCCAAATGCATCTTTTAATCCTTAATACCAACAGAATATGCAACTTTTATCTATTAATGATCCACACAGTGTTTTACATTATCACCAGCGACTTTATCTTTTCACATACTTCGGTCTCTTGTAAGTTGCATCATTTAGTTACAAAATTTCAAGGGTTGTTTTCAGCAGTTAAATCTTTAACAACCCTTCACAATGTTTTAAATTCCACCCTATTTTGAAAGATGGTCATATGTTTAGTTTCCTCTATGTTGAAAGATGGTCATATGTTTAATTCTCCCTGTGTTGAAAGATGGTCAAATGTTTAATTCCCCTATGTTGAAAGATGGTCATATGTTTAATTCCCCCTATGTTGAAAGATGGTCATATGTTATTCCTCCTATGTTGAAAGATGGTCATATGTTTAATTCCCCCTATGTTGAAAGATGGTCATATGTTGTAATTAACACAAAGTTGGGATATAGAGCAATGTGTAAATCTGTACTGATAATAAAATACAGTGAAATAACGTCAGTATAGGCATGTACAATGGTTAACCAGAACTGACGTTATTTCACTGTCTTTATTTTCAGTACAAGAAAATCGGTTATGTTTTCATTATTGCTAGCTTATGTTCTTGTACTGATAATGAAATACAGTGAAATAATGTCAGTATAGACAAGTCCCATGGTTAACCAGAACTGACGTTATTTCACTGTCTTTTTTTCAGTACAAGAAAATCGGTTATGTTTTCATTATTACTAGCTTATGTTCTTGTACTGATAATAAAATACAGTGAAATAATGTCAGTATAGACAAGTCCGACGGTTAACCAGAACTGACGTATTTCACTGTCTTTTTTTTCAATACAAGAAAATCGGTTATGTTTTCATTATTACTAGCTTATGTTCTTGTACTGATAATAAAATACAGTAAAATAATGTCAGTATAGACAAGTCCGACGGTTAACCAGAACTGACGTATTTCACTGTCTTTTTTTTCAATACAAGAAAATCGGTTATGTTTTCATTATTGCTAGCTTATGTTCTTGTACAGATAATAAAATACAGTGAAATAACGTCAGTATAGACATGTCTGATGGTTAACCAGAACTGACGTTATTTTGCTGTATTTATTTTCAGTACAAGAACATTAGCTAGTGATCATTAAAACATTACCTTATTTTCACATTTGCTTCATATACCTCCACTTTGCATTAATCTCAATATATTACCACCTTTCAACATAAGAATTATGTTGTTTGACGTGACATATATGTGTTTTGAACAGCAAAAATATAGCTGGTAATAATTAAACAATGTACCAATAACTATTAGACATAGGTACATATAAGTCACAGGGTTGAATACCCTTTGTAATGTTTTCTTTATACCCCAATAGGGGCACCCGTGTTCCATGGACACATTTCTAATAAACTTTATTGACCAATTTCAAAAAAACTTTGGCAAGACATCATAAATAAAATACAAATGTTTACTGGCAATCAAGTCTTCATACTATACATCACTTTAGTCAATCTAATATGTAATACTAATGAGGGAACTATCCCATTTGAAACTCGGATATACATAGTTAAACATAATTAACCTGACAGACGACTCGATGTTGAAAAACGATTCTTGTATAATTTTGAAAGATCTGTACACCAATAATAATATTAATAATAATACTACATGTCATTGACATTTCTTGATCTCCACATTTCTGTCATATAAATATCAATCATCAGTATTTATGACTTTAATTTTGATATTGTAATAACTTATTAATAATGGTATAGGATAGAAAATGAGTGGAGTCGTCTATACCATATAGACACTATCTGACTTAGACCATGTGATATATTATACTATGCACAATTAAAAGCGCAACATGTTATTTAGTCAAATACAAACATATTGATATTATATCTGTATATGAGAGTAGCTAAAAGTATTTCATGCCAGACAAATTTAGATTCAGTGCGGCAAGATTGTATCATACTAAAATTCATTGCTTTGTTCAGGGTATTATTAAAAAGAATGAAATTGGATTAAAGAATTGTCTCGCACCAATGGATACCATCAGAAATGAGGTGTGTGAATTGAATTATTTAAGTTATTTTCACAATTGACCTGAACTATTTAAGTATGCGTTGATTACCTGGTACCGCCCAAGCTCGCAGGACAACATTTAGCACAATTAAAGGTCTTGCAGTTACCAAATCAGTTCTAAGAAGATACATTTTTCTTTACAGTCTTATATCCACCCTCAACTCATCAGGTCATTCAACTGTTTATCAGGGCATTCTTGATGGTTCTGTTGTAATTGCTTACAAAAGGGGATTGCTTTGGTTTGTATGATTGAATTAACTGATTCGTATAATTGCTGATCCATATAACACACTTGGATTAAAAAAATCATTTGAATTTGAAAAGCCAGCGCTCCTTGGCTACATGTAACATAACACAAACTCCAAAACTTGAACAGAGTGCCTTCGGTAACACTTGAACAGAGTGCCTCCAGTAACACTTAAACAGAGTGCGTTCAGTAACACTTGAACAGAGTGCCTTCAGTAACACTTGAACAGAGTGCCTTCAGTAACACTTGAACAGAGTGACTTCAGTAACACTTGAACAGAGTGCCTTCAGTAACACTTGAACAGAGTGTCTTCATTAAGTTGTAACATACCTCTTCCTTTATGTGCATGTAATGTTAAGAACTGGTGACAAATGTAGTGAATCATTGTTGCTAATAGTTGATATCCGGAACTCTGCAAGGTTTTCCCCTTAATTTACATGTAGGTACAAACAAATCTGGCCTAGTTAGACGGGTTTTGTATTCATATGCAAAAACAACTGACACCAACTCTATTGTCCAGATATGAATATTCATGCGTCAAAAGTGTTATAACGGTAAAACTTTATTTGTACCTACAGATTAGTGGAGATCCGGAGTAGGTCTATTTCTCAGCCTTGTGTAATCTTAAACCCATAAAAAAAATTAAGTGAGTATACATGCAGGCTTTTTCAATGAGAATAAACAATTTTCTTGCTTGACGTAGACAAGTTTTTTTATTTTAACTATGTCATGGTGTAAAAACGTTTTTAAAAAGTGTTGAGGAATGCATTTTAAACATTTTTATTCTATTGTGTACCAATTAATTGCATGTGATTTTTAAAACACTTTCACTGTCAGTAAAGAGAGTAATTACTATTTTTATTTCCCTACACCCCGCATAAAATCGTACTGCAAAAATAAATGGAGGCAACTGCATGATAAATAAACTAATTCTCAAACCGATGACACAATAAATACAACAGTGTGTTTAAATCTAATGAAAATGATTATTTGATCAATCAAAAGTTTAAAAATGATGTTTGGCCTTGTATGAAGTAGATAAAAATAAAAATGTAACCCTACCCTCCTTCAAATTTAGGCATTTTTTCTGCATATTGCCAATAAGTACCCTATTGATAAAAGCACATAAATTGTGAACTAAACAATTGGCTCCATTGGATTGTTTTCAAAAAGTCATGTTATAAAGCCAAAACATTGTCTTATAACTAAAAATTAAAGGGAAAAAAAGGATACAAAATATTTTGGCTCTAGTGACCTATAGGAAATCAGTCAATTTGCCATAAAATTACTGAACGTGAGAACTCTTCAAGAGGAGATTCTTTATTACACCCGGATATCCTTAATAGAGGCGTTTTAAGGTTATTGCTACCTTTACATTTGAGTGGAAGTTTAAAATTTCAGTACCTTAGATGTCACTAAAATATCTCACGACAATGATCAAATAGTATCAAAAGGCTTAAAAATGATGCTTCTCATGTCTTAAAATCGAGACAATTGTGAATAGTTATTCTGAATTGATATTGAAAAAATTACAAAAGAAACTATTGAGTAAACCTTATGAATGATTTATTCCAAATGTGTGCAACAACCAAATCTCGCAAATAGGTCACAATGTTTTGTAAACCGTAGTTCTATGCACTTGTACCAAAACTAAATCAATATTTTAAACAGAATCCAGGATATTTTAGAGAAAGTTTCATTTGCATTTATTTCTAATGAATATTGACTAGTAATATTATTTAATGTAGAAGAACCAAAACTTACATCTTTGCAAATAAACGTTTTTATGCCCCTGAATCATCACATCGGGATGCATATAATGATTTGCCTGTCTGTCCATCTGTACGAGGTTAACCCAAACTCACCGTTTCTTCTTACATCAATATGACTTGCTACAAAGCTTTCATACATACAAGGATGTTGTATTTCAACAATCTCCACACACCTATATCAACTGACCTTATTATTGAATGTAGTCTTGTTTAAATAACAAATTATCGCGAAAATTACAAACAACAAGTGCAAAATGCTGATTGATTTTATAACCTCCCCTGTTTTCAGCATTTCAGAAACCACTATTAATTAAATTTTTAAACCTAGCCGAGCAATTGTCATGAAGTTTGGTATGAAACTTCTATAATTGTTGCTACACTTTTTATATACAAAAACAGTATGCTGTTCATGTTAAGTACAAAAACAAAACTTTACATATTTTACAATACTATTTAAAAATACAAACAAACTTTACTGTACAATTCCTTTCATTTAGAGCAAAACTTTTTCAGTAAAGTACAATTTTATGGGTTTTTTTGGGGTTCCCCAAAATCTAAGAATATCTTAAAAACTAGCCGAGCAAATTGGTTGGGATTTTGTTAAATGATTGACCTTAATCTGATCTTCATAAACTATAACAGGTTTTATATACATTGTACAGAAAAATCCAAAAGTAGGGAATGACCTTAATTGCAATGTTGTTATGCCCCCCATCTTTGATGAGGGATATGTTGCTTTGCTTTTGTCTGTCTGTCCTTTGTCTGTCTGTCAGTAGTTCCATAAGAGTTTTAAAATCATTTGCACTCTATAGCCTGAATAGTTTTATAGAGTTATTGTTAAGTGATATTTTCACTCCTGATTGTGCCAGTAGTATTACTTTATAATTTGATATTGTCACTTGACTTGGAATATATGAATATCAATAATATAGACTTCTAATACTACCATTCTGTGACAAGCAGTGTTTGGGGGTATTCATGTGATATTTCTTGTTGTTTTAAGTCCAATGAGCAGTGTAGAATAATGTTGTCTCTATAGTGTAGTGGTACCATACTGGATCAACCAATCCAGGGACCTGGGTTCGATTCCCAGTAGAGGCAGCTAAATTTTCACTGTTTCTTTGGTACAGAAATGTCACTGAATGAGATGAATACCCCAGTCACTGCTTGACACAGAGTGGTTGCTTCAGATGTCTAAACTATTATTATATGCATATCTGCCTAGTCTAATGGCAATATTTAATTATTAATCAATAGTACAGTCACAATCATAAGTGAAAATATCAAAGGACACTAACTCCCTAAGATCTGATCTGACTATTGAGTGCAAATGATATTTAAATACTAATGAGACTTCTTTAAAATCTGACAAAAAGTTATGCAAAAAATCCTTGATGTGTTTTCTGCAAGCAGAGAGTTACACATGGCATGAACATTGTTTGTTTTGTGTTTGTTTCTCTGACTTTGTAAACGCATATATCAACGATCAGTGAGTTACACATGGTGTGAACATTACTTACAATTAAACAAATGTCATTTCAGTCAGAGCATACACAGATTTAATTGACAATTTTTCGGAGGTGTGAAATTACGGATGAACCCTCAAGCTTATGCAAATAATAAACAACCTGTGCTTCAGTAAGACCAGGCGCTTGTAATACTGATGCCAATGTTTTTCCAATGTCTAATTAAGTCAACTTGCTTTTCATGAAGACGTCCAGGTAGTTTTTGTAGTACCTAATATTGTGCTGTGAACTTTTCCTAATGTCTTTTAGTAGTACGTAATATGGTGCCGTAGACTTCTCCTAATGTCTTTTAATAGTACCTAACATGGTGCCGTGGACTTTCCTTAATGTCTTTAAGTAGTGCCCAATATGGTGCCGTGGACTTTCCTTAATGTCTTTAAGTAGTGCCCAATATGGTGCCGTGGACTTTCCTTAATGTCTTTAAGTAGTGCCCAATATGGTGCCGTGGACTTTCCTTAATGTCTTTAAGTAGTGCCCAATATGGTGCCGTGGACTTTCCTTAATGTCTTTAAGTAGTGCCCAATATGGTGCCGTGAACTTTCCTTAATGTCTTTAAGTAGTGCCCAATATGGTGCCGTGAACTTTCCTTAATGTCTTTAAGTAGTGCCCAATATGGTGCCGTGAACTTTCCTTAATGTCTTTAAGTAGTGCCCAATATGGTGCCGTGAACTTTCCTTAATGTCTTTTAGTAGTGCCCAATATGGTGCCGTGAACTTTCCTTAATGTCTTTTAGTAGTGCCCAATATGGTGCCGTGAACTTTCCTTAATGTCTTTAAGTAGTGCCCAAGATGGTGCCGTGAACTTTCCTTAATGTCTTTAAGTAGCGCCCAAGATGGTGCCGTGAACTTTCCTTAATGTCTTTAAGTACCGCCCAAGATGGTGCCGTGAACTTTCCTTAATGTCTTTAAGTAGCGCCCAATATGGTGCCGTGAACTTTCCTTAATGTCTTTAAGTAGCGCCCAATATGGTGCCGTGAACTTTCCTTAATGTCTTTAAGTAGCGCCCAATATGGTGCCGTGAACTTTCCTTAATGTCTTTAAGTAGTGCCCAAGATGGTGCCGTGAACTTTCCTTAATGTCTTTAAGTAGCGCCCAAGATGGTGCCGTGAACTTTCCTTAATGTCTTTTAGTAGCGCCCAATATGGTGCCGTGATCTTTAAGTAGCGCCCAATATGGTGCCGTGAACTTTCCTTAATGTCTTTAAGTAGTGCCCAACATGGTTCCGTGAACTTTCCTTAATGTCTTTAAGTAGTGCCCATGATGGTTCCGTGAACTTTCCTTAATGTCTTTAAGTAGTGCCTAAGATGGTGCCGTGAACTTTCCTTAATGTCTTTAAGTAGTGCCTAAGATGGTTCCGTGAACTTTCCTTAATGTCTTTAAGTAGTGCCTAATATGGTGCTGTGAACTTCTCCTAGGTCACCTTGTGTCGACACCCAGTAAGAACAGCTGAGGCACAAAAAAAGTCATGTCTAAATGTAATCAATAGCTTAAATAAAGAAACATTGAGGTCTGATAAAAAGGATTTTCATAGAAATTATATAGATAAGTGGGGTTCATGAATTTAATATTTGCTAGAATCTGTTGGTCTTCTGTTTATAATTTCTTCTTTCTATATTGGTGTTCTTCATCTTATTTAATTTGAGGATAGGGTTATCCAATCATATTGCCTGTTACGGACCAATAGTTTAATATGGTGTGATCTGCTTTAAATATATTAGCATATTAGTTTTTACAAAAGCTATTTGGTAATTTGGCAATGCTGGTTGGTTAACTGTCTTGTCTTCGAAAACTATTTGTCTTGTTGGTAAATCATAATTACTTTTGACTGTTGTGATCAACTTCGTGGTTTAAGTGCTTTACATGAGTTTCTGAAATTGCTTGTTCATGCCCAACACCAGGCCAGTATGTGTGCATTTCAGTATGTACACCACTGTGGTTTAAGTGTAGGTTGAAGCTTTAAGAATGTTGGGTAACCAGGCAAGTGTGTGTATAAACATCTTTACCCCTTTTTACTATAATCATATAATTTTTAAAAAGTACATTTTAATATGAGGGCACTTTCATTTAAACAGCAAACCTGTATTTAAAGTATTTCTGAAACTCTGAAACTGTTGGTCCAACCAAGCACCAGGCCAGCATGTGTGCATTTCAGTATGTACACCACTGTGGTTTAAGTGCTTTACATGAGTTTCTAAAATTGCTTGTTCATCCCCAACACCAGGCCAGAATGTGTGCATTTCAGTATGTACACCACTGTGGTTAAAGTGATTTTAAATTACATGAGTTTCTACAATTGCTTGTTCATACCCAACACCAGGCCAGTATGTGTGCATTTCAGTATGTACACCACTGTGGTTTAAGTGTAGGTTGAAGCTTTAAGAATGTTGGGTAACCAGGCAAGTGTGTGTATAAACATTTTTTACCCCTTTTTACTATAATCATATAATTTTAAAAAAGGTACATTTTAATATGAGGGCAGTTTTTATTTAAACAGGATACCTGTATTAAAATATGTAATTAAGTTAAGTCCTTATTTTACTTTATTATAGCATATTGTCATTTTTACAATTTGTATAGCTATACAGAAATCTAAAATATATTCACATGATTATGTACATACAAAACCAATAGTTTTCTGTGGCAAGACAGTTTATTGACCAGTATTGTTAATTATTAGCTGATTTGCTAATCAATTTGAATCCGATCATCCATATTAAACTATTGGTACGTACATAGGTGATACGATTGGATATCCTTATTCTTCAATTAGATAAGATTAATAACCTTAAAGCCTCTGAATAATCATTAAATGTGCTTACGCTGCACATATCTGTATAATTGCTCCAAAAATCCTTTTTGCCATTTACCTTTCCCCTCTTTTGTGTTGATTTCACAAAATAAAATTCCTTTTTACCCATTGAGCCTATTTCAGTGTAATGCTGTCTCGGCTACCTCACTATAATTGGATGCATTTGCTATAATTTACTAATAGACTCACTGTAAATTCATTATTTGTCAGTTTGTTGAAAATGCCACTTGAAGATAGGTCAACATCAGTAGATGAAGTCATGTTGACCTATAAGTCTGAAGGTCATCTATAAGGGTTATAGTGGTCTTAAACATGGTATACTTTAGGCTGCCATTGGAGCGTATACATATATTCATGTATTGCAAATAATCATCAATTTATTTTCACAAGTCCTATTTTTATCATGCCAGAATTGAAGTTTTGTGGAGTTTGTTGGGATCTCAGACAAACTATAGTTCAACCACATTGTGTAATACATTATTTCCATTTATACTAAGTGTGATGTTTCCATGGTCACATGTTTATGTTACTTATAGTATCAAACTAACGAGCATATGATTGAAAACTGCAGGTTATTGACATTTTCAATATTTCAAACCCAAACAAACTCAGTGCCTTCAGTCCTTTGATTCTGTATGGTAATTGCATTACAGTAATAGGAGACGTTTAGGTCTTTACAACTTTAAATACTGCACTATACTGAGGTAACATATTTATATGTGTTAAATGTACATTTATGTAGAACAAGATTGATATTTACTAATCATATGAAACTTCTGAAACTAATTGTAAAATTTCAAAAGATGATACTTAAAATACCGGAAAGTGACAATAGCATGAAGCTGACAGCAGCAATTTACACTAAAGCATACCAAACTAAGACATGAAAATTAAAGACCTTAAAAACATTCCATGTCCCTCAGCTTTGTGACTTAATGTATCAAGCTTAAGTGTATCTGGGCAAAGGTTTGAACCCTGGCAGGGCCCGGCTAGGGTTTTTACTGATATGGCCAATCATTAGCTTGAAATTTTAGTTAGTTAAATATCTATGCCTTAATTCCTGACTCTGGTGTCGTGCATTAAAGTTTAGGAGTCAGGCAGATGTGTTCAGAAAATTGGCTGGACATTTAAATTGAGGTGACACTTTAAATAAAACACTTCTACATTAAAGTAAGTTTGACCTACTGTATATGAATTTATAGCATTAAGTCGAGCATCAGTATTAGGAGCACCTGGTCTTACTCGAGCACAGGTGGCAGTCCATTCAACAATTTTCATTGCATTAGCTCAATGGGATCATCCAAGCGAAATTTCACACCTCTGAAAAATGTCATATTTAATTTTTGTTTTCTCCGTTTTTTCTACACATCATGATAATCACAATTTTAATATTGCCATTTGTACATCTTTGCCTCCGTAGCTCAGTGGTTAGCATGCTTGGTACCTTATCCAGTGACCCAAGTTCAAATGCGGGTGGAGGTACACATATGCCTGCCATGTTCAGCAGAAAGCTGACTGGCAAATAAAGGCTAAGCTCGGCATTTAAAAAAAATCATTTTTTTACTCCAGCGTAGCCCATAACATTTATTTGTTTGTTTGCATCAAAGGAAAAAGGTTGTACAATACAAATCAATTTAGGGGACATTAATTATGAGAAATTAACTACTAGTTTAAGTTGTTAGAGTAATAATCTCTGCTATAATAGGTTACCTTCATACTTTTGTACCGCTTTACGAAAGTCAGAGAAACAAACACAAAACAATGATGTTTTCATAATTTTATGGTTGTACTGTATGTTGACAACACAAATAGAACATTGATGTATAAGACAACAACGGTAACATTCAATGAAAGTTTTCACAATTTGAAATATGTGAATGCATGATAAACAATGACCATTTTCGCCTGGGGATTTTCTACATCCACATACATGTAAACAATGTCACACTCAGGATAATTGATATGATAACTTCTACAACAAACTACAACTTAAACAAAATGAAAAATATTTATGTCATTTAATATTTTTGTTTATATAATTATGACACTTCAACATCCAAAATAGATACGTGCAGACTTCCTTTAATTATGTATTTTAACTTGTAGTAGAACACATTCAAGTTTCTTTGTACTCTTGACACATAAGTACATTGTGAATTCTGTTCACTCATACCAAAGGTTCATCAAGGCATTGCTTTCAAACTTGGCATACTTGTTTACCATCATAAACATCAATACATTGTCAAAACCATGTATAGTAGATTCAATAAGTAATACTAATGAGGGACAATGTTACCCCTTTCGAAAGAATAGCGGGGGATTAAGTTAATTTGAGTATACTAGGATTCAATGTTAAGTACCGTTAGTTTGGGTATACTAGATAAACATAATTTACCTGACAGACGACTCGATGTTGACAAACGATTCTCGTTTAATTTTGAAATGGCCACTGAAGGACTAAGCTATTTGTTATGGACAAAGCTTCGACCGGGGCATAAGAAATTACTGAACGCAGTCTGGTTTATTTCAAAATTAAAACCACAAGGATCTAATTTTACATTGCTGAGTTTTGACAACAAACAAAAATTATGGCCCCCATCTTTGATGATATTGCTCTGCTCTTGTATGTCTATCTGTCCGTTCGTGGGTAGACCAAATAGTTGCATTGTTCACTGACCTTTACCATTTATACTGGTAGACCAAATAGTTTCATAAGGTCATTTTGTTCTCTGACCTGTACCATTTATACTGGTAGACCAAATAGTTTCATAAGGTCATTTGGTTCACTGACCTGTACCATTTATACGGTAGACCAAATAGTTTCATAAGGTCATTTTGTTCTCTGACCTTTACCATTTATACGTAGACCAAATAGTTTCATAAGGTCATTTTGTTCACTGACCTGTACCATTTATACGGTAGACCAAATAGTTTCATAAGGTCATTTTGTTCACTGACCTTTACCATTTATACGGTAGACCAAATAGTTGCATAAGGTCATTTTGTTCTCTGACCTTTACCATTTATACATAGACCAAATAGTTGCATAAGGTCATTTTATTCACTGACCTGTACCATTTATACGGTAGACCAAATAGTTTCATAAGGTCATTTTGTTCTCTGACCTTTACCATTTATACGGTAGACCAAATAGTTTCATAAGGTCATTTTGTTCTCTGACCTTTTACAGACATCTCTTGTTTGCTTGGATTTTAATGCAGAATCAATTATAAACTCTAGACAGTCTGAAAGTTATTGAAAATGACTGTAATATTTAAAATAAGCCAAGTTACCATAAGCTCTCAAAAATACTCCGGAAACTGTTTAAAACCATTGAATAATTTTGATATGGATTAATAGATCTACGTTTTAAATATGCTGTAACCAATTTGCAAGATTACGTAGATAGGTGTTCAATATCATTTGGAATAAATCATCTGAAGGGATTGATCTAAGGATTGTTCTGTAATCGCTTACAATATGCCTAAGTGACTTTGATTTTTAAACTTTGCATGGTCTACGCATTTGAGAAAACACTTTTAATGAAATGATCGCGAAATCGGTATACAAGGGATGTAAAACGTTTATTCATTTTGTTATAGCTTGGCTAATTTGACACGAGCCTGACTTTTGATTAGCATTACTAATTTAAAAACAGTCGATATATTACATACAATACAAAACCAATTGTATGTTTTCATAGTCGGGGAGTATCACGAAGATGCTCAAGATCTAATACAAACACAAATCTGAAATACCGATATCACAAGATTTGCTTAAGGAAATTCATATTTTTAAAGTAAGAACCTTGTATTATATTTTTGCAAAAAGGTCAGGTTCAGGTCAAAATAGCAAAGCTTTACTTCCCCTGTTTTCAGCATTTCTGAAAGCACTAAAAGTTTAATTTTAAAAAATCCAGCCTAGCAAATGTTATGAAATAAATAGATCTACATCAAAATTATTATAATATTTTAAAATGTGTATTTTTATCTCCTTTTCAGTCGCTTTCGTCCTTGTCCTCGAAAAATGGCTTTTCGTGTTTTAATCAGTGTGTGCTTATGTCTAAGCTTTAGGCGACTAAGTTGGCTCTTTATGGAAATATATTTTTATTTATTCTATAACTGTTGGGAGTTTTTTCCTGAAATTTTGTAGTTTTGAAGCATTCAATTAATGTCTTGTTTGTTTTAAATCAATTTGAACGATCTATTAACTTAATTGCATAATTTAGCATATATATAGTTTACTGAATGATACCTTACTTACATAGTGCCATGTATACCAAGTTTTATGAGTTGTAAAGCCAAACTTTTTCAGTTGAATTACAATAATCGGTTGAAGGGGTTTTCTTCAAAACTAGCCGAGCAAAACTGTTGGGATTTTCCAAAACGCTTATCATAAATGTGTTCTTCATAAATATAACAGATTTGATACACCTCATACAGAAAAATCCAACACCAGTGAATCACCTTAAATGTGATACGCTTTCATATGGTTTAAATCTAAAAGTACCGAATCAGTCAAAAGATCATGTTAAACAAATTATTTGTGCAAGTGTTTATTGCAGATGTTGTTTTTACCCTTTGAAACCAAATTGTGATCTTGACCTTGGAGATATTGACAACATATTAAGGTGATTATATAATGCTGTCCTTTGTTTACAAACTAAAATGGAAATAAATGCATTTTTGCTGTCCATGTTTTGTACAATGTTGTGCATATAATTACTTTAATTGCATGTACTCATTCAATTTACACTAAAAACAAGCAGCCAGTATTACTAGAAATTTGTTTGAATTGGAGGCTTGAGCTAGTTATAACGGATAGAGCTATTGTTGGTGAGCTATATAGCCTAAGAGCTGATGGTGATTTATTCAAACATTTTGTCCAAATCTGAAACTAACACCAAAGTTAGTCTTATGATCGAACTTCAAGAAAAACCTTTTTGTGCAAAATTCTGCTTTCACAATGTTCAGAATCCAAGATGGCGTCCAGTAATTGGTCGCCATTTTCCTGCTAATTGATACTAAACACTTATTTAGGCCTGAATTGTATTGCTTTTTCAAATATATGTTTTGTATTGTCCAAATACAATAAAAGTCCAACCAAAGAGATGATTAGGATGATTTTGACATTTTTGACACTACATGACCAATAGATAAACCAAAAATTAGTGGTTTTTAGGGTATTTTTCTTTTATTTGGAATGTCATTCCCATAAAAGTACAGTTATAACACAAACATTTAAATCATTTTTTTAGTAAACATATTATTTTGATGACATTAAATTGATTTTCCAATACAAAATAGCAGTTACGTGTTATTGCTTTGGGTTCAAAGTGGTTGGGGTAATTCCACACAAAAAGTGATTTTATTTTAGCATATTGGTGTATTTGACCTTTGAACTTGAAGTGTGACTTTTCATATTGAGATATTGATACAATTTTTAGGCTGGCGATTTCGCGCCAGACTATTACAATCCTAAAAAATGAAATCCACTAAGATGAATTTACTCCCGAAACTGACAACACAGAATCTATACACTCAATGCAAATAGTTCCTCCTCATTAATCAGTTTTGCAAGATAAGAACATTCAACTTTCCTTGTTTCATTTATTCTGTTCGATTGTAATATATTAGTTTATTCTTGAAATGGAAGGAAATTGTATGAAATTAAAAGAAAAGGTGTTTAAAGGCGTTGATAATTATTACTACGCGTTACGAACTCGATATAGCGCGGCGCATCAATGATTTTATTATGTTAAATTATTAAGGTCAACATTCTCCAACAAGATCATGGTCGAGTGGTTGAGCAACTCGCTTAGTAATTTTCTGATGCTAAGGTCCAGCGATCGAATCACGGCGGCTCCAAATTTTTTATATTTTTAAATTTTTATTTTTTGTTAAGTCCAGCACTACCTCTCTTTCGACTTAGAAAACCACTTGATGTTATATTACTTGAAAAGCTATTGTTCCTTAGCAGTTCGCCAGCCTGTCAGTACTTTCAGTACTTTGAAAACTTATATTGTAATTTTTTTTAAATTATTTTAGAATTTCGATATATACTGCGCCATGTACACGAGTGCGCCAAGGCTAGTAAATTTGGCATACCCGGTAAGCCACAGGGTTGGAAAAATAAAGATTGCTCAATTTATCAGTGGTATTTTAGTATACAAGTGGCCATACATGCAAACTATACAGCAGCATGGGGTATGCATTCAAATTCTAATCAATCCTTCCAAGAGATGTTGAAAAGCAATGCTTAATACCTATCCATGTTAACCTGAACTCTGCCATCACTTTGATGACACAACAAGAAAATCTTATTCTATTGTTGACCTACCCAGTGATGATATTTGCAAGTGCCCCTTAAGCACAATTTACATGATGACTATTATATGGGTATTAACACATTCAACTTGAAGGCCTTGTTAACACACAGGTTGCCCTTGTGCAGTGGGGAAGGGGGGAAGGGGGGTGGGGAGGGGGGGTGGGGAAGGGGGGGAAGGGGGGTTTGGGTGGGGGTGGTGGTGGTGTTGTTTTTGTTTTTCATGTGTAGTTAGTTAGGTAGTTGGATAGGTAGTTTGATAGGTAGTTAGTTAGATATTCATCTTGACTGTACTGCTGTTTTAATTTTTTTTTTCTGTATTTTCAGGTTTGAAGAGACGAGGAGTGTAGATGTTCAGTTTCACGATGGCTTCCATTTCCCGTGAGGTTCCGGGTAGTAGAATAGGACCTCTGTCATTCTCCCTTACATGTCGTAAGAGGCGATTAAATGGGAGAGCCCATTTTATTGGGCTAATAGCCTTTGTGCTCTCAGGGTGACTCTTACAGTGTGTGTATTGTGCACTTAGGATGTGTCCATAGGGATGTCCCTTATAGGGTATATAACATGCATGGTATAGCTTGGTGAATTTAACACGACTCTGAACTTTTGATTAGCATAATTTAACAGTCGAATTATTACTTAAGTTTATATCACTTATCATATGTTTTAATAATCGGGGAGTATCACGAAGACACTCGAGATGTAATACAAACACAAATCTGAAATACTGTATTGCACGATTTGCTTGCAGAAATTGATATATTCAAAGCAAGAACCTTGAAATATATTCTTGCATAAAGGTCATGTTCAGGTCAAAATAGTCAAGCTATATGTCTCTATCACAGGTGTAGAACAAAGGTTGTATTAATTGGTTGTATCTCTTACAGGGGATATGTATCATGTAAGCTGTATCCACAGGGTGTGTCTCTGGATGATGTATATCATACTGTTTGTACCTACAATGTGTGTCCCTAACATGGGATGTAACACAAGATGTGTCTAATCGGTAGATCTCTTACAGGGGATGAGACCTACCTTGCTGATACATCCTGTGTATTACATTTCATGTTAGAGACACACATTGTAGTCATTCTGTATGTTACACTTCATTCAGAGAAATACCCTGTGTAGTCAGCCTGTGTGATATACCCTCAGTAAGAGATTCACCCTCTAGTTCAACCTGTGTACTACATATGTGATTGAGATATATAGCTTGACGAATTTGACATGAACCTGACCTTTTGATTAGCATAATTTAACAGTCGATATCTTGTCAGTATTTATAACCTTGGTAGTATGTATTCTTAGTCGAGGAGTATCATTTAGACGCTTAAGATGTAATACAAACACAAATACCGATATTGCACGATTTGCTAGAACCTTGTAGTATATTCATGCATAAAGGTCAGGTTCATGTCAAATTTGCCAAGCTATACCATTTTGACACAACATCTGCAGTGCGTTCATTAACGAAAAAGCTCGCCAACGTTCGCATACAGTACTTGAGTTCGCGTTAATGAACGATAAGTTCGCCACCAACATGTTAGCCAATCGCGAACAACCTTTACACATAGCTCGCTAAGCGAACAAAGATGGCGGATAAATAAATATTTGATTTAATTTATTATAATCTTAGCGATTTAAACATTGATTGTAGATTGTATGTGTTTTGCATATGTGATACATTGTGGATAAATAGAACACGAAAGAAGTATTACTGAGTTCCTAATTTTCAATCTATGGCTGAAAATCTAATAGAACTATTTAGGCCATTAAATTGTCTATGTCCGCCATCTTGTCATTGTTTGCGGCGAACGATTATAATCGTTCAATAAGTAGTTAACGTGACGAACTAATTCTTGTGGTGGACGTTTTCGTTAATGAACGTAAGGCTGTTATAGACACACCTATGGAAACATCCCATGTGCTCCATACACCCCTAGTAAGAGTCACACTCTATAGACGCATGGTCTCAAGTGTCTTTTTACTTTGACCATAATGATGTTAGTCTGGTTCCCTGTTTCAAATCTTAAAGTAGTTTGAGTCAGGATCCTGTTGCATAGCCAAGGCATTATCGAGCGCTTTATGGTAGCGCTTAACTATGTCTACGCAACGACATGTTACCGGCAAACATGTTTGCCTATAGCATACCGTTTCTTAACACTTTGCTAGAGGAGCGCTATCAACTGCTTTTTATACAACGAATCACTTCAAATCCAGTTGGTAGCCGGGACTTTGCTACACAACAGTTTGCTAGCTGCGAGCGCTCGCCGGTAGCATATACATTTTTTGCTTTGTCCAATACGAAGCCCTTTTTTGAAGCAAGCCGTACCTTAGCAGCGTGCTACAAAGCGCTTGATAGCGCCTGGTTTATGCAACAGCCTCCTGGTATCATCCAATTAATCAATAACTCCAGTGGTCAAATCAAAATGGCGGATGTACATTAGTTTGTTCAGACAATTTTAGATTATCGCATTACAGTGTGTTGTCTTAGTGTCATTTTGATGAGACTTTGTATATCAATGGAAAAATGCATTGTCTTTGCAATACTGTAAAATCATTATTTTGGTGGGGGATTAAATTTTGTGGATTTGATGGTTCACCTTCAGCCACAAAATCAAATCCCACCAAACAATAATTTTGACCATCATATTTATTACCTGATGTGCAAAATCCACCAATTAACGTCCCATCGAAATGGTATTTTTTACCATAACCACAGAATTTGGTACCATCAAAACTAAATGATTTTACAATATTACAAGTTTATTCACACCAATAACAATATTAATGTTATTTAGTACATATTAAATATGAACTAAATAGTCTTAATTAAAAAATGAAAACTTTTTGTAGCAGGGTGTATTTAATGCATACAATTGTGAATGTAAGCAAGTGTCTGATTAGCTCAATCTGTAGGGCGACTGACTTGTAAACGCGGCTTCCTGGTTTGAGCCCTGTAATGGCCGGATATTGTTTACATTTTGCATAGATATTTTCTTTTTTTTGGTATGAGAAATATTTCATTTCCTCATTATATTCGTTATACAAGTATCAACTGATAGCAAATACATCTATAATATTTTTTTGGAAAAAAGAAGATATTTCTGGATTCAAACCTGCAACATTCACCTTGCTCGTTAGAGGCTCCACCATTTGAGCTTACCAGGCATTTGAATTCAAAAGCAATTTACATGCACTGTGTACACGCTGGTACAGAAGTTTTTATGATTTGATTAGTTATTTTTGTACCGGTACATACATGTTATCAGTGATGTCGTTTTAATTAAATGGAAATGACATGCATTTTTTCCGTTAATATACAAAATCTCATCAAAGAACACACACTCTATTAGGGGATAATATTAAATTCCCTATATTAACTAACATACAACCGCCAGCTTGTTTTACACATGGAAAAAGTCTTTGTTACATTAACCCGGGCCTAAACTGTAATGTAATGTAAGATTTAGGTACCGGGAACCAGACTAGTAATGCGTCTGATCTGACATGGTGAGCTTTCGTGATCACACTTTGTCTGTCCGTCCATCCATTTTCCATCAATGAACAATTGACATTACACCAGAGATCACTCCGCCTGATTGTTTGTCGAAAGCTCAGTTGTTCACCTGGCATAATGTCAATTTACTTGTGTGGTTCCTGGGAAGTGAAGATAGACGTCTGTCTTTACTCCCTGTCGTTTGTCGCATTTCGTAAGAGATGACTCTATCGGAGACTATTTTAACTTTGGTACGAGATTGTTTTAGGCCAAAATGAAACAGGCTGGTACAAGAAGTTAAAATAGTCATGATTTTTATCGTGATTTTTCGTGTTTTTGTTTGCCATCAAGTGAGGCAGACCCTTTTGAAGTACACATCAAGCGAGCCGGGCATTATATGATGACATATCAAGTGAAGCACATCATGCGAGCCAGGCATTATATGATGACATATCAAGTGAAGCACATCAAGCGAGCCAAACATTATATGATGACATATCAGGTGAAGCACATCATGCGAGCCAGGCATTATATGATGACATATCAAGTGAAGCACATCAAGGAGCCAAACATTATATGATGACATATCAGGTGAAGCACATCAAGTGAGCCAGGCATTATATGATGACATATCAAGTGAAGCACATCAAGCGAGCCAGGCATTATATGATGATATATCAAGTGAAGCACATCAAGCGAGCCGGGCATTATATGATGACATATCAAGTGAAGCACATCAAGCGAGGCAGGCATTATATGATGACATATCAAGTGAAGCACATCAAGCGAGCCAGGCATTATATGATGACATATCAAGTGAAACACATCAAGCGACGCACGCATAATATGATGACATATCAAGTGAAGCACACCAAGCAAGCCAGGCATTATATGATGACATATCAAGTGAAGCACACCAAGCGATCCAGGCATTATATGATGACATATCAAGTGAAGCACACCAAGCGAGTCAGGCATTATATGATGACATATCAAGTGAAGCACATCAAGCGACGCAGGCATTATATGATGACATATCAAGTGAAGCACACCAAGCAAGCCAGGCATTATATGATGACATATCAAGTGAAGCACATCAAGCGACGCAGGCATTATATGATGACATATCAAGTGAAGCACACCAAGCAAGCCAGGCATTATATGATGACATATCAAGTGAAGCACATCAAGCGAGCCAGGCATTATATGATGACATATCAAGTGAAGCACACCAAGCGAGGCAGGCATTTTATGATGACATACCAAGTGAAGCACATCAAGCGATGCAGGCATTATATGAGGACATATCAAGTGAAGCACACCAAGCGAGGCAGGCATTATATGATGACATATCAAGTGAAGCACATCAAGCGACGCAGGCATTATATGATGACATATCAAGTGAAGCACATCAAGCGAGCCAGCGTCTTCACAAGCATTCTCCAACATTTGCATTCGACCAAAACATTGATCTAATCCATAAAATCGCATTTTCATCAACTTATTTCTGCAGCGTTCTTAACAGGAAACGCTAGTTTCAGAATGCTTTCACGTGCAGTGTGGCAAAAAACCGAAAGTTTGCCCCGCCCGTAAAATCGATGTAGATTTTTTTTTCATGACAAATATTTTTTTTAAAAACCTTGGCGTTAACTAAATAAAATAAAATTAGCAAAGTAATTTAATTGCCCATTGGTTATAAATAGATCTAGTGAGCCTAGATTCTACTGATCTTAAAGTAAGAGTCATTTAATTCGTATGTAGGCTACATCTATATAGGCCCTATATATAGTGTAGGTACATGGGTCTAAATATTATTAATGGGATTTTTTCCATCTTTAATGCATTATGAGCAAAATTAAGAGAAAACAAATATTGTGTGATTTTTTTGATAGCTAATTTATTCTCAAAATTTTACGAAAATCAAAATCAAATGTTTTAACCGAGAAATATCTTGATGTTTAACATATAAATTTCATACGCTAAAATATATAACCTTGTTAAAAAGTTGTTAATTGCCCTATTTTTCAATAAATAATTAAAAATATTTTTCACGTATGAATTTCATACGTGAAGATTCATATAAATACGTATGAAAAGTTCACGTATGTTTAACGTACGTTGAGTCCCACGTATGAATTTCATACATTTTAAGTATGAAATTCTCATGAAAATCCAAACATATGAATTTCATTCCGGACACTTCCTGTGTATCAGGTTCACATATCTAGACCTCTGAAACTTTTCCTATAATTTTTTTAAAAGCTGCTTTAACAAATAACTCTTTAAGACTTATTTATTGTGTTTGACTTAGTATTGTAACTAAAATGAAATAGTTCACATGTCAAGCAAAATATAGGATTACTAATTAGTATCTTATTTGTTTTATTGATTTAATATTCAGTCATGAAATGAATTAATAAAATTCAAACTTTAGAAATTTAAGCACTGAGATTTTGAAATGGTGGTGAAGGGATGGCTATAAGGGGAGGTTGGAGGCCATAATTTAAAACAGTAAATATAAATAATGCAAATTTTATACAAAATGAAGCTAATGCTTAAATTGTGAAAAATGAAGTAATAGAGTTGGCGTTAAAAGCAGTAGTAGATATCGACGGTGCCAAACCAAAACTCGTAACTCAATTTTAATGCGAAAACTTTTTTTGCAGCGTCTGCATCTGCTAGACGTACCACGCATTTCTGTCTTGTTGCCATCTAAAGAGCCAATCACGTTACTTAGATGGCGACAAGACAGAAATGCGCGGGATGTCTAGCAGATGTGGATGCTACAAACAAAGTTTTCGCGCCAAAATTGAGTTACAGGGTTTTGGTTGACACCGTCGATATGCTATTTTCCCAAGAAGTAGAATTGGACACCTGTCTTACTCCCTTGCTTCTTGTAAGTGGCAACTTAATGGGAGACTATTTTAAATTTAGTACCAAAGTGTTTTATTTTGGCATAAAACTATCTTTTACCAGTCAGGTACTAAAGTTAAAATAGCATGACTTTTAATTTAGATATGTAAATGATGTCATATGACATTCTTTGTATATTGTGTTGATGTCACAGACATTTAAAACCTATATAAAATGTTGTTTATGAACAAAAATCAAGTATAAATGTCTGAATTGTCTTATTTTTTCTCTTTTGTTGCGAATATTAAATACCTGTTGATTTAGTATCAACTATAACCTATTATAAAGCTGCTTAAATAGATAACACTTTAAGACGTTTGATAATAATGCTTGACTAAGTTCTATATCTAAAATCAAAATATGTATTACACATGTAAAGCATTATATCAACGGTGCCAAACCAAAACCCTGTAACTCAATATTGGCGCGAAAACTTTTTTGCAGCATCTGCATCTCCTAGACGTCCCACGCATTTCTGTCTTGTCGCCATCTAAAGACCCAATCGCGTTACTTAGATGGCGACAAGACAGAAATGCGCGGGACGTCTAGCAGATGCGGATGCTGCAAAAAAGTTTTCGCGCCAAAAATGAGTTACAGGGTTTTGGTTCGGCACTGTTGATATAGGCTTATCTTATTTTCAATTGATTTAATGTTCTGTCATTAATATGAATTGATAAATTTCTAAAGTTTGATTTTAACATGGTGGTGAAGGAATGGCTAAAGGGGAGGTTGGAGGCCATAATTTAAAACAGTTACTGTAAATAATGCAAATTTCATGGAGAATGAAAGTAATGCTTAAATTATAGAAAATAAAGTATAGAGTTGATCTTTAAAGCTAGGTTACATATAAAGTTCATGCTGGTAAAAGACATATAATTACAAAGTTCGGAATAATAGAATCATTGTAAATTTGCAAATGAAAAAACAAAACAATTCGAAAATAAAGATAAGTATTAGTTTAAAAGGAGTTATTTAGAATGGTGGTTGTTGATATGTGGTTTCCCCGTGTGGTTCCCGGGAAATAGAATTGGACCTCTATATTCTCCCTTGCATGTTGTAAGAGGCAACTAAACGGGAGACTATTTTAACTTTAGTACCCGAGTGTTTTATTTTGGCATAAAACTATCTTGTTCCAGTCGGGTACTAAAGTTAAAATAGCTGTGACTTTTTATTTAGGTATATAAATGATGTTACATACCTGCATAAAGTGCTGTGGATAATGTCTGAATTGTCTTACTTTTGTTGTGAATATTAAATTCCTGTTGATTTATAATAATTATTGCATTTAAAATGCAATAAGAAGCCAATACTCACTCAATATTCAGCAGATGTCACCACGATTTTGATGTTCAGTCACTAAGTAACAGTAAACCCTCAATTGTAAGACTGGCCGTATAACTCCATCAAGTTATAGAGTGCAATGGTCTTAAAAGCGAGGTTATATATTTAGTGCAAATTTTAAGACCAACCTTATAACTTAAAATCAAGTGATATGGCTGGTCTTGGGGTTGTTTGTGAAGTTGAAATTGGTAAATGACTTATAATTCCTGAGTTAAATTGGTCATATATAGTGACCATATAGTAAAATCTTTATGTGAGGACTATGCAATTTAAACTCTATATTGATTGCTTTAAGCAACCTCTTGTTAGTGAACATTCAAAACAACCTCTATTTAGGGACCACACAACATAACCTCTATATAGTGACCATACAGTACAATATGTAGATAGGGATTGTGCAGCTTAAACTCTATATGGTGACTGCTTATAACAACCTCCATATAATGGCCATGCTAAACAGCCTCAATTTAGCACTGAGCATAACCTCTATGTAGTGACCATACAGGTCAGAATTTCCGCCTTTGACCTACAGTGAACATAAGTGGTTCTATTTCTTAGCGTAATGGGTAACTGGGTCATGTGGGGTCAAAAACTAGGTCACTAGGTCAAATCTTAGGGAAACCTTATGTTCTCTCTAGATGCCACCAATTTGCGTTCTAATGTCAAAGAGCTTCTGTGATTATCCCAATAAACACAAATTTTATTTTGTTCTGTATTGTTATTGGCTGCTTCTTAGACAAGTTTGCTGGCAGCTTCAATTACCCGTGTGGTTCTCGGGTCGTAGAATCGGACCACTGTTGTCTCCCTTGCAAGTCGTAAGAGGCGATTATAGGGGAGAGCATAGGTAAATATGCCCTATGCTCCTAGGTAGTCTCCTACAGTTTTTGTAATGAGCACTTAGGTTGTTCCCATGGGAACACCCTAAGTGCTCAATACACACACTGTAGGAGACATCCTGGGAGCATAGGGACTATTTACCTAATACAGTAACAGGTACAGGGGACAAACAAGTCCCCCACAACCCTAACACAGAGTGTGACTCTTACAGTTAGCGTATGGAGCACAATGTGATTTTTCTACAGGTGAGTCTTATGTAGGAGGTGCAAGTGTTATGTCTCTTTCACAGATGTTGCACTCAGGTGGAATCTGAAGGGTGTATCTCTTACAGGGTATGTAGAATACTAGCTGTATCCACATGATGTTTTTCTGGATGAGATTAAGCATATTGGATTAATCTTCAGTGTGTGTGTCTCTAACATTGGATGTAACTACAGGGTGTGTCTAAAAGGTAGATCTCAAACAGGGGTGAGACCTACCTTGCTGACACATTCTGTATGCTCCATTTCTTGTTAAAGACACCCATTGTATGTTCTGACGGTATGTTTAATCTCATCCAGAGAGACATCTAGTGCTTTCAGCTAGTATTTTACATCTCCTGTACAGATGCATGCATGCTATAGATTCAGCCTTTCTGCTACATTTGTGATAGATGCATACCTACTCCTCCTACATAAACACATCTGTGGAAAAATCATATTTTGCTCCATACACCCACTGGAAGTTCCAATCTGCACTCGGGTTGTTGGTGGCTGGTTCGTCCCAATACACCTGTCTGTTGGGGAATGTAATTCTTTTTATTTTGGCAATTTGTTAGTATATTAATTAATGTAAGTTTGGTATAATTTGGGGTAATGTTATTGTCTAAATTCGCACTTATTGCGCTAAGTAAGGGCTTAAAATTATAACTAGATTTTAAATAATTTAAGTGCATGCCTGTGGATCTAAATTCTGCCCTGAGATCTTGCAATCCGTAAACACCACCCTGCACCAGTTGGTTTGTCTGAGCCGGTTGGTGTTTAGACTCTACACAGAGTCAATGGCAACGTTGGTGGAGTGTCACCGTCTAGTGTAAGGTCCTGACCCTCAATGGCCGCTATCAGCATAGATCGGATATGTAAGTCAGCCATGCATATCAAATGTGTGTCATCATCATGCTTCAGACCTCTTTTTGTGTGCTTAATGGTCTTTGGATGCGACTTGTGTGGTAAGCTGCGTGTTGTGTGCTGGTCACCTTCATTCAGCCTCCACCACTGGCTAGCTCAGGCTAAAAGGAAGCGTAAGCGTTCTCTGCCAGTACATAGCCTCTCCTTAGACAAGCTCCTTGCAGTGCCTTCCCGTGGCAGCACATGTCAATTGAGCCCTTTGTGGCCTCAAGCTGAACTGCAGGAGACTCGGAGGTGGTCTGCCCCCAGACATGCGGTATGCTAGGCCCACTGTAGAGTGGACATGCCCTGATGCCCATGAACAGACCTCCAGCTATGGGTAAATAGCTTTACTGCCTTGCGGAAAACCAGGAATGATTGAAGGCTAAGGGAAACAACCCTGACAGAAATATTGTTTAAGACGTAAACAAATGTATAATATGTACCTAGTGGAAAAAATCATCTGCAGATGGAAACTGTCTTTTTGATGCCATATTAATGTACATCATAATTTATACCTAATAAATATCAAACCATGCATCAAAGTCTCAGCAAAGAACATGCATGAGTTTCAAAAACTTCAAATAGAGGACAGCTTCAAATGTAAAACAGGATATTTAATAATTATAATATGTGCGAAAAGCCAGCACGTGAGAAAAACGGATTGTTGTCCAAACCAAACAAATAATTTGGTCCCAAAATTTGAGGTCATATAATATGGTCATTATTAAGAGGTTATATTGTGTGGTTGATACAGAGCTACTGTACTACATGGTCACCATATAGAGGTTTTAAAGTATGATCACTATTGAGGTCACACTATCCTTGGGGCGAGGTTGTACTCAAGGGTCACTTTATGGAGGTGGTACTGTCTGGTTACTATACAGAGGTTGTATGGTAAGGTCATAGTAAAGAGGTTGTACTTCATGGTCACTCTGTAGAGGTTGTACTGAGAAGTCACAAGAGGTTTTATTATGTGGTAACTATTTTCACTACATAGAGGTTATACTGTGTGATCATTATGTAGACGTTGTTGTGTAAAGTCACTTTATATTGTTGTACTGCATTGTCACTCTATAGAGGTTGTACTGAGTAGTCGCTATATACAGGTTATACTGTATGGTCACAATGTAGAGGTTATATAATATGGTCATAATTAAGAGGTTGTATTGTGTAGTTGATACAGAGTGACTGTATGACATGGTCACTATTGAGGTCATACTGTGCCATCATTATGAAGAGGTTGAACTTAAACATCACTTTATAGAGGTAATACTGTGTTGTTACTATGTAGAGGTTGTAGTGTAATATCACTTTGTAGAGATTGTCATTAAATAGAGGTTGTATTATGTGGTCACTATAAAAAGGTCATATTTTAGGGTCGATACAGATTGACTGTACAAAACATTTGAATGAGGAGGTACTTGTATTATGTGGTCACTATAAAAAGGTCATATTTTAGGGTCGATACAGATTGACTGTACAAAACATTTGAATGAGGAGGTACTTGTATTATGTGGTCATTATAAAAAGGTCATATTTTAGGGTCGATACAGATTGACTGTACAAGTCATTTGAATGAGGAGGTACTTGTATTATGTGGTCATTATAAAAAGGTCATATTTTAGGGTCGATACAGATTGACTGTACAAGTCGTTTGAATGAGGAGGTACTTGTATTATGTGGTCATTATAAAAAGGTCATATTTTAGGGTCGATACAGATTGACTGTACAAGTCATTAGAATGAGGAGGTAGATGTATTATGTGGTCATTATAAAAATGTCATATTTTAGGGTTGATACAGATTGTCTGTACAAGTCATTTGAATGAGGAGGTACTTGTATTATGTGGTCACTATAAAAAGGTAATATTTAAGGAGTTGATACAGATTGACTGTACAAGTCATTTGAATGAGGAGGTACTGTGTCGCCTCTACATAGAGGTTGTACTTTGTGGTCAATATATAGAGGTTCTACTGTGTGGCCAATACATAGAGGTTGTACTGTGAGGTCACTATGAAGAGGTTGTTGTGTAAAGTCACTTTATATTGTTGTACTGCATGGTCACTATAAAGAGGTTGTATTGTTTGGTAGAAACAGAGTATCTGTAATGCATGGTCACTATATAGAGGTTTTAATGTATGGTCACTGTTGTTTTAAGGATATTTTATGGTGGTTGTACTGTGTGCTCACTATACAGATGTTGTATGGTAAGGTCACTTTTAAGAGGTTGTACTGCATGGTCACTATATAAAGGTTGTACTGAGTAGTCACTATAAAGAGGTTGTACTGTGTGGTCATTAGGTAGAGGTTATATTATAAGATCATTATTAAGAGATTGTATTGTATGGTCAATACAGAGTGGCTGTACAGCATGGTCACTATTGAGGTCGTAGTGTGTGGTCATCATGCAGAGGTTGAACTTAAAGGTCACTTGATAGTGGTAATACTGTGTGGTTACTATGTAAAGGTTGTAGTGTAATATCATTTTGTAGAGGTTGTACTATGTGGTCTTTACATTGAGGTTGTATCATGTAGTCACTATAACGATGTCGTCTTTTAAGGTCGCTACAGATTGACTGTACAAGTCATTTGGATGAGGATGTACTGTGATGCAATTGCTTAATATGTGCGTGAAATGCGTAGGAAGGAGGTACATTCTTTAGATGTGAGGAATCCATATTTATATGTTTTATGTCATTAGCGTTATGTAGCGCATATTGGTATAGCTTGTTTGCGATAGAAAAAATCGTGTTTTTGAAAGAGTTCTAAAAATCCTTTTATCAGATTTTGGTAAAAAATTACACACAACTATAATAACTTCCTACCTACTCCCATTTTGAATTTCATAATTTTTAGTCACCAATTAAAAGACATTTATTCTTTATTACATATTGAAATTACATGCGTATTTACAGTTTAACGCAGGGAGGTAATCTGGTATTCCAATTAATGATTTACTATCAATTATTTAGTCGTTACATTCCGTGATCGGTGGGATTGAGATTGATGTTATAAAGACAAGACTTAGGAGGCCCTGGTGATTCGGTTGATTTAGATATGTCGCCTATAAACAATTTACAGCAATAAAATGTACTTCGTCATATTCACAGACGGGCCTCGCATGTGTTTAATTAACTAGGTTGCAAATATGCAAATATACCGTTATGCGTATCACGTGACCGTGAAATTGGCTGTCTTCTAACTTGATATTTCATACAAAACTACAAATATGTTACATAGAACTTATGAACAAAACTTGGTAAACTCTATTCTGATGTTGCTGTAAATTCAGTGTGTATTAGGTAGATATAGGGGGTCGATAATTGATGGTGGTCGGTAATAGCCGCACTTGCTCTATTTCATTTATTCGTGCAGCCAGAATTTCATACTTGTAGGTGTTGTAATTACAGAGAACTATTAAAAAAACATGATTTTTTTCTATTGAAAACTAGCTATATTAAGTGATCAGATATATTTTTATGCCCCCATATCGATAAAAAAGTGCCCCTTTTCAGGCCCCAATATTTTGTCGTTCATGTGACGTCATTTTTCGTGAAAACCCTATTTTTAGCAAAGATCCTGAACCAAGGTCTTCTACTTCTTCTTATATAGGGGCGTTTTTCAAAAAAAGTGTAAATTGTTGTCCCAGACATTTATTGACTCATAAAATATTGTATATAGCTCTCAACTGAATCCTACAGTTGTCATGTACAAGATTGAACATATTTCTATCTACCAAACCCTGAGAATGTATATATAAACTGCTTATACCCTTCAATTTTTTGCAATTAAGAATCTAACTCCCTGAAAATCGGCTGTCCCAAGCAGTTCAGAGTGATGTTGTTCCTTCAAAATCTCTTTTATTATATGAATTTATCATGCTAATTTAAGCTGAATATAAAGATTTTGTACTTTGCAGTAGATGACAGTCAATTTTTGTGATTAATCTGGAATAAAACCAGTGTTTTTTTAAGTAAACGAGTGTGTCCCTCACTTTTGTTCCATCCTGTTACCATACCGGTAAAAAAGGAATACATCAAAGTATTTATTCCTAGGTATAATCCAGTTATATTTACTAGATAGAAGTCTCCTTAACAAAGAGAATGGCGAAAGGGAATATTATGTTTTATTAAGAAAAATAGTGTTTTTTATAAAAATCATACAATCATATTTGATGGTAAAGCTTAATTGTCCATCCTGTTACATATATGCAACAATCAAATCATATTTATTTTTATTATATTAAAATTAATATAGAAATATTGATGTGGTAACAGGATGGACAAATAATATTTTTTGTATAATTCAAGCAATTATATTTACATTTTTAGCAAAGTGGGAGGTCAACCCTTACTTGGAATGTGTTTCTTTATAATAACTCTTTCTTATCATGACAAAAAATATTTGATTAAGCATATTTTTTTTTGATAAAAAATTTGTTTCAAATTTGCACTTCTTTTAAAAAACGCCCATTGACTGCACTCCTTCAAAACTCTGAAGATTATGTGCAGGCGCTAGTTAAAGTTTAAAAACAATTTTGAATGCGAGTGTATAATACACAAAATAATTATTATAATACATGTGCAGGTTAAAAGATTGATTTTAATCAAGAATTTAGGTTAAAACTTTGATTTAGTGGGCATATGTGGATACCAAGACGGGCACAGTGACAATGGTCTTAAAAACATCAACTGCTTGTTGTGCAGTTAAGGTCAACATATTCCACTGGCTAATGATTGAATTTGTTCATGGATAGAATGAATACTTGTATAACTCTAACGCGAAAAAGGCCTAAGACTGCAGTAAATAGGCTGCCGTTACCCAAAAAAACGGAAGTGCTTACACAGAAAATAGTGCCCCTGTTTGATGGTGATTATTGGTTGAAAGTTGAATGAACACTATGCATACAATGTGAATTTTAGATTTCAATCGTGTAAAGTAAGTAGAAAATAGCAGATTTGATATAATCTGAATGCTAGATTTTATAAACCAGTGGTTTCCATGCGGTCCTCAATTTGTGAAAATGAGCCGAATACTACACATGGCGTAGGGGTACGCCTGTTGATAAACAATAACTTTTAAAAATGCAGGTATTGGTGCCTATTTTTTTGGTCGGAATTTTGTCTCTAGGATAGTTCTACAGGATTCAAGTAAGAATTTTGACCTGAATCATCAATTAATTTTTATATCATGACAAACATTTATATAGAACATAGAGCAAAATAAACTGTAGTCTTAGGCCTGATATGGTGGAGAAATGTCAGCTTGTGACCTACTTGGAAATTGAATAACTCTATCATTTTTTGATATTATGTTGAAATTTTCACACATTGAATATAATTAGTGTATAATTATGTTTTTAATTGATTTATGTATTATTCTTTCTATTTATTGAGATTATGTAGTATTATACATGTAATATTTTGTTTTGGGTCCAAATTTCTACTTTCATTTTCAAAATGACCTTCATACAGCATCCTGAGGTTATTTATAGCTTATTACCTAGCCTCAGTTTCAAATCTAAGTAAAAATGGAGGTAGATTTTCAAAAGTATGAACGTAAATTGGCAAACCTCTATGAAATCAATGACAATAATTGCCATATATGGACAGAATGTACCAGAGGAAAGTATGGCCGAATCAATACCCAGCTTATAGATGGCGGTTGGCACACCATGAATGCCCACCGACTGAAGTATATGGTAATGCACAGAATGTCCTTTCTGCAAATGAAGGCATTTCATATGTCACACTTATGTCACACACCATTATGCATTAATATTGATCACTTGAGCCTGGAGCCAAGCCATGTGAATCTGAGCAGGGAGAAGTGTTTTAACCGGGGCAAGTGTGACGGCCATGCGCCCTTCGCGGCGTGCCGCCTTCTCAGTTTCTGTTACGTAAGCATTATAATTGAAATTTTAGCTATCGGGTTCCTGCAATCCCCATAAACACCATATGCCCTGTTTCTCATCCTAGCTCTGTTGACCTGATAAAGAGCCGGTTGCAGTTTATTTTTTTCTGACTTTGTATGTTGTTGCTATTATTTGTTTCGAAATCTGTTTTAGTGTATATGTGTGTGCAGGGCCAGGACTAGGTATAATTTCATTTGACAATCTTTGATAGGTACTTCTTTTGAATTATTTATGTGACTCTAAAGAGAGTCCACAATGCCTAGCTGTTATCAGTTCAAGGGAGATAACTGTTACTCAGTCTGGTTGTGAATAACTGTGGTCGTCTCCCTTTGTTGTGGATGGCTTTGGGTCTAGTTGCCCTTTCTTGTAGTCTGATTTAACTTTGTTGCGCTTTTTGTACCATATGTGTTCACGTAAGTGACAACTCGCTGCGAGAAGTCGCATTCGTTTTGTTTTTCTAGACTTTGCGTACTTATTTTGGTACTCGTCTTCTGCTTGCATTTGCTGGAAAGCTTTGGTACAACGGTCTGACAGGCGTATTCCAAGATGCCTTGCTTTCATTTTAGTACTGGTTGCGACCCCAATATTTAGTCGTAGAACTGTTGAACCAAGGCGGCCGAACACATTCCTCCCATAGTTTGTGTTTTTTGGCAGCGACACACTGATGGCGCAATTTACGGCTTCGCACTTCTGGGTATTTGTACCAAACTTCAAAACCTCTATTGCCGCGTCACTCAGTTTCATTTTGATCACTTCGCATATTAAATCTTTGTCATTTTCTTCCAAACACAGGTTTGTAATACGGTGTGTGCCCAAAAACATTGATCTCTGCCACCAGCTGTTAGTTGCTCCACCATCACAGACGTAGGAGTGCCGGCGACAATCCTTGCAGTCACCATCATAGCACTGGATCGTTGCCCGGAGTACTTTAGGTAACTCTTTTCTCATTTCATCCATGTTTCCGGTGTATTTTTCTAGAAGTTCATTCAGCACAAGGCTGGTTCTGGCTTTAACATCTTGAGCGAGAACCTTCTGGCATCTTTGAAGCGTTCCTTAGTTTTAACACTGGGGAATATCCCAGGACTTAATTTGCCATTGGTGATTTTTATGAACTGGGACACTCCAATATGTGTCGGATCTGCGTGGCACTCCACTGTCCACATGGGATTGAGCATTTTCATTATGTCTGCCACGCCAGCCGCTGATCTGCCATCTCCGTCTGTAGTCACATATTTGACGTAAGCACCTTGCACCCCGAGTTGTTGTCCTATCTTTTTTCCTAGTTCATATTCAGATAGGGGTGCTTGTCTGTGAAGATTGGCTGTGCCATCTAGGTGGCCAGGACAGGTAATTTCCATGCCTTTATTCCTCAGCCAGGCTCCAGTCCAACATAGCTTGTTCTGGATTGCAGCAGCAACTATGTACTGGCTTCCAGTGAAATTTTCACAAGCAACTGCTATGACTTGTGATGCGTTTTGTCCTGGTTTCTTGCGGTTTGATATATTGGTCGAGTTGTAACGCGCATCCTGGCTGATACTTAATACTCCATTATCCTCTTCCATGGCTGTCTGGGCTTTTTTAGCCATATCATGTGTATTGAGCTCATATACAAGCTTGCAGACTTTGTTTGTTCTTGTCTGCATGGTTCTCTTAGCTGGGGATGGAATATCCATGCCCGCTAACAGTTTACGGCACCCGCTGTTTCCCAATGGTGTGTCTAGAAGACTCGCTGCCAGTGCCACATTTGTGAAGCAGCAGGGTTCGGTCCCCTTGTGTTGGTTGGAATTTCTTTGTAAAACTTCTTTATTGGAGACTCAAAGATGCATTCGGTGCAGCGCAATGCCATTTTCCAGCCAATACCAACTTTCTTCTCTTTACTGACGCTAAAAGTTGGAACCTCACAGTCAGGGGATGTTAGTTTGTGCTCCTTTATTGTCTTGTTGAAGTTACAGCACATAAGATCTCTGTCCACTACCCTGTTTCCAGAAATATCACACACGTTTTCGGTTTTCAGGGCTGGTTTTAGAATTTGTCGTTGTCCATGTGTTTGAACCTGATTTACCGGCTGAGTTACCAGCTGTACCACATCATGTGAGTCTGAGCTAAATATCACATAACGGTACATTGTCCTCGCTGACCGATTTAAATTTCCAATACCACGAAGTGATATTAAGGGCACGGAGTATAACTTGAAGATAGTGCATGTTTTTCAAGAAAATTACACATTTTCTTCTTTCGGCTTGCAAGGTCATTGAAGTTTTGCATGATTCAAGCTCATGAATGTATTTTATAATCATCTCTTTGTAAGATTTCGTTCCTTATACTACTGACTATGTCCCAGACGGCAGACTTGAACTTTTAATGTCTTGTTTACTTTGATTAGGAACGAGCATGATTTGCAATCCAATTGCTGTCATATGCATCAACAAATTTTGAAATTTATTTGTGTCTAACCTCAAGTGCAAATGTAATATTATCATAATACAATGCCTATTCTATCCGAAAAAATAAATTTGAAAGAAAAAAACATTTTTGAAACTTTGCTTCACTATAGATTACACTCTATTACCTTAAAGTTGTAGACCCCGGTACGTACTTTTCAAGCACGGACTTCACGGATTATTTTACGGTTAACGTATAAACAATGGTACACTGCAAAATCATTGAATATCGTTGGGATGAAATTTCGTGGTTTGGGTATTAAAATATGACCATTTTGATGGGACTTTAATTCGTGGATTTTACATTTCAGGTAATAAATACAAGGGTAAAGTTTATTGTTTTGAATGGATTTGATATTGAGGTTGAAGTCCGAGAAATTTAATCACCCAAGAAAATTAATGATTTACAGTATGCGTGCGATAACTTTCAGTGCAGGATAATATTATCAGGCACTGTACTTATTGCACTCATTCCTTTGAAATTTAAGTCCCACCCCTCGATTATCATTGGATTTAGCGCCAACCCTTCAGTTAACATCACGTAGCCATGATATAATCTCTGTAATCTCTATTTGCACAGTATTAAAGTACACACTGTTGGATATCTTACATTGTACCCTAGCAGGTTTTGTAAGATTTGACATCTTGGCTGTCTTAGTTTTTTACTAAATTAACTTTTAAAATTAAATTTCATATTAAATTATGTAATATTATGTAATATGTTAGTATAGATGCAGTTTTTATATAAAAGTCAACTTTTTACATATTGAAATCTGGAACTTGTTTCAAGAAACCAAATAGTTTTTATTTTGTGTGAATATTCCTTTAAATAAAGAAGTTATTAAGATTTTAGTTTTGGCATTGTATCTTGACTAGGGGCTTTTGACTCAGAAAGTTGTCGCCTCCACCGACTATATAGAAATGCCTTTAATTTTAGAACCACTTGCTGGATTGGCATGAAACTTGCAGAGTTTGTCATTAATGTTCTATATTTGATCTCTTTTGAATTGCATACTATTATATTGTATAAAAATGGTCTGATATTCTGCAATGTCAATATAAACAGAAATCACTGACCATTACATCGATTTAGGGAGAGCAGAAGTTTATTTTACCTAATCACTTCTATTCACCAAGTAAATTAAAATTACGGTATAGCTTGGCCACATTGACATGAGCCTGACCTATTGACTAGCATAATTTAACAGTCGATATATAGTCTACGTTTACAACACCGAGTGTATGTTTTCATAATCGGGGATTTCGCGAAGACGCTCGAGATGTTATACAAACACAAATCTGAAATACCGATATTGCACGATTTGCTTGTGGAAATTGATATATTCAAAGCAAGAACCTTGTTATATATTCTTGCATAAAGGTCAGACTCAGGTCAAGCTATACACATTGAAAAGATAATCCCTTTTCCATTATCCTTGGGTGTGTTTGTATGTGTTGTGCAGAACACTGTTCTGACTGTTCCTGTTCCAAGTACTTACGAAAAAAGAAAACTGTTCCAAACAGTGTTCCACTCCAAACGACTTACGAACAAAATGGAACAGAACAGGAAGTAACAACAATAAAAATCATTTTAAAGAAATAATATAAAGAAATAAAACTTTTAAGGCGGCCCATATTGTTAGTTTCAGCCGTTATATTTGTGGAAGAAAAATTCCCCTAGAAAATTTCCCATTGTAAAAGTTTCCGTTTTACCCCGTTGACATACTATTCCCAAGGTGATCAGAATAACACATTTCGTGAAGTTTCCGATTGTCTTGTTGTTGTTGTAATCACGTGACCTGTTCTGCCTGCACCACCTCGTTCACGGGAATAGATGGAACATGTCCAGGACACTGTTCCGTGTTCTGGAACATAGAGAACAGCGTTACGAACACACCCCTTATGTTGTTGTACCTGATTTGCCTATTTACTTTACGTGGCACAGGTCCCAATACCGCGTTAAAGTTATACTGATCATGTGATGTACTGACATGTTTGTAGCCATACTCACTACCGTATCGTGTTCAGGGGTCAGATGGGATTAACAAATTATTTTCCGGGTATATAGCAACAGTATGATGGATAATTTTATAAAACATTATTAAGCGAGCTCTGGTTCTTATAATTTCTAAGGATGGCCAGTTTAAGTTGTTAATCATGCTTGTTACTGAGCTGCTTGTTATGGAAGCGATTGGTTGTAAACCTGGCAGCCCTTCTGTGGACTTTTTCAATTTGGTTTATTTGGAATTTGGTATGTGGGTCCCAGACAGAAGAGGAATATTCTAATTTCGGTATCACAATGGCTTTATAAGCGTGTTCTTTGACCTTTGATGAGTTTATTTTTAGATTTCTACGTAAGAAGCCAAGGGATTGATTAGCTTTGTTGGTGGTAGAATTTATATGTTTGTCCCATTTTAGGTTGCTTTGTAATGTTATGCCTAGATATTTAGCGGATTCAACTTTTTCAAAAATGTGGTTGTGCAGTTTGTTACAGTGAGGATGATACATTTATCGGGATGGAAGTGCATTAGCCAGTCCTGTTCCTACCTGCCAGCAGCCTCCAGGTCGGACTAAAGAAGTTTGGCATCATTAGTACTTTTGATTTCTTTGTATATAATGCTATCATCGGCAAAAAGTCTGAGTGTGCTATGTTGAATTTAGTCTGCAAAGTCATTGATATAGATTAGAAATAGGATGGGACCCATGACTGTGCCCTGGGGTACACCTGAAGTAACTGGTACTTTTTCTGACCGTCAAGGGCAACAGTCTGAGTCCAATCTCCTAAAAAGTCTGAAATCCAGTCAATAATATTGTTATTTATGCATAATAATTGAGTTTGTAGAGAAGATGTTTATGTGGCACTTTATCAAACGCTCTGGCAAAATCCATTATAATTATGTCTATAGGTATTTGTAATCACAAAAAAAATCTGAGAAAAAATCTAATTTTAACTCCAGGGGAAGCTTTTTATGCGATTTCTCTCCAGAATCATCTCCTTTGCCAGTAATGATTTGCAATCAATATTTCCAACATCTTTTGCTTGCATATGGCCAAAATGCGGTATTTTTGGGCTAAAACCATCGAATTTACAAAGAAAAAGTGGGAGATTTGGGAATCTGTAGACTATGTAAAATGTTCCGATTATTTTATTTGATGATAAATTATTGTTAATGTTATAAATAAACTTCCATTTTAGATACCAAACATCCTCATCAAGCAGTCTAACAATATCACTTTATGTATAGTAGATAACATAGTTGGATTTGGTGTAATACCAATTTTCACTATGGTCTACAATGTTGTCTGGACTGTGTATAAATACATATGAGCTGTTCTCCAGGAAAACCGGGCTTAGAGACAAAATTGTGAAAATGTTGACAATATATGGTTAGACAGAAGAGACTCTTGTGAACAGATTCTAAACATTTCAACAAATTATTCCATACACTTACAAAGTTATAGACTTTTTAAACCAACCACTACCGCCTACTACTTGAGTGACGTCGCGAACGTCATTCTCTACGTTTTTGACGTTAAGTCAAATGGAATTTTAACGATCCAGTATCTAATAATTTTTGACGTAAACTTTTAAAATTATGGCACATTATAGAATCATATTCTTTTTTTAATAAAACGTGTCCATTTTGTGAGTGTTTGCTTACAGAGAAAAATTGAAAGCGTTTCTAGCCACTTAACCCATGTTTTCTTTGATATGAGTACTTTTTAGAAAACGATCACCATGGCAACGACAGAAGTTATTTTAACACAATTTTAAAGAAAACTTGAAGCTAATGGACAGTACTATACTATCCAATTACTTAAATATGAAATCAAAGGACACCAGTTTTTTCTCATTTTAAGCATTTTTCTTAATCTTATTGCATAATTAAAATACAATGTCATTAAGCCCGGTTTTCCTGGAGAACGGCTCATATATATGTGATGCATACAAATTGCTATTCCAGGAGATAGAACATTGTACCAAATATTGGAGGAATGCTCATCCTACAGCAGAAAAGCTGTAGAGGGTCTAGATAACTATACCCAACTGAGGGTACTGGAGCATTAACCCAGCTTGATGAACTTTTGTCGAAAATAGAACTTTCTGACGAATGCATGACTGCGATGATGAGTCGACTGGCAGTATCAAAAAAGTATCTGAAGACTGGTTTAAAGGTAGGCCATGTGCCACAGTGAATATATGAAATTGATTTAACATACTTGATAATGAATAACTTTAGTGTGCAGGTTTTTCAGTAGAACTAAAATGGACAATATGCCTAATAAATGACTCTAAACGGAGCATGATGGTGTCCAATATAGTCAGTATATTGAAACAACACCATTATTGTTGACATTATGATGAGTGTTCCACTGTTGCATAAACTTGTGTCAGATTTTTCCTTGAAAATTTGTTACTTACTTAAAAGAATTCCCTTTTTGTTTTCCCATAGATTATTGTATAACTTAGAAAGAACTGGTTATGCCCCTAAATATCGTAAGTATTAAGATTTGTATTTTCAGAAAGAAATATCCAGAAGCAGTATGTGTGAAGATCACTGTGCCTGCTACTCACTTTCATCTTAATCTAAAGAGCAGAAAGAGTCGTGATACAAGACAACTTGTGGCCATGAACACACTTGTCTATCAAGTGATTGTCAGGACCTAGAGGATATTTTGAGTGACCTTACAGCGCACATTACTCATTATGATAGATGGCTCAATCAGGAAGCTAACCTACGTGGGCCCATCAATAATTTCGTTAACTAATTCCACTGTTTCATAACGCTTTGACATAGCTTATCGAAAGTTTGCATCGTCAAAGATAATTTATTCTTCAAATAATTGAGCATGGAAAATGCTTGCTGACGTAAGGTTTATGACGTCATAGCAACATTCGAACGTTGTTATTTTTTGTCAATTTTGTGTAACCCATCCACTTTGTTTCCATGGTTACTCGGCAGAAATGGTATGTGCCGAAAAAATTTATTTCTGAAATGCGAACCAGGCATCCTATTATATTGATTGCATACCTCATTGATGTTGGATCAATCTGTCTTTGGTTGCAATATATCCTTGAAAACTGCTTAAATTGGCTTATTGATAATTTACGTTACCCCGGCCACTTTAGAGCATAGAAAATACCATTTTGGAAAATAAGAAGGCACCAAAATGTTTGTTGGTAATAAAAGTGGAAGAATAGGTTATATCAATAAATATGGCGAAAAAGGCTTATAAATTACATTTAAATTTTCCTAAAGAAAGTGACAGAAATGGTCAATTTTCTGCTGAAAATTAATGCATTTTGGGGCCCAAAATTTCAACTTGGTTACCATGGCAACAGACTCCGAATATATTCTCAAGGGTGCAAATTTCAGTTTATGGGCCTAGTATACACTACCATGCAAAATTTTATCCAGATCTGAGAGATGCTATTTCTCGCCCCTCTTTAAAATAAAAAAAGTTACATGCAATACGTGTTAAAAAGAAAGCACCTGGCTTGTAGTTTGTTTGAGAATGGTCATCGCAGATTATAGTCAAAAGTGATACTTAATTTTGTAACCACTTTTTGCCTGTTATTTAGAATTGTTTGTTTACTTTGAAACATCAAGTTCAATGTTTCACCATAAAAATCTATGAAAATCTTTGAATATGCTTTACAATAATCTTATTGTTCTCATTATTTTTGTTCAAAAAAGAATTTAAGTTTTGTCATGGTTGTTTTTTTCAAGTATTTCAAGTATTTCAAGTAATGTTTGTTGAAGGGAGACAACTCCACTTATTATATAGAAATATGTCATTTTGGCAATTTCAACGTTGATGTAATATTTTCATTATGTCCACTTTTATAGGTAATACTTGGAGTATCTGTATCATAATAAACTGTATTCTTGACCTTCAGAGGTATTTTGACACTTTTTGAAGGAATAATCTTAAAATTTCCACAAATTTAGTTTCGTGTCAATTGCATGTTTTTCATGCCTATGCTGGTTGAAGGGAGACAATCACATTTACTTTTAAAAACCTTTTATTCAATATCAACTTTCATGTTATCTGTTTTTACTATGTATTCTTATATTGGTAATATATAGAAGTTTTGTTATATTGGAAAGAACATTTATATTGATCTTCCTAGATAATTTTGCATGTTTACAAGGTTCATACTTCAAATTAAGACCACAAGTTAAGTTTTATTCTGTGTCAAAGGGAGGTAACTCCATTTTTCCAATTAATGCAATATCAACATGGGATCGTTTTTGTTGTGTCTTCTATTATTGGTTCATTATAGCAGAATATTTGTATCAAATGGAACTGGATCTTGACCTTCTGACCTTCTTTGACATGTTTTGAAGTTATAAGAGTTGCATTAAATGATTGTCGAGAAGTGTTTGTGTGAGGACTTGCACTCAGTTAGTAAAATGTTAGTTGACAATAAACTTTCGCTTCATCTCGGTAAGACCAAATCTATACTATTTTGTTCAAAACCTAAATTAAAATCCAACCAGCGTTACATATATCTTGTAATAATACATCTATTCAGTCAACTTCATCCGTAAAATACCTCGGTGCTACTCTGGATCAAACTCTTTCATGTGAATCTATGGCAGTGAATGTAATAAAAAAGGCAAATGCAAGATTAAAATTTCTCTACAGGAAACGAAAATTTCTCACAGAATAGGCAAAGAAACTTCTGGCTTCTTCACTAATCCAGTGTCACTTTGATTATGCTTGTTCCTTCTGGTATCATGCTTTGACCAAACAACTTAAGTCTAAACTGCTAGTCACTCAGAATAAACTTATAAGTTCTCAATCTTGACAGTAAAACGCACATTTCTCATAACCATTTTAAATCACTAAATTGGCTTCCAGTTGAAAAGAGAGTTGAACAAATCATACTTACGCATGTTTTTAAAATTGGCACACCAAGTGACGCACTCACTATATACAAAGCGTAAAACAATGGGGAAGGCTCTGGTATTTGTATATATACATGTATATATTATATATCTATAATTAATTAATTATATATTGGCAGTGGGCGCAACAGACATAATTAAAATGTGATGATGTTTTTTTATGTTGTAATGATTTTTTCATTTAGGAAATTTTAATTCACAAGTGTTACCTGATTAGTGTTATTTCTGTCTACAATGCATTTAGCTTACCATGATTATTAATGACAATATTTGTCTTTGACAAACTAAAACAAAATCAAACACCTCTCAGTTGTATGGTCCTCAAAAGGTACCTATTTGTTTGACTTCACCAACTAGCAGTTTGGAAGTTCCTATAAGTAACTATGACTCACAAGTATTGGGGTCCCACACCTTATTCATCAAGTTACAGGCCTTGATCAGTCATTGTCATCTACATGTAGATAGAGTATGGAGAATTGGACATGATCATGATGTAGGTAGAGTACGGAGAATTGGACATGATCCTGATGAAGAAAGAGTACGGAGAATTGGACATGATCCTGATGTACGGAGAATTGGACATGATCCTGATGTACGGAGAATTGGACATGATCATGATGTAGATAGAGTATGGAGAATTGGACATGATCATGATGTAGGTAGAGTACGGAGAATTGGACATGATCCTGATGTAGGTAGAGTACGGAGAATTGGACATGATCCTGATGAAGAAAGAGTACGGAGAATTGGACATGATCCTGATGTACGGAGAATTGGACATGATCCTGATGTAGATAGAGTACGGAGAATTGGACATGATCCTGATGTAGGTAGAGTATGGAAAATTGGACATGATCCTGATGTAGACAGAGTACGGAGAATTGGACATGATCCTGATGTAGACAGAGTACGGAGAATTGGACATGATCCTGATGTAGACAGAGTACGGAGAATTGGACATGATCCTGATGTAGATAGAGTACGGAGAATTGGACATGATCCTGATGTAGACAGAGTACGGAGAATTGGACATGATCCTGATGTAGACAGAGTACGGAGAATTGGACATGATCCTGATGTAGACAGAGTACGGAGAACTGGACATGATCCTGATGTAGACAGAGTACGGAGAACTGGACATGATCCTGATGTAGACAGAGTACGGAGAATTGGACATGATCATGATGTAGGTAGAGTACGGAGAATTGGACATGATCCTGATGTAGGTAGAGTACGGAGAATTGGACATGATCCTGATGTAGACAGAGTATGGAGAATTGGACATGATCCTGATGTAGACAGAGTACGGAGAAGAGTACGGAGAATTGGACACGATCCTGATGTAGATAGAGTACGGAGAATTGGACATGATCCTGATGTAGATAGAGTGCAGAGAGTTGGACATGATCCTGATGTAGATAGAGTGCGGAGAATTGGACACGATCCTGATGTAGATAGAGTACGGAGAATTGGACACGATCCTGATGTAGGTAGAGTACGGAGAATTGGACATGATCCTGATGTAGATAGAGTGCGGAGAATTGGACATGATCCTGATGTAGATAGAGTACGGAGAATTGGACATGATCCTGATGTAGATAGAGTACGGAGAATTGGACATGATACTGATGTAGATAGAGTACGGAGAATTGGACATGATCCTGATGTAGATAGAGTGCGGAGAATTGGACATGATCATGATGTAGATAGAGTACAGAGAATTGGACATGATCCTGATGTAGGTAGAGTACGGAGAATTGGACATGATCATGATGTAGGTAGAGTACGGAGAATTGGACATGATCCTGATGTAGATAGAGTATGGAGAATTGGACACGATCCTCAGACCTTCAAGCGTAAAACAAACAAAAATACTCCGTGGGTTAACCTTGGAACGGTCTTGTGAGAACTATAGGAGGCTTAAACTAATTTAACGGCGCCTACCTTGCACTACCCTGTTACAATTGGCTACCGGTAGGGGACTTTCATTGCTTGGCAATAGTCTTGTTTATTTTGCCTTGCTTCTTTGTGATATACATACATGTAATAATATCATAGTCCACAGAATTTGACACGACCCTCGATCTTTCATTTGCTTTATTCAACAACTGATATATAGAGAATACTAGGTTAGTGTCTTATAAACTTGAATCATTAGATGAGTTGAAGGAAGGTTTATACGGCGAGCCTTTCGGATATGAATCCAATTTATCCTGCAATATGTTTTAAGACAAGAAGATGTTTTCAAAGATTCAATGATCTCTGTCACAACCCCATTTACGTTTTTAAAACTTAATTTTGGTCAACATGACAATTTCAGATTTTCATGAAAATATGCTCATAAGAAGCGCCTTGTGAAGCAGATTTCAAATATGTATGAGTCTTATAAGTTCGAAAGAGGTAGTTACGACCTTCTGGTTCTAAGTCATCGATGTATATTAACTGTATACTCTGAAAAAACAGTTTGACACTTTGCCAAAATACTTCCGTAAAACGACTGCATTTTAGACACCCGAAACGCTAGCATTTCGTCTGTATTCAAGCGTCGTAATAACACGGATTTGCAGGCTAAATAATTTCCCTGACTGATGTGTGGGATAATTTTAATTCAGGGGTTTCGTCCACTGTATGATTAGCTGTTTGCGTAAATGAATAAAGTTGTAGTTGTTAGTAAAAGTGTCAACACATTGTCCGCAGTAACGCAGTAACAGAGCGAAACACTCATTGGATGATGACAAAGATTTTTAAAACTGCGTAGTCATACAAATTTTTACAATCTTCATTAGAAATAACAAAACAACGAAACTTAGCAAAACTTTATTCACACGTCCCTGAAGCCCGAAAGGTAAAGAAATACGACGATTTATAGATCACAAACATGTTTATTTCTTTCCAATGCTTGCAATCAGGTTGAATGTTTATCAACGGTTCAGAAAGAAATATCGTAGCTTTGCATAAGACCGCGGAAATGAAACTTTTGTTCAATAGGGAAGTGAAAAAAATGAATGAATACTTTGACATTGATTATCAAACGAATATTCGAATATTGATTTTGGTATTCGGTCCCATCTCTAAAAATATCCCATTTCATTTCAAATTTCCTACTTGCCGTAGTCTATTAAGTATTAATTGTCCTGACATGTGTTGATTTGTCTCCCTTTGTAAAATTATTCATTATTTCATGGGGTTTAGATTTTGCTCAATTTGATCTTCACCGCAAATAGTGAAAATTAAACACCTGCGAATAATACCTGCTATACAGTATGCTTAATATCTTCACTGCACAAAATTGTCAGAAATCTGGCAACAATGAGTTGGATGCTATCCAATGACACCCCTGCTCCATGAGGCAGATAATACTCCATGTATAAGATGTTTGTCAATTAAGGCAAAACTGACATTATTTTCAGTGTGTTTCTGATAGTTTATTTTAAATGGTTCCAAGAACAAGTTTTTATTCTACAAAGTTTGTTTCTGATTGCATGTTTTATATTACAATAGTAAAGTACAGGCATTACAAGTTTGATAAAATTTTACTTGAAGTATTTATGTATAGTAAAGTTCCTTGAATTAGCATATTTATAATATAGTATATTTAAAAAGCACTATTTCGTTTTCTTTTGCTGACAACAAACAATACATGGAGGGGGACCAGAAAGCACTGACATATTCTATACTTCTAGTTCACGTCAGCTGTTTGATAAAAAGCTACATTTCTGGTTGTAAAGGATATTTTTCTTAATAAAAAGATATTAACTTGACCCATCCTGTCCGTGTATTCCACTTTTTTACTTTTACCTGTCAAGATATATTTCTAATTAATAATCTTCTATAGATTTAGTCAATTTGTTGAACTTTTTTCAAATTTAACTATATTATTACAGCTCAAACGACTTTTTGAACACTCCACTCTGATGAAACAAGAGTCGTCACAGACGGGTGATGGTCCCCATGGGGTGTTAAATGTAACCAAAAAAATGCTCAAACAAACAAGGAATGTACACATGGGAATAATTACAGCAAGGGACATATCATCAAATGGAATTTTATCTGTATTGCATTGCGTATCTTAATAACTTGTCTGTCTCCAATAGAGAATTAAGTATGAAAAATACAAAGGGGAATAACTCCAAAAATATGCAATGAAGAGTTATGGTTCTTGAACACTGACCTTTCTCTTTATGAAGTTTCCAATTGATATCTTATACTGTTCAAATTACGACCCAGACAAAAGTGTGATGGAAGGACATAAGGACAGACGGACGGACGGACAGACAAAGCAGCGACTATATGCTCACCCTTCGACGAGCATAAAAATATCGGCTATTAAATTATGCTAATTGAAGGTCACGTTCTCTGGACTATATTATGTGTAAGGGAACTAACTCCTGTGATGAGTTAAATGAATCTTCCATGAATTGTCTCCCTTAAATGCTATAATTTGAAGTCCACATGATTGCTTAGAAACGGTATGTCATGCACTGCTCGAATTCCTAAAACCTTCTTCACAATATTTTTGGAGTGTGTCTGAACGTCTTATGAACAAAAAAGTACAGAATAGAAAGTATAGTGCGTTAGCGACTAAGCTGGACCCCCATAAACCTTAAATATCTTAAAAAGTACAATGCCGATTAGAACGAAAATGGGTATGTCTTCTTAAAACACCCTTACCAACTCTCATAAAATAAAACTGAATTTTTAGTCCACAGAAAAGTGTACTATGCATAGACGCCTAATGCAAAATTTTAAGTCTAAAACAGGGTAAATACGTATGGGTGATAGAAGTGACCGGAACAGCAAAGGTCAACAATTTGATCCAGTATAACTGTACATTTAGTCACACACCAGTGACTGTTGAAAATATATAATGAGGCCCATACATGAACGTTTATCTTAGCTTGTATAACTTGAAGCAACTTTGTAGAAATATTTTCAAGAAAAACATTTTATTTTTTGTTTGTACAAATGATCACTACAATCAGAAGATGGGCCTCAACTATATACACATTGATGGCCAGACAAATGTTGGTCAAAGTTATACAATTATCCTGTTACAGTTGCTACATAATACAATAGCATTATTCTAACTTGCTGATCGTAATAGCTTATTTTACTCCCTGTCTATTTGTTGATTGAAATACCCAAAATAATACATTAGACCCATTGGGGAAAAGATTAATTAGACAGTAAAAAAATCTGCAATTTAAACACAGAGTTGGTAAAGGTAATTTAGTGAACTGTGCCAAATTTCAATAAAATTGCCTAATTACTTTTTAAGATATTTTAGGTTTATGGGGGTCCAGCTTAGTCGCTAACGCACTATAACAATAAGATAATGATAACTTAGATAAGAAATTAAACTTTTAAGGTGGCCAAAATTGTTAGGGGCAGCCGTTTGATTTGTGGAAGAAATATGCCACTAGCAAATTTCCCATCTTGAAAGCTCAGTCATTTTACATTTTTCTCAGTCGATATACTACTGCAATGTATAAAGGCCTAGGTGATCGGAATGACACATTTCGAGAAGTTTCTGATGGCCAATGTTGTAATCACATGACTATTCTAGCTGTAGCACCTCGTCGATGGTAAATGGTTCTCTCAACTAAAAGTTAGAGAGTCAGTTACATTTCTTTAAAAAAATCCTCATATTTTAGCAATGGTCAACATGTGACCAATTTGTTGATTTTGAAATTGTTTGCAAAGTTATAAGTGTTCACTGTTATTGATGTGCTGTGATATATATAAAACTCCAGAAAGAGCTCCATTCTGTATCATAGGTGGAAGTATCATGACTTTTTGGAAAAGAAAAAAACCGTCACTGACTAATACATTATATGGACCGTATATATCGATGGCTTAGAATTAGAAGGTCGTAACTAACAAATCGATATTTGAGAAAACACGGAAAAACTGTCTGACATTTACTCTTTACTTATGGTAAAACAAACTTTTACAACTTCGTTTTGGTCAACATGACAAGTTCAGATTTTTATGAAAATGGGCTCATAAGAAGCACCTTGTGATGCTTATTCTAAATATGTATAAATCTTAAAGCCACAATAAGGTTCCGGAACGACATATTTTCTATAGACAGAAAACACATATCTTTGTTACTGATTTGAAGACTGATAAATAATTACCACATCAAGCTATTAAAACACTCTCTTACTGTCATATTTGTGAAATAAAAAATCTTCCCTAGAAGATTGACATAACGAGCCCGGTTTGTTTACAAATACGGCGTTTAACAGCATCTCCGTCACTTTCCGGAGACTACCGATAAATTTTCGCCAGTTTCTGATAACCAATGGATGGATAGCACACCTATTGATAACGTAGTACCTTCCGGTATCGCATATAGTAGCCCGCTATTGATTCATAATCATGTTGTATATTGCCTTGTATATTGACATTAATCATGTTGAATGTATAATTGAAACATGCCAGAGGCGGGGGATTTACTATGCGTATGCAATACAGATAGTGCGAATGGCTGTGTGCAGTTGTATAAATTTCTCCGATAATTATATGATTAATATTTTCGTGTACAGTAGAATCTACAATAAAATAATAATTGTTTACTTGTAAGTATATAAATCTGCATGTTCAATATACACGAATGTTGAGAGTTATTTAATTTTCATAAACACGTGTCAATCATTATTAAGATCAAAGAGGTGGCCTTTTCTTTTAATATCAATATAAAAAGCACAAACATGATCATATGAATGGAAAATTAAGATATATGTTATATCCACATGCCCTCAAATTTTCCTATGCATATGTATTTAATTGTAGCTAGCTACATTTTGTTGATTGTCTGATACAACATAATCTGTAATAAAATATAAAAGCTAGATGTTTTTGTTTGTCCTTATAATTTTATATCGCTGGCTTAGAATAAAAAGGTCGTAAGTGCCATATTTGAAATATATACCACAAGCCGCTTCTTATGAGTCTATTTTCATGAAAGCTTGTTAACCATAAGTAAAGAGTAATTTGTCAGACAGATTTTCATATTTTTTTCAAAATATGATTTTGTTGATACGATCTTTTCATTCTAAGCCAGCGATATGTTATATATCATGGAGTTAATGTGCTTGTCTATATAATTCCATGATTATATTAAGTGATGTATATTAATTCACACTTCTACACTTATACTTTAGTTGGATTATACCTAGCCATTCAATTAGGTGTCAGTCGTGATTAGACTACAATATGCCACGCAATATACAAAACAAATATAGGCCTACAACAGGGTACCGGCAAATACCGGTGTACCGGGTTTTGTGCATATACTGCCGATCATTTACGAAATCTTCGGAATCGTTCGTAAAATTTAAACGTAAACACTATTTAGTATTTTGTACGGAGGACAAAATACTAAATAGCGCTTTCAGTTGATTATTTCTCAAAGAAGGAACAGCGACCTGAGGTCGGATATGGGTCCCTTCTGCACCATTTTTAGTATAATTTAATATCTCAATATTTCAATATTCTTTGTAGATAGAAAATACCACCATTTTAAACCTTATTGGGACTTTAAAAGGCTCTTACCACCTTCTAGTTCTAAGCCATCGATATATCGATTGTCTATCTAACTTCATGTACACTATCAAGGTATAAGCGTAGTATATGTCTATGTCCAAAGATTGTGGAACATCGCATCTTACAATAGGCTTGGTTCCCAACAATTATTACGATACTGTGAGCGCAGCAGGTAACCAGTGCATAAATAAAATGACCTTGAATGAAGTTAAATAACGAAGTAACTTTCGCAGTTATAAGATACAATTGAACGAGATTTTCGGTAAGAATGAATATCTTATAGTTTATTCGAATGACTTGTATAGCAATTTTTCTTCAGCGCCCGTATTTTATGTTGAAACAACGAGATGCAATGTTCTACAATCTTTGGCATATAGACATTTAGTACGCTTTATACCTTGATAGTATATTAGCTCAGTACGGAATTTTTTTTTTATTGTTTTTTGTTTTTTTTAAATTGTTTTCGGACCAAACACTGATACTGCCACCTGTGTTCTGTATTGATCTGTTTGTGTTTAAACTCACAAGAATACATTTACAAACTTATCAAATTCATGAACATAGCCAAAGTTACTGTAAAATCAATTAATATTCAAGGGGGATTTAATTTCATGAGTGATGCAATACCCATGAAATTAAATCAGCATGAATATGAATAATTTCTATTGTATGGGTAATGTCAGAAATAATGAAGCTTTACCTTTCAACCATTCCCCAATCAACATATACTTTTAAATTTCCTTATAAATGTGTCTGCAAGATTCACATAGTAAATGTGAAGAAGATTGCCAAGTTTTATGAAATTTGAATGAGTGCAAAAAAGTTATGACAAAATGGAGGTAAAATATGTCATGAGTGTAACAAATTACCGTGACATTTTTTAAAAATCTTGTTTTGTAATACTTACTTAGAACATTCAAGGTCATGAATCATGAAAATTGCAATTGTTTTGCATTGTGGAATATGTTGGCTTTTACTACATATCCATTTCCATGTTCAGATAGTAATAAATAAGATTGAAGCGACATGATTATAAAGTTGCTGCTTCGGGAAAAACACCTAAATTTTGCTTTGCATTTTTACTAATATCACAATTTCTTCTAATATATGTTCCAGTTAATCCTTGGCATGTTTCAAACATTGTCTTTGATGTATCTTCTATATAGAAACGTTGATATAATTTATGTTCGACTATCGTTGTCGAGAAGGGGACTTGTAACATAATTGTACATGAAAGTGTCATGAGTGTAACATTTTGAGTTAAACATACTATGTTGAAATCAGACAACTCTTTATACAACTTTCAGCTTCCTGACATTGTAGTTTGTATCACAGAGATGCTATCAGTAACAATTATTCATGCTTTTACCAAGTATATATTTTTCTAACATGGTCTTAGGTTATGTCATGAGTGAAACGCTGAATTTGAAGTTTTGTGTTGTTTCTTTATTCCTGTCTACCGTTTATACTTTTTCGATTAGCATTTGATGTTCTGCATTTTTATCAGGCGAGGTATGGGAATTTAATTAACTCATGATAAAATCATGCTTAAGTGATATATACGAGGGGTGTACCAGAATTACGTAGATTTTTGTCATAACTTTTTTAGTTAGGCATGTATTATCACCAAATTTGACGTAGAAACTCTTCAAACCTTTTTCAAGAGAATCGGTAAAAATTATTTCTAACAGAATGTTAGAAAGCTATTTAATCTGTCGCCATAGTAACCAATAGTTGGATAGGCGGGGCAGCGAATTTTAAAAACATTTTTGGCATTATTCAACTGCTTATATCTCACAGATATCAAGTCTAATTTTAACGTGACTTTGTGACTTACAAGCGCAATATCCTTGGAACGTACGCCGTTAATTTCGACTTTATCAAGAAAAACGTTGTTGTTTTATAGTACAAAACAAGCAACAGCTGCTGTGCGTCACCAGTGAAAATATGACGTTAACGAAATACGCTGTAAATTGCATCAACATGAAATTTTGTGTGAGCCTCGGAAAGATGCCAGAACAAACGCTTTAAATGTTGGAACCTACTAACTCTAAATCTCTTTTATCGAGTTATCTGATTTTCAAACGACATAAACGCATCAATCGTGGTCGAGACCGAATAAAACTACATGGACCAACGGCGAAAACCAACGGCGAATGCGACGCCATTAAGGGTTTCTAGGACCACATCGATCTGGATCGACGTTCTATTATAAGGGTTATATGTGACATTACTGTTAATATATTGGAACATTTATCACAATTAAGGTAGTAAATAAAAATTCGTAAGTTTTGAATACGTTTGTGCTCATCTTTATAGCTGCAATGTACACAGTTAGGAGTATCACTTATCTTGGAAGTTTGGCCGACGTCATGACGTTCCGTTGATGTGCCCCGCATACCGCACCCCTATCTATCCCCGGAAGGTGCAGAATTTGATCCAAATAAGATACGGCTTTGAAATTTCACGTACTTACGCAGTAAATATTATTCGTACTCCATACAAAATTATTTGTTTGTATGCTGAATGGTATGGAACGTATGACAAAAGTCTACGTAATTCTGGTACAACCCTCGTATTTATTTTATTTGGCACTTCAAAATAAAAATGCCCATTATCACAACAAACAACTGAGAAAATCAAAGTACTGAAAGTACTGACAGGCTGGCGAACTGCTAAGGAACAATAGCTTTTCAAGTAATATAACATCAAGTGATTTTCTAAGTCGGAATGTTAATATAAGAGGGTCAGTCAAGAAAAACTGAGAGTTGGTGACTAATGATCAGGAGAATAAGTATTCATATACTGTATATACATTATCGTGAAATATGGTATCTCATCGATGTTATGGCGAATACCAATTTTGGGTATGAAAATTTGAATCTTGTTGCCTGGCAACTGAAGAAGACAACTCGAAGGCATACCTTCGCGCTGTCTGTAGAACACAATTGTGCGTTGCTATGGAAACATAAAGTTATATCGAACATTTTCTAACTTATTTTTTATTTTGTAATACAATAATCAATCAGATATACATAATTATGGTTGATTTGTTCCTCCAATATAGACAATATACTTGATGGAACTATTAATTGTCAGTTGATTTGTTGGTATTGAGATCACAGTTTTACCCCACCCAAAAGAACGCATGGTGTTTTTCAAACGCGAAGTTATATTTTTTATTTCTAATATGGTCACTGTACTCCATTAGATACATTCATAATCCTCCGGAGAAGAAATTGTGAATTCAGTGATTAGTTTTAGAATACCATTGCAACGCAAAGAACACATGCCGAGAAAATCGATAAAATACGGGTAAAATTGTTGCTAGGCAACTAAACAATACAGCATTAGTGACCATTCTGTAGCAAACGCCCATTATTGTTTGATATATACGAGTCTACAAGATACACATGTTAGTTGTACTAAATTACGCTATATAAAGTTGAAATATACGTTCGTATTGACAACAAAATCAGTCTCCCAGTCACCCTTTAGTGATGTTCTTTCAAGTTGGTTGCTTGGCAACCTTATTTATAATCCTATATCCGATCCCGGAATTCATCAGAATATCCGCAATCGATAATAGTTGACGATAATTGGTAGAAAATATAATTGTAAATACATTTTGAAGGCTTAATTTTACAACTCTCAGTTTTTCTTGACTGACCCTCTTAAGTCCTGGACTTAACAAAATATTAAAGCCGCCGTGATTCGATCGCTGGACCTTAGCAGCAGAAAATTACTAAGCGAGTTGCTCAACCACTGGACCACAATCTCTTTGAAAAATGTTGACCTACATAATTTAACATAATAAAATCATTGATGCGCGCTATATATCGCGTTCGTAACGCGTAGTAATAATTATCAACGCCTTTAAACACCTTTTCTTTTAATTTCATACAATTTCCTTCCATTTCAAGAAGAAACTAATATATTACAATCGAACAAGGAAAGTTGAATGTTCTTTCAAAACTGATTAATGAGGAGGAAGTATTTGCATTGAGTGTATAGATTCTGTGTTGTCAGTTTCGGGAGTAAATTCATCTTAGTGGATTTCATTTTTTAGGATTGTAATAGTCTGGCGCGAAATCGCCAGCCTAAAAATGAGATTTTTTAAAAAAGATTTCCCATTGTTGTAACTGGATTGGTAAAATGTTGTTCAGTGTACATAAAAACGCACATGGAAACTGAAAGTGGTACACTTTTTCTCTGAAATGATGTCATTTCTTAGTCTATCCATAAGTGTTACACTCATGACATTGTTTTATAATTTCTGTGTTTGCTAAAATTTAAACTTGTTTATGGCTGCAAATTTTAACATTTAACTACAACAGGATGGTTGAAGTAAGATATACTCTTTCCGCTATTCAAAAGTCAAAATATCACCATTGGCCAAACTTCTATAGATATGAAAGTGTAACTCTGCTCCCATGGACCAAATCTAATTACTTATTCAGTATTCACTAACAGTTTTACAACACAGCCGTACTTAACGAATCAAACCTTTAATTTAAAGATAACAGAAAATGAAATTCACCGACGATTCCGTGATTTTTCTCCGACCGAAAAGGGATTTCTCCTGACTATTCAAGTTGTTCGCAGCTTAGATACACCTGAAAATATGACATTCGACCTCGCCTTACGATCGTACCTTCATTACAAAACTCATTATTGGTATGTAGTATGTATCTTACAATTCATACATGATGCTAACAGTATCTTGAAGCAATATCTATTCTATAAAGGCATGAGAAGAAGCTACCATTAGAACATAATCACATGCTTTGAATTTTGATAAAAAAACCCTGACAATTCCCTGATTTTTGGCCAATTTTCAAATTGTATAATGTTTTCCTTAATGGATTTGTTGACCAGATTTTCCAATGGAAGAGATGTTTATAAAACTCATACAGGTATGCCCCATGGCACCCCAATAGTCTCAAATGGTAAATGTCACAATGACATTGACCTTTGATCTACTGACCTCAAAATACATAGGGATCATCATCTTGCTGACCAAACTGTAAAGTTTAATGATTCTAGAATAAAGCGTTCTTGAGTTATTGAACAAAACACTTGGTCCAAATATGGTATAGGTCTAATAGACCTTGACCTTTGATCTACTGACCTCAAATGTATAGGAGTCATCTAGTGTTGCTAGCCAACATCTATGGAAAGTTTGAATATCCTAGGTCAAATCAGTCTTGGGTACTTGAACTGAAATCATTTGAACTATTTGCGGACATACAGTTAGAGACAGACAGAGAGACAGACCGTCAGACATTAGCAAAGCAGTACATTTATAAACCCTCATCAAAGATGGGGGGCATAAAATAGTAACCATACTTTTTAGATTTTTTCTGAGAATGTGGCAACCCTGACAATGTACCAGAACCAATAACAAAATATTCATTTTAATTTTATCAGCAAGTGGATCACCAATAGCCAAATTGGTGAATGCATGCCTGGATAACTATAATATCATCAACATCAACCAAACAAGTCACACTTTCTAAAAAACTAGCACATAACAGGCATCTGCAAAAACTATCAACATCATTTTAACCACGTTAATTTAAGTGGCACTGTCTTTGAAATACTATAAAGGAACTTTACATACAAAACTATAACTACATGATAAAAACCAAGCCATAAAAGTTACAGTATCTACCAACAAAGTTTGACCCAGAACCCAACGGTCACACAAGTGACAAGTGTTTTTAAAGTGTTGATGACATCATGTCATTGATGACATCACAACTGAAATTGATGACATCTCTGGTAGGCAATTTATGACTCCACAAAATGAACTGGTGTTGACAAAACACAACTTATGGTATAAATGCAATAAACTAGAACTTTGGTAAGAATACTAAATATACCATAAACTCAAGTTAAAAAGTTAGAATGAAACAATCATAATTACATACAGTATTTTGCTAGACATTTTAACTCACACTAAGCATATGAACACATTCTACAATGTTAAGTGTTCGTTCTAATGAGCTTTGCATTAAAAACATGTATGCATCAATACTTTGTTCTTATCAAAATAATGGTTAAATACCAACAATATTTAGATTGGGCATATATTATATTTTGACATATTATGCTTGTAAAGATTCCAGTACAAAATGTCGGAAATCAAATTAAAACGTTTGATTACTAAATGATGTCTTTTACATGTTTGGTTTGCAAAGCATTCCAAAAATATCATTTTTGCATATTTCATATTTGAAGTGTCATGAGTGTACCAGTTACATGCTTACAAAGTAAGTTTCAAAGTTTATAAATACATGTAGTTAAATTATTTTTAACATGGTATATTCAAAATCAGTTTAAAAGATGTCAATACATGTAGAAAAGAACGTTAAGGTTACATCCAATTATTGATTTATATCATATACAAAAATGCATGTAATTGTTACCCTGGTAATTTGAAATAACGAAGTGCACAATTTTATATTTCTTATTTGTTAAAAATGACAATTTGGCTATGTAAATCGATTCGTATACTTATTTAATATTTGTAATGATGTTTAACAACAAAACAATGGTCAATGACAGTAATTCGTATAAGTTTTCGAAAAGCCTTAAGTTCAACTTTATTGTGTCATGAGTGTAACATTTATTTAAATCTTAAGATTAGATTTGACTCGCTGTCATTTTCTTTTGAAAACTAGCAGTATTTAGAAAATTTCAGTACCTGTTCAGTTATCATCAATAAAGGTTGTTACAAGTTATTATTAATTTTGTGTAAAAAATGTGTCTTCAGAGGAAAAGTTTGTGGGTATAACCAAAATATCAGGGTCATAAAAGACACAAAACTCCATTTTGTTCTCAAACAATAACTTAAATTGATGCAAAATGATATTTTGAGGAACCTTAATACTATTTTAGTCAAAATACACCATAAATACATAATAACTGGCTTTGATCAAGTACTTAACTTGATTACATTGTTTCCGGATATTTTGCATTTTTTTATGAATTAGTTTAAAGTAAATTGTAAATAATTAAAAACGTGCAGGTTTATCATACAAACCATATTATTGACATAAACTGCAAATACTATCCAATTGCTTGCAACAAAAAATTATTGACTCATTTCATTTCGATGGCTCAGCGCAATACTGGTCCAACTCTATTTTTCAAAACTTTTCAGGAGAGACAAAAAACTGTTTTTTACTTTTATTTGTTGATAAAAAATACAACAAATATGAATACTTACATAACTTTGCATCAGAAATAAAGTGATTATTTCATTTTTTTTCAAAAAGGATCATAAAAGGGGTTTTTGAGACTTGGTCTCATATTGCGCTGAAAGTTTCAGCGCAATACAAGTCCAACTAGAGTTGGTCTCATATTGCGCTGAAAGTTTCAGCGCAATACAAGTCCAACTAGAGTTAGACCTTTAATTTACTTAAATTTACTTAAAATGTTTGGGCATATAAGTCTAACTGCCTTTTTTGTTATACAATTCTTGTCCAGCTTCAGTTAGACATGTATTTCACATCCATTTTAACATTATTTTGTGTACTAGATTTGGTTTTATGACCCAACTAAAAGTCTAATAGGGCATTCAGATTCTACCTTGCTATCCTTCCGATCATCCCCAAATAGTGTAATCCAAATTCCTTTGAGTTAGCTAAGTACTGTTGAGCTACAGTCAAATTCCATAAGAATCAACTAAGCATGAGCAATCACGCACAAGGATGTGTTAAGGTATTAGCCGAGTTGTGGTTCTTAAAATAATCAAATAAGTGTCACACACAACTCTAAAAACATTAATTTGAACTTGTCAGCAAAGTTTATAGAAAAATTAGTCAGCATGTGGTCTGACTGAAGTTGTGCACTTAGGGATCTTAATATAGAATTTCAGCAAAGTTATCACCTTTGGCATGGTCAAACGGCATGTGGCGATATTATCTTTAAAAGGTATAGGTTTGGCTGTTGGTGATAATTTCATAGGTAGAAGTTTGGCTGTTGGTGAAAGTGTCATAGGTAGAGGGTTGTTGGTGATAGTGTCATAGGTAGATATTTGGTTGTTTATGACAGTCATAGGTAGAGGTTTGGTCGTTGGTGATAGTGTCATAGGTAGAGATTTGGTTGTTTATGACAGTCATAGGTAGAGATTTGGTTGTTTATGACAGTCACGGGTAGAGATTTGGTTGTTGTTGATAGTATCTTAGGTAGATATTTGGTTGTTGGTGATTGTGTCATAGGTAGATATTTGGTTGTTGGTGATAGTGTCATAGGTAGACATTTTATGACAGTCATAGGTAGAGGTTTGGTTTTGGTGATAGTGTCAAAGGTTGAGGCTTGGCTGTTGGTGATAGTGTCATAGGTAGAGATTTGGTTGTTGGTGATAGTGTCATAGGTAGAGATTTGGTTGTTGGTGATAGTATCATAGGTTGAGACTTGGCTGTTGATGATAGTGTCATAGGTAGAGATTTGGTTGTTGGTGATAGTGTCATAGGTTGATATTTGGTTGTTGGTGATAGTGTCATAGGTAGAGATTTGGTTGTTGGTGATAGTGCCATAGGTTGATATTTGGTTGTTGGTGATAGTGTCATAGGTAGATATTTGGTTGTTGGTGATAGTGTCATAGGTTGAGGCTTGGCTGTTGATGAAAGTGTCACAGGTAGATATTTGGTTGTTACCAGGTGATAGTGTCATAGGTTGAGGCTTGGCTGTTGATGATAGTATCATAGGTAGATATTTGGTTGTTACCAGGTGATAGTGTCATAGGTTGAGGCTTGGCTGTTGATGATAGTGTCATAGGTTGAGGCTTGGCTGTTGGTGATAGTATCATAGGTAGATATTTGGTTGTTGGTGATAGTGTCATAGGTTGAGGCTTGGCTGTTGATGAAAGTGTCACAGGTAGATATTTGGTTGTTACCAGGTGATAGTGTCATAGGTTGAGGCTTGGCTGTTGGTGATAGTATCATAGGTAGATATTTGGTTGTTGGTGATAGTGTCATAGGTTGAGGCTTGGCTGTTGATGAAAGTGTCATAGGTTGAGGCTTGGCTGTTGATGATAGTATCATAGGTAAATATTTGGTTGTTGGTGATAGTGTCATAGGTTGAGGCTTGGCTGTTGATGAAAGTGTCACAGGTAGAGGCTTGGCTGTTGATGATAGTATCATAGGTAGATATTTGGTTGTTGGTGATAGTGTCAAAGGTTGAGGCTTGGCTGTTGATGAAAGTGTCATAGGTAGATATTTGGTTGTTGGTGATAGTGTCATAGGTTGAGGCTTGGCTATTGATGATAGTGTCATAGGTAGAGATTTGGTTGTTGGTGATAGTATCATAGGTAGAGATTTGGTTGTTGGTGATAGTGTCATAGGTAGATATTTGGTTGTTGATGATAGTGTCATGGGTAGATATTTGGTTGTTGGTGATAGTATCATAGGTAGAGATTTGGTTGTTGGTGATAGTGTCATAGGTAGATATTTGGTCGTTTATGACAGTCATAGGTAGAGGTCTGGTTGTTGATGATAGTGTCATAGGTAGATATTTGGTTGTTGGTGATAGTATCATAGGTTGAGGCTTGGCTGTTGGTGATAGTGTCATAGGTAGATATTTGGTTGTTTATGACAGTCATAGGTAGAGGTCTGGTTGTTAGTGATAGTGTCATAGGTAGAAGTTTGGCTGTTGGTGAAAGTGTCATAGGTAGAGGGTTGTTGGTGATAGTGTCATAGGTAGATATTTGGTTGTTTATGACAGTCATAGGTAGAGATTTGGTTGTTTATGACAGTCACGGGTAGAGATTTGGTTGTTGTTGATAGTATCTTAGGTAGATATTTGGTTGTTGGTGATAGTGTCATAGGTAGACATTTTATGACAGTCATTGGTAGAGGTTTGGTTTTGGTGATAGTGTCAAAGGTTGAGGCTTGGCTGTTGGTGATAGTGTCACAGGTAGAGATTTGGTTGTTGGTGATAGTGTCATAGGTAGAGATTTGGTTGTTGGTGATAGTTTCATAGGTTGAGACTTGGCTGTTGATGATAGTGTCATAGGTAGAGATTTGGTTGTTGGTGATAGTGTCATAGGTTGATATTTGGTTGTTGGTGATAGTGTCATAGGTAGAGATTTGGTTGTTGGTGATAGTGCCATAGGTTGATATTTGGTTGTTGGTGATAGTGTCATAGGTAGATATTTGGTTGTTGGTGATAGTGTCATAGGTTGAGGCTTGGCTGTTGATGAAAGTGTCACAGGTAGATATTTGGTTGTTACCAGGTGATAGTGTCATAGGTTGAGGCTTGGCTGTTGATGATAATATCATAGGTAGATATTTGGTTGTTACCAGGTGATAGTGTCATAGGTTGAGGCTTGGCTGTTGATGATAGTGTCATAGGTTGAGGCTTGGCTGTTGGTGATAGTATCATAGGTAGATATTTGGTTGTTGGTGATAGTGTCATAGGTTGAGGCTTGGCTGTTGATGAAAGTGTCACAGGTAGATATTTGGTTGTTACCAGGTGATAGTGTCATAGGTTGAGGCTTGGCTGTTGGTGATAGTATCATAGGTAGATATTTGGTTGTTGGTGATAGTGTCATAGGTTGAGGCTTGGCTGTTGATGAAAGTGTCATAGGTTGAGGCTTGGCTGTTGATGATAGTATCATAGGTAAATATTTGGTTGTTGGTGATAGTGTCATAGGTTGAGGCTTGGCTGTTGATGAAAGTGTCACAGGTAGAGGCTTGGCTGTTGATGATAGTATCATAGGTAGATATTTGGTTGTTGGTGATAGTGTCATAGGTTGAGGCTTGGCTGTTGATGAAAGTGTCATAGGTAGATATTTGGTTGTTGGTGATAGTGTCATAGATTGAGGCTTGGCTATTGATGATAGTGTCATAGGTAGAGATTTGGTTGTTGGTGATAGTATCATAGGTAGAGATTTGGTTTTTGGTGATAGTGTCATAGGTAGATATTTGGTTGTTGATGATAGTGTCATGGGTAGATATTTGGTTGTTGGTGATAGTATCATAGGTAGAGATTTGGTTGTTGGTGATAGTGTCATAGGTAGATATTTGGTCGTTTATGACAGTCATAGGTAGAGGTCTGGTTGTTGATGATAGTGTCATAGGTAAATATTTGGTTGTTGGTGATAGTATCATAGGTTGAGGCTTGGCTGTTGGTGATAGTGTCATAGGTAGATATTTGGTTGTTTATGACAGTCATAGGTAGAGGTCTGGTTGTTAGTGATAGTGTCATAGGTAAATATTTGGTTGTTTATGACAGTCATAGGTAGAGGTTTGGTTGTTAGTGATAGTGTCATAGGTAGATATTTGGTTGCTAGTGAAAGTGTCATAGGTAGTGATTTGGTTGCTAGTGATAGTGTCATAGTTAGATAGTTAGAGGTTCGGTTGCTGGTGATAGTGTCATAGGTGAGATTTCGTTGTTTATGACAGTCATAGGTAGAGATTTGGTTGTTTATGACAAGCATAGGTAGATATTTGGTTGTTGGTGATAATATCATAGGTGGTAGATATTTTGTTTTGGCGATAGTGTCATAGGTAGATATTTTGTTTTGGTGATTGTGTCATAGGTTGAGGCTTGGCTGTTGGTGAAAGTGTCATAGGTAGAGATTTGGTTCTTTATGACAGTCATAGGTAAAGGTTTGGTTCTTGGTGATTGTGTCATAGGTAGAGATTTGATTGCTGGTGATGGTGTCATAGGTAGAGGCTTGGTTGTTGGTGATTGTGTCATAGGTAGAGATTTGATTGCTGGTGATAGTGTCATAGGTAGAGGCTTGGCTGTTGGTGATTGTGTCATAGGTAGATATTTGGTTGTTGGTGATTGTGTCATAGGTAGAGGTTTGGTTGTTGGTGATTGTGTCATAGGTAGAGATTTGATTGCTGGTGAAAGTGTCATAGGTAGAGGATTGACTGTTGGTGATTGTGTCATAGGTAGATAATTGTTATTGGTGATAGTCACAGTGTCAAAGGTTGAAATTGAATTTGTTGTTAGTGATGGTGTTATAGGTATTAATTTGTCTGTTCTTCCATTTAAACTAGAATATGTTCAAAGTGCATCAAGGGATTGCTTTCTAACTGGGCATACTTGTTAACCATGAAAGGACCAAAATACCATTGTCAACGCTATTCATCTCTTTCCATAATTTCCACAGAATTATATATGGTCCCGGATTGACTTAGCTAGTTTTAATTTACATTTTAGGCTTACATGGGGACATAGGTGATACTAAAGCGGTCTTGTTGTAATATAGTTACATCAAAATTAGGAAAAAATGTTATCAAAAGAACTAGGTTGTCATAAGCTCAATTAATCTGTTTTAGGAATGTGACTTTCTTTTTTTCGTAATTCCAAGGATATTGCTAAATATACTTTAGATATAGTTTATGACAATTCTTGTTTTCATTTTTGACTGTTTTTGTGATGGATTTTTTAAATCCTGAGCTAATGCTTCATTGCTTTGGATGTCGGAAAAGAAGGCATTTTTAAAATTGCAATGACTTACTCAATTGTTTGAGTCTTACCAACTTAGAACACAGTGATATTCTTTATAAAACCTTTCTTATACATTTTAAATATGAATGTACAAATACGAAAGTATATTTTGCATAAGCATAATACAATGCTTATAACAAAAACAGATTTTTTGCATATTATTTAATTAATTATTATTGAAACAATTTTAGAATTAGAAAGTAAAAACTTCATCATGCCAAATTTTGCTACAGAGCAAAAAACCATTGCCTTTCTTAATGAAATATAGTAAATATTAAGCAGTATCTAAATCCTTCCCTTTGCAGCTACAGCATGTCGTTATGATTGATATAAGTGTAAATTGTCATGTATATGATTATTTATCAAGAAAACTTAAAAATGTTGTGGGTGATTTAAGTGATCTCGGTTCTTTACCCAGTAAAGACATGTCATAATGAACCTGGGCATAAAAATTTGACAACAATGTCACATAATTCACTCCACATGTGGAAAAGTGTTTTGTGGAAGAGTCTGTTTAGTACCGATTAAGATACAGGCCAGGAACACTGGCTTAGTGAATCTGCTGCCTATTTATGGTACACAACAGTTACTGTGAAATTGATGAGAAAAGACCTTTTAACAAAAAATAATAAACATCAAGTATTTGTGTTGCCCTAGCCATACAACATTATTTAACATGACTATTAGCTCTTCTGAATCGAAAAAAATTGAGAATTAGTTTGCTCTAGTATGATTTTAAATTAATGAATATACTATTAGTACTAGATTACTTTGACTGGATAAGGATTAGACCATTAAGACAATTTTAATTGTATGCACACGAGGGATGTGCAGTGAAGTCTAGCTGATATATTCTGCATATCAATTTTCATATTTCATTGCTCTATAATTATGCTGCTATGACAATATAATACCATTAAACCAGTAATTGGAATTATTGTAAAAAATGAGTAAAGTTCAATAAAATAATTGTGCATATAAGACTAACTGACAAAAAGTTGAATATTACATAGATATTTTAGGCGCAATACAAGACCAACTCAAGTTGGACCTATATTGCGCTGAAGTAATATATAGTTTTGAGATAGACCAATATGTTTTTAATAAATAAAAGGGGTCAAAAATAGGACCTGGCCACCAATTTTTTCTTAAACTGTGTATTTGATGTTACTGAATAAGAATATGCAAAAAAGTGGTTTTCTGAAAAAATGCTAGTTGGACCACTATTGCGCTCAGCCCTCGATTTTGAAAATTTTCACTCCATGTCATTCTTGGCTTGATTATTTCTATCATTACCCAATATTGATATACATGCATAGATACAAGTGTTCAAAATAGTGCATAAAATTGATTGTGTGGACATGAGTATGTTTTTCAGTTTCTCAAATAAAGACCATCTTAGAGGACATAACTTGAAGATTGATAAATTAGATAAACCGCGTGCAAGAAAAACCCAACAATTGAATTCATTCACCCACAGAACAGTTACCGTTTGGAATGGACTTCCTGAATATATATAGTGAATGCAAAGGATGTCATCGACTTTAAAACAAAATTGGACAAGTATTGGCATCAAAAAGTTTTGATGTGTCAAACGTTTATTAATTGAGTCGTCATAAGTGTAATCACAGACCGGGCCGGCGATCTTAAATATATACAGTTTATACTTAAATACCAAGAAGTGCTAAAAGGGGAAGACAGCCTGATAAGAGGCTAACAAGTTCCCCAGAAGATAAAAGGTAGACAAAAGGTAGGTATAAATTAAATAAAGTTTAATAAATAACAATTTTACAAAATATCTATTTTACACTTGCCGTACCAAGTAGTCTATTAATTTCTTGTAGCTCCTTAACTGGTTTTTAGCTCACCTGAGCACAAAGTGCTCAAGGTGAGTTATTGTGATCACTCACCGTCCGTCGTCCGTCTGTATGTCCGTACTCATCCACTTGTAGTTGTGAGGTGTGGAACAATAGGCTATATTTAGATTCTATTCATTCCGTTGCTTACGGGGTGCAAAATGTTGCTTATGGGGTTTTATAAACAAAAGGATGAACAAAAGAAAACCCCACAATGTCAAGTCAGTGAGAACGTCCGTCCGTCCGACCGTCCGTCCACACTTTCAAACGACATCTCCTCTGAAACCATTTGGCCAATTTTGATGAAATTTTGCCAGGATGCACGTGGCATTGGGGGATTTAGTAATTGTCCAAATTATGGCCCTGGGGTCAAAATTGGCCCCGCCCCGGGGGTCACCGTTTTACAAAGACTTATATAGGGAAGACATATAAAAAATTTCTTCTCTAAAACTACAATGCCTAGAGCTTTGATATTTGGTATGTAGCATCATCTAGTGGTCTCCTACCAAGATTGTTCAAATTATGGCCCTTTGGTAAATTGGCCCCGCCCCGGGGTCACCGTTTTACATAGACTTTTTTGTCCTTTCAATTTTATTCATTTATAAATACATTTACATTTATGCCATACATTATAAACATGTTAACAAATAGTATAAAAATAAATGGATTTATAAATCATTTTTCGAGAGAGAGAGAGAGAGAGAGGGATAGAGAGAGGGGGAGAAAGAGAGAGACATAAAAGTAGAATGTATAGATACTTTTTGCACCATCTCTTCAATAAAAACATATTTCTGTTTTCTTAATTTAATAATATTATAAAGTCACTCCATTTGTTCTCAAACATTTCACTTTGATTTTTTATTTCTGATATTGTTTTCTCTATTTGTATTCTATGTTTCAGGTATTCTTTAAAAGGTTCTATTGATGGACTAGTTAGTGTGCATTTTGATTTGAAAATGAAATATTTTGTAAGAAGCCGTTTTACATAGACTTATATAGGGAAAACATATAAAAAATTTCTGCTCTAAAACTAAAATGCCTAGAGCTTTGATATTTGGTATGTAGCATCATCTAGTGGTCTCCTACCAAGATTGTTCAAATTATGGCCCTGGGGTCAAAATTGGCCCCGCCCCGGGGGTCACCGTTTTACATAGACTTATATAAGGAAAACATATAAAAATCTTCTTCTCTAAAACTACAATGCCTAGAGCTTTGATTTTTGGTATGTAGCATCATCTAGTGGTCCTCTACCAAGATTTTTCATATTATGCTCCTGGGGTCAAAATTGGCCCCGCCCCGGGGTCTCTGTTTTACATAGACTTATATAGGGAAAACATATAAAAATCTTCTTCTCTAAAACTACAATGCCTAGAGCTTTGATATTTGGTATGTAGCATCATCTAGTGGTCCCCTACCAAGATTGTTCAAATAATGCCCCTGGGGTCAAAATTGGCCCGCCCCGGGGGTCACCAGTTTTACATAGACTTATATAGGGAAGACATATAAAAATCTTCTTCTCTAAAACTACAATGCCTAGAGCTTTGATATATGGTATGTAGCATCATCTAGTGGTCCCCTACCAAGATTGTTCAAATTACGCCCCTGGGGTCAAAATTGGCCCCGCCCCGGGGGTCACCAGTTTCTATATTTACGCTCTACCTTTGTTAGTTTAAATTGTGCAGGGCTTCATTTATAATCAGGTGAGCGATATAGGGCCATTATGGCCCTCTTGTAATGATGAATTGTCTCCCTTTGTAAAATTATTTATTATTTCATGGGGTTTAGATTTTGCGTATTTGATCTTGACCGATAATATAGCGAAAATTAAACACTTGCGAATAATACCTGCTATACAGTATGCTGAATATTATCACTGCATTCTTGTCAATTAATAATAAGTTGGTAATTTAAAATTTCTCAAAAAGTCTCAAAAATGAAATCTTTAATTAACTGAGTTAAAGCAAGTTTATACTACAACATGTGGGGAGCGGTGGCCTAGAGGTAGGGCGCGCGCTTTGGGATCGAGAGGTCCCGGGTTCGATCCCCCATCTGGACCCCTGGTTAATTTCTTTTAGCAAGACCCACAGCTCCATTCCACCATGGTGTAAAATGGTACCTGTGAGGGACGTGTCTATTCCTGGGCGCCGCAGGTCGATGTTGGCAAGTACACCACTGTAGAGAAATAGTCTCCCCAGGGAGATACAAGTGTAGGTTTCCATATGTAGCCCAATGACCAGGGGAAGTTGAAATGTCAAAGGGTGCTTGAGTGGCCTAACAGCTGAAAAGAGCCCTAGAAAATTGGTAACTTAACTTTTTTATGTAAAAACAAATATGTTAGAAATCTGGCTACAATGAGTTGGATGCTATCCAATGATACCCCTGCTCCATGAGGCAGATAATACTCCATGTATAAGATGTTTGTCAATTAAGGGAAAACTATCATTATTTTTAGTTTGTCTCTGATATTTTATTTTAAATGTGTTTTTGTGTTTTTTAACCATGACAACTAACAATACATGGAGGGGGACCAGAAGGCACAGACATTTTTTATACTTCTAGTGCAAATCAGCTGTTGGATAAATAGTTACACGTCTTGTTGTAAAAGATACATTTTTTGGTTAAAGATATTAACTTGACCCGTCCCGTTTCCGTGATTCCTCTTGTCAAAATATATTTCTAATTAATCATCTTGTTCCATCAATCTAATTTATTCAATTTGATAAAAATAATTCTATGGACAATTTCTTGAATTTTTTTCACATTTAACTATATTATTACAGCTCAAATGTCTTTGTGAATACTCCACCCTAATGAATAAATATCAGCTATTAAATAATGCTAATTAACTAGTTAGGAAGGTGTCAAGTTCTCTGGACTATATTATGTGTAAGGAAATTAACTCCTGTGAAGAGTTAAATCCAGTTTCTCATGGAAATTAACTAAAAGACACATGCCGATATTTGAAATGAGATCTAACTCAGATTGGGACCAGACCTCTATCTTGAGGCTGAAAGAGGAACTACATGTGTAAATTAACATCTTACATACATCATGCAGTGGCGCTGAAGGGGTTCGAACCAGGGACCTCTTGATCCAAGAGAGTGTGCCCTACCTCTTACTCACTACACCTCACTAAGTTACTTACAGTATACAGTGGTGAAAATCATTTGTTATTGTTATTGGTTGCTGAAATCCATTTTTGACTTATCGAATAAACTTGGAAGACCTTTATTCGTTGTTTCATAATAAATTGCCACAAAAATCAATATTTTTCAGACATCATACTATACTCCTTTGCAACTGGGACTTCCACCAGGATTCGAACCTGGAACTTTCACTTTGATAGCGAAGATGATAACCATTACACCATGGAAGTGTGGTCCCATTGTTGGCAGAATGATAATAGTCTGATTTCTCATAAAAAATTCTTAAGTTCGGGACGTTTTTGGAATTTTCTGGTGCAACTTGGAATAAATTCTTCAGGTTAAAGACAGTCTTGAAACTTGATAACTAAAGTCACTAAATGCTGGCAACGGTCATTATTCTTTGACGACATTTATTTCACCTATACACTGAATGCTGACCACTGTCATTGTTCTTTGACGACATTAATTTCACTTATTTGCAAAATCATGACAACTGCCATAAAATCACAATGTATAGTCGATTCAATAAGTTATTCTAATGAGGGACATATCCCTTTCGAAAGAATAGCGGGGATTAGGTTAAAGTAAACTAGGATTCAATGTAAAGTTCCATTAACTCGGGTATACTAGATAAACATAATTTACCTAATAGATGACTCGATGTTGACAAACGATTCTCGTTTAATTTTGAAAGATCTGTATATACGAGTATATTACAGTTTGATAACAAAAACAATTTTAGTGTTGAATGATTACAATCATTGGTTAAATTTTGGCTTTCGACCATATATAGCGTTTTTGCTTCATTCCCTCTTTCCAGTCCTCAAATGGCATGTAAGATGACGCCAGACAGAACCAATTCATGAAATATTGAACAAGAGATGGTAAACATAGGGGCATCTGACTTGGGCTCATTATCCAGACAAGTCAACAGAGTAGACACAGGGACAGCAGTAAACATAGGGGCATCTGACTCGGGATCACTAACCAAACAAGTCGACTTAGTTGAAGAAAGGAGATGAGTCGACTTGGACTGTGGTACAGTTATGGGGGGGGGTTGATTTAGGGGAAGTAACGGGACAATAGTGCAATAGTACAGAATGCTGGCTGTGCTGAAGAAGTTTGTGTAGCACTCACCTGTTGTAGTCTTTGTTCTTTAAACTTTGCTGTACCAGATGTGTTTGCAGGACAATGGAACACATGTTCTCCTGTCCCAGATGAAAGTTGGGCTGGTTTGCCCAGAGCTTCTGGAACACCTCGACTGGTGGCTGGTGGTGACTTTTCAAATTGTATACCTTGCATCACTACAAGCTTATCTTGGTCTTTCCCATGCTGTGTGTGCCTATAAAAAGGCAGGAAACAGTGTTAAGTATATATTGTTAGGCCAATCGTCTCGTCAGAACTTGAACAACAACCACTTCGTCTGCATGTAATTAGTCAAACTTATTGAGCCGAGGTACCGTTCCCATTGAATCGCCGATCTACCCTTTATTTACCCGTGTCATGTCACATACCCGCATTTAATCGATAGATCGAGTATTCCTTCATCATTTTCCACTGATAGTCCGTCCCGATCATTCTGTTATAGCCCGTAATATTCATTATTCTGACAAATTTATCCCTGGGTTGTATCGCACGCTCTCTCAGTAAATCTACTTCCGGTCGCGACGTTAAATGCCGTTCCGTCCGGGGTCTCACTAATATGCGCAGCGGAAATCTGAATCGGAAAATCTGAATCGGAAATCTGAATCGGAAATTTTAGAATACAAAATACAGTATACTCGAGTATAGCAGTTTAATATGCTTGAGCGTGCTATTAAACTACTTTATTGTGTCGAACGAACATATCTTATACAAAGGTTTAAAAAATCCAAATTAAATCTGAATCGGAAATCTGAATCGGAAATTTTAGGATGCAAATCGGAAATACAAAATACAATATATAGTGGTTTAATGCTTGAACGTGTCATTAAAATGCTTTATTGTGTCGAACGAACATATCTTAATAATAAACAAGATATAATATATAAAAATGTTTACAAAAATTCGAATTAAATCTGAATAGGAAAATCTGAATCGGAAATCTGAATCGGAAATTTGGTATGCAAATCGGAAATACAAAATACAATATATAGTGGTTTAATGCTTGAACGTGTCATTAAATGCTTTATTGTGTCGAACGAACATATCTTAATAATAAACAAGATATAAAATTTAAAAATGTTTACAAAAATTCCAATTAAATCTGAATAGGAAAATCTGAATCGGAAATTTTAGTATGCAAATCGGAAATACAAAATACAATCTATAGTAGTTTAATATGCTTGAGCGTGTCATTAAAATGCTTTATTGTGTCGAACGAACATATCTTAATAATAAACAAGATATAGAATATAAAAAGGTTTACAAGAGTCCGAATTAAATCTGAATCGGAAATTTTGGTATGCAAATCGGAAATACAATATGGTGGTTCAATGCTTGAGCGTGTCATTAAACTGGTTTATTGTGTCGAACAAACATATCTTGATAATAAACAATATATAAAACCCCCCAAAAAATGTAGCTTGATAAATAGAGAGAAAATTTCCGATATGCAGCTTAATACATAGAGAGAAAATTTCCGATTTGGTGATGTAAATTTAATTTATTTTATTTAATTATATAGTAAATTATAGTATGTGATTTTTGTAATTAAGAAATGTAGTTAAAAACAGCTAACAAATATTACTTACATATATTTCACATTGATGCCTCTGTAGTGTTGAATCAATCAGCTTTACCCGTGTATTGCATTTCACAACTTTGACACGCTAGCATAACATGGTAGTTGGAAGCATTTAACGATAAACCCGTTATCGTGATTAGATAATTGGATTATGACACCTTTAAATACCAATAAATAGTATATGGGTTAGAAAGCTAAAGTGATTAAAAATTAAGACCATGCAAATATTAGTTGTCAGTTATTGTTATTATATTTATGATATAGTTGATCAAGAGCGTTCAGTTACCATTCATCACAAATTTAATATCAATATGCATGTTTAAATTGTACATTTTAAATCCTTAAAAGACACTGGTGATAAATGATATCCAGGCCACACCAACGAGGAGGCTCTCAAATCATGGGCCACACATTTAAAAAAAAATGTTGAATTGTTCACTATTTACACTGTTTTTTTTACCTCACATTATCGTTGTCTTTACTGTTGGATTAGCCTTCTTTCAGATGAGGGTGTTTGCGAACGTTCAGCGCGCTTTCTCTTTACAGTCTGTTCCACAGTGACAAAAATCAGCTCATTTTTGAGCAGGTCAGTACAGTTACTTCAGTAATCACCATGAAGTCATAAAGGGCCACTGTGACTAGTTTCACAGCATGAAGGCACTAAATGTTGGATCAACTTCCTGATAAGCCCCAGATGTTTATTATTGCAGAGGTACTATGTATACTAGTATCTGTCTTGGTAGTGCAGCTCAATATTCAGGTACTACAACATTTTTATGCTAGAGAAAAAGTTTTATTGAAATTGAAAGATGTATTACCGACTGAAACAATATGCATAGGTCTTCTTATGATAAGAGTTTATAATAGTGATTATGATAAGTAAAATGTCAAAGGTATACTAGCACAGACTGAGTATATTCCTGAACATGTTTTGTTAAGGTTTCATTATGCGCCCTACCCCTAATTTTACACATTGAACTAGTAAACAAAATATTGAACATCATTAAATAAAAAAGCATGCTACTTAATTTTTTGGCGGGACATAAAGTAATTAAGTTTTTTAACGATTTTTTTCTATTCAATATCATGTTTCGATTTTTATTTTTTATTATACTGAATTCTTATTAAAAAAATCAATAATTATGCTTAATAATGGTATTATGTTTTTTCGTTTTTCAAAGAAATATCCAACCCTGTAACAACCTAGTATGTTGATATCTTGCTTTACTGCCTGACCATATGGTTCCAATCTATTGAGATTGCTATCAGGAAATCACCATGAAGGAAACTCCTTGGAACCCTTGGTCAAACTGAGTTTATGATAGATGAGCGTGAAGAGCTCAATTAGTGTTAACCGTTACTCTATATCAGGGGTTTCTTCTGAAAAGTGGGGCTGTGGAACAGACTGTTTACTTGATTTGTTTTTTTTCTCGCAGTTGGTGTCCGAATTATTGATATTTGGCCATTGGTTGAAACTATTGCATTTTGATTTTCCCTTCCCTTGTCTGATCTAAATTTCTTGATTTTTTTTGCTGTTGGTCATTAGTCAAATTCGCCCAATAAGAAATGTCTACTGTGTGATGGTTAAATTGGTTATAATTCCCTGCTCCCCTAATGGCCCGTTCCCGCTCTTTTAACTCATTCTCCACTATGTCCTGCCCTGATGTTGTAGTTCATGTTTCAATTTCGCTGACACAGACTTTTTGTGGTGATCAATAAGGAAGGACTGTAATTATAATCCAATTAAAATTGGATTATATCCAAATATGATTGGATTAGATCCAAAGATAATTGGATTAAATCTCGACAAAGAAACATACACTCTATTGATGTACCGACACAAGACAGCGACATTCTTTACGCTCACACTTACAGTAACTCGAGTGATGTTAATAATTCTGTTAAGTTACAAATCAGATTTTTTAAACTTTTTTATATTTTGTATCTTGATTATTATTAAGATAAGTTCGTTCGACACAATAAAATAGTTTAATGACACGTTCAAGCATTAAACTACTATATATTGTATTTGTATTTCCCATTTGTATACCAAAATTTCCGATTTAGATGCAATTTGGATATTTAAAACCCTTTTTATATTTTATATGTTGATTATTATTAAATATGTGCATTCGACACAAAAAAACCAGTTTAATGGCACGTTCAACTATATATTGTATTTTGTATTTCCGATTTGCATACCAAAATTTCCGATTCAGATTTAATTCGGATTTTATATCTTGATTATTATTAATTATGTGCGTTCGACACAATAAACCAGTTTAATGACATGTTAAAGAATTAAACTACTATTTATTGTATTTTGTATTTCCGATTTGCATCCCAAAATTTCCGATTCAGATTTAATTCGGAACGTTTTAACATTTTTTATATTTTATATCTTGACAGGAACAATGTAATTATAATCGGATTTAGATAGTTCCTGATCTTGATTATTATTAATTATGTGCGTTCGACACAATAAACCAGTTTAATGACATGTTAAAGCATTAAACTACTATATATTGTATTTTGTATTTCCGATTTGCATCCCAAAATTTCCGATTCAGATTTAATTCGGAACTGTTTAACCTTTTTTATATTTTATATCTTGATAATTATTAAAATATGTGCGTTCGACGCAATAAACCAGTTTAATGACACGTGCAAGCATTAACCCACTATATATATTGTATTTTGTATACCAAAATTTCCGATTCAGATTTCCGATTCAGATTTTCCGATTCAGATTTCCGCTGCGCATATTAGTGATATCGTTCCGTCCGTACCGGTCCGTAATTATCCGTGTGAAGAGCTCCCCAGACGTCACCTTATTGATGACGTCGGAGGAGCTACGTCTGAGGGTATATAAACCCCAGATTTTCAATATGTATTTGATCAATCACTCCAACCAGAAGTATATACCTTCTTTAAACTAATTACCTATACAGCTCCACAACTTATCTATGACGAAGAGACCACTTCCCTTCGAGGTAACCTTTTATTGAGAAGTATTCATAGTCATACCTAAATCACTCGGAGAGCTTACCCTGACCATTCCCCTCAGATGTCCTGTGTACCTCGGCAACCAATTGTGTCATACATGTACATTTGTATCTACATAATAATATATGAATGATTACCCTGACAAACATTAAATCGTAGAGACTGAAATCAACATTGTCATATATTGATAAGCCTGGTTATTGTGATCACTCAGTGTTCGAACCCAAATCTACTCAACAAACGTTCCTAGGCCTTGGCAGGTGCGCCGGCAGAACAACTGGTGTCAGAAGTGTGGGATCTGATGGTGACTATAGAGAACCTTATCATACGAAGACACGTACAAGCTATATAGAGCTCCGACAAAGTTGACAGCTCCGACCAAGTTTACAGCTCCAACCTATATTTGCCTCCAGCTCCTCTATTGGAGCTCCTCCATGAAAATTGCTCCGACAAATTGTTTAGTACTCCACATTTTGAGCTCCGCATTCAATTGCTCCGACAAATTGTTTAATGCTCCACATATCGGAGCTGATCCACAAAACGCTCCGACAAACGTTTTATAGCTCTGATACATATTATCCAGCTCCACAATTTGAAGTACCACTGTAACCAGCTCCGACATCCTATTTTGTGCTCCGGCTCCACATAGAGCTCCGCAAAGTAAACTTTTGAAAGAGAGTCAACACATCATCCCTTATACTTTATTGATATTCCTGTATGATACAAGTATTCCGAAGTACAGTCTATACCACTGGTGGAGAACGATTGATCATCTAGTCTATGAGTGGATACGCCTGTCATCGAAGACTAGATTCCAGCTCCAAGGGCTCCAATTAATTGTATACAACTGGACACAAGGACCCATTGGTGTTTAACAACTGCACCTTAGACTGTACCTAAATCTCTATAAGTCACCATAAAGCCTGCCTGTATAACCACAGGTGGCAGTATCAGTGTTTTGTCCGCAAACGATAAAAAAAATAATAAAAAAATAAAAAAAAATCTGTACTGAGCTAATATACTATCAAGGTATAAAGCGTACTATATGTCTATATGCCAAAGATTGTGGAACATTGCATCTCGTTGTTTCAACATAAAATACGGGCGCTGAAGAAAAATCGCTATACAAGTCATTCAAATAAACTATAAGATATTCATTCTTACCGAAAATCTCGTTCAATTGTATCTTATAACTGCAAAACAGCAAAACAGTGTTACTTTCGTTATTTAACTTCGCTCAAGGTCATTTTATTTATGCACTGGTTACCTATGCGATGTTCCACAATCTTTGGACATAGAAATATACTACGCTTTATACCTTGATAGTGTACATGGAGTTAGATAGACAATCAATATACTAGTACATGTATATACGGTCCATGTAGTGTATTAGCTCAGTGACGGGTTTTTTTCTTTTTCTTTTCCAAACACTGATACTGCTACCTATGTGTATAACCTGAAAATAGACAAATTCATGGTTGCAGTTATAATCTAGAGAATAGTAAGACATAAAAATCATACATAACTTAAATGTGATTTTGTTCTCTTATTATAGCAAGAATAAATAGAGAATAATAGGTTAGTGCCGTGGATGAGTAAGTTTATCTGGCAAGGCGGAGGAATTTATCGGGTGAGCCGTAGGCGAATCCGATAATTTCCGCAGCCGAGCCGGATAAACTTTCACTCACTCCACGGCACTAACCTATTATTCTATTTATCCGGTCAATACATCTGCTTTAAAAAGGGAATAAAAGTCGGACTATTTATTTGCCTTTTCATTATTTGTGCGTAACGTCACGTTCGTTCACTGACGTCACGACAAAACAACAACGTCGGACATCTTGATAACGTCATGTACACGCAGGTAAGTCGTAGAACAATTATTGATCGACCCAAGCTCATTTTAAATAGGAAAACCTCATCCTCGGATACAGAGTTTCAGCCGGCGACCCCGCTTTAAGAAGAAGTCCGTCAGATCACGTGATGAGGTGACGGTTTATTGCAAGTCACATGACCACTTGACGGTTTATTGAAAATGTTATCCGGCACCCTGTTATCGGGCTGATTTGGCCGGAAGTGACTGGATAATACCATTTACCCTAAATCTTATACCTCACCATGGAGAGAGAAGATAGAGACGAAGAAGCCCATCCTGGAGAGATAGAGAATTTTCCCATACATTCCCCCGAACCTGACTATATCCCAGACTTAGCCGAGGAGATGCCAGAAAGACAAACCTCGCAGTATGGAAATGAGTTTGAATCCCGAATAGAGAAGAGACTTGAAGCCATAGCCAATGAGATAGCAAAGAACCACATTTCCTTAAACAATGAGAAACAAGAAGTATGTGAACAGATAAGAAGTTTTGAACAAGAAATGCAGAGATGTAGAGAAGAATCTCAGAACAATAATGGATTAATGAGATACCCCAGAGAAGCTGCTTCACCTAGCAGTATACCAGAGATATCCAATAATAGAACCAGACCCGAAATGTCTCCTGACCCTGAAATTGATTTTCCAAATTTCAACAGGGGAGACTACTCCTCCAGTAATGTTGGATGTAACATTAAGCTGAAACCACCTAAATATGATGGGAAAGAAGATATCTATGAATTCCTTGAATCCTTCAACATTTGTACTGAAATCAATAGATGGAGCTTTAATGCCAAAGGTTTATATTTAGCCAGCTGTCTTGTAGGTAATACACGCTCATTACTAGCCGAGTTATCAAATTCTTAGAAAACCAATTATACCGTATTAAAGCAAAAGCTTACCGAGAAATACGGATCCTTAAACCAAATGGAGGTCTTTAAAGTAAAACTGAGAAACAGACGACAGAAGCCAGGTGAACCAATTTCTGAGATAGCCCAGAATATTAAAGCCCCATAAAGTCTCAGAAATAGCAATATTTTACTAACAAATAAGACCGTGAAACATAGGCAGGTTATAGAGCTCCCCAAATGTCATAGAATATTAAGAAAATGAGCCAACTAGCCTACCCTAATGTCCCCTTTGAGGTAATAGAGTCTACTGCCTTGGACCATTTCATGGATGCCTTAATAGATTCAGACCTACGACTTCAACTAAGAGAAGCCAATCTCAAGACCTTGTCTGAGGCCGAACAAACAGCCACTAGATGGGAAGCTTACAGAACTGCCGAAAAACAGAGAAATATGCCAATAACCGTATCTACAGCGAAAAAGGAACCCAACCCCGAGAGCATAACAGAGGAATTTGAGGCCTTAAATGAGTCCTTAAATGCCTAAGTGCAAGACTTCCGAAACTTTAAAACCCAAGCTAAACCGAAACAAACCTACCCGCCCAACCCGAGAAACAACTACTCCACAGCTCCTCCCGGAGACTATCCCCAGTCAGACAGCAGATACCAATTACCATCAAACAATAGGGATAATTCAAATCAATACCACCAAAATAGACCAAACCAGGGTTACCAGAGACCACAAAATAACTATAGGCAGCCAAACAATGACTCACAAGACAACCGAACGTCCCAAAAACCAAGTTATACAACCCAAAACTTCAATCAATCTTCAAATAATAATTCGGGAAACGAGAGAAGGTCATACTGGAGGCCCGCAGGACGACCAAGCTACCACAACAGGGGCCAGAGATATTAGAAACATGCCGTAATGTAGGAACCGAGGGATTTTTCATACCAGCCTTTATCCAAGAGCAACCCATAACTATGCAAATTGACACAGGGGCTAATGCCACCATATTGAGAAGTAGTATATTAGAAACCTGGCAAGATTCCTGTAAACCTGAAATACTACCTGTAAACGCCAAGTTACTAGGTGTTACCGGTGAAACCGCATCTTTCCAAGGGAAAGCCAAAATAACCTTACAAATCGGAAGCCAAACCTTTGAGATATGGCTCCTATTAGCAGCCATCAGAAATGACTTTATACTGGGTCGAGATTTTATCCTATCCCAAAAATGTGATTTATTATTAAGCCAACAAATTATGCACCTTAATGGAGAAAACCTTTATTGCTTCGCAAATGAACACGAGGTCTACATGAGCCGCATAGCCTTGACAGAAGATGTGGAAATACCCCCAGATTCAGAAGTAATAGTCACCGGTAGAACCCTTGACTCATACAACCAGAGTCAAATAGGTGTTGTTGAAGTCAGCCAAACCTTTATTGAAAATCACGATATCCTAATAGCACGAGCGTTAGTGCAGCCGAAGCAAGGGTTAGTACCTATAAGAGTAGCCAATTTTGAGTCCATACCCATACTACTCCATAAAGATACAATAGTTGCTGTACAAGAAAGTACAGAGCTTACAGAAATAAAGTCTGTAAACTCCGCCACTGTAGAACCTCAATCTACCGGTACCAGCCAAAAACCAGATGAACTGCCTGACCACCTAACTGAATGTTTCCAGAGGTCGGCCGAGGAACAGACAGAGGATCAAAAAGAGAAGTTTAAAGACCTTCTGATAGAATTCCAAGATATATTTTCAAAATCTGAAGACGACATAGGCCAAACAGATCTTGTAGAATACACCATTGATACGGGAGATAACCCACCAGTAAGAACACCACCTTACCACCTACCTCTAGCCAAACGTGAAGTGGCCGAGAAAGAAATTTATAAGTTATTAAACCATGATCTGATAGAGCCCTCACAATCTCCCTGGCTCAGTCCGGTGGTGCTGATCTCTAAACCTTGTGGCAAAGTTAGACTCTGTATAGATTTTAGAAAAGTCAATGCCCGACTTAAATTTGATGCTCACCCATTACCAAAGATAGACCAATCCATAGAATCCTTAGGTGGAAGCAAATTCTTCTCCTCTATGGACTGCAGGTCCGCCTATCATCAGATATCCATAAATGAAGCAGACAGACCTAAAACAGCCTTCAGTATAGGAGGTGAAACCTACCAGTGGAAAGTTATGCCATTTGGTATGGCTACATCCCCAGCAGTACTCGAAAGATTGATGGAACAAGTTCTACATGACCTGACATATAAAATCTGTTTGATATACCTTGATGACTTGTTATGTCACTCAAAAACTTTCCTTGACCACTTAGCCCATTTGAGACAGATGTTTGAACGAATACGAGAAGCAACCCTAAAACTGAGTCCTTCAAAATGTCACTTCTTCCAGAAAGTTCTTAGCTTCTTTGGCCACCAAATCAGTAAAGAAGGAATAGAGGCTTGCCCTAAGAAAACACAAGTCATTCGAGACAGGCCAAGACCTAAAAATGTCCACCAACTACGCTCCTGGCTAGGCCTTTGTGGATACTACAAAAAAATGGTGTTCCAATTTGCTACAATAGCCAAACCATTGTACAAGCTTACAGAAGCAAACCAACCTTTCGTATGGGATGATGCAACAGAAACAGCATTCATAGAACTGAAAGCCAAGCTATGTAGTACTCCAATACTTGCCTTTCCCAATGAAACCCTACCCTTTATTCTTGACACAGATGCTTCAAATGTTGCAGCCGGAGCCGTGCTTTGCCAGATACAGAACAACACAGAGAAAGTAATCAGCTACTTTTCCAAATGTTTTTCCCGAACAGAACGTAACTATTATACTACACGCAAAGAACTGCTAGCAATAGTAGTGTCTGTTAAACATTATCATCACTTCCTGTAGGATAATACATTCAAAATCTGTACCGACCATGGTTTCCTCCAGTGGTTATTGAACTTTAAAATATGTGAAGGACGGTTAGCTAGATGGCTCGAGATATTAGGAAATTACCAGTTTCAGATTGAACATAGACCTGGTCGAATCCACAATAATTGCGATGCCCTAAGTAGACGTCCTTGTGTAGAGAAAGCTTGCCCATATTGTAGTAGAATTGAAGGGAAATTTCCAATAAAATCTGCCGAAATACCTGTCGCTACAACCTCCATCATCAATAACTCCTCTCCGAGAGTAGAGCCCACACCCAATGATGACCTAAATGAAATCACTGACCTTTCCGATATAAGAGAAGCCCAAGATGATGATGAAATCATTAAACAAGTAAAACAGTGGGTTGAGATAAATACCAGACCAGATTGGCAACAAATTTCTAAATTTGACCAAGAAATCAAGCATTATTGGCACAATTTCCCCTTACTGGAGATAGAAAAAAATGTTTTGTACCAAAAAGTACTGACAGATACAAAATCCCTGAAAAGACTCCTTATTACCCCTAAAAGTCTTCGCAAAACTGTATTCAATCAGCTTCATGAGAGACCTTCAGCTGGCCATCTTGGTTTTAAAAAGACCTTTGCCCGAGTAACCTTGAGATTCCATTGGTGGGGAGTAAGCCGAGACATTGAGAAATGGTGTAAAATGTGCGACACCTGTGCTCAGAGGAAACCTCTACACAGAACTGCAAAAGGTCCCCTACAAATATACCAAGTTGGACAACCTATGGAACGTTGTGCCCTAGATATCCAAGGTCCATACCCAACTACAAATAAAGGCATGAGATACATACTAGTGGTCAGTGATTATTTCACAAAATTCCTACAAGCTATACCCCTAAAAAGTATAGAAACCAAATATGTAGCCACTAAATTGATAAACAAGTTCATTTCCGTGTTAGGAACCCCATTAGAACTTTTCTCCGACAGAGGATCAAACTTTGAATCTACCATTTTTAAAGAAATGTGTGAACTCCTGGGCATCCACAAAACGAGAACTACAGTTGGTAGACCGAGCTCCAATGAATGATAGAAAGAGCAAACAGAGTTATACAAAACATGATGACAGCTTTCGTTGATAAAAAGCAACGCGACTGGTGCGAGAAATTACCTTTACTTGTCCTTGCCTACAACAGCAGCATACACAGTTCAACTGGTTTTAGTCCATCCATGATGATGTTTGGTAGAGAAATGAATCTTCCCATTGACTTGGCCATTGGTAAACCTGTGGATGAAAGTTCAAAGTTCACAACAAATTATGTAATGGACTTGGAAGAAACATTGACAGAGGTACATGAAACTGCTAGAGAAAATTTAGGACAGACTGCAAGGAATATGAAGTCAAATTATGACAAAGGTAAATTCCATAATGAATACCAACTAGGAGATGCAGTATGGTTATATAACGCCAAACGACGGAACGGCCTCAGCCCAAAGTTACAAAACTTCTGGACCGGTCCACATACAATTGTGAAGAAATGGGGCGACGTCTTGTATAGTATCAAAGAGAAGCCAACAGACACAGTACAAATAGTCCATCATGACAAACTGAAGAAATACAAGCGAGACAATTCTCCAACCTGGTTCCAAGTGGATTAGAAAGATTAAGGTCAATCCATACACATATTCTGTGGAAGTAGTATAAACAGTTTATGATGTTACCAAGTAAAAGAATAGCTGTTCCAGTATACAAACCTGTACCATGATTTTGTTTATAGACTTGACCTGTACTCTCCATACAAGCTCTCCAGTGATCATACCTGTAAATATATGCCATAAAATGTACATAAAACTTTAATACATGATTACCAAACCTCATCAGATGTATTAAATGTAATTACTACATTTTTTCAAAATTTGCTAACGACAAGATGATAAAGTTATTATAAAAGGAAGAAATACCTACACCCAAGTACTTATAAAATGTTAGTCATAACCAGTAAATGTTATTTTCTATCATTTTAGGTTGCGTGCGGCCTGGGAGTGTAAAATGTGCCCATATACAGACCGGGTCTTCACCAAAAGAAGCAACGCATCAAGACATGTCATTGAACACCATATGAACCATAAATACATCTGCAGCCACTGCAATAGGTTATTTAGTAGAATGGACAATCGCCATAGGTGTATTAGAGACGACCATGCATCCCTAGAACTATATAACATGGACACTAAAGAAAAAGGAAAAAGGGCAGAAAAACAAATCAAACAAGAGACTATAGATGCATGTCTACAGAAAACCACAATCAGAACACCAAAAGTCAATCCAAAGAAGAAATTGAAAAATTTGAAGTTAAAAGACCAACCATAGAAAGTGTCGTAAAAGTAGCCCAGAAAGAAACACCAACAACCAAAGAATTAGGACTGGATCTATCATCTGATGAGGAAAAGAACTTATTAGACAAAATACCTGAGGACTTTTCCGAGATATCACTATCCGAAATAGAAGAGACCCTAGAAACTGAAAAACCAGAACCAACTAACGATAAAAAGGAGAAAGAATGCAAAGATACAAGAAAGATCAATTTCATTATTCCAAAAACAACACAGCCAAAACAAAAACCTAGAAACAGTTGTTTAAGAGAAGAATTGCTTTACCCGGAAATAAGGGAGGAAAACCCCATCAACATTAGTACCGTGAGGAAAGTTGTACAATATGAGGAATCCGAGAGTATATTACCAATAGAGGCAGAAATGGAAGGAGACTTCGAACCGGAAGATGAAGTAATCCCCATATCAGAACAAATACAGAGAACTTTGAAATATATTGAAGGGACTCAAAAGACTTTCGTCAAATTGAACGTAGGAGGTGTCACCTATAATACCAGTTTCAAAACACTGAAGAATTCACCAGAATCAGTACTTGCCCACCTAGAAGACCTCACACAAATCGACAACACCATCTTCATAGACCGCAGTGGAAAACATTTTGAATACATTCTTAACTTTCTAAGGAACGGTTGTACCCTAGCTACAAGCCTTTATCCTGCAAACATAACTTTAACTGAAGAAATTCTAATGGAGAGCAAATTTTATGGTATCATGGAACTCAACAATATACTGGAACAACACCTTAGGACCCAGCGAATGTACAAGTAGCTTTAACTTTAACAACAAACCATGAACTGTGGACTTATTTGTGAATTATTCAAATCTATATTAGTGTATTCATTCATGTGGCAAAAATCTTTTATCCCCAGAACAAAAGTTCTTCCTATTTTAGACCTACCTAGACCAATTTAGTAAGGGGGGAAGGGTCACACCCACTGATAAAAGATTTTTAACTTAAAACTTATTTTCAAATATTATGATGTGGTTTCTTAAAATGTGGTTGATATTGCTCAGTAAGTATATGACATGTTTGGTAATGTGAGTATAACATGGTACAAACCTGAATTGACGAAACTTCACGACTATGAATATTGAAAGGCACCCTGAAATATAAATTCATTTACTTTAACATATGTATATTTTATGATTAGCAGCAACATTTCATTATTGTGTTAAGTGAGTAACAGGTATACTATTTCATCATCAACTGCATAGGTATCTATGATTATATTGTAGTAAAGGTCCCGTACGGTCAGATTATTATTGCACACTTTTATATGTATATAAATCATTGTGAGCACACACATTATTTTTACTATGAATAACTTGTATATTATGGGAGACTGGTTGGTAACAAGCAGTTACTACTCTTAGGACTACACCTATTGCTGACTTAAATCCTGTCTTATAATATTTATTGCTCAAGCCTTAGCAGGGTTATCGGTATGTAAGTAAATTCTGAATGTTCAATTGGAGACCCTGCGGGGTACACATTTTACATCTACCTTATGTACTTTTGCACACCTTTACATGTGTTGTTTTGACATACGCCGGTGGGCCGGGTGTTAAAACTCTGTGTTCTACTTTAATAGGCAGTCACCGACAGGTATTATTGTAGTGTTATTATTGGCGCCCAGGGTCGTGCAAGCCCTTTTTGTCTCCCCATTTTTGTACTTATCGTGCCGTGTGATTCATTTATTTTTGGAATGAGATATTATTATTTTTCCTGATAGTACCAATCATTTTATAAGTAGGCCTGGCACTTTGTGATGTTTGTAGTTAAATTGATGAATAATGATACCTGTGTTGATGAAATTTTTATGCAGAAATAGAAATTGGGTACTTAAAGAAAAATTCTGTGCACAGCATCCACTTGTTTACTATTACATGATAGTCACTTCACGCTCTGCCTGTTACATACTTGCATGTTGATATTGAATATTAAAATCCAGTATATTGACCCCTGATACACAGGAAAAACTTCCACGCATGTTTACCATACGTTTCTTACACCGTATGTTTTTCATATGAGAAACGCATGTTTTTCATGCGTTTTTCACAACGCATGAAAAACATACGTCAAAAACCGTATGTTTTTCATACGTTTACTGACGTATGAAAACCATGTAACGTATGAAAAACATACGTTTAGTCAAACGCATGGTTAACGCATGTTTTTCATATGAAAAACATATGTATAATTTTTCATGCGTTTTACATGATGAAAAAAACGTATGTTTTTCATAGGAAATTTGGTTATTCGCAAAGTATAAAAAAATATGATTTTAGTAAAACTGGTAAAAATCAACTGTTTTAATATCTTAGTAGAAGAGTGTGTGCCTAAGTATAGCAGCTCACAGGTTCCATCTGAGGCTGCATCATACTAGGAATGGTACCAGTAATGTTGTCCTCCTGTGTTTTAAGCTGGAGTCATTATCAATGTGCTGAATTTTGAAACCCGGTAATCTGGATTTGATTCCTTTTTGTAAAAGTAAATTTTCCTCCACATGTGGAGAAGTTGCTGATAGAGGAGTAGATGATGGTTCCCATATATGGAAGGGTAAGTTAGTACTGACTGTACTGGTTATGTAAAAGTCTATGAAAACTGGTTAAATGAATAAACCGTCTTATAATTATGAAAAACCTGAATAAACAAACAAAAGGATGTAAAATATCTAATAACATGTAGCGGCAAGTTTTGTGTAGGCGCTTGTTTACCTCAATGGTTGAGAACTGACCATGTAAAGGGAAGTGTCGAAGTTGTAGACCTGGTCATGCTTCGTATTGTTCCCTTGTTAATTACTATGCCTGGCATAAAACCTAAAGATGGAGGGATTCTGTATCTGCGATACCCTATAAGCTTGTGTCTCTTATATCTTGTGTCAATTAATGTATACCATCAGATATGAGGTGTTTATAATTTATTTAAAGTATTAGTTTCACAGTCGACCTAAAATATAGAGTGTATAAAATGGATCTACATGTAAGTAGATCTAGATCTAAGTGTTAAAAATACATTTGGAATTCATGTGGAAATTTGAGTTAGAATCATGATATATACAGTATGTATACACATGCTGTAGTAACAGTATGCCTAAATAATCTAAAGAACAATAGATTCTCCACCTGGAGAACAGAAGTGGTATTAAATACCCATACAAAGTTTTTTATGTTGGGGACAGTTAATTTACCACAGGCAGGACTTTTTTGTTTCTGAAAACAGGTACGGCAGATACCGGCGTTTAGTAGATACACCGGATCTTTCTGCATGGGAGAATCAAACAACGACACCGTACTTCAGTCTCGCGCAGCGTCTGTTTTCATTGTGCGTCTGCTGCAGGTCTTGAATTTGGAATGAAACCGATTAAATGAACGACTTTGTCGACTGCAAATGTGGCAGAAGTCTTGTGAAGATTCAATTCCGAAGGTATAAGATAATGAGCACATCTATAAAGTCGTTTAATCGCACCGTTATTTTTACGATAAATTTCGCGACCACAAAGTTGCGTAGATTCTCGCTCTATCGGGGCACTTAATGTTTTCTATGTGTTATTAAGCAACTGAATAGATCGTTTGCCACTGGCTGGCTTTAAAATTAATATCTCAGTGAAAAATAAGCTCAAAATACACGATAAAAAAGTTGATATTTACAAAATCACGCATGGTCAAGTTGACAGGTCAAGAGTTACTCCCCTTTCTATCGGTGCATGTCATTTTTCATACAATCGGTAGATCTATTCAGTTCAACCTCTGACAAAATGTCAGGAAGCTTGAGTCTTTGAGCACAGGGCTTCTAAGACTTCAGAATCATCACTGCCATGCTCGACCAACTGCAATTAATGGCCCTCACTACAGGAGCGCTGAGCTATAGCATGGGTTACTATGATATGTATCCGGTTATATACAACTTTGTTGATGTCCCTGCCACACACCTTTTACCAACCACTGCAATGAACCGGAGGTCACAGATTCAACTACCTCATACTGTGCGCTCAAACTCTCATTGCTCAGGAGAAACATCACCAGCTGTCCTACAAGTACAAAGGTGCAGTGCTTCAAGATGCTGGTGAGGCCAGCTATTGATTATGCATCTCCGGCTAGGGATCCACATACCACCAGCAACATCACAGTGTTGGAAGTGGTTCTGACAGACGAGCAGCCCCCAATGTCACTGGGGACTAAAGGCGAACAAATAGCACCACCCAGATGACAGTGCAGAGAATGAGAGATGAAGTCGAACTGCTACTCATGTACAGATTTACACACAACTTTGTTGAAATCCTTGAACTTCTTCCATCCACAGTGTGTCAATTTTCCTGATTAATCCCGATTTATCATTTATGAAAAGGCAATGCCTCCTGACCAAAATAAAAGTTATTTGATGAAACTATCTCAAGAAGTAGCAAAGATATGATAAATTCAATCTGCTCAGAAGGGTTTTCTTTAATAAAAACAGAGTTAAATGTGGAAATAATGTCATAGAAGGCCCCTTATTTAGCAAAGATGTTCGGCCACTTATAATGTTCCTAATTTTGAATTTTGCCCTGTTAGCACCCCTACATCCAGCAGCCCTCCACTTCTTGCTATATTGCAGGACAGACACTGACTTCTTCCTGCCTTATATCCAGTCATCGAAAGCCATTGTCATGTCCCTGACCTTAAACAGCTTCAAGGCTGGAGTGGCCACTCTCCACTAGACATACCTCAGTCACAATTTTATCTGTTTTTATCCTTCAATTACCTTTGTTTACCTGCCTCACGCTCACCTTGTACATGTATATCACAAGTATGTTGACACTCCAGACTACCAGAGTGGGCCCTGTACTTTAACAGGAAGAAGCATTTACATTGGACACGCTAAAAAAATATTAATCATTAAGACATATCTCAAGTCAAAATAGGTAACAGAAACCATAGCGACTACAGGCTCCATAGATTATTGCGATAAATGTTATAAGTTGAACTGTTCATGAGGTAAACTTTTGGGTTGATCGGCAAATATAAATATTGTCCAATAAAGTTCAAATTTTGGTGGTCAGGACTGTAAAAAATGGTGCAGCACTTTCCCGAATGTCTGTGTTGCATTAAATGATCAAAAGTAGAGCAGGTTTCTAACTTTCAATAACCAATAAAAAATTTGAAAATTGCTATTATATACATGTGAAGCTTAATTATGATCAGGAGATATTAATTAATGGTTGCAAAATGACTAGCTGACTCATCCCCACACCTGAACACGGCAAGTCTGGGAGTTCACCATTGCCAAACATTGCAGCCATGATTGTAGATATCTTAATAAAACTGAGTCTGATGTATCGAACCCTGACCCATAATCTGGTACCCGAATATCATACTGTTTGTCGATCAGGCTAACAAATGCTGCTGATATGATTGCAGTTAATGCTGCTGCACCAGTCAATTGAAACACAAGCCACCAAGATAAGGCGGGGATAGCCGGAGACTGGTGCCTGGTTTTTACATTTCATTTGTCCCTACACTGCCAGGGTCAGTCAGTGCTGGATATATGTAGCGCACCTTGATTCCTTGTAACTCACAGTCACCTTTATTTTCATTGATTTTAAAACTGCCCTAATGTCAGATACCTGCCAATTAGTTTTAAGAAGTTTGAATAATAAAAAGTTAATGGTTATTTTTTTACACTTTTAATAATATACGGTACAATACATGCTGACTTCCTGATACTAACAGTTTACTTAGATTTTAGAATGAATTCAGAAATATTAGATACTGGTATTAAATGGTATAAATAGGTGATCAATATACTCTTTACTTCATTAAAAATTACCTGTCTTTATTATACCCCCGCAAACAAAGTTTGAAGGGGGTATACTGGAGTCACCACGTTGGTCTGTCGGTCTGTCGTTACGTTAGCATCGGGTCCGCTCTGTAACTTTGTCATTTCTTACTGAATTTTAAAATTGCTTGGTACAAATGTTCACCACATCAAGACGGTGTGTCATGCGCAAGACCCAGGTCCCTATCTCAAAGGTCAAGGTCACACTTAGAGGTCAAAGGTTATATAGTCATGCAAATCGTGTCCGCTCTGTAACTTTGTCATTTCTTACTGGATTTTAAAATTGCTTGGTACAAATGTTCACCACGTCAAGACGGTGTGTCACGCGCAAGACCCAGGTCCCTACCTCAAAGGTCAAGGTCACACTTACAGGTCAAAGGTTATATAGTCATGCAAATCGTGTCCGCTCTGTTATTTTGTCATTTCTAACTGGATTTTTAAGTTGTTTGGTACAAATGTTCACCACATCAAGACAGTGTGTCATGCGCAAGACCCAGGTCCCTATCTCAAAGGTCAAGGTCACACTTAGAGGTCAAAGGTTATATAGTCATGCAAATCGTGTCCGCTCTGTGACTTTGTCATTTCTTACTGGATTTTAAAATTGCTTGGTACAAAGTCATGAAATTTCAATCATGGTGTTTTTCAATCTGTATAGCAGCAGATTTCCATCAAATGTGTTGTTTAGACTTTAATTTTAAATAATATTCCTGTGTCAAGGCGGTGCTGCGGGGTATGATTCATCACTCCTGTGATAGCTCTAGTTAGTTTTGATTTTATAGATATTGAATGAAGTTAAAAGAGACAATATACTGCTTTGATGTCTAGTGATGTAGGCATTTGCTGATTTATAAGCCAATACCTGTATATCCGGGATGCTACTTTTGTTAATTTAATTTTTTTTCTTCACAGATATAATCCCTATTGTTAGTTGGCTTACTCCAGAATCAATGTGTTGACACTACCGGTACATAATGTCATAGAACTGATTCATCAAACTGTATGTCTACCATACTGAGAAGTGTGGATGGCAATGGACATGAAACTGTTCAAATGCAGGTAAATTGCTTTTAAGTTTTTGTGTCGCCTGAACAGGTGACATATATTATGACATATATGTGTTACTTTTGTTTGCAGGATGCTGCTTTGCGTGAGATTGGTATTGTAAATGCAGGAGATTTCCTTAAAATGCAGAAGATTTCACTAAACTGCAGGAGATTTTCCTTGCTAAAACTGAACTCTATATGAACTCTTCTGTGCGATTTCCAACCTCTTTTTGGGGAAAATTATATTTAGTCCAGAGCAGATTCTTTTTTTTAAAAAGTGCAGAAACATTTATGTTTCATGATGTCACACTATGGGTGCTTTGTAACATACTAAAAATCTAGGAAATGAAAGTGACACTGTGTATCATTTTGGGGTAAAACCTTACAAATCATAACAGCTAAGCATGATTTTTTGGAAACACCGTTAACAATTGTATTTAATAAAAATAGCTTGCAGCCTAGCAGTGTTTCATTTTGGTTAAGAAAACTATGACTCCTTTTCCAATGACCCCAGAAAAGCAACAAGTCCCACTACGTAAAAATAAAGTATTTTCAAAATTCAATGAGTCCCTAGCAGATTTTGTGAGTCAGGGACTCGGGACTAGCTCCAAAATGAATCACTGCTGAGCTTGTGATAGGTACTTTGTTACTTGTAGTTTTCAAGCGTTCTAGAACAATGACAACATAATTTGTTTTGGCCTAACCATATTATATTTTAACATTTCAGATACATCTTTTCTGTGAAAACAAGTGCTCATACTTGGCAGTTTGGAGAAGTAACTATTTCTGTGATCGTTGTCCAAAAAATTGGAAGTTAATACTGAATGTTTCAGATCAACTGAACGTCAGATAACAAAGGTACTATAGAAATTACTTAATTGTCATTCAGCTTGCTAGAACACATGTCTTAAGGCATGTTTGTTAAACTTTTAGGCATTGCTTATGATATTAAGTTATTAATAACCACTGGATCACTGAGTAAGTAGATTAATCTGAATTGATTTCTATTAAATGGAGACTATCAAGTTGATGATCTGACAGAAGGAAATCTTTAATGCCTAGTCATAGACTAGTACCAGAAATTTTAAACTGGTCAATTTGATAAGGTATGAAATAAATAATAATGAAAATGTTTGTATAAATCATAAATGCAACATTCAGATGTAATTAGAATAGAAGCTTTTGCTTACATTAAACTGAGATGAGCATTTATAAACAAAACACACATTTCAGTTACCGTATAATAATGTTTTTCTTGTCGTTTATTTCAGACCCATTAATTATGCAATGAAATGTAACAGTATTCTCGAAGATGGCTGATTGACAAATATATTGGACTTGATTTTGGGAGAGAACCGCTTTAAACTACATACATTTAAGAGACTGAGATGACTTCCAGAGCAGGATCTAATTTGCTTTCCAACAAAATTAAGAGTTTCAGATGTGCTGATTGACTGCAATATTGCGCAGTGAACTTCTACATTTTTTGTTTAACTTACTTGTTAAACTGATCTACATTGTGACTCATTATCGAGGATTTATTTAATTTTGTACAGCCACTGATATCTTAAAACAACACTATAAGATAGGTCAGACATTCATACTTGGCTTCCCATGTGACATCATCATAATATGCTAAGAACGTCAAATAATGTAATTCGCATATTTCATGCGTAGTGTGCATTATGGGATGTAGAAAAATGCACAGAAGCAGACATTGCGAAACTTGACACTTGATCTAGAACTGTCGACTATTCGAAGAATACTCAAGCTATTGTACTCTCACAAGCGGCAGCGTCAGTGTCGGCATCCCTGTGTTAAGATTTTGTATCTAAGCTGGTATCTCAGTAACCACTGAAGGGAATAGTTTAAAACTCTATGCACTTGTTGACTGTGAATATCTAAGATGATAGGGACAGGTCCCATAGTTGTGAATTGTTTTTTTGCAGAGTTATGCCCCTTTTGGAATTAGAATATTAGTGTTAAGTTTTTGCATGTTAGCTGGTATCTCAGTAACCACTGAAGGGAATGGTTTTAAACTGCACATACTTGTTCACTGCGAATATCTAAGCTCATAGGGACAGGTCCCATAACTGTGATTTGGTTTTTTTGCAGAGTTAAGATTTTGCATGTAAGCTCAGGTATAGATAATATGATGTAGTACTGTGCTGATTGTCATACATACATTGTGATAGTTTTTCCATGAATTTAGTTTTAAAAATAGAGGACCTATGAGAGTTGTCAATTGATAAAAATTGATATTATACCACTTTTGGAAATTTTACTAAGCGTGTGATAACAAAATCCGCGAAAACAACGTCACCAGCTTACATTTGTTTATTCTTGCTCAGTAATAGGGTAATGCGATAAAAAGAATCCTTCTTTTGTTGTCATTGGAGATCAACACTTCTTAAACTTGTCAGGAAAACAAAACATTAAACTCACCAAAAGGCTCGCTTAATAACTTGTGCTTTCTAGACTCGCTCAAGAAATGTTGATTTCCAAAGACAACTCATGGCTGATCCAATAATACATATTAAACTTGTTCAGGAAATATTATTAAGCTTGATAACGGCTCGCTTAATAAAATTTCCAAAACTTGTTAAATATAAATTATATCAATTGATAACTGTTGATAGATCCTCTATATATCACATGACTTTGTTTGTATCTGGCTTTGGGTTAATATAATGTTCACATGACGTCAACATATTCTCATAAATGAAATCACTTTGTATTTTTATGCCCCCGTATCGATAGATCTGGAGGTATATAGTGATTTGTCCGTCCGTTCGTCCTTCTGGCCTGGTTAACCCAAATTGACCGTTTCAAATACAAAGCTTTCATACATGCATTGATGTTCTATGTGACCACTCTCCACACACCTGTATCAACTGACTCCATTTTGACCTTGACCTAATTTTGGACTTAGACTTATTGAAAGGCCAATTCTTGGTTAACCCAAATTGACCGTTTCTTCTAGCATTAATATGGCTTGCTACAAAGCTTTCATACTTGCATGGATGTTGTATATGACCACTCTCCACATGCCTGTATCACCTGACTCCATTTTGACCTTGACCTAATTTTGGACTTGGACTTATTGAAATGGCTGCCACGGGGGCATAAGCGTTTATTCAACGTAGTCTTGTTTTCATCTGTCAAGAATCAGAATGGTTTTTTTTATTGTTAATATTCTCTGCGCAGGACTTCTGTCAATGTTTTGTACATTTATTTATCATATGACTTTCATTGTATAAAGAGTATCTATCACGTGTTGTCAATTGATATAAACTTACATTAAAGTGTATAGAGCTATATCAGACGATATTTTTTTAAAAAGTTTAAAAAATTGAAAAACAATAATGCTTTAATATCCATTAGATCATTTTTCACTTCAGTTTTAACAGAACTCTTTCTGTGATTTATTACACATGCTAATTGTCCGTTTTCATACGAAAGTGTTCTAGAACACCCTATGAAATTACAAGAATAGTCTATTTTTTCCACGATTGAATCAAAGTACACGGAACCCATCCAAAGTTTGAATTTCAATTAAGGTAGTCTAGAAGCATACTAAAAACGATGCAAGTAATTATTAATAGATATAGCTCTAAACACTTTAAACTAGTTTTGGAAATTTTATTAAAGCGAGCCTTTGACGAGCTTAATAATGTTTCCTTTATAAGTTTAATATAAGTTTATATAAATTGACAACGAGCACTATATTTTTAGCTCATCTCATTGTTTAAAAATAGATGATTTATTGTCATCACTTGATCATCGTCCGCGTTGCATGGTTAAGTTTTGTGTTTAGGTAAATTTTTTTCATAAACTATCAAAGCTATTGCTTTTAAACTTGCAACACTTGTTCACCTTTAAAACCTAAGCCTGTAAAGCAAGACCCATAACTCCGATCTGCATTTTGTATGAATTATTGCCCCTTTTTGGACTTAGAAAATAAAGTACCTTGGTTAAGTTGTGTGTTTAGGTCCACTTTTCTCCTAAACTATCAGAGAGATTGCTTTGAAACTTTCAACACTTGTTCACCATCAATACCTGACCATGTCAAGCAAGACTCCTAACTCTAATCTGCATTTATGCATGAGTTATTGCCCCTTATTGGAATTTGAAAATTCCTTGGTTAAGTTTTGTGTTTAAGTCCACTTTTCTCATACACTATGTTGGCTATTGCTTTGAAACTTTCAACATTTGTTCACCACCAATACCTGACCATGTCAAGCAAGAACCATAACCCTGATCTGTATTTTGCTAGAGTTTTTGCCCCTTTTTGTACTTAGAAAATGTCTTGGTTAAGTTTTGTCTACTATGGTTAAGTTTTGTCCACTTTTCTCATTCACTATATGGGCTATTGCTTTCATGTACTGGTTATAAAAAAGAAAACCAGCTGTACACAGAGTACCTGTAGATGTGTATTTGTATCATTACCTTATTAAATATAAAGGTTTTAAACTATGTTAATGGTCTGATAAATCTATTTAGATTAAAAATTTGCCAACTGGAATTTTAGTTAAGTATGGTACACAAATTTTGTATAAGACAATTTAATGTTAATCATTACAGTTGTTTCTTATGATATATATCTGTAATAAAAAGTATGGTAATTGCTTTATTTTCACATTATAAATGTTTATTACATTTTCCACATAATCTATATCCTCTAGCTCTTAGATCTAAATGCAGTGTTAGACTGTTAGTTGTTATACTCTCAATGTGTTGTCACAATTAATAATTGTATACTATTGAACACTTCTATATAGTCCTGGCATCTACCTGCCCAGCAGTATTGTGTATAACATGTAATCACCATACAATCGCAGCATAATTTTTATGTCAACTTGCTTCATTACTTATTCACCATCAATACCTTACTCTGTAAAGCAGGATACATAACTCTGTCCTACTTCATGCTAAGGTTGTGTGCCTTTTGAGTGACAGATATCAAAATAACATCATTTTCGGCATTCAATGACGTCATTTAGGAGATAAAGTGACGTCATCTAAAAATTATACTACACTTGTTACATATAAAGTTATGCATACTCGTTATACTAACCTGGATACAAGGAAATTCGTGTGATATACAGGTATATGAGTATAGTAAGAAAGTTATAATCTTAAATGTAACATGTGTAGTATAAAGTTATACTACTAGGTGTATTTTTCCAATAAAACTTTGCATATTAGTATGCGTTTTTAGTGTCATATATAATAGAAAGAATCTATCACTCATGGTCAATTAATGGCTTAATAAAATTTCCAAAACTTGCTTAATATAAATTTATATCAAGTGAAACCTAGTGATAGATCATCTATATACCTCATGTGTCTTTTTATTTAGTCTTTAGTTGCTATAATTTCTCATGGCCACTGCTATGAACATATTCTGTGATAAGTTTCCTACCAGTTTTTAAACGGAGGGGACTATATGTTTGCCCTCATTCAGATTGTCAAGAAATCTGTATTTGACCATAACTCGAATAGTTTAGTGAAAATACTTTAAAACCTAGAGCCAGTCAAACTTGTAAGAGTTTTGTATGTAGGTTTATGAAACTTTGTATGTGAAGGTCGCCGAAAGGAGATTATGAAACATAGAAAATAAGTTTAAACAGGTGTCGACTTCTGAATTACTAAGTCTTGCAATTCCAAGTTGCCTGATTATGTATGTTTGCACATGAAATAATATTTGATCATATATATATAATAAAGATATTGAAAAGTTAACATGAATCGTCTGTTTTTATTTAAATTAAAATTGTCTGTTTTTATTTCAATTATAGTCTTGAGAAGCACATCACATATACCCGTTTGACCAGGGTAGAGCAGCTTATCTACAGAAACATACTGGTTGAAGACCTATTTGTTGGTTTTCATGTGGATAACAGAAAAAAGTATAATGTACTTTTAAATAAAGATTATAAACATACGTATATCATACGGTGTACTTTTCATACGTAAAACGTACGGTGTACTATTTTCTGTTTTTCATACGTTTATAAAACCGTACGTTTTTCATATGTTTTTCATACGTAAAACGTACGTTTTTTAATATTCTCAACCGTACGTAAAACGTACGGCGTACTATTCTGTGGATAACCATACGTTTTCAACCGTATGGAAAACGTACGTTTTTCGTACGTTTTTCATACGTGGAAGTTTTTCCTGTGTACTTGGTGCTTAAGATAAACTTTGACCGTTGGGACTATTCATCTGGCCAAGGAATAGCTCCTCCTAAAAAGTATATATTAAAAAAAAATATATATAGAAAGCAAGTATAAAATCAAAATGTCTGATAGTATAATAAAGTTATTTGAATTTTAACAGCGACATTTTGATATATATAATTTGACATTGTATACTTATACAGAAATATAACAAGTATGTAATTTTATAATGGCAATAGAAGAACTGTTATTATAATCAAAATTTATTATCATGAATACTTTAGCATTATTATTATTAGATTATTGAAAGGGACAATTAAATGTGTAATTAACATTGCTTATTAAAAGAATTTCGATATTTAAAAAAAAGTTTACTCTTGAATCTTTCACACTGATTTATCTGTGATTGGTAAGATGTTACAAAATAATACTCAAAATCTATATCAATTCTACTAATAACCTGCTTTTAAAGTGAAAAACACACAACGTTCAATGTCAATACTCGGTACACCAAAGTTTTATAATTTGCAATCCTCAGTACACTAACATGCAATACTCGGTACACCAATGTTGATAAACATGCACTCGATTGTAGGTCATAGCGCCGCCAATAATTATGCTACGAGTCTGAAATTTTCAGTATACTTAGATGAATGAAATTAGTTATTGCATGTTTTAGTAAAGAAAATCACAAAAATATGCGAAAGGGTCATATTTTTCTGTGCGAGCCCGAGTCACAAATGACGATATTTTCCCCACAAAACAACGTTTTACATCGAAATATGTATATATTTAGAATTTGTTTAGTACATCATATATGATAACCGAAAATAAGATATCCTCCAACATAAGCACAGGAAATTGTCATTTATAACATATAAAATTAATTGTTAATGTAATTCTAGCAAAACATGGCGGCATCTAACGTAGCCGTGCCACGACCAATCAGAAATTGCTGAATTATAACTACTTTGCTGTTGACGTGCAGTACTGTCCACATGTAGAATTGAAGGATGTTCTCTTTGACATAATGTAGCATTTCTTTTTTCGTTTACACTCTGATTTCATATGTTCCTTACGTAAGCATGAATAACACCAGCCCTTTAACTTTAATGTTTCATATCTTTCTTTAAGTGGTCTTTTTATGATTTCATTACAACTGCTTATCCAATGTGCTCTTTCACAGTACACGCAGAACGGAGATATAGATTCAGCATTTGTAGCCAACAACTTACTACCTTGTAGTTTACGAGCATTGTTACTGGATGAAGCCAGATCATTTTTTCCAAACATGGGATCGTTGGCCTTCTTGGCCTCCTTTTGAACAAATTTGACAAACTGTTCGAAAGTTACCAACCTTTTCACTTCCCTTAAGGCGAAGATAAAAATTCTCCACTTTTCTTGCAATGTACGAGGGTTGTTCCAGTATAATTTGTACTTAGCTAATAATTTTCTTATTTGGCGTCACACCATTTTGATCTTTATGAATCCATTGTTTTTCGAAATTACGAGTGTAAAGTATATTGATTTGTGTAAAATGCACATCATTAGTGATTTATTTACATGTACGCAAATGCGGGGCGCAACCCATAAAAAGCACCGTGATTCATTCATTCGGTTTTCAACAAACTTGTAATTTTCATCTTTTTAATTAGTCGTAGCACATAATTTTCACATCGGCATTTACGAGTGTCTGTTTAGTGTCATCAAAGTAAATTTCAAATAAAAAATATTATTTGTGCGAGAAATATGCATGTTTGAATACCCGCACTAAAATATTAACTTGCATAAATTACGTCAGGATAGGAAACACCCACAGGAAGAATAGCCGTGCATGTTATATTTTTGACCGGTATGTTATAGAAATATAGTTTTTAAGACTATATATATTTTTATTGCACTGACAGTTATAAAGAAATGTGTATAGAACTGATATACGAGATGAATGCCGCGGTTTGGCCATCAGCAGATTTTACATCCACATTATCTTCCGTGTCATACATTGAAACGTCTTTTTATTCTCCTCACAATAGAAGGCATATGTTCGGGCTAGGTATTTCCCACCATGTGGGTTGGTTGTTTAGACCAGAAAGCTTTTCTTTGGTGCATTGTACTGTAATGGATTCGCAATTATGTATCAAATATTAGATTAATGACAAACAAGCATATTCAATTTGTATACAATGGATACTAATTTAAGATGGAGAAATTTTGGTCTGCGGTATGATGTTCTAACTTTGACGTCAATGTGCGCCGAATTTGCATATCATGTGAATTAATAATATTAACTGAAATTTTATTTCTTGGTTTATTTTCATGAAATTCTGGAGACCTACTAAAAATATAGTTAAAAATCATCTGTAAGAATTTAAGTGGAATATTTTGAATACTTTTTGTGCAATGAGAAAAATACACGATTTACTGGGACAACCCTCGTATGCGGAAGTTTCCTTAAAAGTTTTTGAACATTCTCTGGATCAAGTCAAGAACACGGGCTGTGAGATACGTTTTCAACTGCATATTCACACTCTTCCAGAAATATGCAGAATAAATCCAATGCTTTTGGGTCGACTCGTCATTCCGAATATCTTGCCACTCCAAGGCCTTTCTCACATAACTATTTGCTACTAATTCAGAGTCACCATATCTGTCCTTGAATTCTTTCAATGTCGCATTGAATCCAATTTCCGCTTGTAAGTGTGAATAATCAGTTGCCACTCTATTTGGTTCACCGGTTGTGAATGGTAACAACTATGTCATCTTTTCACCATAAGACGACATATTCTTCACTACCTTTGCCTCAAACTGGCTAATAAATCTATTGAAGTCCATTAGATTTCCAGAAAATTTCACGATTTCCACGACCAGTTTGTTTAACTCCTTGGTTATGAGTCCCAAATGTTGTATTTCTGGTATAAAGTTCTCATATTCCCTATTTACAGATTTTGACAATCTTTTCAAGTTTGTTTCTGGTTTATAATCATATAACATACTCCTTTCCAGGTCTTCAACCACATGGATTTAGCGTCATTAACTTTCATTCTGTCTTTAGTTTCAATTCTTCCTCCCTCCTTGAATTTCAATCTCAACTTTTCTTGTTTGAGTATTCATTCCTCCTCCAATGCCTTTTGTCTTTCTAGTAATTCAGCCTTACGTTTAGATTCTCATATTTTGGAGGAAGAAATTTGAGAGGCGGCACTGCCTCGTCTCGAACCTCTAGAAATTCTTCTTATAGCAGATTTTGTGTCCACAGGCTGACTCTTGGCAAACTAATAAAATGTTTCTGATATTAAATTGTCTAGCCTATCTAGTACATGGCTTATTTTACGATAGTCAAGATCTCTAGCTTCCTGGAGAAACATAGCAAAATGTTGGCTTTGATAAGCTTTCCTGAACCGCATTTACTGGTGCGAGAAGTCTTTGAGCAAGACCTTTTTTGCAAGCATGACCTGTAAATGCGAAGAAGACAAAATATATAACAAAGTTTTACTGTACTTTAATTTATGAACTGATTTTGGTGAAAGCATGTATGAATTAAGTTAAAACCATTCATTAAAACCATAAACTTTTTAAAATATTTTTCATGATACAATCCCAATCTCTGACAGTAATTAATAATGTTCAATCCATTACTGCTAGTATACAGTGAAAGACTTTAAAAATGCAACAAGTTTAAATGATTGAAAAAGTTATTTAACATTCGTATATTTTCATGAAAATTGGCATAAGCAGACATTTATGCTTTCTCAATCACATCTGAAAATTTTATGGTAATCAAATAATCTGGTTCCAACGAGGCACACTCCATAAACAAAGTTCACAAAATAAATTAAAATGATAAGTCCAACCAGAAACGGTGTGCCCATTCCACATCATACACATTGGGAGAACAATATGTGTTATGCTGTGTTGCGACATATTACTCCATTTCCAAATTAGGGATTGAGATGTATAATTGACGTTTTAGGGTTGTGTTATTGGCTTGCAAATGCATTAAGTTCATCGAAGAAAACTCAATACATAGAGTAATAAATGATCAGACTTAGGTAAGAATGCCGATTTGTAGCGAAATAATAAGTCCGCATTATCGGCAACAATATATCTCTTAGTTTGTCAGAGAAAGTTGTAAACAAACACAGCAAACCATTCGTCTGATAGTTATTGTCGCGAACTTGCGAATTTTTAATTTGTACAGGGTGTCCCAAAAAAACGGGGACCTAGGATAAACAATTGTAACTTTTTTCTCTGTTATAGATATCACACTATTAACGTGTCAAAACAATAAGGGAAGAACACTGTTCAGAATACTAGCATCATCATCTTCATTATTTAGTTCAATCCCCATAGTTACCTCCCGTGTTTACAATCGCATGTTTCAGTAAATTACCATAAACTGAAGCAGGGATTTCAGAATTTAGTGAGATATATTTCCATGCTGACCTCAAACATCTTCTCATGTGCTCCAAATCATTGTTTATGGTTTGTGATGCATTAATTCATTATGTATAGCAGACAAATTCACTATTGGGGTCAAGTTTGAGTAATTCAAGGTCGTAGGGCCTGTGATATGAGGTAAGATGTCAGTACTATTTCGCAGACATATCCTTGTTTTGCTGCTGATTTATTGCAAGAAGAGTTTTCTGCTAGCCTATAGTGCTATTTTATAATTTCTGACATACACAATTACTCCAAAATATATCTATGAACTGTTTTTTTTTATAAAACTTTACTTTTTGCTCATTTCATAGTCTAAGCTTTTTTTGGTAATAGTCCTTGGCAATATTTATGTTTTAATTATTGAATGAGTGTTGATGCTATTTTGGAAGGTTTTCCACTTCCCCTTTGGTCAGTAAACTCGCCACGTTTTCCTCTGTTTTGCTATTACTTGTCATATTTGTTTTATTTTTACAACATTTTGGTCACCCCTTTGACTTTAAATGTTGTTTTCAAACAAAGAATGCTCTGGCGCAAATGCCCTATTCTTATAATTCCACTTTTCAGGTGATGAAGCAAAAATAACGTGAAATGTTGCCATAGTGAAAATTATGACGTCACTTCCTGTTTTGAAGCACAATATTGAAACAAGTACCCTTTTTAGAAGAGGGGATCCTTTGCATACACTTTCACAAAATACCAGCTTGACTCATCAAAATATGAATAAGTAATAAGGGCTTTAGGTAGGTCCTCGTTTTTTTGGGACACCCTGTATGTTGCATTGGTGTGTATGTATATTTTTAATGGTTTGGTCAGAATTAATATTTCTGTTGAAATTGAGGTAGGAAAAGTTATATGAATCTCATTAGGAGCTCATGGATGCGACAGTCTGCGTATTTCATGATTCATATAGTACATGATTTTACAATATTCCTTCTTATGTTTGCTCCTATTGACTACCTTAAGTAAATCTAGAAGCATGAAATTCATGCTGTGACCTTGTTTGACCTAATCGTTCTAAGTGTTTGCTCCTTGTTCTTAATGTTTGCTCCTTGTTCTTAATGTTTGCTCCTTGTTCTTAATGTTTGCTCCTTGTTCTTAATGTTTGCTCCTTGTTCTTAATGTTTGCTCCTTGTTCTTAATGTTTGCTCCTTGTTCTTAATGTTTGCTCCTTGTTCTCTATGTTTGCTCCTTGTCTTAATGTATGCTCCTTATCTTAATGTATGCTCCTTGTCTTAATGTATGCTCCTTGTCTCAATGTTTGCTCCTTGTTCTCAATGTATGCTCCTTGTTCTCAATGTATGCTCCTTGTTCTTAATGTTTGCTCCTTGTCTTTATGTTTGCTCCTTGTTCTTAATGTATGCTCCTTGTTCTCAATGTTTGCTCCTTGTTCTTAATGTTTGCTCCTTGTCCTTAATGTTTGCTCCTTGTTCTTAATGTTTGCTCCTTGTTCTCAATGTATGCTCCTTGTCTTAATGTATGCTCCTTGTTCTTAATGTATGCTCCTTGTCTTAATGTATGCTCCTTGTCTCAATGTTTGCTCCTTGTTCTCAATGTATGCTCCTGGTTCTCAATGTATGCTCCTTGTTCTTAATATTTGCTCCTTGTCTTAATGTTTGCTCCTTGTTCTCAATGTTTGCTCCTTGTCTTAATGTTTGCTCCTTGTCTTAATGTATACTCCTTGTTCTCAATGTATGCTCCTTGTTCTCAATGTTTGCTCCTTGTTCTCAATGTTTGCTCCTTGTCTTAATGTTTGCTCCTTGTTCTCAATGTATGCTCCTTGTCTTAATGTATGCTCCTTGTCTTAATGTATGCTCCTTGTTCTCAATGTTTGCTCCTTGTTCTTAATGTATGCTCCTTGTTCTTAATGTATGCTCCTTGTTCTCAATGTTTGCTCCTTGTTCTCAATGTTTGCTCCTTGTTCTCAATGTATGCTCCTTGTTCTCAATGTATGCTCCTTGTTCTTAATGTTTGCTCCTTGTTCTCAATGTTTGCTCCTTGTTCTCAATGTATGCTCCTTGTTCTTAATGTTTGCTCCTTGTTCTCAATGTATGCTCCTTGTCTTAATGTTTGCTCCTTGTTCTCAATGTTTGCTTCTTGTCTTAATGTTTGCTCCTTGTTCTCAATGTTTGCTCCTTGTTCTCAATGTTTGCTCCTTGTTCTTAATGTTTGCTCCTTGTTCTCAATGTTTGCTCCTTGTTCTCAATGTTTGCTCCTTGTTCTTAATGTTTGCTCCTTGTTCTTAACATTTGCTCCTTGTTCTCAATGTTTGCTCCTTGTTCTCAATGTTTGCTCCTTTTTCTTAATGTTTGCTCCTTGTTCTTAACATTTGCTCCTTGTTCTCAATGTTTGCTCCTTGTGCTCAATGTTTGCTCCTTGTCTTAATGTTTGCTCCTTGTCTTAATGTTTGCTCCTTGTTCTTAATGTTTGCTCCTTGTTCTTAATGTTTGCTCCTTGTTCTTAATGTTTGCTCCTTGTTCTTAATGTTTGCTCCTTGTTCTTAATGTTTGCTCCTTGTTCTTAATGTTTGCTCCTTGTTCTTAATGTTTGCTCCTTGTTCTTAATGTTTGCTCCTTGTTCTCAATGTTTGCTCCTTGTCTTAATGTATGCTCCTTATCTTAATGTATGCTCCTTGTCTTAATGTATGCTCCTTGTCTCAATGTTTGCTCCTTGTTCTCAATGTATGCTCCTTGTTCTCAATGTTTGCTCCTTGTTCTCAATGTTTGCTCCTTGTCTTAATGTTTGCTCCTTGTTCTCAATGTATGCTCCTTGTCTTAATGTATGCTCCTTGTCTTAATGTATGCTCCTTGTTCTCAATGTTTGCTCCTTGTTCTTAATGTATGCTCCTTGTTCTTAATGTATGCTCCTTGTTCTCAATGTTTGCTCCTTGTTCTTAATGTATGCTCCTTGTTCTTAATGTATGCTCCTTGTTCTCAATGTTTGCTCCTTGTTCTCAATGTTTGCTCCTTGTTCTCAATGTATGCTCCTTGTTCTCAATGTTTGGTCCTTGTTCTTAATGTTTGCTCCTTGTCTTAATGTATGCTCCTTGTCTTAATGTATGCTCCTTGTTCTCAATGTTTGCTCCTTGTTCTCAATGTATGCTCCTTGTTCTTAATGTTTGCTCCTTGTTCTCAATGTATGCTCCTTGTCTTAATGTTTGCTCCTTGTCTTAATGTATGCTCCTTGTTCTCAATGTTTGCTCCTTGTTCTCAATGTATGCTCCTTGTTCTCAATGTTTGGTCCTTGTTCTTAATGTTTGCTCCTTGTCTTAATGTATGCTCCTTGTCTTAATGTATGCTCCTTGTTCTCAATGTTTGCTCCTTGTTCTCAATGTATGCTCCTTGTTCTTAATGTTTGCTCCTTGTTCTCAATGTATGCTCCTTGTCTTAATGTTTGCTCCTTGTCTTAATGTATGCTCCTTGTTCTCAATGTTTGCTCCTTGTTCTTAATGTTTGCTCCTTGTCTTAATGTTTGCTCCTTGTTCTCAATGTTTGCTTCTTGTCTTAATGTTTGCTCCTTGTTCTCAATGTTTGCTCCTTGTTCTCAATGTTTGCTCCTTGTTCTTAATGTTTGCTCCTTGTTCTCAATGTTTGCTCCTTGTTCTCAATGTTTGCTCCTTGTTCTTAATGTTTGCTCCTTGTTCTTAACATTTGCTCCTTGTTCTCAATGTTTGCTCCTTGTTCTCAATGTTTGCTCCTTTTTCTTAATGTTTGCTCCTTGTTCTTAACATTTGCTCCTTGTTCTCAATGTTTGCTCCTTGTGCTCAATGTTTGCTCCTTGTCTTAATGTTTGCTCCTTGTCTTAATGTTTGCTCCTTGTTCTCAATGTTTGCTCCTTGTTCTTAATGTTTGCTCCTTGTCTTAATGTATGCTCCTTGTTCTCAATGTTTGCTCCTTGTCTTAATGTTTGCTCCTTGTTCTCAATGTTTGCTCCTTGTTCTCAATGTTTGCTCCTTGTTCTTAATGTTTGCTCCTTGTTCTTAATGTTTGCTCCTTGTTCTTAACATTTGCTCCTTGTTCTTAATGTTTGCTCCTTGTTCTTAATGTTTGCTCCTTGTAAGGAACAGTCACATGGTCCATGATTTTCACTTGCAGCATTGAATAAATCACATCTGACATTGAACTTGGACAGACCTTTTGGAAATAAAATGAAAAGCACATGCGCATAATTTGGATTTATTATTTGGGAATTATCATCATTCTGTCTGTTTAAATTAAATACTTTTGGATTAAAAATAAATGCTCAATTTCAGTTAAATTGTGATAAAAAGTATGATTATTTGTGAAACAAAAATAAATGGTGAAACGTCGTTTGAGTTGAGTCGTTTATTGTTGAATGAATTTACTGTGGCAAGGACATTGGGGCATTTACAACTGCAAGTCCACCACAGTTATGGCATTAGTATGGAATGCCACAAATACACATGTTATTAAATGTTATTACTTGGATGGACATTTTCATTGTGTTCAAGTACAATATAGTTTTAAAATTGATCAAAAACTGGTAATCAGATACTAATGGTTTGTTGTTCACTCTAGTTGGTGCACCGGAAGTGGAAATGTCTGGGTATTTGGTGAATGTTTATATGCTGCTGATGCGTTATTATTCAGGTCTGTCCTGGTTGAAACCAATTGTTTTCACATTCTGTGGCATGGACTCATTCACTATGACGAAAAGTTGTGCTCTGTGTGCCATTGTTCTGACACACCATATCCGTTACTCTACATCCGGCTTTGAATATGCCTAGAGCCTCTGGGTTTTCATGTTTGGACATACCCTTCTACAAACTCCTTCTCCTCAGGTGACCATAAGGCCTTTTTCACATGCTGAAATAGATAACATAGGAATGCAGTACATAATAATCTTATAACCATGTTTTGTAATTATTGATCTAATATGAATAATGATGTATTCATACAGCTTTGATGACCTGCTTACTGACTGCTCGTTCAACTGTGTATGGTAACCTTGATATTGACTTGAAATAGTTTGTAAACACTGTGTACAATTAGTACAGCACAATCATTCCTAAAGCAGAGATCGGCAGGACATAATGTTCAGATATACGAGTATATAGTCCCCTATATTTAAACAGTACATTTGAACACAACTATGTGAACTCTTCCTAGTTTTCAATATAATTACAAAACCCTGAATCAAGTTTTTTTCAGGGCTCATCCACTAAACAGAATTATTATCATAATACTGTTATGATTCATGTGTCAGTAGCCCAGTTAGCTCACTTGGTAGAGCGCTTGACTAGCACTGACTTGCATCCTGCACCACAGGTGACAGTATCAGTGTTTGGTCCGCAAACGATTAAAAAATGAAATAAAAAACTATTTAAGAAATCCCGTCACTGATCTAATATACTATCAAGGTGTAAAGCGTACTATATGTCTCCAAAGATTGTGGAACATCGCATCTCGTTGTTTAAGCATAAAAAACGGGTGCTGAAGGAAAATCGCTACACAATTCATTCATATAAACTATAAGATATTCATTCCCACCGAAAATCTTGTTCAATTGTATCTTATAACTGCCAAACGGCAAAACAGTGTTCCCTTCGTTATTTAACTCCGATCGAGGTCATTTTATTTATGCGCTGGATACCCGCTTCACTCACAGTATCGTAATTATTGTTAGGAACCAAGTCTATTTTTAGATGCGATGTTCCACAATCTTTGGACATAGACATATAGTTGGCTTTATACCTTCCTAGTATACTTAGCTCAGTGAGAGAAATTTATTTATATATTTTTTTTATAATTTTTATTTCCTAAACACTGATACTGCCACCTGCGTCCTGCACTGGGTAGAAACTTTTTTTCCTCGAATTACAATATTGGCAACAAGGTTTATTTGGACAGTTGCGGGCCTAGTCTGTCGAACAAGGTTATAGAGCATGCGAATGCATGGGCTTTACTCTGTTCAAACTGAACTGTTGATGCCTTGCTCAAGATTAGATTCTACTGACAATTCAAGCCTTTAAAGATAAAGTGAGGACGACTGTTGTGGTTCATGCGTCAGTAGCCCGGTTAGCTCAGTTGGTAGAGTGCCTGACTTGCAAGCAGGAAGAGTCCTGCACTGGGTAGATACTTTTTCTCCTCAAATTACAGTAATATTATGCTATAATATACACAAATATTTGTACATTTATAATACTTTTTTAGTATCTTACCGATATAACAGCTCTTTTGTTTACAAATGTTGGCGTTTTTCCAGTTGGTTTGGATGCCGCTCTGTTCCTTTTAAGGCTCTTAGTAACCTTCTTGGGTGTAATGGTCCTGCCATAACCATGGTCAATAACACTGGGGAAGGAACTCCAAAACTATACTGGTGCAACGTTCATGGCTATCACCACACTTGCCTTGTCATACAAGTGGTCTGACATGATATTTCTGTAAATATATGATGAACATAATAAATTGTATTTCAAGTACACTATGCATACTATACACTATGTACATTATGTACCCGAAGTGATACCTATACTTTTATATATGAACAATTATCGTGGATATGAATTAGAAATCCGAAATTATGGTTTATCTGAAATTTGTTACTGTTTATGACATTTTTTAAAAAAATCATGGTTGATCAAAGGCCAAGGGCATTCAAATTGTATTCTTTGATTTAGCTTAACTGAAAAATAATATCAATAGCAGATGATCAATTATTTTAAACAACGTTCTTTGTTTAATGTTAATATCTTACCCAGCGTGACCTGTCATGATCAAGCCCGTGCCAGACCTGTTAACGTAGTGGTAAGGGAAGGAACTCTTGACTACAAGAGCCAGAAAAGTATGAATCCTTTCTTTCTTTCTTCCATGTAATTTGCAGGGCCCACTCTGGGGCATTATCGCAAATGTTTTAGGGACAGAGGTGAGATACAAGGAATCCGGGTGCGATACCCTAGCTCGTTTCGAATAGATCCCTTGGTTCTTGAACGTGCCCATTGTAAAGCACTAATACACGCGAGACTACCCCCGGGTTACCTAACAGGATCATCTCTAGTTGGGTGGGAAACACTAAATAGCGTTTCTGAAATGACCAAATGTCCCAGCCTAGAATCGAACCAGGGACCTCTCGATCAGGAGTCAAGCGTCTTACCACTCGACCACCATGCTCCTATTTGGCAATATAAGAGTAGCAAAGAAGCATTTGAAGTACAGAATCAGTGTCAACATATCTGAAGGGCCGTCAGAACAGTTAACAGAACACTTCTATAATCTTCTGTCAGAACAGTTAACAGAACACTTCTATAATCTTCTGTCAGAACAGTTAACAGAACACTTCTATAATCTTCTGTCAGAACAGTTAACAGAACACTTCTATAATCTTCTGTCAGAACAGTTAACAGAACACTTCTATAATCTTCTGTCAGAACAGTTAACAGAACACTTCTATAATCTTATGTCAGAACAGTTAACAGAACACTTCTATAATCTTCTGTCAGAACAGTTAACAGAACACTTCAGTAATCTTCTGTCAGAACAGTTAACAGAACACTTCAGTAATCTTCTATCAGAACAGTTAACAGAACACTTCTATAATCTTCTGTCAGAACAGTTAACAGAACACTTCTATAATCTTCTGTCAGAACAGTTAACACAACACTTCTATAATCTTCTGTCAGAACAGTTAACAGAACACTTCTATAATCTTCTGTCAGAACAGTTAACAGAATACTTCTATAATCTTCTGTCAGAACAGTTAACAGAACACTTCTATAATCTTCTGTCAGAACAGTCAGAACAGTTAACACAACACTTCTATAATCTTCTGTCAGAACAGTTAACAGAACACTTCTATAATCTTCTGTCAGAACAGTTAACAGAACACTTCTATAATCTTCAGTTAACAGAACACTTCTATAATCTTCTGAGCAGACCAGCACAGTACGAAATGATAACTTACTCTTTCAAAACAGCTACTACACATATTATTTCGCAGTCCCTCGACGAAAAAAAGTAAACTAACAACATTATTATCTTTAAACAAAGTCGGTAGAAATTGCTGTTGTAAATATGGCAGATGAAAGTAGACTTAACCTATCATCCCTTATTCTATGACATCTTTTCTATTTATTGGGCATTTCTCAGTGATGATAAAAACTTAAATCCTTAATTGAAAGAATTCAACTAGCTAGACTTAACTAGATATTTGTGCCCTCAGGCAAATTATATCAAGCCTTGGCACACATTGAAAAAAAATGCACTAACTTAAATGTGCCAAGTTACATCTAATGCCAGCATGCATAAAGAAGAAATGATTCTTTGACCTCTTACTACTGTGACCTTGACCTTTGAGAAATGAACCAGGGGTTGCTCATGACATTTCGATTAAAAGAGGTTAAGATTCATGCCAATTTTAAGCCAGATTGGCCAATGCATGACCAAATTATGGTCCAGAAAAGCTTCTAATAGAAATATTGCTTTTGTTAAATTTTGGTGTTTTTTATTTCAAGTTGAATAGACCTGACATTAGTTGAAATTGATCCAAGTGGTTTATGAGAATTTGTTTGAATGAATTATTGAAGGACACATGCCTATAAGGACAGATTGATAGCACACATAAACTGGTCATAACAATTCATCTTGAAGTAATAATAAGACACAGTTATAAGATATCACATTTAATTTAGTAATTAAAATTTAAATTGAGTTGTCTCCCTTCAACTGGCAAATTAAAGGCAGCATTCTTTCATGGCTGTAAAATTAAAACAAACAGGACCAATATAAATGTATCATATTTGATGCAAGCATGTACCAGCGGATGGCTGATAAAGAGCTATCACAAAAGCTCACCATGTCACTATTTATATGTGACAGATAACATCATACGATAGTCAGTCAAAAATAACTGAGAGTTGCTAAATAATGCTTAGAAGAATAAGTGTTTCGTTATTTTCCATACATGATCGTGAATTACGGAATTTCAATGATGTTATGGCAAATACCAATCTTGGTTATGACAATTTGATTGTTGTTGCAAGGCAACCAAAGACAGCAAGTACACACATTTCCAGTCCTCAGCCTAAGCACACACATTTTCAGTCCTCGGCCAAAGTACACACATTTCCAGTCCTCAGCCTAAGCACACACATTTCCAGTCCTCAGCCTAAGCACACACATTTCCAGTCATCGGCCGAAGTACACACATTTCCAGTCCTCAGCCAAAGTACACACATTTCCAGTCCTCAACCAAAGTACACACATTTCCAGTCCTCAGTCTAAGCACACACATTTCCAGTCATCGGCCAAAGTACACACATTTCCAGTCCTCAACCAAAGTACACACATTTCCAGTCCTCAGCCGAAGTACATACATTTCCAGTCCTCGGCCAAAGTACACACATTTCCAGTCCTCAGCCTAAGCACACACATTTCCAGTCCTCAGCCTAAGCACACACATTTCCAGTCCTCAGCCTAAGCACACACATTTCCAGTCCTCGGCCAAAGTACACACATTTCCAGTCCTCAACCAAAGTACACACATTTCCAGTCCTCGGCCAAAGTACACACATTTCCAGTCATCGGCCAAAGTACCCACATTTCCAGTCCTCAGCCTAAGCACACACATTTCCAGTCATCGGCCAAAGTACACACATTTCCAGTCATCGGCCAAAGTACCCACATTTCCAGTCCTCAGCCTAAGCACACACATTTCCAGTCCTCGGCCAAAGTACACACATTTCCAGTCCTCAACCAAAGTACACACATTTCCAGTCCTCGGCCAAAGTACACACATTTCCAGTCATCGGCCAAAGTACCCACATTTCCAGTCCTCGGCCAAAGTACACACATTTCCAGTCCTCAACCAAAGTACACACATTTCCAGTCATCGGCCAAAGTACACACATTTCCAGTCCTCAGCCTAAGCACACACATTTCCAGTCATCGGCCAAAGTACCCACATTTCCAGTCCTCAGCCTAAGCACACACATTTCCAGTCATCGGCCAAAGTAAACACATATCCAGTCCTCAACCAAAGTACACACATTTCCAGTCCTCGGCCAAAGTACACACATTTCCAGTACTCGGCCAAAGTACACACATTTCCAGTCCTCAACCAAAGTACACACATTTCCAGTCCTCAGCCAGGGCGTAGTTATCCTGAAAAAGATCAATAAAACACTGTTTAGTGTCCATTTCAGAAATATATACATGAAGTTTTGTCATCAATCTACACTTTCCATATTAAAACAGTATTTGAAAAGAACAGATTTAAAGTCTTTATAAGAACTACTTTAGCATACTACAACTAGCACTTCCACCTGTGTGACATCAATTATATGATGTACTTATATGAGTTTGAGCTGGTTCATGTGTTCTCAGCAGACATAACAATGTCTTACAACAAATTTCCACCCATTCATTTCTCACTCAACATGATCAGTTTTGAGAAAATAACTTTCTGCTAAGTGAAGCCGTCTGCTGTTTTGAGGCCTGAAAGTATAGCATAAATGCATTTCCAAGCCATTCAACATGGCAGACTGAACATTTACTACAAAAAATGTACTGTTCATGAAATCAACTTCAATGTATCAAGAAAATAAAAAAAGACTTAAATCCTAAAGGGGAGATAACTTTGGAGATTGTGGAATTTCATAAAATGACATCTTTGAGCCTATCTCTCACTCTCTTTGTCTAATTAAATATTGTTTATTAACTATAGTGTTATATGGTATCTTCTTAAACTATGTGATATGCTACATCATTTCTGTAATGCATTATTATCATCATTTGACGTCCAATTTAGCACAATATAGAATGACATCATTTGACGTCAAAAATAACAAAATCACAATGGGTGTCATGACGTCATATCAAACAATGCCAAAAGCACAGAAAGTGAAAGGCAGGAAACTGCTTCTTCCAACCTGTTTTAACATCTATGGTGTCTGTACTATAAAGGAAGAAAAAAGAAAGAAGAATACCTATGGTGTAGGAAAGGGTAACCTTTGGAACAATTTGCAGTAGGAGTCTCAGATAGAGCCACATCTTATACATGACGAGCCTTCTTCATCCACTGGGATCCTTGAGGAAGGATATGACTTGTGGCCAAGACCTGAAAAAGCAAATAACCTTGGAAATCAAATCATCGGCTTACAAAAGTTACTTGGCTTACTCAACAACTTTTCCACTGAGCACAGTAACTTTTACAAAGTACACAAAAGTGAGTTGAGCTGTCGACAATTGTACTGGTTGTGGTTTATTTTGCCAGAAATGAAAACATACACAGAAATAGCTGGCATGACAAAACCTGCCATCAACACAAACCTGGCTGTGGCTCTTCTAGATTTACCAAAGGAAAATTCAAAGGTAAAGTGTCTGTTTACATAGCTGGACTTACCTTTTCCATCTACAAGCGGGGTGAAGCCATCTGCAGGACCTTACAAAGGTCAGCAATAACATAACCAGCCTCAATCAGCAAGATATGGCTGAAAAGTGGATAATAGTTGTAGACCACAACAAGCAGAATGGCGCTATTGAGCCATCACAGCTACATTTGCCAACAGACGCAAGGTACAATACACCCCGCATGATTTTGTCATACAAACCTGGTCTTAGCTCCTCTCAAGCATATTCTGTGGCAATGGAAATTCACACCCCGAACAAATACATCATTGCCACAGCAGTTGAGAACAAGATTCAAGACTATTGCAAAGCAATAAAAGTCCCCAGCCGTGAGTACCGGTAGTAGCAACCAGAATGGTTGCCTAAGCAACCAGAATAGTTCACGTAGGAACAAAATCCAAACATGTGCATGATCTCCATATTGCCATGTTATGATGTAATCATGTTTTAAGTTTCATGAAGCAATTTTAAGTCCTTTTAAAATTATAGCATAATCCAGATAATTGACAATTTTAGCATAATTTCTTGTCTATCTGTTGCCACCGTAGCAACCAGAATCGTTGACATAGGAAAAAAATCAAACTACATGCTTGATCTACATATTGCCACGTTTTAAGTTTCATGAAACAATATTAAGTACTTTTAAAGTTATCGCATAGTCCAGAAAAGTGTGACATATTGACCGACCGGCCTACCAAACCGACCGACCGACAGACGTAGCACAAACCATAAGTCCCTCCGGTTTCACCAGTAAGGGGTTAATATACTGTGCAAGAAAGGAGCAGATGAGGAACATTAGGGTCTATATGTCAACTGTCCTGGAGATCATTATAGTTAAACTGCTAATATGCCATAATTATTTGTAACCTCATGCCACACTCACAAAGGAAGATGGTCTTCAGCACGACTGACGACATATTGTCCAATGGATAAGTTGTCAGCACACTTATAACAGATGGGATATACTGTCAGCACACTTACAACAGACGGGATATACTGTCAGCACACTTACAACAGACGGGATATACTGTCAGCACACTTACAACAGACGGGATATACTGTCAGCACACTTACAACAGACGGGATATACTGTCAGCACACTTACAACAGATGGGATATACTGTCAGCACACTCACAACAGACGGGATATACTGTCAACACACTTACAACAGACGGGATATACTGTCAGCACACTTACAACAGACGGGATATACTGTCAGCACACTTACAACAGACGGGATATACTGTCAGCACACTTACAACAGATGGGATATACTGTCAGCACACTTATAACAGACGGGATATACTGTCAGGGTACATACAACAGATGGGATATACTGTCAGCACACTTACAACAGACGGGATATACTGTCAGCACACTTTTTATAACAGACAGGATATACTGCCAGCACACTTAGGACAGATGGGATATACTGTCAGCACACTTACAACAGATGGGATATACTGTCAGCACACTTACAACAGATGGGATATACTGTCAGCACACTTATAACAGACGGGATATACTGTCAGGGCACATACAACAGACGGGATATACTGTCAGCACACTTACAACAGACGGGATATACTGTCAGCACACTTACAACAGATGGGATATACTGTCAGCACACTTACGACAGACGGGATATACTGTCAGCACACTTACAACAGACGGGATATACTGTCAGCACACTTACAACAGACAAGATATACTGTCAGCACACTTATAACAGATGGGATATACTGTCAGCATACTTACAACAGACAGGATATACTGTCAGCACACTTACAACAGACAGGATATACTGTCAGCACACTTACAACAGACAGGATGTACTGTCAGCATACATACGACAGATGGGATATACTGTCAGCACACATACAACAGATGGGATATACTGTCAGGGCACATACAACAGATGGGATATACTGTCAGCACACTTACAACAGACGGGATATACTGTCAGCACACTTACAACAGATGGGATATACTGTCAGCACACTTACGACAGATGGGATATACTGTCAGCACACTTATAACAGACAGGATATACTGTCAGCACACTTACAACAGACAGGATATACTGTCAGCACACTTACAACAGACAGGATATACTGTCAGCACACTTACAACAGACGGGATATACTGTCAGCACACTTACAACAGATGGGATATACTGTCAGCACACTTACGACAGATGGGATACACTGTCAGCACACTTACGACAGATGGGATATACTGTCAGCACACTTACAACAGACGGGATATACTGTCAGCACACTTACAACAGACAAGATATACTGTCAGCACACTTACAACAGACAGGATATACTGTCAGCACACTTACAACAGACAGAATATACTGTCAGCACACTTACAACAGACAAGATATACTGTCAGCACACTTACAACAGATGGGATATACTGTCAGGACACTTACAACAGACCGGATATACTGTCAGGGCACTTACAACAGATGGGATATACTGTCAGCAAACATACAACAGACAAGATATACTGTCAGCACACTTACAACAGACGGGATATACTGTCAGCACACTTATAACAGACGGGATATACTGTCAGCACACTTACAACAGATGGGATATACTGTCAGCACACTTACAACAGATGGGATATACTGTCAGCACACATACAACAGACGGGATATACTGTCAGCACACTTACAACAGACGGGATATACTGTCAGCACACTTACAACAGATGGGATATACTGTCAGCACACTTACAACAGACGGGATATACTGTCAGCACACTTACAACAGATGGGATATACTGTCAGCACACTTATTACAGATGGGATATACTGTCAGCACTCTTACGACAGACGGGATATACTGTCAGCACACTTACAACATTGCCAGGTTATACTGTGTGAACATTGACTGTGAGGTAATGGGACAAGTAGACCCTTATTACTTGACAAGAGAAAAAGTGCAAAAAATCACAGTTTTCCAGCACCATGATTCCGCTCACTACTCAACAAGAGGGTCCAAAGGGCCGTATGTCGCTCTCCTGTCTAAATGCACCTATGGTGACCTTTTAATCATTTATTCCTTCTAACAAGTAAGACTAGACCACGATACATACCAAATATCAAAGCTCTAGGCCTAGTAGTTTAAGACAAGAAGATTTTAACATGTTCCCTATATAAGTTTATGTAAAACAGTGACCCCTGGAGCGGGGCCAATTTTGACCCCAGGGTCATAATTTGAACCATGATGCTGCATAACAAATATCAAAGTTTTAGGCATTGTAGCTTTAGACAAGAATACTTTTATATGTTTTCCCTGTATAAGTCTATCAGGGTTCCCACAAATATTCTTAAACAAAATTCTCTGACTTTTCCCTGATTTTTCCCTGACCATACAGTTTTCCCTGAAAAATAGCATAATAGAAACAGTGAAAAGGTGGTTTTGTTTGCTTTATATGGAACCAAAAAGTTGCAGGTGGAAGTTTAAGAGCCGAAGATTGAATTCAGTAACCAGAATTAAAAATTATCCCGAGCGAGTATAGCGAGCGAGCAACTTCATAGAAAATGACAAATATCAACATCTTATCTGAAGCATTTTCTGACTTTTCCCTAACTTTTGCTTAACTACCAAAGGAGTAGGTTTACTAATAAAGTTAGGTACATACTATTTGACCAATATATACGGAGATATACTGCGATGGCCAATACATTGTAGTTGGTTAGAGGTGGTTGCTATGGCAACACAAACATCGAAGATATTAGGCTATTCCATGTGTTTTAACTGGTACAAATAAGATGGATTCATGTAATTATGCTGAGATGTGTCCGATCATATTAGCTGCTGATATACATATTCCGTATGGATCAAATACCGTGATCGAAGACGATGGCGTGTACTGCACTTATTCGTATTGCCTCGAGTTAACCAACATACAGCAAATACAGATTCCTATAAATTTCATTAATGAAATATTGAAGTACATCTATGTTCATTATCTACTAGTATCAATATGACATCTAATTAACAACATTAAACATATTCTACATTTCTATTGATCAGATTTACTAGAGTACGTTTGTTTTCATTTTCAATTTAAAAGTCTATAGTTCACTATGTGATTCACCTTTCATAATTGTTATAACATTTTCCCCCTGCTAATGCATTCAAATATTGCATTCAAACAAAGCCACATATTGAATTCTCCCGTAAACCAACTTGGCACGCAATTACTAGAGACAGAAACCAACATATGAATTACTCATTCAAGTATTTCCATGGTTGCAAACCTAGAACAAGTATTGTGTTCCCCGCGCTAAGTTTATGTTCTAATACCATATAACACAGAAATATCTGCACAAACCCATATCAGTTCACGCACCTGTAAGCAATTCGCTGTTCCATTATTAAAATTCAGTGAGTAAGTCAGTAAGTTTTTTATGACGTGTAGAGACTCTAGATACTAGCATGAGTGACATCCTTATGGATATGTCTACCAGGTTGTATTTGTGTGTTTTTGGGGTATACAATGTACTATGATGAGTTGGGATCGACATCAAACTTCAGTGTTGTTCATCTGACGGTCTCTCTCCTACCGTCGCCCATATTGCCGATCGACGATATAAATTATGTTTTGTTCAACACATGCATGTACTTATAACATTTTAATTAGAAGTTGTGATAATACATTAAGGAATAAGACCACAGTAACGTCCATAAAACGACTACATGTGTACGTTTCCCCTGTGCAAGCATGTCCTTAGATAGTGCAAGTATTCACCTACCAGTATTTACAATCTCTTGACATTTTTGAAGTTCAAGTCTGACAGAGATTTCAGGCAAATTCGAATAACATGGTTTATGAACCAATATTGCTAAAGACCAAAAGTGTCAGTATCTTGTTTGTTTAGGGGATGTTGATCTTGTCCCAATAGTAGGATTGAATCGGTCCAAGTTACTGATTAATGGTTCAAGTTCTCAAAACATATTATAATTGACCGTTTGATGCTGAAAATGTATACAATTGTATAATTAGTTATATGTTTTTAAATGTTTTATTTATTGCCATATACCTGCCTGAACTGTCCAGTCAAACCTGTTGAACTATATAATTACATGTAACGAGTTTTACAGATCTACCGATCATAGAACTTTTGGACACAAACATGGTTTTAAAACACTAATACTAGTGTTTTTTACGTTGGATACATGAGCCTAAATGTATGTAAAAATGCATTTCGACGACCATCTGACGACACAACAAAATGTTTAAGAAGTTGATGTTTTACGGACTTGTATACACTTCTAGGATGTGTGGATGGTGTTGAATGTATAGTTATTTAACAGTACTGGGGTGGAATGTCCTATAGTTGCTGTATTGATGTCCAAGGAACAAGGAAGATGTCATTTTCAACATATCTCCGCACCATTTTTGAAAATGAACAGCCACGTAGACCAACAGTTTTAGTTTACCACTGCCTGTTAGATCTACTACTGTAGGTGACCACAGAAATGGAGAATATAGCATTACCGTTGTCAACAAATTCAGTATTTTAATGTATCTCATGATATAAAAAAGATATTTAAAAAAGTACCGCAGTTGTTTAAATGTCAATTAATCAGTTTAAAGTTATGAAATAAAATACGTAAAAAGTATTGGCCACGTGGAGGATCGATCCGTGACCGTCAAGATGGAGAGCGAATGTCTTTCCACAACGCCACAAATCATTCGATAAAGACAACGGTACATGTTGATACTTTAAATCAAAAATGTAAATCCTAAAACATGACTATTCTATTAATCTTAATCTACTAGACTACCCTATTAGCTAATTTTATTTGATATATTTTCAAGTCCTCGTAAATTACTGTCAGAAACTTCCAACAGCAGTAGATCTACAGACAAATCGTCACGCTAAAGTACATCATCCAGGGGGTGTTGGAATGAGGCGTTATACGCAAGTTAGAATCGCTAAATCATCGACAATTTGCATCAAGTTATGAATTTAATAAATACTTATTGTGATAATTTCCTTAATTTGACTGTCAATTACCTAAAAAACGATATCGACTCACTATTTTTCCGTTAATTCGTGTAGATCTAGATCAATATGCTGAAGAATATTTACCGACCCGCTACGTTAGTGAGTAGTGTATTCTATTTTGAGACTGTTTACAATATTGCGTCATGACTACAGGTACTATAGTTCAATTTTGAACCCTGAGCCATGACCTTTTCTAAAGACGATTCTATTTGGGCGGGTAACACGTGATTTATTGATTTAAATAGTCATGGTTTAAAGATATGATACTTACTAATATGTGTAATTTATCAATTGGCAATTTAGCGCAATTAGTCAATCCCGCAACAACCTTTAATCGGCGAATTGATTAAACTTTAAAAGTGCAGTCACGGCTCAATGCTTGAAATCGAACTATATAATATTATAAAACCTATATCGATTCCGGACGTTTTTCGACACTTTAATCTGAAAATGGAAAGGTAAAATCTCTTTTAAAGTAAAAAATCTAGAGGACACAGTTACCTAACTTTTGGAAACTATATAAATTCAGCATCAGATGCAGATAGGTTGGGAATATAATTTTTTATTTCGACCACAGCGCAGTCGTCGACAATCGAGATATTTTGTCATTTCAAAGAGTTTTGACATCGCAACGACTGACTAAAATATCTCGATTGTCGACAGCTGCGCTCATGTTGAATTTTGATGTTGTTAGTCCAGAAATGCTCTAAAACTCGAAAAATATGGTGATCATAGTGATTTTAGAAGCTTCTAGCTGGATACCATGGATACAGGGAATGTCAAAACGTGCATATTTCGGTGCTAGGAGGCCTTGGCTAATCAAAAGTATAAACAAATATAAGAATGATAGAACTTTATTTTTTACCATTTCTTTAGGCCAGATTGCATGGTTATCGAATCTACTCCAAATTTCCCTGACTAACTAAAAACATTCCTTGACTCTTCCCTGACCTTTAAAAAATATGTTTTCCTCTGACTTTTCCCTGACTGTGGGAACCCTGTCTTTGTAAAATGGTGATCCCCAGGGTGGGCCTAATTTTGAACCCAGGGTCATAATTTGAACAATCTTGGTAGAGGACCAATGGATGATGCTACATACCAACTATCATAACCCTGGGGCCATATTCACCTAAGTTGTAAGTCTAAAATTCGGACTTAGACTTAAAATTGTCATTATTCATAATTCCTGGCATTTCTTTGAAATTAGGTTTAACCATGTGAAATTTAATCGGACTATTGGTTGTTACCCACTAGCATGTGTACCAATTTATATCAATATTTGTACATGTAAAATGAGTGATAGAACATTTGATGATGTAAAATCTATGTTTTAGACTTACAACGTTGGTGAATAAGGCCCCTGGACTTGTGGTTTTAGGTTTGTTATGCTTGCATTTAAAACCCCGTTTATGGGCCTCGATCATAACCCAATTGATCAACAAACTGAAGAAACCCAGTATGATTGAGAATTTACTTACGCCCTCTGTCAATGATGCTTCAGGAAATGGGGTACCAGTCTCTGCTCCTTCAGCCTCTGTCAGAGATACTTCAGGAAATTGGGTACCAGTCTCTGCTCCTTCAGCCTCTGTCAGAGATACTTCAGGAACTTGGGTACCAGTCTCCGCTCCTTCAGCAGTAAAACCAACCTGCAAATATTTGTATACAATGTATTTATGTACTTATGATCATTTAAATCCGACTTATGTTACCCTTCACTACTTCACACTAATATAGGATCTGATCACACTCTGCATGGGGTCATGTCAATTGAATTATGCCGAGCATAGCCTTTATTTGCTTTATTTCTACTGAAACATGGCAGGCATATATATGTACCTCCACCCGAATTTGAAAAAGGGTCGCCAGATTAGACGGCAAACGCACTAACCACTAAGCTACGGAGGCACATATGATGTGAACTTTACATCATCCAATCGAAACGTTTCTCTCACAAATCTGAAAGTGCAGAGAATCTACCTATTGACACCAAAGTGATTCAGATTAGATAACTCGGTCGGACAAGTAATGTTCCTTAGTGAAATTTGTGGCGGTCATGGGATCCACATGTGGAAAAGTTATCTGTTGCTTATAGATGCTAGTGCTGGTTGATATCTGATTCCACAAAGATGAGCAAGTGAAACTCACTCCAATTATATAACTGAAACATTATTGGAAACTGATGTAAACAACTGCATGGCTTGGAACAATGTTAAATCTTACAGTTACTTACTAACTACAAATTTCAGGGGCGTATATTATGTATAATCTGGGACAATTGAAACAGTTAAACTTGAAGTTAAACTTGAAGAACATGTGCAATAATAATCAGGTAATATGCCCTAAAATAGCAATTCAGACCAGCAAATTGTTATACGTCTTCATCAATAAACTGATACTACGATGCATAAACATACATATAATGTGAAATTGTTTAACCATGTACCCTTGGCTCAAAAAAGACTGGTTCCACTGCTCTACAATCAAACACAACTATCGTCTTGAACTTGTTAGAGTCATCAGCATTATAAGGTGTTATACTTTCTTGCATAATATCTGAAACCAATTAAAATTGGACATAAAAATTATGACAGTATTTTGTTATCGGTACAAAAAAATTAAATAAACATAAGTTGGTATGAACTAACAGAATCGATAGTAAGTAAGTAAGTAGTTGTTTTATTGTCATGCAGCAGTCAGTGGTCCAGGACAAGTAATTGTTAAGTCATACAAGTAACTTCTGCAGTAATTATGCATAAGAGTACATATTCAGTTTTGCCGAGTCAGGCAAGTACCGTATGGCTGGTTATTTCTGCGGGGCAGAAAAATCTGCCATACTGCGGTCCATGATCAATTCGCAGAATTAAATCTGAGCAGAAGTTTATCATCCATAGAAAATTTTCATGCAGAATATTATCTCTACTATATATTAAATTAATAATCAAGGGGTACGTATTCACAAGTTAACTTGATTATTGTATAGTTTAGTGCAGTTTGTCTAGTGTCACAAACAGTGCCGTACCCAGACACGAATTTTAGCCGAGGCAGTCTTTGGGCTGGACAGGACCGTAACTAGGAATTTTCCAAAGGGGTACGAAATTGGGTCTTGACTGGGTGACGCGGTATTTACAGGAGGAGACGTCCTTATTCGTTCTGTACATGCTATTTTGAATATTAACAATGTATTTTGCGAGCGAAGCGAGCCAGAAAAAGGGACTATTTGTGGAAGCTGACACAAATTTCTTCTCTACATGATATTAATAATTGCATCATTTATTGCAAATATGCACTTTTTGGCCGAGCCCACACAAATGTTTTTTCTACATGATATTATTATTTAATGCTCATAAATTATTTGGCGAGCGACAAAAAATGCACTATTTGTATCAGCCCACATATTTCGTTATCTACATGATATTGAATGGTGATAAATTATTTGGCAAGGGAAGCGAGCCAGACAAAAACTATTTGTACGAGCCCCCCCTCCACGAAATTCGTTGTCTACATGATATTATTAATGGGTAGAAGGTATTTGGCGAGTGAAGCGAGGCAGAAAAATGCAATATTTTTCAGCACAACTTACTCCTTAAAGATGCATGCTTTGCCCTAGCTCACACAAACTCGTTCTCTAAATGGTATGATCAATCCTCGCATTATTTACCCTAGCAGCAATGTTTTACATTTGTAAATAAATGAATTGTACACATATTTAAGAATGTCATGTAGAGAGTAGTTTGTGCTACCTGAACCTCAGATAAATCATGATCTTTTCGCTTGCAAAATAACTACTAGTTTGAAATATCATGTAGAGAACTAGTTTGCATGACATGCAACTTGGAGAAACAGTGCATTTTCTTTGTCTCGCTTTGCTTGTCACCACTTCTAACCAGGAACACTTAAATTAGTGTAAAAGGGGTACGTTTGCGCCCAATGAAATCCTTAGTTATGACCATGTAGTGGTCCGGTGTATTTGTTAACCTAGAACGTTTCTGAAAGCACGCTATTAAACCACCAAATACACTTTCAACATTGACATAATCAGAAAAGTAGAATAGCGAAGCAAGCTAGACAAACATTATTTATATTATTTGAACACCATGCCAAAACATATTCTGTATTTGATAGTATGCACTTATAGATTTATCTATGTAGCTTATAGAAACTATTTTTCTAATTGATAATAGTCACTGATACAGCTGTTGTGAAGGCGAAGTCAGCTCGAAAAGGCATTATTTTCTGAAGAGAACCATTGGCGACAGGGTCGTTTTTCTTTTCGAGACACCTTTCATCAACATATCCTACGAACTCATAGGCTGCACATAGAAAGGGGAATAACTCCAAAAATTATGCAATAAAGAGTTTTGGTTCTTGAGCACTGCACTTCACCTCAATAAGATCTAGTCACCTATGAAGTTTCAAATTGATACCTTTTATACTGTATGAGTTATGGCCGGGCAAAAATTAAGTACGAAAATAGAAAGGGGAATAACTCCAAAAATTATGCAATAAAGAGTTATGGTTCTTGTGCACTGCACATCTAGTGACCTATGAAGTTTCAAATTGATGCCTGTTATACTGTATAAGTTATGGCCCGGAAAGAATTAAGTATGAAAAATAGAAAGGGGAATAACTCCAAAAATTATGCAATAAAGAGTTATGGTTCTTGTGCACTGCACTTCCTCTCAATAAGATCTAGTCACCTATGAAGTTTCAAATTGATACCTCTTATACTGTATGAGTTATGGCCCGGACAAGAATAGGTATGGAAAAATACAAAGGGAATAACTCCAAACATTATGCAATTAAGAGTTGTGGTTCTTGTGCACTGCACTTCCCCTCAATAAGATCTAGTCACCTATGAAGTTTCAAATTGATACCTGTTATACTGTATAAGTTATGGCCCGGAAAAAAGTGGGACAGACGGACAGAAGGACGTACAAAGCTGCGACTATATATGCTCTCCCTTCGAGGAGCATAAATAATATGCAAACGTTTCGTTTCAAGGCAAATACGTATTAATTTACGTAAGCTCGCATATTTCACCAAGGTAAATTTGTTCTTAAACTATTGCGTTCTTCAATTCTACTGCATTATTATAAATGTTTATTCATGTGGGTAAATACAAAATATGAGGGTTTTTATCCTCGATAATAGGATTTTTGGTTTTACTGAAGACCACCTTTCCGATGGACTGGACACAAGGATCTAATCTTTATGGCATAACTTTTTAATGAGTTGATAAATTTCGATCGAATTTTGAATAGGAGTAGTTTGAATAATGTTGTGTAAGAATATAATTAGTTCTTGAATATATCAAAAAGTAATTCTGGTTTTTGATACCTTGAAAACCTGTGTTTTTCTTTGAAATGCACCTTTAAAACAAGACTGCATTCAATAAACGCTTATGCCCCGTGGAAGCCATTTCAATAAGTTTAAGTCCAAATTTTTTACCCAAGGGGCATAAATTTAGCAATCCTGGTAGGGGACCACTAGATGATGCTATATACCAAATATCATAGCTCTGGGCATTGTAGTTTTTAACAAGAATATTTTTATATGTTTTCCCTATATAATAATAATTATAGGAGTTCAATCTGGCACACATGTCATAGTCAACATTATTAACACAGTTCATAGTGCCATTAGTGACACACATTGTACAGTACATTCATAGTTGAAGTTTAACTTAGTTGTAAAATCAGCTGAATCAATTGATTGTACTATACTCTAAAATTATTGTCAAAAATTCAGTTTTTTTTTATCAAACGAGCTCTTCCAATACTGCACAGAGCAATAATGCATGATAAATAAGCTCCTCCCACAATTCACACTATGCAATATTATCTCTGCAGTTTTCATCTAAGCTCCTGCCTTTTATGTAATATTACATAATCCTAAAAGGGAGATGTAGGTTTTGACTAGACATTGATTATGAATTATGAAAGCTCCAGGAGACAGGAAATAAAGACCATCAAACTCCTTAGACTAAATCATAGAAAATGAAAGGCTTGTTTATTTGTACATTGTTTATTTATTACATGTTTTGGGGACAGTAGTTGTATAAACTAGGGCTCATGTTTTTACAAGAAATTGAGTATAAATCAATTATCAAAGCTGCATGAAGTAGACCATGAAACTAGAATTTAAGATTTTTGCTGATGTACTGGTATGAAAACTTACACAAAACAAATATAAAAAACAATACATTCTTCTTGCTATGGATGTAGTATTGCCATTATAATGCCACAATATGAAATAATGTATACATTTAAAAAATAAACTGAAAATGGGCAAAATAATAATGATGTTAATTACATTAATTGATCTTTAATTTTGATTAAAGGCCTTTCTTGATACTGCCCAGTTTCCATTGGAAACTTTCTGGCTGATAGGTGTTAATAAAGGCTGCTGGGGTAGTTATTGCAGTAATTATTACAGTGGCAGAAAGACTGTGGGTGACCATCTGGAATGTTCCCAGTCAGTGACCAGTGATCATTAGGGGGTATGATAACATCTTTGATTTGATTTTTAAAGGAGATGTTTTTAAAACATTTAAAATCTGGAAAGAAAAGTGAAAAAATATATTTATTTTAGAAAACTACATTTAATTTCGATTAAAATACACTAAGTTTGAACAAAATCGGACAATTTAAGATATTTTATTATTTTGATATCTCTTTGAAAAATGTTAGGTCTCGGAAATTCGTACTGCATTCTGTGTTTGATGCATTTGGATACTGATATTTAGAATTTTTTAATATTTCTTTGTCAATTAAAATTTTACGATGTCATGCCAACATTAATTTGATTGAAAAAAGGTATGAGAAAATCAGACAGGGAAGGTAGCACTCAACCTAACCTGCTGAGCATCGAAATCAGAAACACCGCAACACAACTACCCTGTGCTATGCCCACACAAATATATATAAACCAAAGAAACAATAAAAAATTAAAGTCCCCCGCTGAAAATATGCAGGATGACCCAATTTCACAAAGAAATTATAGAATAGCAGTTATTAAATTAGCACTATGGAAAATTTTCCTAATCACTTGTCTATTGTCAAAATTGCTAAGTTCAATGATTTCTTTTATTGACATTTAATTAAGGAATATAATTTACAAAAAATCAGACCGATATGCTTCTATATTTTGAGAATATAAATACGAGCATATACCATTATACTATACACATGACTTTAGACAATGTGTCAAAAATTAATTATGTACACATTGAGAAGACATAATTTTTACACAGATAAAAAAATAATGTGGAACAAATATATTTTATATTCAGTGGCATACAACTCCAATTAGCATACATCCGTCACTTGTATCTAACAACAGTGCTGAATTTCAGCATTGTGTGCCAATTTTGTGTTTGGAGTTTCTCAAAATGGCTTGACAAACAGCAACAAGCCAGGTCAGCCGGAAATTCTGTTACATGTAATAAATTATACCATGCCCTTATATGTAATTTCATAGCCTGTCATTATGTGCTAATGCTGACTAATTTCTGATGTCCAAGTCCTGATATATCAGCATTACAGGAGCAATTGGACAACAAAACAACATTACACTGAGCACAGTGAGCATGTGAAACAAATATGCCGAAGTACTACTAATTGAAACAATCATGTATGGTACATGTGTCGTATCATACATTACTATTTATCATGTATTCACATTTTTCTAGCTAATGATCCATATTATAATATAATATGTCATGATGAAACCAGCAATTATTTTAAAAACATAAATAATTATTACAAAATGTCAGAGACCATTGTACCTCAAGCTCTACCAAGTCATGCTCAAGAAAATTGCTAAAAGTATACTCACTGCATATACAATTGTGAATACAGAACCTTTCATACATTTGGCCATCTAGGTAATTACCACCAACTGAGCTTTAGCTAGTGTTCCTGGTGTAAACAATATTTGGATCTATAACCTGCTGATCACATGGTATAATCTGATATTAATTACAACATAATAATATGATTATGATTTTAACACCTATAACTCTAACGCGGTATTGGGACCTGTGCCACTTAAAGTAAACAGGCAGATCAGGTACAACAACATATAAGGATATTGGAAAAGGGATTATTTTTTTCAATGTGTATAGCTTGGCTATTGTGACCTGAGCCTGACCTTTATGCAAGAATATATTACAAGATTTTTGCTTTGATTATATCAATTTCCGCAAGCATATCGTGCAATATCGGTATTTCAGATTTGTGTTTGTATTACATCTCGAGCGTCTTCGTGATACTCCCCGATTATGAAAACATACACTCGGTGTTGTAAACGTAGACAATATATCGACTGTTAAATTATGTTAATCAATAGGTCAGGTTCATGTCAATGTGGCCAAGCTTTACCGTTATTTTAATTTACTTGGTGAATAGAAGTGAGCAGGTATCTCCCTAAATCGATGTAATGGTCAGTGATTTGTGTTTATATTGACATTGCAGAATATCGCGTTAGACTTATATCAGCCAATATACCCCGCTGATAACCAAGAAAGGCCTTTAATGTTAAATTATGAGGACTAAAATCATATTAATAACTGACAATGCTCAACTAGCTATCAACTTTGTAACATCTGTCCCCTGGAACTGTAACATCCGTCCCATCAATAAATTGATGCTTTTAAGAAACTAGAAATTTGTGCCCTCGGGCAAATTATAATAATGTCGAGCCTTGGCACACATTGAAAAAATGCACTGACTTAAATGTGCTAAGTTACATCTAATGCCAGCATGCATAAAGAATAAATTATACCTACAAACTTCAATTTGACCTTTGACCTCTAACTGCGACCTTGACCTTTGAGAAAAGAACCAGGGGTTGCTCATGACACTCCGATTAATAGAGGTTGACATCCATGGCAATTTCAAGCAAGATTGGTCAATGCATGACAAAATTATGGTCCAGACAAGCTTCATCAGAAATTTGACCTGCAACTGTGACCTTGACCTTTGATAAAGGAACCTGAGGGTTGAGCATGACACTCCAGCTTATGGAGTTGAATATTCATGCCAAATGTAAGACAGGTTGGTCAATGGACGACAAAGTTATGGTCTGGACAAGCTGCAATTTGACCTTCAACTGTGACCTTGACCTTTGAGATATGAACATCGGGGTTTGTCATGAACCTCTGTCTCATGAAGGTGAACATTCATGCCAAATATAAGAAAGATTGGTCAATGCATGAGTGAGATACAGCCCGGACAAGGTCTATAATGGTCATTTTTGAAGTTTGACCTCTGGGTGTGACCTCGACCTTTGAGCTAGAGACCTGTATCTTACGCACTGCACACCACCTCATAGTGTTTAACGAATTTGCCAAGTTATTTAAAAATGTGTCAATGTATGAGCGAGATACAGCCCGGACAAGGTCTATAATGGTCATTGTTGATGCTTGACTTAAATTTAACAATTATGCCAAGTTATTTAAAAAAATCACCCAACAAATGAAGAACATATGGTCCGGACTAGCAGGTCTTATAAAATGTCTGCCTGTTTATATAAGGAAAAAGCCTTTATGGGTGTAATAATAAAACCGTGAAAATACTCATTATACAGTCTTATGCAAAACTTTAATGTGTATCGTGATACGTATCGTATCGTAAGGTCTGTGCACCAATTTCCAGCAGACAACATTAACTAGACATGCTGCAAAAGTGTGTTAAAACAGTTATTGCAGTTGACCAATACACTAAAGCTACTTTGTTTGATAGTTATTTTAGTAAACTAGTACTGCTATTTTGTTGAAATATAGTACAAGTAAACTACTGCTACTTTGCATTGTTTTTTCCCGCTTTTTCATTGAAATACTTTTCTCAATACTTAGGACTCACACTTTTGGTTTGGGACTCAAAGATTTTTAGGCCAGCGAGTCCTAGGACTCACAGATGTTAAATTGTAAAAAAATCACTGGGTTTAGATTTCACGCATTCGACGTTGACCGCGAATATAGTGAAAATTAAACACCCGCGAAAATTACCCGCTATACAGTATTTAATAAAACTCATAGGGTAAATGCTATTTTATGTACTGGTTTTCACTATATCATCCTTTTCTATTTGGGTATTTCAGACTGTAATTGCTTTTTCTTACTCCCTCCTCTCAAAATCAATTGGGTTTTAAGAAAATTAATAGGGTAATTACCCCAATAAGCAGCTTATCTGTAGCTCTGTTATTTTACGCTTATTTATGGGCATGCAAGGCTCTCAGAAGAGTCTATTAGTCATTTAAGTTTTAATGAGATAGTTACAGATAGTGAGACACACACTTACTAGTTCTTTTACATGCCATGGGGTGTATAGCAATGATAAATATACATTGAATCTAGGTTTAAAGTCTCATCAGTAAATTTAGTAGGTCAGCATAGGGATTCGAACCCACAACCCTGAGATCAGAAGACTCATGCTCAGCAGTCTGACTAGGGATATGGACAAACACTCAGTCACTTATTTTTATCAGTTGCAAATCACACCTTCACCAAGAGTAGTCCTGTAAAATGCTCGATTAGACATGCCTGGTGGCTAGATATCATACAGGATGTCATATAGAATGTCCAATATACAGGTCACTATAATACACTATTAACATGCTAGATATGTCAAAAGATCTAGTCAGCCCCCAATGCATTCAATACTAACCAGCCTCCTCCGGCAGGGGGGGGGGGGCTTAATATTAGCCCTAAAGTCGGGTTAAAAGCCACTAACTGGATGTAGCCCTGTATATGCAGTATACATGAATAAATTCACTGTATAGATAAAGTTTTAAGTCCTGGATAAAAATTTAGGTCTTTGATATAATGATTGATTCAGTCAAGGAGGGTGAATCAACCAAAAATATTGCAACATCCTTAAAAATGTTATGGAAAGTTCAAACTAAGAATCTTCATGGCTTTCATTATTTTCCAAAAAGGCCAATACTTTTTTTAGTTTGGCTACTTGATGATGTATTGAATTTAAGAAATTCTCAGTTAGCTATTTATAAGGTCAAATTGATACCATATTCTATTCATTACATATAGTTTATGCCAGTTGGATTATTGGTTGACACTGATCACATCCTTTACTGATCAACATGAAAACGTATAGTCAAACAATCTCGACTTAGAGTATCCACTTCTAAGTCAAGACCCATTATGCGCTTTACTGATCAGTTTTTGAGTTTCATGAATTCTGTCTTTTACGCCAAATTAGAGCCATTTTCAGCATTGAAATGCGATTTGCATATCAACAACAAATAGCTGTGTAGTGGAATTTAAAAGTGCGACATCGTCGTGTTAAATTTGTAGGACAAACGAACCGCTGAGTGTTTTATGGATGTTTTTGGTGCAGATAACGAGCAAAAGGGTTGATCTTCGTGGACATGCTATATATTTCATGGTATTTACAACTTTTCATTCACCTTTTCAAGTTGCGATAAAAATTTGATCGCAACCCCCCCCCCCCCCCCCCATAAATATGACACTTTAGTGCACATCTGCAATGGAGATAAAGGTCAGAAATTAAAAAATCTCCTAGCAGATTGCCCCACATCTAGAAAACGTAGGCCTAATGTATTAATTAATAAACCCAATAATGCAATTACCCATCTAAATTTAATTATTATTTAGTCCTAACAGGAACCTAATATTCTACTGATTAACATCATACTGAACTATCCTGGATACCGTTACTGACAATCGCCCTTAACCAGGTTCCCATGATTTAATCAACAAATACATGTACTTCTGAATATCATAAAACAATCAAGTTATTATAGTTCAAATAAACAGATACAAAACGAAACATTTGATATATAACTTACCTCAGCCCAATTTTCTTCTTCAATCTTCACCCCATCGTGTGTGTAAAGATACAGTCACACAAGAGTAATTAATATGTTCACAATCATGATATAAATTGACTGTCACTAAATTGGCGAGTAGCTATCTACAAAATTATATTATCCGAATTTACCAAATATCCGAAACACGGGCCATTTCCCAAAACATGTTATAGGCAACACGATTCCATCTTAACGAAATGATAAACGATCTAACATTAAGCTTAATTATATTTGCTTTATAATATTGATTACAACTGTTATAAAGGTGTATCAAAGTAATAAAAAAATGCTGTGCAACGTGAAAATGTGTAAAAACGTCAGCATGTTTGTAGTTGTTGTTGCTTTCTGAGACATTCGTCCCCAGACGCGTCGTCTGCACATGGGCGGCTTTCATAAAGATTATGGCACTGCAGACCATATATTCACCCTAAAAATTAACTTGAAGTGTTTTTTTCTTATTAAATTGTTGATATGTTGGTATTCTCTCATCGCTACCTATTTCAATATATATTTCAAACTTATGACCTCTTTATTGTAACCCTAAGTAGAGTGTACTAATATCTATATCCCTAAGCATGTTAAAATAAGACTCTTCACAAAATCCTACCTTATACTGTATAATAATTATAATGTGAATATATATTCTTGTTATGAATAGTGAATAGTGAATACTGCGCCACGTAAATATCTGATTGTGACTGATTGTGTTTTGTGTACAAAACTGTGGTGGTGGATTACTTATTCATATTCAACTACGAGGATTTATTCCTCGGTTCTCCAGACCTGCAGGGAAAGAAGACGATACGATACGTACCCAAAAATTAACAAATAAATATCGTATTTTACACACTTATTAATATTAATGTAGCAATAAGGCTATATTCCCCTGTGCATAATACGTTGATCTGTCAGACTTGACAATAATTTAAAGGTGCGCTAGATAGAAAAAAGAGAGTGATAGAAAAGGTATGGAAGAATAGACTCGTTCAAGACGATGGAGATATGCAGGAAAGGATAGAAATATAAGAAAAGATATGCTCAGATATTTTTCGACCATCAAGGCACTTGACCTGTCCAGCTTCCGTGGCGGTGACAAGGACTGAGTCCTGGCTGACATAGCTCAACACCTATCACGTGGCTGTACTTCATTTCTGAGCGAGATGGTCCCCTTAGAATGAGAGTTTCTCAAACTCCTTCTTAAAAGATGTCAAAGAAGGAGCCTCAGCCACAGAGGCTGGTAGGTTGTTCCACACGGGGATGGTCCGTGGGAAGAAACTGAATTTGTAGGAGTCTGTAGAGGCGTGATGTTGAAGAAATCTAGTGTTGTGTGGTGCTCTGGGCATGGGTCTTGCTTTCTGCAGGTACTTGTCGGGTTGGATGTCTACTAAGTTGGTTGTTCACTATCTTGTAGAACATTGTGAGCTGTTGTTTCTGGCGTCTCGACTCTAGGCTTTCCCAGTTTAGTTGGCTGATCATGTCTGATACACTGCTTGTATTTCTGTATCGATTGGTCGCAAATCTAGCAGCTCGGCGATATATTTCTGAAATAGTTGTTTTTTACGCAACACAAAGTCTGTTATATGGTTATTTTCTTACCAAACACAACATAATCAGCTAATTTTATGGTATCTACCTTTTTCTGTACATGGACAAACTATGGCATAAAATTGCTTCACAAAACGATTAAAACACACATAAAATGTCGATTTTCATAATGACCTACATTGATCACAGATTCACAACCATCGTTTTTCAAGACCCAAGACCCCCTCTTCAACAAACAAAAACCAGGTTGTGAAATGTTCTACCATGGGGAGGGGTTTGCACCCATTTCTAGGCCACTTTTTGAGGTTTGGCCACTAGCCAATACATGTTGTATTGGTATATCAGCAAATCGTCGTCAGCAACATCACCAGAATGCTCACGCAGACACAGACGGTTACCGGGGAATACATTTATAATTGTCAAACGTGGATCATGCTATGGCATTGTCCGAGCGACGTATAATGAAGGCGATATGTTCAATGCAAAAAACATAATTCCAAGTCATATTAAGTACGTTGGTATTAATTAGCAACTACCTAAAATACGATTAGGTCTTTGGTATTAGCTTTTCCAAAACCACAAATTAACTGTGATTTACTTACGAAACTTGTCAATCACTGTCATGTGTACTGTATTTTATTTCTCAAGATACGCCAAATACCGTCTGAGGGCTTCTACAGGAATTTTTTTTCGGAGGAGCATACCCCCGAACCCCCCTACCCTGCCCTGTTTTTAACCTATTTTTAACCTTTCTTCTTTCTCACATCTTTTATACTTTCATTTCTTATCCTTATTAACATTCTTTGTCAGTCTGACGCGTGTCAAAGCCTAAGTCCCCAGCAGGGGTTTGGCTATCAGGAAGATAGATAGATAGACCTTGGTCCGTAACATTCATTTTGCCCCAGCTACGCGCCTGTCGTCCTAAACCTAGCTAGAAGATCTATCACAAAATTCGTTGTACTCTGTGACCTTGATCCTGGCTACGCCCATGTTAGGCTTTTCAATGTTCACACGATGCATAACACGTGATGAGGTTGCCATGTTTAAAATAGGCTCTATGCAATAGATGAACACATGTCATGATTGTGCGTGGATCTATCGCCTTTATTGTTAAACGAACAATTGCAATATCACGAGCTATTTTGCTTCGGGCATGACTACCTGCAGATGATGATGATCGGGTGTTTCCGTCATTAATCCGGAAATTTATTCATTTTTGATTGGTGCATTTCTAGTGTTTCCGGGTCAAAGGTTACCAATGGCGAAAATGCAGATTTCAAACTGTTGTGTTGTACCTACGATTTTGGAAAATACGATGTAAGTAAAGTTTTAGTTTTTGGATTTGAGTTTAAAATGTAAATTCTACATGCAATATCAACATGCAATGAGTTTAACGATGTTTACACTGACGTCTATATCAAATTGCGCGAATTGAGCACGGATTTTTCTGACCTTGAACAGGTCTAAGAAAGTGTTATATTTACAGATTATCTGTAAATTTACACAATCTCTGTAAAATCATAGATTTTGTATTCTGTAAATTTACAGATTATGAAATTCAAAGTTACATATTTTAAGATATAAGCACTTATTTGTGTTTATTTAAATTGGGGTGTTATGTATTAGACATATTACCATGTATTTCGACAAAAAATATGCATTTTATTAATTTCAAAAATGAAAAATGTGCCATATTTCAAAGTCAATATTTTGGAAAATGAAGCACATTTTCTGTCTTTAATAATGATATACTTTTAATATAAAACCAAATGAAACTGCGATTTTTGACTTAAACATGTTTTCTTGAAATTTGAGCCCTCTATTCTGTAAATTTACAGAATGGGTTTGCTGTAAATTTACAGATATTGTGTAAATTTACAGATATTGTGTAAATATAACACTTTCTTAGACCTGTTGAAGGTTTTCCCATACATTTTGCTTCTTATCATGGCGGTCGTACTTGTACTTTATGCAACGGTGCAGGGTTTTCCCTAGGATTTTTTCATACCAGGGTCCCAGGACCCTTAAGGTTTATAGTTAGGGAGTCTCTGAGAAATTTTGGGGTCCCTTCACTATACGGTAATGCATTTCAAGCTCATAGTCATTACATGGGCGTAGGAGCGTCTTCAACATTGGGGGGGCCAAACATTTGGCAACTTAGGTTAAAATTTTTTTTGCTCGGTTCGCTCGCAAAGTAACTAACTATATTATGTGCAAATATGTCAATACCCATTGTTTGCACATAAATTGTAAGTACTCTTAAACGTCCACAATCCAGTAACTGTGAGTTTATGGTTCTGTGGTAATTCAATTTTGTAATTACCTGGTACCTGGAAGTTAATCAGTTGAAGTATACGGCGGTCCAGTGGCATTGCCCGGGAAAATTTTCTAAACAATGAATCAATCAGGTGCATTCTATGCGTTCCGAGATACCTTATTAGGTATTTAGAAAGGACCTAAATAAAGGGTGATTCCGTTCTTTAATCAGCAAACAATTGAATATTCTCCAAATACAAGTCTTATGTTCACGAAATCACAGGAAAGCAGGCTAATTGACAACCTCTCAAAGTCGTATAGGAAGTTTGTTGGATGTTTAGAGTACAATTTATGACACGAGTGTATTTTTTGCAAACAAAGGGTGTTGTCATATTTTTAGATAAGGATATTATTTTGCGAGCGCAGCGAGCCAAACTTTTTTTTATACGTTTTCACCAAGAACTGAAGAGAAATTGCCTATAACGAGATATATATAAGGTCGTGAATTATACTTTTCGTCTGAATTATTGGGGGGGCAAAAGACATGTTGGCCCCCCTGTCCAGACATTGGGGGGGCCTGGCCCCCCCCCTGCTCCTACGCCCATGCATTATAAGTGAGTATCAAATTTATAAATAAATAAAACAGCAAATTCAGATTGCTCAATGCACCACAAGACTTATTGCAATAAATAGCAGGGAAAAAAATATTCTAGCTGATATATGTCTATTCGAGGGATCCTTTTGGGGGTCCCAAGGATGCACAGTGATGCAGAAATGAGGGTCCCAAGTCACAAAGTTGCGTCAGGGACGCAGAAAACCTGCATCAGGGAAATCCCTGACGGTGTAATGACCGCTGGGGGAAGGGGTGATTTGAAGGGGGAATTACTCATTTTTAATTATTTGATGTCTTAATCCACACCCTGTGGAAATGCTTATTGTCTAAATCCGGGGGGGGGGGGGGGGGGGGTAAAAGCTACCATGTGAATGTCCATGAACTGAGACAGAAAGATCTGCCTATTATACCCATAAAAAACAGAAAGCATGAGAACTTCATGAAACATGAAGTTTTCATCAAACTAAGTAAGGTTTATATAGTCACTACAAAGTTAAGCATGCAGTGGTTACATGGTACATAATAAATACTGTAAACAGGGTTAATACTGTAGATCTACATTGTTAAATTTAATACTAAAGTTTACATAGGAATAAAACCATTCCTGCCACAATATATGCAAGGTTCTTGCTTTTTGAATATATCAAACAAATCGTTCAATATTGGTTTTTCAAATATAGACAGGATATCGGCTGTTTAATTCTGATAATTAAAAGTTCAGGATCATGGCAAGTTCACCAAAGACTTAGAATTAAAGTTTGTGCATTTTTTTCAATGTGTGCCAAGGCTTGACATAATTTGCCTGAGGGCACAAACTTCTAGTTACAGTGCTACTTGCATTAAGCGACCACCTTAGGGATGGTCTGAAAACGGTCGCTTAAAGGATTGGTCTTTTAACACAAATGTTTCAATGATTGAGTGTAATTTACAAATTTAGAACTTTAGATACTATTCACTGCTTGGGCTTCAAGAAACTAATTGTTGTCATGTTTTACAGATGATGGTGGACGTTTGGATATAAAATGATGGGATGGACCACTAAACCAGAATGTAAGTAGGGACAATGAGGAACATTTAATCCTTATATGGACAGAATTCAACTGGTGAAAAAGATAAGTACTTAACTTTATACTTTTTGTGGTAATGTTTTGTAATGTTTTCAATTAATACTTAACTTATATGCTTTGTTTTTTTGTGCATGGTTGTTGCCTGAATGTCATAAATAACATGTCAAACATTTGGTGAAGCGAAAAAAAACCCCTGAAAAAAAGCTGCACAGGGGTAGCCTGTGGGCAAGGCCTTTAAGTTGGATGTGTTACAACCCATGCAATAGTCATCATGTAAATTGTGTTTAAGGTGTACATGCACGTATCATCACTCGGTAGGTCAACAATGGAATGATATTTTCTTGTTGTCATATCCAAGTGATGGCAGAGTTTAGGTGAACTTTGATAGGTATTGAGCATTGCTTTTCAACATCTCTTGCAAATACAGTCAGCCCTTGTTACAACAACACTCAATTTACTGAGAATTTCTTTTAATAACATAAATTGTTGGGGATAAATTCTATTCAATGTTAACAAGTCATATTCGTATACTGACTCCCAAGACCAAAAGGTTGGGAAAGGATTGATAGTTTACATTTAGTAATTAATTTATACTAGATATACTGACACTGACCCTGGGGCTGTTTTTCCCACCTGACATATTTATTGTCTTTTCTCAAAGAAATCGTCTAAAGTTTCACTTACAATTTATATACTGTAAAATCATAAATTTCGTGGGGGATCAAATTTCATGGATTTTTTGGTTCACCTCAACCATGAACTTTAATCCCTACGAACATTAATTTTGACCATTGTTTTATTACCTGAAATGCAAAGTCCACGAATTCAAGTCCCAATGAAATTGTCTTTTTTACCAAAACCACAAAATTTTGTCCCTACGAAATTAAATGATTTTACAGTATACTGTGTGAAAACAATATTTGGGCTTGATTTTATATTTATATTTTATTTAGGACCGGAACAATTTCAAAATTCTTTAACTGGATAATAGCCAGTATGAAACTGAATCAAACCAGCTTTGGTCCCCATATTTAAAATGATGATTCCTTTCCTGACTACCATACTTTGCTATAACAACATTTTGGTTGGGAACAAACAGTGTCGTAATGAGGGCTGACTGTACACCCAAGTACACATTTTCAAATTGTTTATTATTAAGGTTCAGTATGAATGTGATAAAATAATTGCTCTTTGACATAAAGTGAAAATGTGTTATGTGAAAATCAAGTTTTGCAAATCTTCCACATGTGGAAGATCAAAAGGCTTGCTTTGGCATCTAGGATCAAAATCAAATTTTCTAAAACGGTTGTTCCAATTATGTCCTGACGTGGTCAATGACTGCTAGGGGTGTTATTGGTACTCACAGAAGCACTATATATTTCAACCTGAGCTGTGTGGAAACTCCTTGAAAATGAAGGGTTCCGGTCAAGTAGACCTTTCCAATGCATGTTCTCTCTTAAGAAACCATTCTGCTAGATTAATAAGGCTTTGAATCTTTAAATGGTTTTGTTGTAAACAAATTGGCCAAAAACTAAGGTGTGTATTTATAACTTTTGTAAGCTCACCAGTCACTTTTGGCTCAGTTGTTGTGTGAAACAGGTATTATTATAAATGCATTGCTATCGAACATCTCTTGTACACGGGTAACTTGGCTCGGTTGTTGTGTGAAACAGGTATTATTATAAATGCATTGCTATCGAACATCTCTTGTACACAGGTAACTGTATCACTGATAACAATAGAAAAAGGAGAATAACTTTTTTTTGTACAATTTATATTTTTCTTTCAATGTCTTTGCAATGTGTGCGGGCATAAATTTACATGTAACTTCATATTATATAGTCCATTGTTTAAACTTTCGATGGTGCATTTCTACATGCAAAATGCTGTGAGGATGGTCAACTTGGTTTGTGTTGAATGCACAGCAGTGAATGGTTTCGACACAGTATCTATATGTCATAGAATAACTTGTTAACTACCAGGGCCTATCAATAAATTTGTGAACTAATTCCACTGTTTCGCGACGCTTTGTGATAACTTATTGAAATTGTGGATGGTCAAAAATACATTTTCTTCAATTAATATTCCGACGTCTTATCATAAGCGTTCCAATTATAATAATTAGTTAATGAAGATATCAATAGTCAATTCTGATTTTTGATACATTGAAATTTTGGCTACTTTAAAATATATACCTTTATAGAAAAATTATAATTTTTACAAGATTCTTAATTTTATTTTCTCTAAATCAATGATACAGTTACCTGTGGTCTTGTTGTGATTGATTAGAATTTGAATGCCTAACCCTACTGCTGTAAACTTATTTAAGGCACCTCATATGCCACTGTTAATTTTGTTAGGGACCTCATATGCCACTGTGAACTAGCTTTGTTAGGCACCTGATATGTCACTTTGAACTAGCTTGGTTAGGCACCTAATATGCCACTGTGAACTAGCTTTGTTAGGCACCTCATTACCGACCACAACGAGGTGTGTGCCATGTAGCATGGTAGCAACATCTCATAGTTCAAGGTCAAACTTAAAATTCAAAGATCATGAATTTGACAAGACTGTATATTGGCTGTAACCTAATCAATACTTCTAAAGCAACACCAGGTTTGCCAATTGAAGAAACTCGCGAAAGTAAATAGCCATGAAAATGTTCAGAACAAGTAAAACGCGAAACTTAATTTCTGAAAGAATTCATTATTTTTCGGTATCAAGTTTTCTTGACCATATTAAGTTTAAATTGCATATTTAAGCTACTAGATTTGCTTATCAAGTAGAAAAGTGTTTTTGTTTAGTGTATAATTGTGTGATAATGATTTTGAATTTACAATGCTATATTAGTTATTCACAAATTTAAACTGCCTATCACATTTGCTGCATAATTATATGGTCTTTGAACACATAATTATAATATGATCATTTTAAACCGTGAAGTCAGACCTGGCTAATTGCTTTTATTTATCTTCGCCACAAGATATTCCACATGGGCAAAGCCCCCAGAAGAGTTAAGTCATTTTAGGTTTTAGGGGATAGTACAAATACAGGAAGACTTAAAAATGAGAAAGTTTGCCAACGATTCGCAAAAACGCAAAAGATAGTATCCGCGAAAGTTTCTAGGTTTACAGTATTAGTTTTTTGCGGGATTCTTAAATAAATTATGTGGTCATAAGCACAACGTAAAAACCAAATCACTGTGTGGCTTATTGAGATACCTTAGAATTTACTTGTATCATGACTTGTTGCAATTAAGAGCACATGTAAATCTGATCACTGTATGACTTATTTTCATACTTTATATTTCAATGTGTATGCCTTATTGCAATTGAAAGAAATCATTGTGTTAATACACAGTAAATCTTTTTCTATATATCGATGGCTTAGAATTAGAAGGTCGTAAGTGCCACTTACGACCTTTTAAGATTCATACATATTTAGAATAAGCATCACAAGGCGCTTCTTATGAGCCCATTTTCATAAAAACCTGAACTTGTCATGTTGACCAAAATGAAGTTGTAAAAGTTTGTTTTACCATAAGTAAAGAGTAAATGTCAGACAGTTTTTCCGTGTTTTCTCAAAATATCGATTTGGTAGTTACGACCTTCTAATTCTAAGCCATCGATATCACCATGGTCAATATCCCAATTTGAGTTCAAAGGTCATAAATTGCATCTGTTTACTTTGTCTGGACTATAACAATGTTACTGTGGAACTTACTTATAACAGACTTGCATATTATGAAGCGAAAGAAAAAAATCCCCAACCGCAGTCCTTCTTTATACCAATTTACTACCTGTTATAAAAAGTTGAATATAGCAAAACATTCTAAAGTAATAAGATTCCCTATACAATTATGTTGAGCTTTAAATTCTGTATAGCTTGGCAAATTTAACTTGACCCTGACATTTTAATCAGCATTGGGGAGCCGTGGCCTAGAGGTAGGGCGCACGCTTCGGGATCGAGAGGTCCCAGGTTTATCCCCCGTCTGGAACACTGGTCAATTTCTCTGAGCAAGACCCACATGCTACACTTTACCATGGTGTAAAATGGTACCTGTGTGGGCAGTGTCTATTCCTGTGAGCCGCAGATCAAATAATCTCCACAGGGAGACACAAGCGTAGGTTTCCATAGGTAGCCCAATGACCAGGGAAAGTTAAAATGAATTTGTAAAATATTGAAATAACCTAGTGATAATGAGTGAGTCATAATAATGTTCACAGATGTTCTGCGATACTTCTTATATTTTATTCACATGATCGATCTCTTTTTGGCAAGTTTTATGGCAAATTAGGTTTTTGTTAGAGTTATGCTATTGGCTGTTATACATCAATGAAACTTGGTATACAGCAAGCTCAATGTGTTAATAGGTAACCTCACATAGACACTTAGGCATGCTGTAAAATCATTTAATTTTGATGGGAAGCAACTATAGGCAAAATCAATATTGGTATTAGTTAAGAGGGAGTTGTTTGGAATGGTTGTTGATTTGAGGCTTTCCCCGTGTGGTTCCCGGGTAGTAGAATTCAGAGCCGGTATTTATAAAGCATCTTAAGTGAAAACTTAAATATTTTGACTTAAGTTAAAATATGGAACTGCCCATATTTCACAAGAAACTAAAAATAGCCCACGTTTTCTATATGATTGTTGTAGCTTTTTACACAATGCTTCTAAACAATGTAAATAATCTTTAATATCAGTTTTTCTGTTTAGCTGATACACTTAAGGAAAATTTTAGATTTTAAGAAAATTCTAAGTTTTCACTTAAGATGCTTCATAAATACTGGCCCAGGACCTCTGTCTTTCTCCCTTGCATGTATCGTAAGAGGCGACTAAATGGGAGACTACTGTAGAATCTGGTAAATAAGCACATAGTTGAAAATAAGCGCCTGTCAAAAATAAGTGCATACAGCCTTACCGTCAATGTACAATGTATAACAAAAAAAGATTAGGTATGGCCAGATTATGTCTACATTATTGCCAGCTTATGCTCGTATGCTCAATGTTTATTAGTTGAAGTAAGTTGAAAAGATTTATATAGCGCTTTATATAACAAGTCTCTCAAGTGATTAACACGCGAAAGTCAGCTAATTGACAGTTCATTAAGAGTCTAAAACAATTTCACTTGATATAATGATGAAGATAGAAGTCGTTACAACTTGTTTTTTCGATGGTTTTGTTTTTTGTCTCGGGATAGCTAGATATGTTTTCGACCTAAGTATGGATGCTAAACGAAGAAACAATTTGGTTTATCCAGGCGATACCAAATCGTTTCTTCGTTTAGTGTCCGAGGACGGATATTTTTAGCATCTTGGGAACTAAAAAACAACAAGTTAGTTACCTCTTATATGTTCAAAATTCATTGAAATATTGTTTTCATTCTTGTTCACTTTCATGTCATGGTAGTTTTCTTTTATTCTTTTCTAAAGAAAATCAGGTTGGTAAGGAAACTTTTTTCCAATTTGGCAAAAATCGAGTAGGGATTTTCGTAAACCAATAAATAAAAAAGGTGTGACCTTAACATCAGTAGTTTTCACACAAACAAGTTTTCAGTTATTTCATTAGGTTATTATGATTGAAAATGCTTAAAAGTCATATTTGTTAGCAATATAATGATGAAGATAGAAGTCGTTACAACTTGTTTTTTCGATGGTTTTGTTTTTTGTCTTGGGATAGCTAGATATGTTTTCGACCTAAGTATGGATGCTAAACGAAGAAACGATTTGGTTTCTTCGTTTAGTCGTCCAAGGACGGATATTTTTAGCATCTTGGGAACTAAAAAACAACAAGTTAGTAACCTCTTATATCTTCAAAATTCATTGAAATATTGTTTTCATACTTGTTCACCGTAATGTCGCGGGAGTTTTCACGCAAACCAATGTTCAGTTATTTCATCAATCAATATAAAAGCTGTGGCCTTTGTTTTTTTCGATACTTTTATTTTTTGTCTCAGGATAGCTAGATAGGGTTTCAAACTTAAGTGTGGTCACTAAACAAAAAAAGATTAGGTATAGCCAGATTATGTCTACATTATTGCCAGCTTATGCTCGTATGCTCAATGTATATTAGTTGAAGTAAGTTGAAAAGATTTATATAGCGCTTTATATAACAAGTCTCTCAAGTGATTAACACGCGAAAGTCAGCTAGTTGACAGTTCATTAAGAGTCTAAAACAATTTCACTTGATTCACTGATATGCACTTTTAAACAAATGTGTAAAGTCTTTTTGAAGACTGTCAGAGAGTCAATGCGCCTGATTTCCACAGGCAGACTGTTCCATAAGGTGGCAGCACATTATTGGAGTATAAGCGCATACTATATCCTTACCATAAAAGTGGTCGTGAGAATAGGCGCATAGTGTGTGTACATATTATATATGTAAGAAAGATAGGCACATACGACATGTCTATAAGCGCATATCAAATATAAGCTTATATTATTTGGCAAAAGTATAAGCGCATATCGAAAATAAGCGCATAAAAATGTCACTAAAATTTATATAAGCGTATGCGCTTATTTACCAGATTCTATAGTATTTTAACTTTGGTACTTGATTGTTTTATTTTGGCATATAACAATCTGGTACTATTGTGGATTCAAAGATGTCTGTCAAAACCGCCATAATGTTCGATTTCTGAACAGCTAATTGCAGCAAGTATAACAACTGCGCTATATGACCATTATATTTTTAATCATTTATGTGTATTATTAATGGTAGAATTTAATCCTGACACACCTGTAATAATGGACCGGGGTGAATGTTTGTTTACGTGGTTGTGACAGAGATCTTTGAATCAACTATAACATTAAAATAGTCATGATGTTTTTAATATGGAAATGGTGTCATTTGACATTCTTTGTACATTGTGATGACATCTGCGACCTTTTTAAGACCACCCTTATAACTCAATCACGTAATAGAGCTGTGTCTTCAGCGAACACAACTGACTCTATTTGGTTTAAATATGCTTTAAATATGCATTGCAGCTGTTGGTGTAAATATTAGTCAATACTTACTTAATCATTGATAATTTAATTTTGAGCTTAATATTTTACATTTTCAAGTGATTCGATAAAACATTACCATGGTGAATAGACCAATGATTGTGGAGAGTTGAGGTTAGAAAGCAAAGCTACATGTAGACAGTTGAAACCGATTCTCACTCACACTTATGAAATTTCCTGTGTCCTTTTAGAACTGCCTTTGTAGTCATCGAGCGTCATGTCTGATAATAAACTTAAAATATCAAAATGTATGGGGGATACAAAAATTGAAAGTTAAAGTTATGTTTTTGTTGTGTTTATTGAGTTTCGGCGACTCTTCATAACTAATCGTCAGAAAGTTTAAATGTGTTTCCCACTGAACCTTGAGATGTCAACTGGTTGGAAACCCAGGTAAAGTCTCTTGTGAAATATATATTTTTGTACAATTACAACTGAATTTCGATAGGTCTATTGTTGTGCTTCCGTACTAAATCTAATAGAGTCCCAAGCTAACTGTTATTGATCATGGTCTAAGTCAGATAGAAATCTCGTGGACTCGCCTATAATGTGTCATAGGCAATTGCTGAGCTTGTGTCACTATCAAAGACAACTCTGCTTGTTTTTCTATCATATAAATATTTGTCAAGAATAAATTCATTCAAGAAACATTAGTCCAAATGCATCTTTTAATCCTTAATACCAACAGAATATGCAACTTTTATCTATTAGTGATCCAAACAATGGTTTTCATTATCACCAGCAACTTTTTCTTTTCAAAATTAACATACTTGAGTCTCTTATAAGTAACATCGTTTAGTTACAAAATTTCAAGGGTTGTTTTCAGCAGTTCAATCTTTTAACAACCCTTCACAATGTTTTAAATTCCCCCTATGTTGAAAGATGGTCATATGTTTAATTCCCCCTATGTTGAAAGATGGTCATATGTTGTAATTAACACAAAGTTGGGATATAGAGCAATGTGCAAATCTGTACTGATAATAAAAGACAGTGAAATAATGTCAGTATAGACAAGTCCAATGGTTAACCAAAACTGACGTTATTTCACTGTCTTTTTTTCAGTACAAGAAAATCGGTTATGTTTTCATTATTGCTAGCTTATGTTCTTGTACTGATAATAAAATAGAGTGAAATAACGTCAGTATAGACAAGTCCCATGGTTAACCAGAACTGACGTTATTTCACTGTCTTTTTTTCAGTACAAGAAAATCGGTTATGTTTTCATTATTGCTAGCTTATGTTCTTGTACTGATAATAAAATACAGTGAAATAACGTCAGTATAGACAAGTCCCATGGTTAACCAGAACTGACGTTATTTCACTGTCTTTTTTTCAGTACAAGAAAATTGGTTATGTTTTCATTATTGCTAGCTTATGTTCTTGTACTGATAATAAAATACAGTGAAATAACGTCAGTATAGACAAGTCCCATGGTTAACCAGAACTGACGTTATTTCGCTGTATTTATTTTCAGTACAAGAACATTAGCTAGTGATCATTAAAACATTACCTTATTTTCACATTTGCTTCATATACCTCCACTTTGCATTAATCTCAATATATAACCACCTTTCAACATAAGTTATGTTGTTTGACGTGACATAATTTATGTGTTTTGAACAGCAAAAGTATAGCTGGTAATAATTAAACAGTGTACCCATAACTATTAGACATAGGTACATATAAGTCACAGGGTTGAATAAAACCTTGTTAACACTCCAGAAGTCAAGTGAAGAAACAATTTTTGTAAAATCATACCCTTTGTAATGTTTTCTTTATACCCCAATAGGGGCACCCATGTTCCATGGACACATTTCTAGTCAACTTTATTGACCAATAACAAAAAAATTTTGGCAATACATCATAAATAAAAATACAAATGTTTACTGGCAATCAAGTCAACATACTATACATCACTTTAGTCGATCTAATATGTAATACTAATGAGGGAACTATCCCGTTTGAAAAAAATAGCGGTTACTAGGTTAAAGTATACTTAAGGATTCAATGTAAAGTACTGTTAACTCGGGTATACATAGTTAAACGTAATTTACCTGACAGACGACTCAATGTTGAAAAACGATTCTTGTTTAATTTTGATAGATCTGTACATCAATAATAATATTAATAATAATACTACATGTCATTGGCATTTCTTGATCTCCACATTTCTGTCATATAAATATCAATCATCAGTATTTATGACTTTAAGTTTGATATTGTAATAACTAATAAATAATGGTATAGGATAGAAAATGAGTGGAGTAGTCTATACCATATAGACACTATCTGACTTAGACCATGTGATATATTATACATTGCACAGTTAAAAGCGCAGCATGTTATTTAGTCAAATACAAACATATTGATTTTATATTTGTATATGAGAGTAGCTAAAAGTATTTCATGCCAGACACATTTAGATTCAGTGCGGCAAGATTGTATCATACTAAAATTCATTGCTTTGTTCAGGGTATTATTAAAAAGAATGGAATTGGATTAAAGAATCGTCTAGCACCAATGGATACCTACAGAAATGAGGTGTCTGAATTGAATTATTAAAGTTGTAAGAACTATTTTCACAATTGACCTAAACTATTTAAGTATGCATTGATAACCTGGTACTGCCTAAGCTCGCCGGACATAATTTAGCACAATTAAAGATCTTGCAGTTACCAAATCAGTTCTAAGAAGATACATTTTCCTTTACTGTCTTATATCCACCCTCAACTCATCAGGTCATTCAACTGTTTATCAGAGCATTCTTGATGGTTCTGTTGTAATTGCTTACAGGAGGGGATTGCTTTGGTTTGTATGATTGAATTAACTGATTGGTATAATTGCTGATCCATATAACACACTTGGATTAAAAAAATCATTTGAATTTGAAAAGCCAGCGCTCCTTGGCTACATGTAACATAACACAAACTCCAAAACTTGAACAGAGTGCCTTCGGTAACACTTGAACAGAGTGCCTCCAGTAACACTTAAACAGAGTGCCTTCAGTAACACTTGAACAGAGTGCCTTCCGTAACACTTGAACAGAGTGACTTCAGTAACACTTGAACAGAGTGCCTTCAGTAACACTTGAACAGAGTGACTTCAGTAACACTTGAACAGAGTGCCTTCAGTAACACTTGAACAGAGTGACTTCAGTAACACTTGAACAGAGTGCCTTCAGTAACACTTGAACAGAGTGTCTTCATTAAGTTGTAACATACCTCTTCCTTTATGTGCATGTAATGTTAAGAACTGGTGACAAATGTAGTGAATCATTGTTGCTAATAGTTGATATCCGGAACTCTGCAAGGTTTTCCCCTTAATTTACATGTAGGTACAAACAAATCTGGCCTAGTTAGACGGGTTTTGTATTCATATGCAAAAACAACTGACACCAACTCTATTGTCCAGATATGAATATTCATGCGTCAAAAGTGTTATAACGGTAAAACTTTATTTGTACCTACAGATTAGTGGAGATCCGGAGTAGGTCTATTTCTCAGCCTTGTGTAATCTTAAACCCATAAACTTCGAATTTAAATTAACTGAGTATACATGCAGGCTTTTTCAATGAGAATAAACAATTTTCTCGCTTGACGTAGACAAGTTTTTTATTTTAACTATGTCATGGTGTAAAAACGTTTTTAAAAAGTGTTGAGCAATGCATTTTAAACATTTTTATTCTATTGTGTACCAATTAATTGCATGTGATTTTTAAAACACTTTCACTGTCAGTAAAGAGAGTAATTACTATTTTTATTTCCCTACACCCCGCATAAAAACGTACTGCAAAAATAAATGGGGGCAACTGCATGATAAATAAACTAATTCTCAAACCGATGACACAATAAATACAACAGTGTGTTTAAATCTAATGAAAATGATTATTTGATCAATCAAAAGTTTAAAAATGATGTTTGGCCTTGTATGAAGTAGATAAAAATAAAAATGTAACCCTACCCTCCTTCAAATTTAGGCATTTTTTCTGCATATTGCCAATAAGTACCCTATTGATAAAAGCACATAAATTGTGAACTAAACAATTGGCACCATTGGATTGTTTTCAAAAAGTCATGTTATAAAGCCAAAACATTGTCTTATAACTAAAAATTAAAGGAAAAAACAGAACAAAAAATATTTTGGCTCTAGTGGGGTTTGAACCCATGACCTATAGGAAATCAGTCAATTTGCCATAAAATTACTGAACATGAGAACTCTTCAAGAGGAGATTCTTTATTACACTTGGATATCCTTAATAGAAGAGTTTTAAGGTTATTGCTACCTTTACATTTGAGCGGAAGTTTAAAATTGCAGTATCAAGCGTTTTAAGGTTATTGCTACCTTTTTATTTGAGCGGAAGTTTAAAATTGCAGATTCAGGCATCTTAAGGTTATTGCTACCTTTTCATTTGAGTGGAAGTTTACAATTACAGTATCAAGCGTCTTAAGGTTATTGCTACCTTTTCATTTGAGTGGAAGTTTAAAATTACAGTATCAAGCGTCTTAAGGTTATTGCTACCTTTTCATTTGAGTGGAAGTTTAAAATTGCAGATTCAGGCATCTTAAGGTTATTGCTACCTTTTCATTTGAGTGGAAGTTTAAAATTGCAGATTCAGGCATCTTAAGGTTATTGCTACCTTTTCATTTGAGTGGAAGTTTAAAATTGCATATTCAGGCATCTTAAGGTTATTGCTACCTTTTCATTTGAGCGAAAGTTTAAAATTTCAGTATCAAGCGTCTTAAGGTTATTGCTACCTTTTCATTTGAGCGAAAGTTTAAAATTTCAGATGTCACTAAAATATCTCACAACCATGATCAAATATTATCTAAAGGCTTAAAAATGATGCTTCTCATGTCTTAAAATCGAGAAAATTGTGAATAGTTATTCTGAATTGATATTGAAAATATTACAGAAGAAACTATTGAATAAACCTTATGAATGATTTATTCCAAATGCGTTCAACAACCAAATCTTGCAAATAGGTCACAATGTTTGTAAACCATAGTTCTTTGCTCTAATACCAAAACTAAGTCAATATTTTGAACAGGATCAAGGATATTTAGAGGAATTTTAATTTGCATTTATTTCTAATGAATATTGACTAGTAAAATTATTTAATGTAGAAGAACCAAAGCTTACATCTTTGAAAATAAATGTTTTAATGCCCCCAAATCGATAGATTGGGATGCATATAGTGATTTGCCTGTCTATCCCTCTGTATGAGGTTAACCCAAACTCACCGTTTTTTCTTACATCAATATGGCTTGCTACAATGTGAACATTATAAACAACAGGTGCAAAATGCTGATTGATTTTATAACCTCCCCTGTTTTTAGCATTTCAGAAACCACTATTAATTAAATTTTTAAACCTAGCCGAGCAATTGTCATGAATTTTGGTATGAACTTCTATAATTGTTGCTATACTTTTTTATATACAAAAACAGTATGCTGTTCATGTTAAGTACAAAAACTAATGTTTACATATTTTCCAATACTATTTAAAAATACAAACAAACGGTACTATACAATTCCTTTCATTTAGAGCAAAACTTTTTCGGTAAAGTGCAATTTTATTTTTTTTGGGAGGTTATCCCAAAAATCTAAGAATATCTTAAAAACTAGCCTAGCTAATTGGGTGGGATTTTTTACTCTGATTGACCTTAATCTGATCTTCATAAACTATAACAGGTTTTATATACATTGTACAGATAAATCCAAAAGTGGGGAATGACCTTAATTGCAATGTTGTTATGACCCCCCATCTTTGATGAGGGATATGTTGCTTTGCTTTTGTCTGTCTGTCCTTTGTCTGTCGGTCAGTAGTTTCATTAGAGTTTTAAAATCATTTGCACTCTATAGTCTAAATAGTTTTATAGAGTTATTGTTATATGATGTTTTCACTCCTGATTGTGCCAGTAGTATTACTTTATAATTTGATATTGTCACTTGACTTGGAATATATGAATATCAATAATTTAGACTTCTAATACTACCACTTTGTGACAAGCAATGTTTGGGGATATTCATGTGATATTTCCTGTTGTTTTAAGTCCAATGAGTAGTGTAGAATAATGTTGTCTCTATAGTGTAGTGGTACCATACTGGATCAACCAATCCAGGGACCTGGGTTCGATTCCCAGTAGAGGCAGCTAAATTTTCACTGTTTCTTTGGTACAAAAATGTCACTGAATGAGATGAATACCCCAGTCACTGCTTGACACAGAGTGGTTGCTTCAGATGTCTAAACTATTATTATATTCATATCTGCCTAGTCTTAGTGGCAATATTTAATTATTAATCAATAGTACAGTCACAATCATAAGTGAAAATATCAAAGGACACTAACTCCCTAAGATCTGATCTGACTATTGAGTGCAAATGATATTTAAATACTAATGAGACTTCTTTAAAATCTGACAAAAAGTTATGCAAAAAATCCTTGATGTGTTTTCTGCAAGCAGAGAGTTACACATGGCATGAACATTGTTTGTTTTGTGTTTGTTTCTCTGACTTTGTAAACGCATATATCAACGATCAGTGAGTTACACATGGTGTGAACATTACTTACAATTAAACAAATGTCATTTCAATCAGAGCATACACAGATTTAATTGACAATTTTTCGGAGGTGTAAAATTAATGATGAACCCTCAAGCTTATGCAAATAATAAACAACCTGTGCTTCAGTAAGACCAGGCGCTTGTAATACTGATGCCAATGTTTTTCCAATGTCTAATTAAGTCAACTTGCTTTTCATGAAGACGTCCAGGTAGTTTTTGTAGTACCTAATATTGTGCTGTGAACTTTTCCTAATGTCTTTAGTAGTACGTAATATGGTGCCGTAGACTTCTCCTGATGTCTTTTAATAGTACCTGATATGGTGCCGTCGTGAACTTTCCTTAATGTCTTTAAGTAGTGCCTGATATGGTGCCGTCGTGAACTTTCCTTAATGTCTTTAAGTAGTGCCCGATATGGTGCCGTGGTGAACTTTCCTTAATGTCTTTAAGTAGTGCCCGATATGGTGCCGTCGTGAACTTTCCTTAATGTCTTTAAGTAGTGCCCGATATGGTGCCGTTGTGAACTTTCCTTAATGTCTTTAAGTAGTGCCCGATATGGTGCCGTCGTGAACTTTCCTTAATGTCTTTAAGTAGTGCCCGATATGGTGCCGTCGTGAACTTTCCTTAATGTCTTTAAGTAGTGCCCGTTGTGGTGCCGTCGTGAACTTTCCTTAATGTCTTTAAGTAGTGCCCGTTATGGTGCCGTCGTGAACTTTCCTTAATGTCTTTAAGTAGTGCCCGATATGGTGCCGTCGTGAACTTTCCTTAATGTCTTTAAGTAGTGCCCGTTATGGTGCCGTCGTGAACTTTCCTTAATGTCTTTAAGTAGTGAACTTTCCTTAATGTCTTTAAGTAGTGCCTGATATGGTGCCGTCGTGAACTTTCCTTAATGTCTTTAAGTAGTGCCCGATATGGTGCCGTCGTGAACTTTCCTTAATGTCTTTAAGTAGTGCCCGATATGGTGCCGTCGTGAACTTTCCTTAATGTCTTTAAGTAGTGCCCGATATGGTGCCGTCGTGAACTTTCCTTAATGTCTTTAAGTAGTGCCCGATATGGTGCCGTCGTGAACTTTCCTTAATGTCTTTAAGTAGTGCCCGATATGGTGCCGTCGTGAACTTTCCTTAATGTCTTTAAGTAGTGCCCGATATGGTGCCGTCGTGAACTTTCCTTAATGTCTTTAAGTAGTGCCCGATATGGTGCCGTCGTGAACTTTCCTTAATGTCTTTAAGTAGTGCCCGATATGGTGCCGTCGTGAACTTTCCTTAATGTCTTTAAGTAGTGCCCGATATGGTGCCATCGTGAACTTTCCTTAATGTCTTTAAGTAGTGCCCGATATGGTGCCGTCGTGAACTTTCCTTAATGTCTTTAAGTAGTGCCCGATATGGTGCCGTCGTGAACTTTCCTTAATGTCTTTAAGTAGTGCCCGATATGGTGCCGTCGTGAACTTTCCTTAATGTCTTTAAGTAGTGCCCGATATGGTGCCGTCGTGAACTTTCCTTAATGTCTTTAAGTAGTGCCCAATATGGTGCCGTGAACTTTCCTTAATGTCTTTAAGTAGTGCCTAATATGGTGCCGTGAACTTCTCCTAGGTCACCTTGTGTCGACACCCAGTAAGAACAGCTGAGGCACAAAAAAAGTCATGTCTAAATGTAATCAATAGCTTAAATAAAGAAACATTGAGGTCTGATAAAAAGGATTTTCATAGAAATTATATAGATAAGTGGGGTTAATGAATTTAATATTTGCTAGAATCTGTTGGTCTTCTGTTTATAATTTCTTCTTTATATATTGGTGTTCTTCATCTTATTTAATTTGAGGATAGGGTAATCCAATCATATTGCCTGTTACGGACCAATAGTTTAATATGGTGTGATCTGCTTTAAATATATTAGCATTTAGTTTTTACAAAAGCTATTTGGTAATTTGGCAATGCTGGTTGGTTAACTGTCTTGTCTTCGAAAAGTATTTGTCTTGTTGGTAAATCATAATTACTTTTGACTGCTGTGATCAACTTCGTGGTTTAAGTGCTTTACATGAGTTTCTGAAATTGCTTGTTCATGCCCAGCACCAGGCCAGTATGTGTGCATTTCAGTATGTACACCACTGTGGTTTAAGTGTAGGTTGAAGCTTTAAGAATGTTGGGTAACCAGACCAGTGTGCGTATAAACATCTTTACCCCTTTTTACTATAATCATATAATTTAAAAGGTACATTTTAATATGAGGGCAGTTTCATTTAAACAGCATTCCTGTATTTAAAGTATTTCTGAAATTCTGAAACTGTTGGTCCAACCAAGCACCAGGCCAGCATGTGTGCATTTCAGTATGTACACCACTGTGGTTTAAGTGCTTTACATGAGTTTCTGATATTGCTTGTTCATCCCCAACACCAGGCCAGCATGTGTGCATTTCAGTTTGTACACCACTGTGGTTTAAGTGCTTTACATGGGTTTCTGAAATTGCTTGTTCATGCCCAACACCAGGCCAGTATGTGTGCATTTCAGTATGTACACCACTGTGGTTTAATTGCTTTACATGGGTTTCTGAAATTGCTTGTTCATGCCCAACACCAGGCCAGTATGTGTGCATTTCAGTATGTACACCACTGTGGTTTAAGTGTAGGTTGAAGCTTTAAGAATGTTGGGTACCAGTGTGTGTATAAACATCTTTACTTCTTTTTACTATAATCATATAATTTAAAAAGGTTCATTGTCATTTTTTACAATTTGTATAGCTATACAGAAATCTAAAATGTATTCACATGATTATGTACATTCAAAACCAATAGTTTTCTGTGGCAAGACAGTTTATTGACCAGTATTGTTAATTATTAGCTGATTTGCTAATCAATTTGAATCCGATCATACCATATTAAACTATTGGTACATACACAGGCGATACAATTGGATATCCTTATTCTTCAATTACATGAGATTAATAACTCAAAGCATCTCAATAATCATTTAATGTGCTTACGCTGCACATATCTGTATAATTGCTTCAAAAATCCATTTTGTCATTAACTTTCCCCTCTTTTGTGTTGATATCACAAAATAAAATTCTTTTTTACCCATTGAGCCTATTTCAGTGTAATGCTGTCTCGGCTATCTCACTATAATTGGATGTATTTGCTAGAATTTACTAATAGACTCAGTGTAAATTCATTATTTGTCAGTTGGTTGAAAATGCCACTTGAAGACAGGTCAACATCAGTAGATGAAGTTATGTTGACCTATAAGTCTGAAGGTCATCTATAATGGCCATAGTGGTCTTAAACATGGTATACTTTAGGCTGCCATTGGAGCATATATATATTCATGTATTGCAAATAATCATCAATTTATTTTCACAAGTCCTATTTTTATCATACCAGAATTGAATTTTTTTGGAGTATATTGGGATTACACAAAAACATGTATTGCCTTTCAGACAAACTATAGTTCAACCGTATTGTGTAATACATTATTTCCATTTATACTAAGTGTGATGTTTCCATGGTCACATGTTTATGTTACTTATAGTATCAAACTAACGAGCATATGATTGAAAACTGCAGGTTATTGACATTTTCAATATTTCAAACCCAAACAAACTCAGTGCCTTCAGTACTTTGATTCTGTATGGTAATTGCATTACAGTAATAGGAGGCATTTAGGCATTCATGCTAAATACTGCACAAGGTCTGAAGACAATACTGATGTAACATATTTATATCTGTTAAATGTACATTTATGTAGAACAAGATTGATATTTGCTAATCATATGAAACTTCTGAAACTAATTGTAAAATTTCAAAAGATGATACTTAAAATACTGGAAAGTGACAATAGCATGAAGCTGACAACAGCAATTCACACTAAAGCATACCAAACTAAGACATGAAAATTAAAGACCTTAAAAACATTCCATGTCCCTCAGCTTTGTGACTTTATGTATCAAGCTTAAAGAGTATTGGTGCAAAGGTTTGAACCCTGGCAGGGCCCGGCTAGGGTTTTTACTAATCACCAAACACTAGCTTGAAATTTTAGTTAGTTAAGTATGTATGCCTTAATTGCTGACTCTGGTGACGTGCATTAAAGTTTAGGAGTCAGGCAGATGTGTTCAAAAAATTGGCTGGACATTTAAATTGAGGTAATACTTTAAATAAAACACTTCAACATTAAAGTAAGTTTGATCTACTGTATATGAATTTATAGCATTAAGTCGAGCATCAGTATTAGGAGCACCTGGTCTTACTCGATCACAGGTGGCAGTCCATTCAACAATTTTCATTGCATTAGCTCGATGGGATCATCCGAGCGAAATTTCACACCTCTGAAAAATGTCATATTTAATTTTTGTTTTCTCCGTTTTTTCTACACATCATGATAATCACAATTTTAATATTGCCTTTTGTACATCTTTGCCTCCGTAGCTCAGTAGTTAGCATGCTTGGTACCTTATCCAGTGACCCAAATTCAAATGCGGGTGGAGGCACACATATGCCTGCCATGTTCAGCAGAAAGCTTACTGGCAAATAAAGGCTAAGCTCGGCTCTTTTTTTACACCAGCGTAGCCCATAACATTTATTTGTTTGTTTGCATCAAAGGAAAAAGGTTGTACAATACAAATCAATTTAGGGGACATTAATTATGAGAAATTAACTACTAGTTTTAGGTGTTAGAGTAATAATCTCTGCTATAATAGGTTACCTTCATACTTTTGTACCGTTACATTGCTAACTGCCGCTACATTGCTAACTGCCGTAACTTAAAAGCCACCGATATCAAAAATGAAAACATTCACCTTTACGAAAGTCAGAGAAACAAACACAAAACAATGATGTTTTCATCATTTTATGGTTGTACGTTGACAACACAGATAGAACATTGATGTATAAGACAACAGCGGTAACATTCTATGAAATTTAAAATATGTGAATGTATGATAAACAATGTCCATTTTCGCCTTAACAAGGAAATATGAACTTTCACTCTTTTATAAAGTACAGGTGTAAGTAAAATCAATGCAATAGTAGTAGTGGTAGTATTACCTTTTGCAACCACTGAAGAAAATATCATGTAAACAATGTCACTCTCAGGATAATTGATATGATAACTTCTACAACATACTACAACTTAAACAAAATGAAAAATATTTATGTCATTTAATATTTTCTTTTATATAATTTTGACACTTCAACATCCAAAATAGGTACATGCAGACTTTCTTTAATTATGTATTTTAACTTGCAGAACACATTCAAGTTTCTTTGTACTCTTGAAACATAAGTACATTGTGAATTCTTTTCACTCATACCTGTACTCAACCAAAGGTTCATCAAGGCATTGTTTTCAAACCTGGCATACTTGTTTACCATCATAAACACAATACTTGTTTACCATTATAAACACAATACATTGTCAAAACCATGTATAGTCGATTCAATAAGTAATACTAATGAGGGACATATCCCATTCGAAAGAATAGCGGGGGATTAGGTTAATTTGAGTATTCTAGGATTCAATGTAAAGTACCGTTAGCTTGGGTATACTAGATAAACATAATTTGCCTGACAGACGACTCGATGTTGACAAACGATTCTCGTTTAATTTTGAAAGATCTGTATAGCATCAATCATTACAACAAAATAATGGCCACTGAATGACTAGGCTATTTTTTTTGGACAAAGCTTCGATCGGGGCATAAGCATTTACTGAACGCAGTCTTGTTTATTTCAAAAGGATCTATTTTCACATTGCTGAGTTTTGACAACAAAAGAAATTATGGCCCCCATCTTTGATGAGGGGTATATTGCTCTGCTCTTGTATGTCTATCTGTCTGTTCGTTGGTAGACCAAATAGTTGCATCAGGTCATTTTGTTCACTGACCTTTACCATTTATACGATTTACAAACATCTCTTGTTTGCTTGGATTTTAATGCAGAATAAATTATAAACTCTAGACAGTCTGAACGTTATTGATAATGACTGTAGAATTTAAAATAAGTCAAGTTCCCATCAGCTCTCAAAAATACTCCGGAAACTGTTTAAAACCATTGAATAATTTTGATATGGATTAATAGATCTATGTTTTAAATACGCTGTAACCAATTTGCAAGATTACATAGATAGGTGTTCAATATCATTTGGAATAAATCATCTGGAGGGATTGATCTAAGGATTGTTCTGTAATCACTTACAATATGCCGAAGTGACTTTGATTTTTAAAATGTCCCAAGGTTTAAGGATTTGAGAAAGCGCTTTTAATGAAATGATCGCGAAATCTAGATACACAGGATGTAAAACGTTTACTCATTTTGTTATAGCTTGGCTAATCCTGACTTTTGATTAGCATAATTTAACAGTCGATATATTACCTACGATACAACACCAATTGTATGTTTCATAGACTAGGGGTATCACGAAGATGCTCAAGATCTAGTACAAACACAAATCTGAAATACCGATATCGCAAGATTTGCTTACGGAAATTCATATATTTAAAGTATAAACCTTTTATTATATTTGTGCATAAAGGTCAGGTTCAAGTCAAAATAGCAAAGCTTTACTTCCCTTGTTTTCAGCATTTCTGAAAGCACTAAAAAATTAATTTTAAAAAATCCAGCCAAGCAAATGTTATGAAATAAATAGATCTACATCAAAATTATTATTTCAAAATGTGTATTTTTATCTCCTTTTCAGTCGCTTTCGTCCTTGTCCTTGAAAAATAGCTTTTCGTGTTTTAATCAGTGTGTGCTAATGTCTAAGCTTTAGGCGACTAAGTTGGCTCTTTATGGAAATATATTTTTATTTATTCTATAACTGTTATGAGTTTTTTCCTGAAATTTTGTAGTTTTGAAGCATTCAATTAATGTCTTGTTTGTTTTAAATCAATTTGAACGATCTTTTAATTAACTTTATTGCATAATTTAGCATATGTATAGTTTACTGAATGATTCCTTACTTACATAGTGCCATGTATACCAAGTTTTATGAGTTATAAAGCCAAACTTTTTCAGTTGAATTACAATTATCTGTTGAAGAGGTTTTCTTCAAAACTAGCTGAGCAAAACTGTTGGGATTTTCTAAAACGCTTATCATTAAATGTGTTCTTCATAAATATAACAGATTTGATACACCTCATACAGAAAAATCCAACACCTGTGAATCACCTTAAATGTGATACACTTTCATAAGGTTGAAATCTAAAAGTAGCGGATCAGTCCAAAGATCATGTTAAACAAATTATTTGTGCAAGTGTTTATTGCAGATGTTGTTTTTACCCTTTGAAACGAAATTGTGATCTTGACCTTGGAGATATTGACAACATATTAAGGTGATTATATAATCATGTCCTTTGTTTACAAACTAAAATGGAAATAAATGCATTTTTGCTGTCCATTTTTGACACTAAATGACCAATAGATAAACCCAAAATTAGTGGGTTTTAGGGTATTTTTCTTTTATTTGGAATGTCATTCCCACAAAAAAAGTGATTTTGTTTTAGCATATTGGTGTATTTGACCTTTGAACTTGAAGTGTGACTTTTCATATTGAGATATTGATACCATTTTTACTTAATTGCAAACTTATATTGTAATTTTTTTAATTATTTTAGAATTTCGATATATACTGCGCCATGTACATGAGTGCGCCAAGGCGAGTAAATGTGGCATACCCGGTAAGCCACAGGGTTGGAAAAATAAAGATTGCTCAATTTAGCAGTGGTATTTTAGTATACAAGTGACCATACATACAAACTTTACAGCAGCATGGGATATGCATTCAAATTCTAATCAATCCTACCAAGAGATGTTGAAAAGCAATGCTTAATACCTATCCATGTTAACCTGAACTCTGCCATCACTTCGATGACACAACAAGAAAATCTTATTCTATTGTTGACCTACCCAGTGATGATATTTGCAAGTGCCCCTCAAGCACAATTTACATGATGACTATTATATGGGTATTAACACATTCAACTCGAAGGCCTTGTTAACACACAGGTTGCCCTTGTGCAGTGGGGAAGGGGGGTTGGGGGGGTGGGGAGGGGGGGGGGTGGGGAAGGGGGGGAAGGGGGGTTTGGGTGGGGGTGGTTGTGGTGTTGTTTTTGTTTTTCATGTGTAGTTAGTTAGGTAGTTAGGTAGTTGGATAGGTAGTTAGATAGGTAGTTAGTTAGATATTCATCTTGACTGTACTGCTGTTTTAAGTTTTTTTTCTGTATTTTCAGGTTTGAAGAGACGAGGAGTGTAGATGTTCAGTTTCACGATGGCTTCCATTTCCTGTGAGGTTCCGGGTAGTAGAATAGGACCTCTGTCATTCTCCCTTACATGTCGTAAAAGGCGATTAAATGGGAGAGCCCATTTTATTGGGCTAATAGCCTTTGTGCTCTCGAATGACTCTTACAGTGTGTGTATTGTGCACTTAGGATGTGTCCATAGGGATGTCTCTTATAGGGTGTATAACATGCATGGTATAGCTTGGTGAATTTAACACGACTCTGAACTTTTGATTAGCATAATTTAACAGTCGAATCATTACTTAAGTTTATATCACTTATCATATGTTTTAATAATCGGGGAGTATCACGAAGACACTCGAGATATAATACAAACACAAATCTGAATTACTGTATTGCACGATTTGCTTGCGGAAATTGATATATTCAAAGCAAGAACCTTGAAATATATTCTTGCATAAAGGTCATGTTCAGGTCAAAATAGTCAAGCTATATGTCTCTATCACAGGTGTAGAACAAAGGTTGTATTAATAGGTTGTGTCTATTACATGGGATGTGTATCATGTAAGCTGTATCCACAGGGTGTGTCTCTGGATGATGTATATCATACTGGATTTACCTACAATGTGTGTCCCTAACATGGGATGTAACACAAGATGTGTCTAATCAGTAGATCTCTTACAGGGGATGAGACCTACCTTGCTGATACATCCGGTGTATTACATTTCATGTGAGAGACACACATTGTAGTCATTCTGTATGTTACACTTCATTCAGAGAAATACCCTGTGTAGTCAGCCTGTGTGATATACCCTCGGTAAGAGATTCACCCTATAGTTCAACCTGTGTACTACATATGTGATAGAGACATATAGCTTGACGAATTTGACATGAACCTGACCTTTTGATTAGCATAATTTAACAGTCGATATCTTGCCAGTTTTTATAACCTTGGTTGTATGTATTCTAAGTAGGGGAGTATCATGAAGACGCTTAAGATGTAATACAAACACAAATACCGATATTGCACGATTTGCTAGAACCTTGTAGTCTATTCATGCTTAAAGATCAGGTTCGTGTCAAATTTGCCAAGCTATACCATTTTGACACAACATCTGCAGTGCGTTCATTAACGAAAAAGTCGCCAACGTTCGCGAACAATATGCTAGTTCGCGTTAATGAACAATCAGTTCGCCACGAACATGTTAGCCAATCGCGAACGACCTTTACACATAGCTCGCTAAGCGAACAAAGATGGCGGATAAATAAATATTTGATTTAATTTATTATAATCTTGGCGATTTAAACTTTAATTGTAGATTGTATGTGTTTTGCATATGTGGTACAGTGTGGATACCAAAGCTGAATAAATAGAACACGATAGAAGTATTACTGAGTTCCTAATTTTCAATCTATGGCTGAAAATCTAATAGAACAATTTAGGCCATTAAATTGTCTATCTCCGCCATCTTGAAATTGCTTGCGGCAAACGATTATAATCGTTCAATAAGTAGTTAACGTGATGAACTAATTCTCGCGGCGGACGTTTTCGTTAATGAACGTAAGGCTGTTATAGACACACCTATGGAAACATCCCATGTGCTCCATACACCCCTAGTAAGAGTCACACTCTATAGACGCATGGTCTCAAGTGTCTTCTTACTTTGACCATAATGATGTTAGTCTGGTTCCCTGTTTCAAATCTTACAGTAGTTTGAGTCAGGAGCCTGTTGCATAGCCAAGGCACTATCGAGCGCTTTTTGGAAGCGCTTAACTATGTCTACGCAACGACATGCTACCGGCGAACATGTTTGCCAATAGCATACCGTTTCTTAACACTTTGCTAGAGGAGCGCTATCAACTGCTTTTTATACAACGAACCACTTCAAATCCAGTTGGTAGCCCTTTGCTACACAACAGTTTGCTAGCTGCGAGCGCTCGCCGGTAGCGTATACATTTTTTGCTTTGTCTAATACAAAGCCCTTTTTTGAAGCAAGCCGTACCTTAGCAGCGTGCTACAAAGTGCTTGATAGCGCCTGGTTTATGCAACAGCCTCCTGGCATCATCCAATTAATCAATAACTCCAGTGGTTAAATCAAAATGGCGGATGTACATTAGTTTGTTCAGACAATTTTAGATTATAGCATTACAGTGTGTTGTCTTAGTGTCATTTTGATGAGACTTTATATATCAATGGAAAAATGCATAGTCTTTGCAATACTGTAAAATCATTATTTTGGTAGGGGGTTAAATTTTGTGGATTTGATAGTTCACCTTCAGCCACAAAATCAAATCCCATCAAACAATAATTTTGACCATCATATTTATTACCTGAAGTGCAAAATTCACCAATTAACGTCCCATCGAAATGGTATTTTTTACCATAACCACAAAATTTGGTACCATCGAAACTAAATGATTTTACAATATTACAAGTTTATTCACACCAATAACAATATTAATGTTATTTAGTACATATTAAATATGAACTAAATAGTCTTAATTAAAAAATGAAAACTTTTTGTAGCAGGGTGTATTTAATGCATACAATTGTGAATGTAAGCAAGTGTCTGATTAGCTCAATCTGTAGGGCGACTGACTTGTGAACGTGGCTTCCTGGTTCGAGCCCTGTAATGGCCGGATATTGTTTACATTTTGCATAGATATTTTCTTTGTTTTTGGTATAAGAAATATTTCATTTCCTCATTATATTCTTAATACAAGTATCAACTGATAGCAAATACATCTATAATATTTTTTTGGAAAAAAGAAGATATTTCTTGATTCAAACCTGCAACATTCACCTTGCTCGTTAGACGCTCCACCATTTGAGCTAACCAGGCATTTGAATTCAAAAGCAATTTACATGCACTGTGTACACGCTGGTACAGAAGTTTTTATGATTTGATTAGTTATTTTAGTACCGGTACATACATGTATCAGTGATGTCGTTTTAATTAAATGGAAAAGACATGCATTTTTTCCGTTAATATACAAAATCTCATCGAAGAACAAACACTTTAGGGGATAATATTAAATTCCCTATATTAACTAACATACAACCGCCAGCTTGTTTTACACATGGAAAAAGTCTTTGTTACATTAACCCGGGTCTAAACTGTAATGTAATGTAAGATTTAGGTACCGGGAACCAGACTAGTAATGCATCTGATCTGACATGGTGAGCTTTCGTGATCAGACTTTGTCCGTCCGTCCATTTTCCATCAATCAACAATTGACATTACACCAGAGATTACTCCGCCTGATTGTTTGTCGAAAGCTCAGTTGTTCACCTGGCATAATGTCAATTTACTTGTGTGGTTCCTGGGAAGTGAAGATAGACGTCTGTCTTTACTCCCTGTCGTTTGTCGCATTTCGTAAGAGACGACTCTATTGGAGACTATTTTAACTTTGGTACGAGATTGTTTTAGGCCAAAATGAAACAGGCTGGTACAAGAAGTTAAAATAGTCATGATTTTTATCGTGATTTTTCGTGTTTTTGTTTGCCATCAAGTGAGGCAGACCCTTTTGAAGTACACATCAAGCGAGCCGGGCATTATATGATGACATATCAAGTGAAGCACATCAAGCGTGGCAGGCATTATATGATGACCTATCAAGTGACGCACAACAAGAGATCCAGGCATTATATGATGACATATCAAGTGAAGCACATCAAGCGAGGCAGGCATTATATGATGACATATCAAGTGAAGCACATCAAGCGAGCCAGGCATTATATGATGACATATCAAGTGAAGCACACCAAGCAAGCCAGGCATAATATGATGACATATCAAGTTAAGCACATCAAGCTAGCCAGGCATTATATGATGACATATCAAGTGAAGCACATCAAGCGAGCCAGGCATTATATAATGACATTTCAAGTGAAGCACACCAAGCAAGCCAGGCATTATATGATGACATATTAAGTGAAGCACTATGATGACATATCAAGTGAAGCACAGCAAGCGAGGCAGGCATTATATGATGACATATCAAGTGAAGCACACCAAGCAAGCCAGGCATTAGATGATGACATATCAAGTGAAGCACACCAAGCGAGCGAGGCATTATATGATGACATATCAAGTGAAGCACATCAAGCGAAGCAGGCATTATATGATGACATATCAAGTGACGCACATCAAGAGAGTCAGGCATTATATGATGACATATCAAGTGAAGCACATCAAGCGACGCAGGCATTATATGATGACATATCAAGTGAAGCACATCAAGCGAGGCAGGCATTATATGATGACATATCAAGTGAAGCACATCAAGGGAGCCAGGCATTATATGAGGACATATCAAGTGAAGCACATCAAGCGAGCCAGGCATTATATGAGGACATATCAAGTTAAGCAAGGGAGGCATTATATGATGACATATCAAGTGAAGCATATCAAACAAGCCAGGCATTATATGATGACATATCAAGTGAAGCACAATAAGCTAGGCAGGCATTATATGATGACATATCAAGTGAAGCACATCAAGCGAGCCAGGCATTATATGAGGACATATCAAGTGAAGCACATCAAGTGAGCCAGGCATTATATGAGGACATATCAAGTGAAGCACATCAAGTGAGCCAACATTATATGATGACATATCAAGTGAGCTTTCGTGATGAGTCTTTCTCTATCCATTGTCCATCCATCAACAATTGACATTACGCCAGAGCAGAGATTGCTCCGCCTGATTGACACCTGGCATACTGTCAATTTACTTGTGTGGTTTCTGGGAAGTGGAGGTAGACTCTCTTCACTCCCTGTCGTATGTTGCATGTCTTAAGAGACGACTATATCGGAGACTATTTTAACTTTGGTGCAGGACTGTTTTAGGCCAAAATGAAACAGACTGGTACAACAAGTTAAAATAGTCGTGATTTTTTTTTGTGCATTCGGGATTTTTTCGTTATTTTTTTCGTGATTTTTCAACTGACTGGCACTACCTTGTGTGTGACTTAACATTTAATACAAGTCAATGGTCGAATATAAAATAACATTAATTTATGACAAATAAGACGAAAATTCGTCAAAATTGCAAAAGTGAAAAGAACGAATTACTGTGGTTTTGTCAAATCCCCGGTTCGTTGAAATGAATTTATAGTATAAACAAAAATCGGGTTCGTCAAAGTGATAATATAGAGTGATTCACACCATCCATGTAATTACTCTGTGTGCGTTTGTCATAGTATGATAAACATACAACAGCAAACAAAACTGATAAACGGATGATAATTATCATTTAATTAAGTTAAAATTTTAATAACTGTTAAATTAAAACACACCAACAATTGCATGATTATCATACAATATTCCAAATAAATCAATCGCCAACCCCCTACAACACAACCAAATCTTATAATTAAGGTGTTTGTTCACACTTCTATGTATATCAACTCAAATCCCTCTATAATTCAATTGACGAAACCATAACCTATTTTGTACAGAAAGTTAAGTTTGACGAACCGGAGATTTGACGAACCCACTGTCACCCAAAAGAACGCCATAATGGCGAGTCGAAAGCAGGCGCTTTTTGAGGGCAAATTCAATTTTAACTTTGGAAATAGTTACCAGCTGGGTTAACGGCTTCTTTACAAGCATTCTCCAACATTTGCATTCAACCAAAATGTTGATCTAATCCATAAAATTGCATTTTCATCAACTTCTTTCTGCAGCGTTCTAAACAGGAAACGCTAGTTTCGGAATGCTTTCACGTGCGGTGTGGCAAAAAACCCTCCTTTCCGGACAATCGAAAGTTTGCCCCGCCCGTAAAATCGACGTAGATTTTTTTTCATGACAAATATTTTTTTTAAAAACCTTGGCGTTAACTAAATAAAATAAAATTAGCAAAGTTATTTAATTGCCCATTGGTTATAAATAGATCTAGTGAACCTAGATTCTACTGATTTTAAAGTAAGAGTCATTTAATTAGTTATATGTAGGCTACATCTATATAGGCCCTATATAGTGTAGGTACATGGGTCTAAATATTATTAATGGGATTTTTTCCATCTTTGATGCATTATGAGCAAAATTAAGAGAAAACAAATATTGTGTGATTTTTTTATTAGCTAATTTATTCTCAAAATTTTATGAAAATCAAAATCAAATGTTTTAACCACAAAATATTTTGATGTTTAACATATAAATTTCATATGCTAAAATATATAACCTTGTTAAAAAGTTGTTAATTGCCCTATTTTTCAATGAATAATTAAAAATATTTGTCACGTATGAATTTCATACGTTAAAGAATTTCATACGTGAAGATTCATATGAAATACGTATGAAAAGTTCACGTACGTTAAACGTACGTTGAGTCTCGCTTATGAATTTCATACATTTTAAGTATGAAATTCTCATGAAAATCCAAATGTATGAATTTCATTCTGGGCACTTCCTGTGTATCAGGTTCACATATCTTGACTTCTGAAACTTTTCCAATAACATTTTTTAAAAGCTGCTTTAACAAATAACTCTTTAAGACTTATTTATTGTAACTGACTTAGTATTGTAACTAAAATGAAATATTTCACATGTCAAGCAAAATATAGGATTGCTAATTAGTATCTTATTTATTTTATTGATTTAATATTCAGTCATGAAATGAATTAATAAAATATAAATTCAAACTTTAGAAATTTAAGCACTGAGATTTTGAAATGGTGGTGAAGGGATGGCTATAAGGGGAGGTTGGAGGCCATAATTTAAAACAGTAAATATAAATAATGCAAATTTTATACAAAATGAAACTAATGCTTAAATCGTGAAAAATGAAGTAATAGAGTTGGCGTTAAAAGCAGTAGTAGATATCGACGGTGCCAAACCAAAACCTCGTAACTCAATTTTAACGCGAAAACTTTTTTTGCAGCATCCGCATCTGCTAGACGTTCCACGCATTTCTGTCTTGTTGCCATCTACAGAGCCAATCGCGTTACTTAGATGGCGACAAGACAGAAAAGCGCGGGATGTCTAGCAGATGTGGATGCTGCAAACAAAGTTTTCGCGCCAAAATTGAGTTACAGGGTTTTGGTTCGACACCGTCGATATGCTATTTTTCCAAGAAGTAGAATTGGACACCTGTCTTACTCCCTTGCATCTTGTAAGTGGCAACTTAATGGGAGACTATTTTAAATTTAGTACCAAAGTGTTTTATTTTGGCATAAAACTATCTTTTACCAGTCAGGTACTAAAGTTAAAATAGCATAAGTTTTTATTTAGATATGTAAATGATGTCATGTGACATTCTTTGTATATTGCGTTGATGTCACAGACATTTAAAACCTATATAAAATGTCGTTTATGAACAAAAATCAAGTATAAATGTCTGAATTGTCTTATTTTTTCTCTTTTGTTGCAAATATTAAATAACCTATTATAAAGCTGCTTAATAGATAACACTTTAAGACGTTTGATAATAATGCTTGACTAAGTTCTATATCTAAAATCAAAATATGTATTACACATGTAAAGCATTATATTGACGGTGCCGAACCAAAACCCGTAACTCAATTTTGGCGCGAAAACTTTTTTTGCAGCATCTGCATCTGCTAGACGTCCCACGCATTTCTGTCTTGTCGCCATCTAAAGACCCAATCGCGTTACTTAGATGGCGACAAGACAGAAAAGCGCGGGACGTCTAGCAGATGCAGATGCTGCAAAAAAAGTTTTCGCGCCAAAATTGAGTTACAGGGTTTTGGTTAGGCACTGTTGATATAGGCTTATCTTATTTTTAATTGATTTAATGTTCTGTTATTAATATGAATTGATAAATTTCTGAAGTTTGATTTTAACATGGTGGTGAAGGAATGGCTAAAGGGGAGGTTGGAGGCCATAATTTAAAACAGTTACTATAAATAATGCAAATTTTATGGAGAATGAAAGTAATGCTTAAATTATAGAAAATGAAGTATAGAGTTGATCTTTAAAGCAAGGTTACATTTAAAGTTCACCCTGGTAAAAGACATATAATTACTAAGTTGGGAGAAAATAAAAACAATTGGAAAATAAAGATTAGTATTCGTTTAAAAGGAGTTGTTTAGAATGGTGGTTGTTGATATGTGGTTTCCCCGTGTGGTTCCCGGGAAATAGAATTGGACCTCTATATTCTCCCTTGCTTGTTGTAAGAGGCAACTAAACGGGAGACTATTTTAACTTTAGTACCCGAGTGTTTTATCTTGGCATAAAACTATCTTGTTCCAGTCGGGTACTAAAGTTAAAATAGCTGTGACTTTTTATTTAGGTATATAAATGATGTTACATACCTGTATAAAGTGCTGTGGATAAATGTTTGAATTGTCTTACTTTTGTTGTGAATATTAAATTCCTGTTGATTTATAATAATTATTGCATTTAAAATGCAATAAGAAGCCAATACTCACTCAATATTCAGCAGATGTCACCACAATTTTGATGTTCAGTCACTAAGTAACAGTAAACCCTCAATTGTAAGACTGGCTGTATAACTCCGTCAAGTTATAGAGTGGTCTTAAAAGCGAGGTTGTATATTTAGTGCAAATGTTAAGACCAACCTTATAACTTAAAATCAAGTGATATGGCTGGTCTTAATAGTGGGGTTGTTTGTGAAGTTGAAATTGGTAAATGGCTTATAATTGCTGAGTTAAATTGGTCATATATAGTGACCATATAGTACAATCTTTATTTGAGGACTATGCAATTTAAACTCTATATATTGATTGCTTTAAGCAACCTCTATTTAGTGAACATTCAAAACAACCTCTATTTAGAGACCACACAACATAACCTCTATATAGTGACCATACAGTACATTATTTAGACAGGGATTGTGTAGCTTAAACCCTATATGGTGACTGCTTATAACAACCTCCATATAATGACCATGCTAAACAGCCTCAATTTAGCACTGAGCATAACCTCTATGTAGTGACCATACAGGTCAGAATTTCCGCCTTTAAACTACAGTGAACAAAAGTGGTTCTACTTCTAAGCGTAATGGGTAACTGGGTCATGTGGGGTCAAAAACTAGGTCACTAGGTCAAATCTTAGAGAAACCTTATGTTCATTCTAGATGTCACCAATTAGCGTTCTAATGTCAAAGAGCTTCTGTGATTATCCCAATAAACTCAAATTTTGTTTTGTTCTGTACTGTTATTGGCTGCTTCTTAGACAAGTTTGCTGGCAGCTTCAATTACCCGTGTGGTTCTCGGGTCGTAGAATCAGACCACTGTTGTCTCCCTTGCAAGTCGTAAGAGGCGACTATAAGGGAGAGCATAGGTAAATATGCCCTATGCTCCTAGGTAGTCTCCTACAGTGTGTGTAATGAGCACTTAGGTTGTTCCCATGGGAACACCCTAAATGCTCAATACACACACTGTAGGAGACATTCTGGGAGCATAGGGCATATTTACCTAATACAGTAACAGGTACAGGGGACAAACAAGTCCTCCACAACCCGAACACAGAGTGTGACTCTTACAGTTGGGGTATTGAGCACAATGTGATTTTTCTTTGGGTGTGTCTAATGTAGGAGGTGCAAGTGTTATGTCTCTTTCACAGATGTTGCACTCAGGTGGAATCTGAAGGGTGTATCTCTTACAGGGTATGTAGAATACTAGCTGCATCCACATGATGTTTCTCTGGATGAGGTTTAGCATATTGGATTTATCTTCAGTGTGTGTGTCTCTAACATTGGATGTAACTACATGATTTGTCTAAAAGGTAGATCTCAAACAGGGGTGAGACCTACCTTGCTGACACATTGTGTATGCTCCATTTCTTGTTAAAGACACCCATTGTAGGTTCTGACTCTATGTTAAATGTCATCCAGAGAGACATCTTGTGGATAAAGCTAGTATGTAACATGTCCTGTACAAGATACAGGCTATGGATTCAACCTTCCTGCTACATTTGTGATTGATGCATACCTATTCCTCCTACAATAAGACTAACCTGTGGAAAAATCACATTCTGCTCCATACACCCACTGGAAGTTCCAATCTGCACTCGTGTTGTTGGTGGCTGGTTCGTCCCCATACACCTGTGAGGGGAATGTAATTCTTTTGATTTTGGCAATTAGTTAGTATATTAATTAATGTAAGTTTGGTATAATTTGGGGTAATGTAATTGTCTAAATTCGCACTTTTTGCGCTAAGTAAGGGCTTAAAACTAACTAGATTTTAAATAATTTAAGTGCATGCCTGTGGATCTAAATTCTGCCCTGAGATCTTGCAATCCGTAAACACCACCCTGCACCAGTCGGTTTGTCTGAGCCGGTTGGTGTTTAGACTCTATACAGAGTCAATGGCAACGTTGGTGGAGTGTCACCGTCTAGTGTAAGGTCCTGACCCTCAATGGCCGCTATCAGCATAGATCGGATATGTAAGTCAGCCATGCATATCAAATGTGTGTCATCATCATGCTTCAGACCTCTTTTTGTGTGCTTAATGGTCTTTGGATGCGACTTGTGTGGTTAGCTGCGTGTTGTGTGCTGGTCACCTTCATTCAGCCTCCACCACTGGCTAGCTCAGGCTAAAAGGAAGCGTAAGCGTTCTCTGCCAGTACATAGCCTCTCCTTAGACAAGCTCCTTGCAGTGCCTTCCCGTGGCAGCACATGTCAATTGAGCCCTTTGTGGCCTCAAGCTGAACTGCAGGAGCCTCGGAGGTGGTCTGCCCCCAGACATGCGGTATGCTAGGTCCACTGTAGAGTGGACATGCGGATGCCCATGAACAGACCTCCAGCTATGGGTAAATAGCTTTACTGCCTTGTGGAAAACCAGGGATGATTGAAGGCTAAGGGAAACAACCCTGACAGAAATATTGTTTAAGACGTAAACAAATGCATAATATGTACCTAGTGGAAAAAATCATCTGCAGATGGAAACTGTCTATTTGATGCCATATTAATGTACATCATAAATCATACCTAATAAATATCAAACCATGCATCAAAGTCTCAGCAAAGAACATGCATGAGCTTCAAAAACTTCAAATAGAGGACAGCTTCAAATGTAAAACAGGATATTTAATAATTATAATATGTGTGAAAAACCAGCACGTGCGAAAAACGGAATGATGTCCAAACCAAACAACTTATTTAGTCCCAAAATTTGAGGTCATATAATATGGTCATTTTAAGAGGTTATATTGTGTGGTTGATACAGATCTACTGTACTGCATGGTCACCATATAGAGCTTTTAAAGTATGGTCACTATTGAGGTCGCACTATCCTTGGGGTGAGGTTGTACTCAAGGGTCACTTTATGGAGGTGGTACTGTGTGGCTACTATACAGAGGTTGTATGGTAAGGTCACAATTGAGGTCACACTACTGTATGGCGGGTATATCATCGAATGCGCGAAATCTAAACCCCGTGAAATAATCACCAAAAATATACAAATTTTACAAAGGGAGACAATGCATCAAGGAACTTTAAGAAATAATCTAACATTACTTTATTTTCACTACATAGAGGTTACACTGTGTGGTCATTATGTAGACGTTGTTGTGTAAAGTCACTTCATATTGTTGTACTGAATTGTCACTCTAAAATTAATAAGTCTCTATAGAGGTTGTACTGAGTAGTCGCTATATACAGGTTATACTGTATGGTCACAATGTAGAGGTTATATAATATGGTCATAATTAAGAGGTTGTATTGTGTAGTTGATACAGAGTGACTGTACGACATGGTCACTATTGAGGTCATACTGTGCCATCATTATGAAGAGGTTGAACTTAAACATCACTTTATAGATGTTACTATGTAGAGGTTGTAGTGTAATATCATTTTGTAGAGGTTATTAAATAGAGGTTGTATTATGTGGTCAATATAAAAAGGTCATATTTTAGGGTCGATACAGATTGACTGTACAAGACATTTGAATGAGGAGGTACTTGTATTATGTGGTCACTATAAAAAGGTAATATTTTAGGGTCGATACAGATTGACTGTACAAGTCATTTGAATGAGGAGGTACTGTGTCGCCTCTACATAGAGGTTGTACTTCGTGGTCAATATATAGAGGATCTACTGTGTGGCCAATACATAGAGGTTGTACTGTGAGGTCACTATGAAGAGTTTGTTGTGTAAAGTCACTTTCTATTGTTGTATTGTTTGGTAGAAACAGAGTATCTGTACTTCATGGTCACTATATAGAGGTTTTAATGTATGGTCACTGTTGTTTTAAGGTTGTTTTATGGTGGTTGTACTGTGTGCTCACTACACAGATGTTGTATGGTAAAGGTCACTATTAAAGAGGTTGTACTGCATGGTCACTATATAAAGGTTGTACTGAGTAGTCACTATAAAGAGGTTGTACTGTGTGGTCATTAGGTAGAGGTTATATTATAAGATCATTATTAAGAGATTGTATTGTATGGTCAATATAGAGTGGCTGTACAGCATGGTCACTATGGAGGTCGTAGTGTGTGGTCATCATGCAGAGGTTGAACTTAAAGGTCACTTGATAGTGGTAGTACTGTGTGGTTACTATGTAAAGGTTGTAGTGTAATATCATTTTGTAGAGGTTGTACTATGTGGTCTTTACATAGAGGTTGTATCATGTAGTCACTATAACGATGTCGTCTTTTAAGGTCGCTACAGATTGACTGTACAAGTCATTTGGATGAGGATGTACTGTGATGCAATTGCTTAATATGTGCGTGAAATGCGTAGGAAGGAGGTACATTCTTTAGATGTGAGGAATCCATATTTATATGTTTTATGTCGTTAGCGTTATGTTGCGCATATTGGTATAGCTTGTTTACGATAGAAAAAAATCGTGTTTTTGAAAGATTTCTGAAAATCCATTTATCAGATTTTGGTAAAAAATTACACACAACTGTAATAACTTCCTACCTACTCCCATTTTGAATTTCATAATTTTTAGTCACCAATTTAAAGACATTTATTCTTTATTACATATTGAAATTACATGCATATTTACAGTTTAACGCAGGGAGGTAATCTGATATTCCATTAATGATTTACTATCAATTACGTGGGTTGTCCGCGAAAGTCGCGAACATTGGTTGCTACTATATTTCTTCAAACTATATTAGCAATTGGCATACGCAATCTTATACAGCGGTATGCTAACACTACAATTGCAAAGTTTGAAGGTGCTATCTCAAATGATAGAACGAGTATGTAATTTTATCGTAACTGCTATAAGTCAGGTCGGCGCACACTCTACGACGTCAATGACGTTACGCTAGACTCTGTGACTTTGTATTTAGATTTCCCGAAAGCCACTACACGCTTTAACATCTCTTCGGAAGATAATACTTACGGGACTCATGTCGCAGATATATGCATGAACGCATGTCTAGATTTTTCTGATGTATGCATGTATTATGTGCAATGGTTTTACATTTACCAACCTTAGTCGCTACACCCGTAACTTCCTGACGCCTGTCGTTGTCGACGACGTTTTTAACTCGCTAATTAGTGCCGACTTGCCTTTTTTCGGCCTTCCAGTAATTATATTTCGTTAAACCCCTTTTAAAACGTTTGTGTAATGTATAAGCGAAGGGTCCAGGTCACGCAACTTTGAAAATGTGCATTGACTATGTCTTTTTATGTTTGTGCGAGATGTTACACCGCGATCAACACAGTATTTTATAATAACTCACTGCGCCGCACATTTCCGCGACGTCGCCATTTTAAAAAAAAAGTTAAAACTTCGATACTATAAATAAATTCACGACGTTGTTGTTATTGACTTCTTCAATGTATAAACCAACACAATAGCGCGGAAAATATTTACGTTGAAGCCTATATGATTTTTAAAACAAATCATGCAAATTGCTTTGAATAAGACGCTCTTGAATAACTAATATTTAATTTTTATTCAAAACAATTGAGTGTGCGCCGACCCTACCCAACCCGCGTCAGTTAATCATGCTTTGTAGCAAAAATGAATCGGGAAATAACTTCTAACAACTAAATATATGTTATAAATGAATTGACCAAAAATGTGTTAAAAGATTTAAGGAAAATAATACGTAGCGTCTAAATGGGAGACAATGTTCGCGACTTTCGAGGACAACCCTCGTATTTTACCGTTACAATCCGTGATCGGTAGGATTGAGATTGATGTTATAAAGACAAGACTTAGGAGGCCCTGGTGATTCAGTTTATTTAGATATGTCGCCTATTAACAATTTACAGCAATAAAATGTACTTCGTCATATTCACAGACGGGCCTCGCATGTGTTTAATTAAGTAGGTTGCAAATATGCAAATATACCGTTATGCGTATCATGTGACCGTGAAATTGGCAGTCTTCTAACTTGATATTTCATACAAAACTACAAATATGTTACATAGAACTTATGAACAAAAATTTGGTAAACTCTTCTCTGATGTTGCTGTAAATTCAGTGTGTATTAGGTAGATATAGGGGGTTGATAATTGACGGTGGCCGCACTTGCTCTATTTCATTTATTCGTGCAGCCAGAATTTCATACTTGTAGGTGTTGTAATTACAGAGAACTATTAAAAAAACATGATTTTTTCTATCGAAAACTAGCTATATTAAGTGATCGGATATATTTTTATGCCCCCGTATCGATAAAAAAGTGCCCCTTTTCAGGCCCCAATATTTTGTTGTTCACGTGACGTCATTTTTCGTGAAAAACCTATTTTTAGCAAAGATCCTGAACCAAGGTCTTCATCTTCTTCTTATATAGACTGCACTCCTTCAAAACTCTGAAGATTATGTGCAGGCGCTAGTTAAAGTTTAAAAACAATTTTGAATGCGAGTGTATAATACACAAAATAATTATTATAATACATGTGCAGGTTAAAAGATTGATTTTAATCAAGAATTTAGGTTAAAACTTTGTACATAATGGTTGTAGATATAGTGGGCATATGTGGATACCAAGACGGGCACAGTGACAATGGTCTTAAAAACATCAACTGCTTGTTGTGCAGTTAAGGGCAACATATTCCACTGGCTAATTGTTCATGGATAGAATGAATACTTGTATAACTCTAATGCGAAATAGGCCTAAGACTGCAGTCAATAAAGTGCCGTTACCCAAAATACAGAAGTGCCTACACAGAAAATAGTGCCCCTGTTTGATGGTGATTATTGGTTGAAAGTTGAATGAACACTATGCATGCAATGTGGATTTTAGATTTCAATCATGTAAAGTAAGTAGAAAATAGCAGATTTGATATAATCTGAACGCTAGATTTTATATATCAGTAGTTTCCATGCGGTCCTCAATTTGTGAAAATGAGCCGAATACTACACATGGCGTAGGGGTACGCCTGTTGATAAACAATAACTTTTAAGAATGCAGGTATTGGTGCCTATTTTTTTGGTCAGAATTTTGTCTCTAGGATAGTTCTACAGGATTCAAGTAAGAATTTTGACCTGAATCATCAATTTATTGTTATATCATGACAAACATTAAATTTTATATAGAACATAGAGCAAAATTAACTAGTCTTAGGCCTGATATGGTGGAGAAATGTCAGCTTGTGACCTACTTGGAAATTGAATAACTCTGTCATTTTTTGTGATATTATGTTGAAATTTTCACACATTGAATATAATTAGTGTATAATTATGTTTTTAATTGATTTATGTATTATTCTTTCTATTTATTGAGATTATGTAATATTATACATGTAATATTTTGTTTTGGGTCCAAATTTCTACTTTCACTTTCAAAATGACCTTCATACAGCATTCTGAGGTTATTTATAGCTTATTACCTAGCCTCAGTTTCAAATCTAAGTAAAAATGGAGGTAGATTTTCAAAATTATGAACGTAAATTGGCTAATCTCTATAAAATCAATGACAATAATTGCCATACATGGACAGAATGTATCAGAGGAAAGTATGGCCGAATCAATACCCAGCTTATAGATGGTGGTTGGCACACCATGAATGCCCACCGACTGAAGTATATGGTTGTGCACAGAATGTCCTTTCTGCAAATGAAGGCATTTCATATGTCACACTTATGTCACACACCATTATGCATTAATATTGATCACTTGAGCCTGGAGCCAAGCCATGTGAATCTGAGCAGGGAGAAGTGTTTTAACCGGGGCAAGTGTGATGGTCATGCGCCCTTCGCGGCGTGCCGCCTTCTCAGTTTCTGTTACGTAAGCATTATAATTGAAATTTTAACTATCAGGTTCCTGCAATCCCCATAAACACCATATGCTCTGTTGACCTGATAAAGGGCCGGTTGCAGTTTATTTATTTCTGACTTTGTATGTTGTTGCTTTTATTTGTTTCGAAATCTGTTTTAGTGTATATGTGTGTGCAGGGCCAGGACTAGGTATAATTTCATTTGACAATCTTTGATTGGTACTTCTTTCGAATGATTTATGTGACTCTATAGAGAGTCCTCAATGCCTAGCTGTTATCAGTTCAAGGGAGATAACTGTTACTCAGTCTGGTTGTGAATAATTGTGGTCGTCTCCCTTTGATGTGGATGGCTTTGGGTCTAGTTGTCCTTTCTTGAAGTCTGATTTATTTTTGTTCCGCTTTTTGTACCGTATGTGTTCACGTAAGTGACGACTCGCTGCAAGAAGTCGCATTCGTTTTGTTTTTCTAGACTTGGCATACTTTTTTTGGTACTCGTCTTCTGCTTGCATTTGCTGGAAAGCTTTGGTACAACGGTCTGACAGGCGTATTCCAAGATGCCTTGCTTCCATTTTAGTACTGGTTGCGACCCGGTTATTTAGTCGTAGAACTGTTGAACCAAGACGGCCGAACACATTCCTCCCATACTTTGTGTTTTTTGGCAGCGACACACTGATTTACGGCTTCGCACTTCTGGGTATTTGTACCAAACTTCAAAACCTCTATTGCCGTGTCACTCAGTTTCATTTTGATCACTTCGCATATTAAATCTTTTTCATTTTCTTCCAAACACAGGTTTGTAATACGGTGTGTGCCCAAAAACATTGATCTCTGCCACCAGCTGTTAGTTGCTCCACCATCACAGACGTAGGAGTGCCGGCGACAATCTTTGCAGTCACCATCATAGCACTGGATTGTTTCCCGGAGTGCTTTAGGTAGCTCTTTTCTCATTTCATCCATGTTTCCGGTGTATTTTTCTAGAAGTTCATTCAGCACAAGGCTGGTTCTGGCTTTAATATCTTGAGCGAGAACCTTCTGGCATCTTTGAAGCGTTCCTTAGTTTTAACACTGGGGAATATCCCAGGACTTAATTTGCCATTCGTGATTTTTATGAACTGGGATACTCCAATATGTGTCGGATCTGCGTGGCACTCCACTGTCCACATGGGATTGAGCATTTTCATTATGTCTGCCAAGCCAGCCGCTGATCTGCCATCTCCGTCTGTAGTCAAATATTTGACGTAAGCTCCTTGCACCCCGAGTTGTTGTCCCATCTTTTTTCCTAGTTCATATTCAGATAGGGGTGCTTGTCTGTGAAGATTGGCTGTGCAATCTAGGTGGCCAGGACAGGTAATTTTCATGCCTTTATTCCTTAGCCAGGCTCCAGTCCAACATAGCTTGTTCTGGATTGCAGCAGCAACTATGTACTGGCTTCCAGTGACATTTTCACAAGCAACTGTTAAGGCTTGTGATGCGTTTTGTACTGGTTTCTTGCGGCTTGATATATTGGTCGAGTTGTAACGCGCATCCTGGCTGATACTATAATACTCCATTATTCTCTTCCATGGCTGTCTGGGCTTTTTTAGCCATATCATGTGTATTGAGCTCATATACAAGCTTGCAGACTTTGTTTGTTCTTGTCTGCATGGTTCTCTTAGCTGGGGGTGGAATATCCATGCCCGCTAACAGTTTACGGCACCCGCTGTTGCCCAATGGTGTGTCTAGAAGACTCGCTGCCAGTGCCACATTTGAAGCAGCAGGGTTCGGTCCCCTTGTGTTGGTTGGAATTTCTTTGTAAAACTTCCATTTTCCAGCCAATACCAACTTTCTTCTCTTTACTGACGCTAAAAGTTGGAACCTCACAGTCAGGGGATGTTAGTTTGTGCTCCTTTATTGTCTTGTTGAAGTTACAGCACATAAGATCTCTGTCCACTACCCTGTTTCCAGAAATATCACACATGTTTTCGGTTTTCAGGGCTGGTTTTAGAATTTGTCCATGTGTTTGAACCTGATTTACCGGCTGAGTTACCGGCTGTACCACACCATGTGAGTCTGAGCCTGGATCGCCATCGGTGACATTTGACATAGCAGGAGCTTCTTCGTGGTTATCAGAGCTGTAGTCGGCCATCTTTAGACCCTTATTCCAAGGTATGCAGCCAGGCTTAAAAAGTGTTGTTGTCTGGGATTTTTTACTCATTTTAGATGTAAACGCAGCAAAAGCTGGTGAATAATTCAGCAATTTCTCCAACTTGGACTGTGAACTGCATTTGGTATAGTGACAATTCGTGACATTTCCAGGCTCTCAGTCATATTAATATGCCAAAAATAACATACAGTGTCTTGATAGTATATAATGCTCATTAGACAGCCATATAGAAAAGTGGATGCTAGAACCACTAGTGTGTCAAGGTTTAAAGGTACTTAGTAATAGAAAGAGAACGCAAACGCGAGGTTGCCTTATTTTGTCGAGGGCGGAGCCCGAGACTAAATAAGGAAACCGAGTGTTAAGTTTCTCTTTCTGGCTTATTATATATAATATCATTGGCTGTCAAATTGTATTGGGCGTGGCTAAATATCACATAACGGTACATTGTCCTCGCTGACCGATTTAAATTTCCAATACCACGAAGTGATATTAAGGGCACGGAGTATAACTTGGAGATTGTGCATGTTTTTCAAGAAAATTACACATTTTATTCTTTCGGCTTGCAAGGTCATTGAAGTTTTGCATGCTTCAAGCTCATGAATGTATTTTATAATCATCTCTTTGTAAGATTTCGTTCCTTATACTACTGACTATGTCCCCGACAGCAGACTTGAACTTTTACTGTCATGTTTACTTTGATTAGGAATGAGCAAGATTTGCAATCCAATTGCTGTCCAATTGCTGTCATATGCTTCAACAAATTTTGAAATTTATTTGTGTCTAACCTCAAGTGCAAATGTAATATAATCATAATACAATGCCTATTTTATCCGAAAAAATAAATTTGAAAGAAAAAAACATTTTTGAAACTTTGCTTCACTATAGATTACACTCTATTTTTTAAAGTTGTAGACCCCGGTACGTACTTTTCAAGCACGGACTTCACGGATTATTTTACGGTTAACATATAAACAATGGTACACTGCAAAATCATTGAATATCGTTGGGATGAAATTTCGTGGTTTGGGTAAATATGACCATTTCGATGGGACTTTAATTCGTGGATTTTACATTTCAGGTAATAAATACAAGGGTAAAGTTTATTGTTTGAATGGATTTGATATTGAGGTTGAAGGTGAACCATAAAGTCCGAGAAATTTAATCGCCCACGAAAATTAATGATTTACAGTATGCGTGCGATAACTTTCAGTGCAGGATAATATTATCAGGCACTGTAGTTATTGCACTCATTCCTTTGAAATTTAAGTCCCACCCCTCGATTATCATTGGATTTAGCGCCAACCCTTCAGTTAACATCACGTAGCCATGATATAATCTCTGTAATCTCTATTTGCACAGTATTAAAGTACACACTGTTGGATATCTTACATTGTACCCTAGCAGGTTTTGTAAGATTTGACATCTTGGCTGTCTTAGTTTTTTACTAAATTAACTTTTAAAATTAAATTTCATATCAAATTATGTAATATTATGTAATATGTTAGTATAGATGCAGTTTTTATATAAAAGTCAACTTTTTACATAATGAAATCTGGAACTTGTTTCAAGAAACCAAATAGTTTTTATTTTGTGTGAATATTCCTTTAAATAAAGAAGTTATTAAGATTTTAGTTTTGGCATTGTATATTGACTAGGGGCTTTTGACTCAGAAAGTTGTCGCCTCCACCGACTATATAGAAATGCCTTTAATTTTAGAACCACTTGCCGGATTGGCATGAAACTTGCAGAGTTTGTCATCAATGTTCTTTATTTGATCTCTTTTGAATTGCATACTATTATATTGTATAAAAATGGTCAAATATTCTGCAATGTCAATATAAACAGAAATCACTGACCATTACATCGATTTAGGGAGAGCAGAAGTTTATTTTACCTAATCACTTCTATTCACCAAGTAAATTAAAATTACGGTATAGCTTGGCCACATTGACATGAGCCTGACCTATTGACTAGCATAATTTAACAGTCGATATATAGTCTACGTTTACAACACCGAGTGTATGTTTTCATAATCGGGGATTTCGCGAAGACGCTTGAGATGTAATACAAACACAAATCTGAAATACCAATATTGGACGATTTGCTTGTGGAAATTGATATATTCAAAGCAAGAACCTTGTTATATATTCTTGCATAAAGGTCAGACTCAGGTCAAGCTATACACATTGAAAAGATAATCCCTTTTCCAATATCCTTGGGTGTGTTTGTAAGTGCTGTGCAGAACACTGTTCTGACTGTTCCTGTTCCAAGTACTTAAGAAAAAATAAAACTGTTCCGAACAGTGTTCCACTCCAAACGACTTACGAACAAAACGGAACAGGAACAGAACAGGAAGTTACAACATTAAAAATAATTTTAAAGAAATAATATTAAGAAATAAAACTTTTAAGGTGGCCCATATTGTTAGGTTCAGCCGTTATATTAGTGGAAGAAAAATCCCCCTAGAAAATTTCCCATTGTAAAAGTTTCCATTTTACCCCGTTGACATACTATTCCCAAGGTGATCAGAATAACACATTTCGTGAAGTTTCCGATTGTCTTGTTGTTGTTGTAATCACGTGACCTGTTCTGCCTGCACCACCTCGTTCACGGGAACAGACGGAACATGTCCAGGACACTGTTCCGTGTTCTGGAACATAGAGAACAGCGTTACGAACACACCCCTTATGTTGTTGTACCTGATTTGCCTATTTACTTTACGTGGCACAGGTCCCAATACCGCGTTGGAGTAATACTGATCATGTGATGTACTGACATGTTTGTAGCCATACCCACTACCGTATTGTGTTCGGGGATCAGATGGGATTAACAAAAAAAATTCCGGGTATATAGCAACAGTATGATGGATAATTTTATAAAACATTATTAAGCGTGCTCTGGTTCTTTTAATTTCTAAGGATGGCCAGTTTAAGGTGTTAATCATGCTTGTTACTGAGCTGGTGTTATGAAAGCAATTGGTTGTGAACCTGGCGGCCCTTCTTTGGACTTTTTCAATTTGGTTTATTTGGCATTTGGTATGTGGGTCCCAGACAGAAGAGGAATATTCTAATTTTGGTCTCACGATGGCTTTATAAGCGTGTTCTTTGACCTTTGATGAGTTTATTTTTAGATTTCTACGTAAGAAGCCAAGGGATTGATTAGCTTTGTTGGTGGTAGAATTTATATGTTTGTCCCATTTTAGGTTGCTTTGTAATGTTATGCCTAGATATTTAGCGGATTCAACTTTTTCAAGAATGTGGTTGTGCAGTTTGTATTGAAAATTTATTGGGGACTTTTTCTTTGTTATAGTGAGGATGTTACATTTATCAGGATGGAAATGCATAAGCCAGTCCTGTTCCCACCTGCCAGCAGCCTCCAGGTCGGACTGAAGAAGTTTGGCATCATTAGTACTTTTGATTTCTTTGTATATAATGCTATCATCGGCAAAAAGTCTGAGTGTGCTATGTTGAATGTAGTCTGCAAAGTCATTGATATAGATTAGCAATAGGATTGGACCCATGACTGTGCCCTGGGGTACACCTGAAGTAACTGGTACTTTTTCTGACATTATACCGTCCAGGGCAACAGTCTGAGTCCAATCTCCTAAAAAGTCTGGAATCCAGTCAATAATATTGTTATTTATGCCATAATAATTAAGTTTGTAGAGAAGATGTTTATGTGGCATTTTATCAAACGCTTTGGCAAAATCCATTATAATTATGTCTATAGGTATTACTTTTGTAATCACAAAAAAATCTGAGAAAAAATCTATTTTTAACTCCAGGGGAAGCTTTTTATGTGATTTATGTCCAGAACCTAAAAGCATTCTGCAATATACTGAATAGTATATACATTTGTGTATATATCGTAGTTGATCACTTTTTCAAACACTCTATGAACCCTTTGGAATGTTGGTCTACATTTTAAGTTTTTTCGTGATTGCTGTCTTATCTGGCTACCCGGTTTCAAATTGGGACAGACGCACTCATATGCCTGCCATGATTGAGCATAAAGCTGACTGGCAAATAAATGCTATGTGTGGAATGTCAGGTTTGGTGTTCTATACAGTTAGAATAGGATGTGTTATACACCCTGACAGAGCAACAACGAACAGTTGTAAACATCATAAGCATCATATAAAGCCAGGAGTGATTGTTTAGGCCACGAATTTGACCAAATATAGCAAGTAATAGTTAGAGCATGTAATGTTTGATACACTATAGATTCAGGGATGGCTATAATTAAATGAAGCCAGTTACCACTCTGTCAGCGTTTTTAACCAGGGTTGCCTTGGCATGTAATTCAGAGTCCTCATACATCCAGGATTAACCATTCCCAATAGTATTAAGAAAGCCATTTAGGTTGTAAATTTCTATGATAAAGTGTTTGCTACCCTTTGAAGTCTCAATCAGTGTTGGGTACCATTTAAAGTCAGGAATGACTTTGTTATGCAGTATAATTGATCTTTCAAAAATATGTCATGGGCGTGCGTAATAAAAAATGGCGTCGCCTTGTACGACCGACCGAGTAATTTTTGTGTCAAAGATTTAAACATTACTAAGGAAATAAGTCTTCTACATTCAGAAAAAGTTTCATGCAGTTTATATGGACTCTTGGCAATGGAATAGTGCATTTTTATTGTTGAAGAATAGCTTTAAGGCCAATAAAGGAGCAAACAAAAATGATAAGCATATTCGCCGGCCGTTGACCGTTAAACTTGGCGTCCGGTTAAGTGAATTGAACATAACATTTTGCAACATACCAGGAATTACTGGTAATTAAAGTGTTGCTTCGAAAGCCTACTGTTATTAGAAACTTTTGCAGCAATAATCAACTTTCAGTTGTTATCGGCTATTAAATAAAAGTACATACAACTTCAAATGTATGATATTCTGTTATACCATGATAATTCGCCAATCCAAAGCAGCAGCATTGTTTCGGACAAAATCTAGGACCCGGATATAGAACTGTTACCACACCCATCATATAACCTAGAATACGCCATAAGCTTTTTCTGGCCATTTCCAAAACTCAAAAATAGACATCATGGTTAGAAACACAAGCCCTGAGAAGAGTTGGGTGCGTCGTAAATGGAAATTTGTGGGAGATGTCACGTGACGGCATATAGCCATGATCCGGTTATGGGTTGAGCAATGGAATAAATGCAAACTGTGCACGGGATGTGACTTTAAAAAGGACTAGAGGGTCATAGTGTGTAAGGTTATTTATATTCACAACATAAAATTAGTTCACAAAATTATTGATGGGCCCTCGTATATTTGGTGAGTAACTGCAGTCAACGTTCTTGGTGATTAGTGATTTCATCCATGATTTCTTGAAGGTATAATGAAATGGTTTGGATAAATTTGTCAACATTGACTTTTAAGAAACACTTTTAAAACTGTAAATTACCAAATTTCTTATACTTTCAATTTATTATTCATCTACATTTTTGTACGACTTTACCAAAATGCATTAAAAAACTTCAGCTTGACGAAGCAGTGAACCACATAAGACGATGGAAGGCCCACATAGTTCTCTCGTAGAATCAAGAGCAGGCCAGGAGAGATATCTTCTAAAGTATGACATCAGAGGATGCATTAGTAACTGCTGACTGGGCAATGAAATACCTTCCTCGGAAATACTGTGATATGGTATAAGGGAATGTATATGCGTAGGGTATTTGAGTGAGTAAAGTGCAACATGTATTGTAAAAATTAATGTTTCATACTCTAGATGACTGGGGACACCAGCAGATGACAACAATTTATTTAACTTTCGAATCTGAAACATGCATTTTCATTGACATTCAATTCATAAACAAATGACTTATAATGTACCAAGATGAAACACCATATGTATATTAAATATGACCAATTGATAAAATCATCATCTTGTAAACACAACATTATTACCAATCTTTAATAAGGTGTACAAAGCACCATTCTTCACTTACAAATTGGAAATACTTATGCTTGATCTATGTTGTGTACTACAGGGCCATGTGATCGGCGGTCAACCAATATCAAGATAGCAATTGGAATGCATATGAATGAGGGAAACGATGTAACTTCCGCCAGACAAATGAAGTTTGTAAGTTGTTGAATGCCATAGTTTATAATACCTGTGTTAAAGACTCTCTTCAAGAAATACAAATATCATTTGGGCAATACATTTCGGATTCCTGGTAAACTTACAATACATGTTTTACAAACAACTCTTGTTTCGTAAGGCGTTAAAACTATAAAGATTGTATGCACAATGCAAGAAATCTCTATGTGAAGTTGTTCTCCTACTATCTACTGGGCTACTGGTGAGTTGTCGAAAAAGGGCGTCAAAATAACAAAGTGATGAAATGTTGATTATGACGGTTCATAGTGTCGCATAACTTGGGGCATAGTTTATTGTGTCTCCGTAGCTCAGTGGTTAGTGCGCTTGCCGCTTAATCTAGCGACCCGAGTTCAAATCCGGGTGGAGGCACATACATATATGCCTACCATATTTCAGCAGAAAGCTGACTGGCAAATAAAGGCTATGCTCAGCATTTAAAAAAAAACTTGGGGCATAACTGTTTTCATTCAACTGAGGAGAAGTTCTTTGGTATAGCTATGTTATGTGATATATTCTCCAGTTACATACAAAGTTTTGTACTAAGGACCTTTCACCATCTCATATACTTTATATCAAAATAAATTTCTCATAGGCTGCAGCCAAGAAAGGAATGACAAGAGGAATCAAAACAAAGGTTGCAGGGACAAGAAATGTATCACAAACAATATTATAAAGCTTCACAACTTCCACTTTACAGAAGAAGGATTGCGTGTATGGAAGGCATATGGTGCTGGAGACAGAAGAAGGATTGTATGTATGGGAGGCATATGGTGCTGGAGACAGAAGAAGGATTGCGTGTATGGAAGGCGTATGGCGCTGGAGAAGGTAAGATTCTTTAAAGAAAAACGAAGGCTTCATAGTTTGAAATTTGATGATAGATCAAGTGGAATTGAAAGTCAGACAGTTTTGCGTGCAATTCCTAATTAATTGCTCTACAAATATGATAAATATACTATGAAGTGAAATGTTAGGATGCTGAACTATGCATCAACCAAAGGCATTGTGGTGGAACAACACATGTTTACAGTGGATTAACACATCAACCAAAGACATTGTGGTGGAACAACACATGTTTACAGTGGATTAACACATCAAACACTTAAAGTGTATAATTATATAGCTATATTCTAACAGTCATTTAATGTCAACATATTTACTTGTATCGTTTTTAGTATGATACTAGACTACCTTAATTGCAAATTAAAACTTTGGATGGCTTCTGTGTTTTTTAGACGATTCTTATAGTTTCATAGGGTTTTCTAGAACACTTTCGTATGATAATGGACAGTTTGCATGTCAAATAAATAACAGAGTTTCTGTTAAAGCTAAAGCGAAAAATTATCTAATTGATATGAAGGCATAATTGTTTTTCAGTTTTTGAAACTTTTAAAAAAAATATAGTTCAATATAGCTATATACACTTTAAGTAGATATAAAGCTGCCATATCTGATGATATATTGTAAAGAATCGAGGAATAGTATCATTAAGCATTGTATTCTGTTATTCAGTTAAAAAAATTGTATAATGTATGTTCTCTGTATGGAGTTGTTACACTTTCACCATTCTATATCAGGAATGGTGCTGCCGTGGAATACTTTGGAAATTCCTGCTTGCAAGACAGAACTACTCACTATAGATAATTGGTATAACAGACTTCAAACAGATAACAAAGTGAAAGGTTGAAAGTTATTCTTATTTGATTGTAATCTGCATGCTTGTTGACCTCCTTAATGATTGTCTTCGAAAGATCTAGCCCATGTGGTTTATATAGTCTACCAATGTATATCATAATTTCATTATCTTATAACATAATAACAAGTTAAATAGTTCCTGCGGCCAATTGTTTTACAGACCAGTATTGTGAGAGACATTATCTTTATAATTTTAGAAACTAGAACTCTTTAAAGTGTTAATAAGGCTTGATAAAATGGTATGAGGAAATCGGACAGGGGAGGCAGCACACTTTACCAGCTGAGCAAAGACTCGCACTGAACAGTAATATCACAACACATGTACAATGAGCAATGCCTTCACGTAAGTCAAAGAAACAATTAAAAGTCCAAGTCTCCGCCGAAAAATGCGGAATTTTACAAATCTCTCTGATTTAGTGGGCTTATGTGTGTTTGTGTATATTTATTTAGTATAATTTACCGAAAAATGGTGCTATTTTCATTATAAGTAATTCAAATGCGTAATATAGTGTATTTACGATATAAAGTTTATTAAATACAAGTATTTGCGTGAAAAACATTCATACTTCTGTACATTTGCGTCAGAAAGTAAAATAAAGCGATTCTCACGACGTGCAAATATTATGGCAACGCCGGTTCGAAATGATACTGGGCCAAGTCTAGCCGAAAAACTTGCTAGTTTACGTTTATTTAGTCATCACTGGTCATTAAAATGCGTAATATAGTTAATCAACCCCATATTGTTAGTTTTTGGGTAAAAACGTTACTATTTGGGTAAGATTTGGCCTGACCTAGTTAACATATTGATCTAGGGGAGGTAATCCAGACTACAGGTGCACGTCAAAACACATATTGAAACACATTTTTTCTTATTTTTAATTTCTTAAAGGGGTAAAAGAAATAATTATGGTTATTAACGTTACTTTATTTTGAAATATACAAATAGAAATAAATAGAAAGAAAAAAATATAATGGTGTTAGTCTGGTTCACGACATTCTTAAAACATGCTTATTTTTGTGGGTTGTTTTTTTTGAAATGGTAAACCATCCAGAACAGGTCACGTGCCCCTCCTTAGTCTGGTTCACGACATTCTTAAAAAATGCTTATTTTTTGGGGGTTTCTTTTTGAAATGGTAAACCATCCAGAACAGGTCACGTGCCCCTACATTGAAATTTTTCTTGTTGCATACAAATATAACCTGCGGCCTTGAAGGCCGCAGGTTAATAAATTTACATTATTTCTGTTCATTTTGATTTATGTGTAAACATAGTTTGGATGAATTTATAAAGGTAATCCACTACTGTAACAGATGTATAGTATTGAGTATAAGTTCACATGCAACTTTGTAGATTTCTAAAGATGAAAACAAATGTTGGTGTTTGTTTTGTTTCCAGAATTATACATCTTCCACAATTATAACATAAAGAACATTAGGTAACTCACCAACTTCAGGTCCCAAGTCCCGAGTTAAAAAGCTGGAGGGAATTATGTTTTCTACTTTATTATCTGTGAAATAACTAGTTATACAATGGCAAGGAAGCCATATTTTACCCTAGGTAATGGGTACGGTATCTGTAACAGCTGGAGCAGTAATTAAGACGAATCTGAAATTTCTTATTTTATATTAAAAATAATTAAATTGCCTCTTTAATAGAAGTATCTTTACATTTGAGTGACCAACACATGTTTGTGGCGGTGAGGGGGATTGGGGGTAATCAATTTACATAATTAGCTTTTTTGCTTTTATTTACCTGTTTTAAGTTGGTGATGTGGCCAGATTTCTCAGTGGTACTGGTACAGTCACTTGTGCAGATGTTTGTTTCAATATATAATGTTATTCTTTGCATTAATTTGTGACTGTATGCATATTTTTCAGTGAAGGAAACCAACAAACGCCGTCAGACGCTGTTTGAGTGCCCTATAGACGAGTGCACAAAATCATTAACAACCATGTCGGCAGTCGACAACTACTGCCTTGAAGGGAATTGTTCTTTTGAACCAAAAAAACTGAAAATTGTCGAAAGAGCAAAACATATCTACGCAGAGAGGCTGCTGCACCTACAAGAGCCAGGAGCCATCCCCCGGCAATCTTTTTCATCAAGTAAATCTACTCTGTCAGCTACAAAATCTCAGGGAAACACACTGCCAATTGGATGGGCGGAAAAATTTGACCGCACCAACAAGCCCTTTATGCCAAGTCAAAAGGCTTTCATGCAGGATAAATTTGACATTGGAAAAAGAACGGAAACGAAGTAGACCCATACTGCAGCCAGGGAGATGCAGATGTCCGGAATGTACAGCAAGAAGAATTTCTCAACGGCGACCAGATTAAGAATTTTTTCTCAGCCTTGTGTAGGAAGGACCAAAATAAATTGTTCGATTCTGATGATATTGCTGCTGCAAATGATGAGGAAATCAAAGCACTAATCAAACTCAGAATTCACCATGCATTAGATGTGTGACCAGTTATTTCCTGGCTTAGAATGAGAAGGTTGTAAATACAAAAAGACATTTTGTAAAATAAGGAAAAACTGTTTCAAATTTACTCTTTACTAATGGAAAAAAGCTTTTACAACTTCATTTTGGTCAAATTAACAAGTTCTGATTTTAGAGCTGATAGGCTAATAATAAGTTCATTATGGGACAGATTTCAAATATGTATTTGTATTATAAGGTCGTAAGTAGTAGCTACTACATTCTCATTCAAAGCCAAAAAATTATAGAGTGGATATTAGTGACTTTCGTTGTGATTTTTTGAAGAAAAAACATGTTATTGACTTCAAAAGATTGAGGTTATTTTGTGTTTATGTCCAATTTTCATCTAACCTCTCATAGCTTGAAATATGAAATGTGTGTTCATCATCAATACCTGACCCTGTCAAGCAAGACCCAGAACTCTAATTTGATTTTGCTATCTGAGTTAATGCCCTTTTTAGATAATAACTGGGTTACGTTTATGTTAATGTTTCGATAAAGTCATCAAGCCATTGCTTTAAAAAAACAAGAGCATCGCCTTGCGAGTGCAGACGCTCATCTGATATCTGTCACTGTCAAAAGGCAGACAACCTTAGCATTAAGTAGGACAGAGTTATGTGCACGTCCTGCTCTACAGAGTCAGGTATTGATGGTGAATAAGTAATGAAGCAAGTTGACATCAAAATTATTTTGTGATTGTATGGTGGTTACATGTTAATACACAATACTGCTAGGCAGGTAGATGCCTGCAGTACGTTCATTAACGAAAACGCTCGCCAACATTCGCGAACAATACATGAGTTCGCGTTACTGAGCGATAAGTTCGCCACGAACATTTTAGCCAATCGCCAACGACCTTTACACATAACTCGCCAACTCGCCAAGCCAACAAAGATGGGGGATGATAAATATTTGATTTAATTTGTAATGATTTTAGCGATTTAAACATTAATTATAGATTTTTTATGTGTTTTGCATTGGTGATACAGTGTGTCATTTTGGCAATTTCAACGTTGATGTAATATTTTCACTGTGTCCACTTTTATAGGTAATACTTGGAGTATATGTATCATATTAAACTGTTTTCTTGACCTTTTGAGGTATTTTGACACTTTTTGAAGGAATAATCTTAAAATTTCCACAAATTTAGTTTTGTGTCGATTGCATGTTTTTCATGCCTATGCTGGTTGAAGGGAGACAATCACATTTACTTTTAAAAACCTTTTATTCAATATCAACTTTCATGTTATCTGTTTTTACTATGTTTTATTATATTGGTAATATATAGAAGTTTTGTTATATTGGAAAGAACATTTATATTGATCTTCCTAGCTAATTTTGCATGTTTACAAGGTTCATACTTCAAATTAAGACCACAAGTTAAGTTGTATTCTGTGTCAAAGGGAGGTAACTCCATTTTTCCAATTAATGCAATATCAACACGGGTTCGTTTTTGTTGTGTCTTCTTTTATTGGTTCATTATAGCAGAATATTTGTATCAAATGGAACTAGATCTTGACCTTCTGACATTTTTTGACATGTTTTGAAGTTATAAGAGTTGCATTAAATGTTTGTCGAGAAGTGTTTGTGTGAGGACTTGCACTCAGTTAGTGAATGGTTAGTTGACAATAAACTTTCGCTTCATCTCGGTAAGACCAAATCTATACTATTTTGTTCAAAACCTAAATTAAAATCCAACCAGCGTTAAACATATATCTGGTAATAATACATCTATTCAGTCAACTTCATCCGTAAAATACCTCGGTGCTACTCTGGATCAAACTCTTTCATGTGAATCTATGGCAGTGAATGTTATAAAAAAGGCAAATGCAAGATTAAAATTTCTCTACAGGAAACGAAAATTTCTCACAGAATATACTTCTGGCTTCTTCACTAATCCAGTGTCACTTTGATTATGCTTGTTCCTTCTGGTATCATGCTTTGACCAAACAACTTAAGTCTAAACGGCAAGTCACTCAGAATAAACTTATTAGATTCGTTCTCAATCTTGACTGTAAAACGCACATTTCTCATAACCATTTTAAATCACTAAATTGGCTTCCAGTTGAAAAGAGAGTTGAACAAATCATACTTACGCATGTTTTTAAAATTGGCACACCAAGTGAGCACTCACTATACAAAGCATAAAACAATGGGGAAGGCCCTGGTATTTGTATATATACATGTATATATATATCTATAATTAATTAATTATACATTGGCAGTGGGCGCAACAGACATTACAGTACACATGTATCAAAAGCTAAAATTAAAATGTGATGATGTTTTTTTATGTTGTAATGATTTTTTCATTTAGGAAATTTTAATTCACAAGTGTTACCTGATTAGTGTTAATTCTGTCTACAATGCATTTAGCTTACCATGATTATTAAGGACAATATTTTTCTTTGACAAACTAAAACAAAATCAAACACCTCTCAGTTGTATGGTCCTCAAAAGGTACCTATTTGTTTGACTTCACCAACTAGCAGTTTGGAAGTTCCTATAAGTAACTGAGACTCACAAGTATTGGGGTCCCACACCTTTTTTATCAAGTTACAGGCCTTAATCAGTCATTGTCATCTACATGTAGATAGAGTACGGAGAATTGGACATGATCCTGATGTAGGTAGAGTACGGAGAATTGGACATGATCATGATGTAGATAGAGTACGGAGAATTGGACATGATCCAGATGTAGATAGAGTACGGAGAATTGGACATGATCATGATGTAGATAGAGTACGAAGAATTGGACATGATCATGATGTAGATAGAGTACGGAGAATTGGACATGATCCTGATGTAGATAGAGTACGGAGAATTGGACATGATCCAGATGTAGATAGAGTACGGAGAATTGGACATGATCCTGATGTAGATAAAGTACTGAGAATTGGACATGATCCTGATGTAGGTAGAGTACGGAGAATTGGACATGATCCTCATGTAGATAGAGTACAGAGAATTGGACATGATCCAGATGTAGATAGAGTACGGAGAATTGGACATGATCCTGATGTAGATAAAGTACTGAGAATTGGACATGATCCTGATGTAGGTAGAGTACGGAGAATTGGACATGATCCTCATGTAGATAGAGTACAGAGAATTGGACATGATCCAGATGTAGATAGAGTACGGAGAATTGGACATGATCGTGATGTAGATAGAGTACGGAGCATTGGACATGATCCTGATCATATGTAGATAGAGTACGGAGAATTGGACATGATCCTCATGTAGATAGAGTACGGAGAATTGGACATGATCATGATGTAGATAGAGTACGGAGAATTGGACATGATCCTGATGTAGATAGAGTACGGAGAATTGGACATGATCCTGATGTAGGTAGAGTACGGAGAATTGGACATGATCCTGATGTAGATAGAGTACGGAGAATTGGACATGATCATGATGTAGGTAGAGTACGGAGAACTGGACATGATCCAGATGTAGATAGAGTACGGAGAATTGGACATGAACCTGATGTAGATAGAGTACGGAGAATTGGACACGATCATGATGTAGGTAGAATACGGAGAATTGGACACGAACCTGATGTAGATAGAGTACGGAGAATTGGACATGATCCTGATGTAGATAGAGTACGGAGAATTGGACATGATCATGATGTAGATAGAGTACGGACAATTGGACATGATCCTGATGTAGGTAGAATACGGAGAATTGGACATGATCCTGATGTAGATAGAGTACGGAGAATTGGACATGATCATGATGTAGATAGAGTACAGAGAATTGGACATGATCCTGATGTAGATAGAGTACGGAGAATTGGACATGATCATGATGTAGATAGTGTACGGAGAATTGGACATGATCATGATGTAGGTAGAGTACGGAGAATTGGACATGATCCTGATGTAGATAGAGTACAGAGAATTGGACATGATCCTGATGTAGATAGAGTACGGAGAATTGGACATGATCATGATGTAGATAGAGTACGGACAATTGGACATGATCATGATGTAGATAGAGTACGGACAATTGGACATGATCCTGATGTAGGTAGAGTACGGACAATTGGACATGATCATGATGTAGATAGAGTACGGAGAATTGGACATGATCCTGATGTAGATAGAGTACGGACAATTGGACATGATCATGATGTAGATAGAGTACAGAGAATTGGACATGATCCTGATGTAGATAGAGTACGGAGAATTGGACATGATCATGATCATATGTAGATAGAGTACGGAGAATTGGACATGATCCTGATGTAGATAGAGTACGGAGAATTGGACACGATCCTGACCTTTAAGCGTAAAACAAACAAAAATACTCCGTGGGTTAACACCTTGGAACGGTCTTGTGAGAACTATAGGAGGTTTAAACTAATTTAATGGCGCCTACCTCGCACTACCCTGTTACAATTGACTACCGGTAGGGGACTTTCATTGCTTGGCAATAGTCTTGTTTATTTTGCCTTGCTTTTTTGTGATATACATACATGTAATAATATTATAGTCCACAGAATTTGACACGACCCTCGATCTTTCATTTGCTTTATTCAACAACTGATATATAGAGAATACTAGGTTAGTGTCTTATAAACTTGAATCATTAGATGAGTTGAAGGAAGGTTTATACGGCGAGCCTTTCGGATATGAATCCAATTTATACTGCAATATGTTTTAAGACAAGAAGATGTTTTCAAAGATTCAAAGATCTCTGTCACAACCGCGTAAACAAACATTCACCCCGGTCGATTATTAAATGTGTGTCAGGATTGAATTTTACCATCAATAATACACTTAAATGATTAAAAAGCTAATAGTCCTATAGCGTAGTGGTTATACTTGCTGCAATTAGCTATTCAGAAATGGAACATTATGTTGGTTTTGACAGACATCTTTGAATCGACAATAAGTCTGTGTAAAACTGGTGACCCCCTAGTGGGGCCAATTTTTATCCCAGGGGTATAATTTGAACAATCTAAGTAGAGGACCACTACATGTTGTATCTACAAGATACAAGAAACCTACAAAAGAATGCTGAGTTCCTCTGGTCTGTGAGGGGTCTTCCTCTGGTCTGTGAGGGGTCTTGCACTACAAAACCATGAGTTCCTGTTACCAAGGTTTACAAGATACTGCTGTGACCAGCAAACTAGAGTTGTTGCCTGTGAGAGGTCTACCAAATTAATGACTAACACTACAAAACCCCAGTTCCTGTCATATGTGTTAGATAGGTCTACCAGATTCCGTTGTTACTTACGCTACAGAACCCCACTTCCTGTCATATGTGTCATATAGGTCTACAAGATTCTGTTGTTACTTACACTACAAAACCCCAGTTCCTGTCATATGTGTAATATAGGTCTACAAGATTCCGTGGTTACTTATGCGTCAGAACCCCACTTCCTGTCATATGTGTAATATAGGTCTACAAGATTCTGTTGTTACTTACGCTACAGAACCCCAGTTCCTGTCATATGTGTAATAAAGGTTTACAAGATTCCGTTGTTACTTACGCTACAGAACCCGAGTTCCTGTCATATGTGTAATATAGGTCTACAAGATTCCATTGTTACTTACGCTACAGAACCCGATTTCCTGTCATATGTGTAATATAGGTCTACAAGATTCCATTGTTACTTACACTACAGAACCCCAGTTCCTGTCATATGTGTAATATAGGTCTACAAGATTCCGTTGTTACTTACACTACAAAACCCCAGTTCCTGTCATATGTGTAATATAGGTTTACAAGATTCCGTTGTTACTTACGCTACAGAACCCCAGTTCCTGTCATATGTGTAATATAGGTTTACAAGATTCCGTTGTTACTTACACTACAGAACCCCAGTTCCTGTCATATGTGTAATATAGGTCTACAAGATTCTGTTGTTACTTACACTACAAAACCCCAGTTCCTGTCATATGTGTAATATAGGTCTACAAGATTCCGTGGTTACTTATGCGTCAGAACCCCACTTCCTGTCATATGTGTAATATAGGTCTACAAGATTCTGTTGTTACTTACGCTACAAAACCCCAGTTCCTGTCATATGTGTAATATAGGTTTTCAAGATTCTGTTGTTACTTACACTACAAAACCCCAGTTCCTGTCATATGTGTAATATAGGTCTACAAGATTCAGTTGTTACTTACGCTACAGAACCCCAGTTCCTGTCATATGTGTAATATAGGTTTACAAGATTCCGTTGTTACTAACACTACAGAACCCCAGTTCCTGTAATATGTGTAATATAGGTTTACAAGATTCCGTTGTTACTTACACTACAAAACCCCAGTTCCTGTCATATGTGTAATATAGGTCTACAAGATTCAGTTGTTACTTACGCTACAGAACCCCAGTTCCTGCCATGTGTTTCAAGATACTGTTGTGACTAACATCATTCTATTCCTGACATGTGTTGATTTGTACATCTTGCAAATCAATAGGGTCAACTTGGGTTATTTCTTGTAGGTCCTTAACTGGTTTTAATGATGAATTGTCTCCCTTTGTAAAATTATTCATTATTTCATGGGGTATAGATTTCGCTCATTTTGATCTTCACCGCAAATATAGTGAAAATTAAGCACCTGCGAATAATACCTGCTATACAGTATGCTTAATATCTTCACTGCACAAAAATGTCAGAAATCTGGCTACAATGAGTTGGATGCTATCCAATGACACCCCTGCTCCATGAGGCAGATAATACTCCATGTATAAGATGTTTGTCAATTAAGGCAAAACTGACATTATTTTCAGTTTGTCTCTGATAGTTTATTTTAAATGGTTCCAAGAACAAGTTTTTATTCTATAAAGTTTGTTTCTGATTTCATGTTTTATGTTACAATAGTAAATTAAAGGCATTACAAGTTCGATAAAATTTTGCTTGAAGTATTCATGTAATATTAAAAGTTCCTTGAATTAGCATATTTATAATAAAGTATATTTAAAAAGCCATATTTCATTTTTTTTTGTTGACAACTAACAATACATGGAGGGGGACCAGAAAGCACAGACATACTCTATACTTCTAGTTCAAGTCAGCTGTTCGATAAAAAGTTACTTTTCTCGTTGTAAAGAATATTTTTCTTGATAAAAAATATTAACTTGACCCGTCTTTTCCGTGATTCCTCTTTTCTACTTTTATCTGACAAGATATATTTCTAATTAATTACCTTGTTCCATCAATCTAATTTATTCAATTTGATAAAAATAATTCTGTGGACAATTTGTTGAATTTTTTTCACATTAAACTATATTATTACAGCTCAAACGTCTTTGTGAATACTCCACCCTAAAGAATAAATATCAGCTATTAAATAATGCTAATTAACTAGTTAGGAAGGTGTCAAGTTCTCTGGACTATATTATGTGTAAGGGAATTAACTCCTGTGAAGAGTTAAATCCAGTTTCTCATGGAAATTAACTAAAAGACACATGCCGATATTTGAGATGAGATCTAACTCAGATTGGGACCAGACCTCTATCTTGAGGCTGAAAGAGGAACTACATGTGTAAATTAACATCTTACATACATCATGCAGTGGCGCTGAAGGGGGTCGAACCAGGGACCTCTTGATCCAAGAGAGTGTGCCCTACCTCTTACTCACTACACCTCACTAAGTTACTAACAGTATACAGTGGTGAAAATCATTTGTTATTGGTTGCTGAAATCAATTTTTGACTTATCAAATAAACTTGGAAGACCTTTATTCCATATTTCATAATAAATTGCCACAAAAATCAATATTTTTCAGACATCATACTTTACTCCTTCGCAACTGAGACTTCCACCAGGATTCGAACCTGGAACTTTCACTTTGATAGCGAAGATGATAACCATTACACCATGGAAGTGTGGTCCCTTTGTTGGCAGAAGGATAATAGTCTGATTTCTCATAAAACAAATTCTAAAGTTCGGGACATTTTTGGAATTTTCTGGTGCAACTTGGAATAAATTCTTCAGGTTAAAGACAGCCTTGAAACTCGATAACTAAAGTCACTAAATGCTGGAAACGGTCATTATTCTTTGACGACATTTATTTCACTTAAGATCAGATAAGATAAACTTTATTTAACGTCGATTATAGTTAACATAATAAACATAAGCTCCAAGCTTGTATTCGACATAACAAAGAAATCATATATTTAAGTATATGCAAATAACATTTATATGAGACATGTAATAATATATACAAACAATGTTACAAGAGAATTAATTAACAAATGAAACTACAAATAAAACAAGTATAACAGTGTTGTCAATTATATACAACATGTACATATGTCAGTATAAGATAATTAAAGTGGGACTAAGCAAATACATTCATAATTATTACAAGATTGTTACATATTAATTTATCCTAAGATAGACTCAGATAAAATGCCAGATAACACCAAAGCTAATGTTTGGATTAAAGATGTTAAACTGCTTTGTAAAATTGTTATCTAAAGTGTCCAATTATTAGCTTATATGACACACTGACTGGTATTTAAAAGCATTTATATTTAGGCTAAAAAAAAAAATATCTGTGGTTCAGGTAACCCGACCTACCCTATTTTTTAGGCCCCGACCCTACGACTTTTTATTGAAATCGCGGTTCGAAAAATATTGAGTACGAAACTGAAACGCGAGTACGAAAGTACGAAACGCTCGTAAAGCGTCTATTGACTTTGACTCAGAGCTCCAGATAAGGTGCGTGAAAGCGTGATTACGCATTGAAATTAACGAATAACGCATTAAAAATTATTTCTGTGCGTCGTAAAACGCATTGAAAAAGACGATCACGCATTTCTGATCGATTCCGATGCGTCAAAGGGAAGTAACTCTTCCGTAATCCGGTCAGTTGTCTTGGTTTTAGACACTACCAATCCGGTGAACATGTAGAAAAGTCCACTGACAAATGTCACTTCGAAAACAAAAGTTTGTATCGGTAAATATGCAGGAATAAAACTCTCATATGCGTGTATTTTAAACCAGATGTGGTAACACATGAGAGTATGTAAGACCTTGCATATAATTTATCATGGAAGATCCTTTGATAAAAGCTTGAATGAGAAAAAAACATTCATGACATTGACAGAAGCAATTGACAACATGCGAAAATTGCGAGTTTCACGGTTAGTTAAAGTCGATGTTAAGGATGGATTTATTGTACCATGTAATTCAATTAAAAAAACAAACTTCAAAAAAAAATTGAATGCAGATCATTCAATATAAATGCTTCACAGTTCATTTACACATCATGTCATGGGAAAATAAAGATACATTTTACTTCCACTTTGTCAATATATTGATAAGTGTTAAACTTTAGCTACCGGGCATATTTCAATGAGACAGCACAGGCATTTGCTTACTTATTGAATGTGACTATCACTCTATATGTTTAAAGCCGGAGTTTGTTTCGCCCATCGAACGATGGAAGACAGTCAACCATTCGAGGTAGCCGTACGAACAACACCATGGACATGCTTTTCAATAAAATTATGTTTATTTACTGATTTAAAGGGCAGTTAATATTCGAAAAAAAAAGTAAAGACAGAAGTATGAAATAAATCTTTTTACATTTTAATGCCAACCACATGACAGATTGATACATATGAAGTATTTTGAGGAGAAAAAAGCCAAGGTCCCAGCTGGGCTCGAACTCACGACCCCTGGTTTACAAGGTGACCACACTAACCACGTTGCTAAAGGGTTAACCCATCCTCGTCGCCAATGAAGTATTTTGAAGAGAAAATGTTGTACTCCCATTGAAATTCCATATTATGGGGCAGATATTGGGCAAAAGGACTTGTGTGCCTAATGCAGCATGCCTGAAGCTGTTACTGACATAGAATTGAAAAAAATGTACAGGACAGTTTTACCCTTATGTGATGATTGCAAAGAGATGGGCAAAACATCCGTAGTCCAAAGAAGATATGGAAAAAATAAGTGAGTTCGCATTGTTGCCTGCTAAGTTCATGTTTAAGATGATAGTGCTACGGGATTTTCATTTGTGCGAGTTAAGGCCATTTTAGCTATTTTCTGATAGGTTGTACCAGGGAACCCCATGCCAGGTTGTACCAGGGAACCCCATGCCTTTACAATTCTATGTCAGTACAAGCTTCGGCCCATGCTGCAAAAGTGTTCATGTTTATTTGTTTGTAGTTGTTCCTGAAGAAAGATCTTTTTTCAAAATAATACTGTTAAACTAATGCTTAGTTCTTGTTTTCTGTATTGTATGTCTGTATTTTTAGCTCACCTGAGCACACAGTGCTCAAAGGTAAGCTATTCTGGTCTATTGCTGTCCGTTTCCCTTTGTCATCACTCGCCTCTGAGGAAAAAAAAAATAAAAAAAAAAAATAAAAAGCCTACCTACCTACCCTATTTTTTTCACCTATGTTACCTGAACCACACATATTTTTTTTTTTAGCCTTAGGATTAATTATTAAAGCTTAGCAACGGACAGAAAAATATACTACATCAAATAGGATGTTGCTGGTTCCGTAACCATTTAGAAGTTTATAAGGGAAATTGAATCATGGTTATTGAAATGGTGATTGAAATTTGGTTACCATTCTATGCTTGTTCAAGTCTACGGCGTCATTATTATATGAAGTGTTTATATTAAAGTATTTAAGTGATACCCTGTAAAATGAGTGTCTTTTCAGTCCTACTTAATATACCTCAAGACTAATAATCTACTATAAAATACATTCACAAGGCATAGTAGTCAAATAAATTGAATAATATACAAACTGAACTAAAAAGGAGAAAAGAAAAGTGAGACTAAGCCACTCTTGCACACGCATACATGCACTACTAAATCATTCCACGAACAAGACATGCACTCTCACACAGACATGATTACATGTATATACAATTAGGAAATTCAAAACGTGTGTTCAAATACACCAAAAATGTACAGGTGCTGATACATTACATTAGACGACTACACCGATGCATAGTAGTCCAGTACCTTCCTTAAGACATATGTAAGGACAGGATGGACGCATTCTTACCGCATGGAAAAATTTTAGTACAATACTTCAGGAGCTTAGTTTCTACGAAAAGTCGAAACAGAAAGGAAGCATCTGAGTAGACATTGTAAATTATCAACATGAGGGAAAATAAAGCGCCTTCTTTAATGAAATCACATGAAGTTAGTGTATTCGACCGATGTTCATTGGTATATATGTATGCTTGGTATGTGAACCTCAATAGTACAGAGCTTTAATGAATTTTGGGGCCGCAAATTAAAAAATTTGGGTACATTTTGACATCATCTAAAGTTTCGCACAGTTGTGAGTCTATCGTACAAATGTATTGGATGCAATGGGGTCTGTCTGCACTAATTAACATGTCGCATACGCTATCATTGAATTCATTTGATGATTTTGTTAGAAACATTCACAAGGCATAGTAGATTATATACAAACTGCAATAGAGAGAAAAAGTCAGTCTAAGCAAAAGCATTTGTAATAAGTGCAAAGCAGATTATGTACACACACATAGTCACAATCATACAGCTTAAGATAGTAGAAGTAGAAGAATGATGTTTAGTAGATATAAAGTAAAGATATTATCTATGTGATACTTAGAGTTTTCAAATTAACATTACTGTTATATGTCATTTAAAATGTTATGTGTACATATTTTGACTATGTTGTCTATTTCAAAACAATATACATGTACAGCATTTCAATATCAACATGGGATCAAAAAATATACATGAAAAACAAATACATGAAAAACAAATAACAAACATTCATTGGGCTCCATAATAAATGTATATACACATGCAAAAGACAATTTTAATACTGACACGTAGAACAGGTACAGTGCTCATTACTCCAAATTTATACACTGAATGCTGACCTTTGACGACATTAATTTCACTTATCCGCAAAATCATGACAACTGCCATAAAATCACAATGTATAGTCGATTCAATAAGTAATTCTAATGAGGGACATATCCCATTCGAAAGAATAGCGGGGATTAGGTTAAAGTAAACTAGGATTCAATGTAAAGTTGCATTAACTCGGGTATACTAGATAAACATAATTTACCTAACAGATGACTCGATGCTGACAAACGATTCTCGTTTAATTTTGAAAGATCTGTATAAACGAGTATATTACAGTTTGATAACAAAAACAATTTTAGTGTTGAATGATTACAGTGGAGCTCACTTATAGCGAACTCGCTTATAACGAAAACTCGGTTATAGCGTAACAAAAAAAATCCCCGACCGAGTCCCTTTTTTATTTAACTGTAACACCACTCGCTTATAACGTAATCGGATATAATGAAAAATCGGTTATAGCGTATTGATTTCTAGGTCCCGATAAAGTATTTTGTGTGCATTCATAATCGCTTATAACAAAGGCAATTAAATTGTTGTAACTAGGTGTAACCGAGCGATGTGTTTGTGCAAACAATCTTAATAAGGTGTTAAGTGTTTGCGCCGTTGACATATAACTTTCCTATTATTATAATCCTTCACATAACCGTTAAAATTATTCATCACAGTAACACAGCTTTCACAATATGAACTTAAATAACAAATCAACTCAACATTACCCTTTAATCTCCTGAATACATTAATACTTACACGATGGGGAACATACTTTACACTATCAATATTGTTTGTGTAATTCATTCACGTTGGTGTACATGTAAGCTAGTTAACATAATTATAACAAAATGGAAAATAAAAAACGAAATGCGATTTCATATGAAACTAAATTTGAATTCTGCAAGATACACACTCACTTGGATCAAAACAAATGAAAATCAGAGACTTTTTGAACTTAAAAACTAGATCCACTAGTTTCTAATGAAACTTAATCGTAAAATTATGCTTTCTTATACTGTTAATCAACATAATATTACATGTACACATTAACTATATGCGATATGTATTTCATATTAAAAAACTTATCAACCTCATGTATGTTAGTGTTTAGTACAACATAACTTTGTTCTACGACAGGCCATACATGTATACATGGTATAACGAAATACGTTATATCCGTACACATATAACGAAATTTCGTTTTACTGATATAGCGAAAATCGGATATAGCGTAACAATTCTCAAGGTCCCAAGGATTTCGTTATAACCGAGTTCCACTGTACAATCATTGGTTAAATTTTGGCTTTCAACCATATATAGCCTTTTTGCTTCATTCCCTCTTTCCAGTCCTCAAATGACATGTAAGATGACGCCAGACAGAACCAATTCATGAAATATTGAACAAGAGATGGTAAACATAGGGGCATCTGACTCGGGCTCATTATCCAGACAAGTCAACAGAGTAGACACAGGGACAGCAGTAAACATAGGGGCATCTGACTCGGGATCACTAACCAAACAAGTCGACTTAGTTGAAGTACGTAGATGAGTCGACTTGGACTGTGGTACAGTTATGGGGTGGGGGGGGGGGGGGGGGAGTTGATTTAGGGGAAGTAACAGGACAATAGTGCAATAGTACAGAATGCCGGCTGTGCTGAAGAAGTTTGCGTAGCACTCACCTGTTGTAGTCTTTGTTCTTTAAACTTTGCTGTACCAGCTGTGTTTGCAGGACAATGGAACACATGTTCTCCTGTCCCAGATGAAAGTTGGGCTGGTTTGCCCAGAGCTTCTGGAACACCTTGACTGATGGCTGGTGGTGACTTTTCAAATTGTATACCTTGAATCACTACAAGCTTATCTTGGTCTTTCCCATACTGTGTGTGCCTATAAAAAGGCAGGAAACAGTGTTAAGTATATATTGTTAGGCCACTCGTCTCGTCAGAACTTGAACAACAACCACTTCGTCTGCATGTAATTAGTCAATATTATTGAGCCGAGGTACCGTTCCCATTGAATCGCCGATCTACCCTTTATTTCCCCGTGTCATGTCACATACCCGCATTTTATCGATAGATCGAGTATTCCTTCACCATTATCCACTGATAGTCCGTCCCGATCATTCTGTTATAGCCCGTAATATTCATTATTCTGACCAATTTATCCCTGAATTGTATCGCACGCTCTCTCGGTAAATCTACTTCCGGTCGCGGGTTACAGTCAAAACGTAACCCCAACAAAAACGTAACCCTAAACAATAGTCAAAACGTAACCCCAGTGCGGTCAAAACGTTATCCCTGTATAAGTCAAAATGTAACCCTTATAATAATTATTTTGATGAACAATTTTAGTGTCCTTTTGTTAGTTAATGAAGATAAGTCGTTATAAATGTGAATTAAATCTGATAAAAATATGGTATTTATTGCATAAAGTATATGAAAATAAATTGAATACTAGTTAAATGATGTGTTTGTTTGGCATGCACAAAAATGTGTGAACAAACCATTGTGATAACAAATGTGCAAACAAAAATAATGGAGCAATTACCAACATACCAACCTAATTGAGCACGCTTCTTAATATCTTAATTAATTATGAAGTAAAACAATACTAAATTTAAATTTGATCGTGTATATATATGATATATAATGTGCTATTACTGGGTTTACGTTTATCAAAAACCCAGGAAATTTATACAAGATTACATTGCATACCATGTAATAAAGACAAGCAATATATAGTTTGAAGACATAAAAAAATGCATACAATTGATGTATGCAACAAAACTGACGATAAATTTCCTGGACTTTATAATGAAAAATGTGCTCTTACTATACAAGACATATTTCTAATCGTGAATAGATCATTTGATGGACAATTCTTTAAACGCCCGAAAGTAACATGATAATATTTGTATTTATTTCACGCTTTAACATATGATATTATGTTATATAGCTATCATAATGTAAAGCAATGTATTATTATAATGATGTTGAATATGAATAAATCAGGAAAACAATGTTTGTGTAGTAGTTATATTCTACATTTTCTATAAATTGCATAATTATGCACACACAAAGTATAAAAATTAATTTGTAGTTCACAAGTGTACATGCATGTAGATCTAATTGCTCTTATTTGTTAGTTCACACATCAATTTCAACATGACAAACAAACAAATCCTAACAGCTAATATATACAATTTTAGTAAAAATACTTTCAAAACTTATATTTAACGACCTTTTTTATCCAATTCCTGACTACACATATCACATGCATATAATACTTGAAGGGTTACATTTTTACATCAAGTGTTACATTTTGACTTATACAGGGATTACGTTTTGACCGCACTGGGGTTACGTTTTGACTGTTATTTGGGGTTACGTTTTTGTTGGGGTTACGTTTTGACCGGATCCCCCGGTCGCGACGTTAAATGCCGTTCCGTCCGTACCGGTCCGTAATTATCCGTGTGAAGAGCTCCCCAGACGTCACCTTATTGATGACGTCGGAGGAGCTACGTCTGAAGGTATATAAACCCCAGATTTTCAATACATATTTAATCAATCACTCCACCCAGAATTATATACCTTCTTTAAACTAATTACCTATACAGCTCCACAACTTATCTATGACGAAGAGACCACTTCCCTTCGAGGTAACCTTTTATTGAGAAGTATTCATAGTCATACCTAAATCACTCGGAGAGTTTACCCTGACCATTCCCCTCAGACGTCCTGTGTACCTCGGCAACCAATTGTGTTATACATGTACATTTGTATCTACATAATAATATATGAATGATTACCCTGACAAACATTAAATCGTAGAGACTGAAATCAACATTGTCATTTATTGAATAGAATAGAATAGAATGGAATAAATTTTATTACCAATCATGGGCCCTCTCGGGCATATAAATCACACAAAAACAGATGAACAATGTTCAAAAACATAAGATATATAAAGTAACACAGGCTTGATTCTGATTAGAAGTAAAACAATTAACTAAGGACTAGTATATCAGTAAAGTAAAATAGGCATTTTAAATGACAAACAGAATGTTATAATTATAGAATAGAATGGAATAAATTTTATTACCAATCATGGGCCCTCTCAGGCATATAAATCACACAAAAACAGATGAACAAAGTTCAAGAACATAAGATATATAAAGTAACACAGGCTTGATTCTGATTAGTAGTAAAACAATTAACTAAGGACTAGTATAACAGTAAAGTAAAATAGGCATTTTAAATGACAAACAGAATGTTATAATTATATAAACAAACTTTATCAAAATACACAATTGAATTGAAATGCACATCACGCAGGACTATTAAGCTGGTTTAGCCTGGAGTTATAGCAGGACCAAATGTATTCAGCTGTTCTTTTAATAATTTCATGATTTTCATTACTTAATAAGAATATAAATTCGTCTTTTAATGATAGAAAGTTAAGGTTTTTACAAATCTGTGATGTTTCGTCCAAATATATGTTCCTTAAAGACTGATATTTAGGGCATACAAACATGAAGTGGAATCCTGCATAATCTCAGTGAAACAGGTGTATTGTTGTATCTACCAATTTCTATTTGTAATTTATGTGCACTAATTCTAAATTTAGTGTAGCAAGATCTTATTTCAGGTACTTTTATAATATCAAGGTATAATTCATGTTCGAAAATGTTCTTAAACAAAGCATACGTGGGTGAATCAAAAAGTTCGTAGAATTTTGTCCTAGCTTTTTTGTTTTCAGAGTTATTGTCGTCATATTTATGCTGAATTAATAATTATATTGGTATTTTCGTTATAAAAACAAAAGCATAGCGACCTGATGATAACCGTTTTAAAAATATTTATATCTTAAATAAGGGAGATTACGTATACCGGAGCACACTGATAATTTGAAACATATTTTATTCAATTTTCTTAAATATCTCAATTGTAGGACCTCCAAAATCCGTCAAAATGTTATGCCTGATTGCATGATATAATTTATAAAGTCTGTTAAAATTTCGTACGTCATCTCCGATAAATAATGTTTTAATCGACATTTACGTAATCGCACTATATAGAAATAACCGCGTAAAACGGGTCTACCGGAATTGACGGAATCGCGGACTGCTATCAAAATATGCGTGAAACTGGAATATACGTACGGCATCAGAGACAATATATGGTTTGAAACGTGCAGGTATATAATCTGAAATAAATAGACATCGATTTATAAGTGGAATTAGTGCTTTCGTGTAGGATATCAGAAGTTGACAACCGAATACAATACACCCAATATTGGTGACGTTGGAACGCAACGTCGTCAAAGAGGACCAGCGCTATATAATAGCGGATATAGCAAAACACTTAGATTAATCTTACGGGACAGTGTACACGATATTAAACAAACAATTTAAAATGCAGAAACTATTATCACGATGGTTATTAAAAAATACCTACATATTAGTCCCTCGAGAAGCGAAAATGAGTCATAACGTTAACGTAAGTATTGACAAACATGGCGTAAGTTTGACGTCGTTCATCAAATGACGTTGACGTGCTCCGGTATGCTGTTACAGCATGTGTGCGTTTCAATGTAAAAATCATGTAGTTTTGACTAATTCATTGAAATTTGACAAATTGTTTTGTTATACTTATGATCACATTATATTAAAATTTGAAAGCAATTGAAACTTCGGTTTGGGAGTTATGATATTTTTCTACGAACTTTTTGATTCACCCACGTAAGTGCGTAATTTACCTATACAATTCACTTCACAGTTTTTCATTCTTCCTGACCATGATGATTTAAAACTATTAACTGCTTTGGTTTTTAAAACATGAGGCATAATTTTGTTACCATAGCTATTGACATTAAGATGATTCAATGCGAAATAAATACTAGATATCCAACTTGCTGTACCTTGATTATGCAAATTACAATTCTCCGTAAAAGCAGACAATAATAACGGAGGACAATTAGGACCTGATAATCTCTGATAATATTTAACAGAATGCTTAATTATGTCGATATATAAAGGGTGATGCCCAGTTTCACCTAAAACAGCATCATTTGAAGCTTTTTTATTGACACCTAGTGCATATTTGAGGGCTTTTACATGTAGCTTATCACATACAAAGTTACTAAAAGACATATCAAGGGAATAATTATCCTTTCTGACAATACATGAATCTACATTAATTGTTCCCCACACTTCACATGCATATAATAGTAGGGTTATATAAACAAACTTTATCAAAATACACAATTGAATTGAAATGCACATCACGCAGGACTATTAAGCTGGTTTAGCCTGGCATTTATTGAGAAGCCTGGTTATTGTGATCACTCAGTGTTCGAACCCAAATCTACTCAACAACCGTTCCCGGGCCTTGGCAGGTGCGCCGGCAGAACAACTGATGTCAGAAGTGTGGGATCCGATGGTGACTATAGAGAACCTTATCATACGAAGTACTAGTTCTGGATACCATAACTAAATGATCTTTTATTGACTGACGTCGATGATGAATTGGAATAATCACTGAAATGGAATAATCATCGTCTAAGAAGCTTGGACTAACGAAGTACAAGCTATATAGAGCTCCGACAAAGTTGACAGCTCCGACCAAGTTTACAGCTCCAACCTATATTTGCCTCCAGCTCCTCTATTGGAGCTCCTCCATGAAAATTGCTCCAACAAATTGTTTAGTACTCCACATTTTGAGCTCCGCATTCAATTGCTCCGACAAATTGTTTAATGCTCCACGTATCGGAGCTGATCCACAAAACGCTCCGACAAACGTTTTATAGCTCTGATACATATTATCCAGCTCCACAATTTGAAGTACCACTGTAACCAGCTCCGACATCCTATTTTGTGCTCCGGCTCCACATAGAGCTCCGCAAAGTAAACTTTTGAAAGAGAGTCAACACATCATCCCTTATGCTTAATTGATATTCCTGTATGATACAAATATTCCGAAGTACAGTCTATACCACTGGTGGAGAACGATTGATCATCTAGTCTATGAGAGGGGACGCCTGTTATCGAAGACTAGATTCCAGCTCCAAGGGCTCCAATTAATTGTATACAACTGGACCCAAGGACCCATTGGTGTTTAACAACTGCACCTTAGACTGTACCTAAATCTCTATAAGTCACCATAAAGCCTGCCTGTATAACCTGAAAATAGACAAATTCATGGTTGCAGTTATAATCTAGAGAATAGTAAGACATAAAAATCATACGTAACTGAAATGTGATTTTGTTCTCTTATTATAGCAAGAATAATACCATTTACCCTAAATCTTATACCTCACCATGGAGAGAGAAGATAGAGACGAAGAAGCCCATCCTGGAGAGATAGAGAATGTTCCCATACATTCCCCCGAACCTGACTATATCCCAGACTCAGCCGAGGAGATGCCAGAAAGACAAACCTCGCCGTATGGAAATGAGTTTGAATCCCGAATAGAGAAGAGACTTGAAGCCATAGCCAATGAGATAGCCCAGAACCACATTTCCTTGAACAATGAGAAACAAGAAGTATGTGAACAGATAAGAAGTTTTGAACAAGAAATGCAGAGATGTAGAGAAGATTCTCAGAACAATAATGGATTAATGAGATACCCCAGAGAAGCTGCTTCACCTAGCAGTATACCAGAGATATCCAATAATAGAACCAGACCCGAAATGTCTCCTGACCCTGAAATTGATTTTCCAAATTTCAACAGGGGAGACTACTCCTCCAGTAATGTTGGATGTAACATTAAGCTGAAACCACCTAAATATGATGGGAAAGAAGATATCTATGAATTCCTTGAATTCTTCAACATTTGTACTGAAATCAATAGATGGAGCCTTAATGCCAAAGGTTTATATTTAGCCAGCTGTCTTGTAGGTAATACACGCTCATTACTAGCCGAGTTATCAGATTCTGAGAAAACCAATTATACCGTATTAAAGCAAAAGCTTACCGAGAAATACGGATCCTTAAACCAAATGGAGGTCTTTAAAGTAAAACTGAGAAACAGACGACAGAAGCCAGGTGAACCAATTTCTGAGATAGCCCAGAATATTAAGAAAATGAGCCAACTAGCCTACCCTAATGTCCCCTTTGAGGTAATAGAGTCTACTGCCTTGGACCATTTCATGGATGCCTTAATAGATTCAGACCTACGACTTCGACTAAGAGAAGCCAATCTAAAGACCTTGTCTGAGGCCGAACAAACAGCCACTAGATGGGAAGCTTACAGAACTGCCGAAAAACAGAGAAATATGCCAATAACCGTATCTACAGCGAAAAAGGAACCCAACCCCGAGAGCAAAACAGAGGAACACAAGAAATTTGAGGCCTTAAATGAGTCCTTAAATGCCTTAGTGCAAGACTTCCGAAACTTTAAAACCCAAGCTAAACCGAAACAAACCTACCCGCCCAACCCGAGAAACAACTACTCCACAGCTCCTCCCGGAGACTATCCCCAGTCAGATAGCAGATACCAATTACCATCGAACAATAGGGATAATTCAAATCAATACCACCAAAATAGACCAAACCAGGGTTACCAGAGACCACAAAATAACTATAGGCAGCCAAACAATGACTCACAAGACAACCGAACGTCCCAAAAACCAAGTTATACAACCCAAAACTTCAATCAATCTTCCAATAATAATTCGGGAAACGAGAGAAGGTCATTCTGAAGGCCCGCAGGACGACCAAGCTTCCACAACAGGGGCCAGAGATATTAGAAACATGCCGTAATGTAGGAACCAAAGGTTTTTCATGCCAGCCTTTATCCAAGAGCAACCCATAACTATGCTAATTGACACAGGGGCTAATGCCACCATATTGAGAAGTAGTATATTAGAAACCTGGCCTGATTCCTGTAAACCTGAAATACTACATGTAAACGCCAAGTTACTAGGTGTTACCGGTGAAACCGCACCTTTCCAAAGGAAAGCCAAAATAAGTTTAAATAACCTTACAAATCGGAAGCCAAACCTTTGAGATATGGGTCCTATTAGCAGCCATCAGAAATGACTTTATACTAGGTCGAGATTTTATCCTATCCCAAAAATGTGATTTATTATTAAGCCAACAAATTATGCACCTTAATGGAGAAAACCTTTATTGCTTCGCAAATGAACACGAGGTCTACATGAGCCGCACAGCCTTGACAGAAGATGTGGAAATACCCCCAGATTCAGAAGTAATAGACACCGGTAGAACCCTTGACTCATACAACCAGAGTCAAATAGGTGTTGTTGAAGTCAGCCAAACCTTTATTGAAAATCACGATATCCTAATAGCACGAGCGTTAGTGCAAGGGTTAGTACCTATAAGAGTAGTCAATTTTGAGTCCATACCCATACTACTCCATAAAGATACAATAGTTGCTGTACTAGAAAGTACAGAGCTTACAGAAATAAAGTCTGTAAACTCCGCCACTGTAGAACCTCAATCTACCGGTACCAGCCAAAAACCAGATGAACTGCCTGACCACCTAACTGAATGTTTCCAGAGGTCGGCCAAGGAACAGACAAAGGATCAAAAAGAGAAGTTTAAAGACCTTCTGATAGAATTCCAAGATATATTTTCAAAATCTGAAGACAACATAGGCCATACAGATCTTGTAGAATACACCATTGATACGGGAGATAACCCACCAGTAATAACACCACCTTACCGCCTACCTCTAGCCAAACATGAAGTGGCTGAGAAAGAAATTAATAAGTTATTAAACCATGATCTGATAGAGCCCTCACAATCTCCCTGGCTCAGTCCGGTGGTGCTGATCTCTAAACCTTGTGGCAAAGTTAGACTGTGTATAGATTTTAGAAAAGTCAATGCCCGACTTAAATTTGATGCTCACCCATTACCAAAGATAGACCAATCCATAGAATCCTTAGGTGTAAGTAAATTCTTCTCCTCTATGGACTGCAGGTCTGCCTATCATCAGATATCCATAAATGAAGCAGACAGACCTAAAACAGCCTTCAGTATAGGAGGTGAAACCTACCAGTGGAAAGTTATGCCATTTGGTATGGCTACATCCCCAGCAGTATTCGAAAGATTGATGGAAACAAGTTCTACATGACCTGACATATAAAATCTGTTTGATATACCTTGATGACTTGTTATGTCACTCAAAAACTTTCCTTGACCACTTAGCCCATTTGAGACAGATGTTTGAACGAATACGAGAAGCAACCCTAAAACTGAGTCCTTCAAAATGTCACTTCTTCCAAAAAGTTCTTAGCTTCTTAGGCCACCAAATCAGTAAAGAAGGAATAGAGGCTTACCCTAAAAAAACACAAGTCATTCGAGACAGGCCAAGACATAAAAATGTCTGTCAACTACGCTCCTGGCTTGGCCTTTGTGGATACTACAGAAAAATGGTGTTCCAATTTGCTACAATAGCCGAACCATTGTACAAGCTTACAGAAGCAAACCAACCTTTCGTATGGGATGATGCAACAGAAACAGCATTCATAGAACTGAAAGCCAAGCTATGTAGTACTCCAATACTTGCCTTTCCCAATGAAACCCTACCCTTTATTCTTGACACAGACGCATCAAATGTTGCAGCCGGAGCCGTGCTTTGCCAAATACAGAACAACACAGAGAAAGTAATCAGCTACTTTTCCAAATGTTTTTCCCGAACAGAACGTAACTATTGTACTACACGCAAAGAACTGCTAGCAATAGTAGCGTCTGTTAAACATTATCATCACTTCCTGTATGGTAATACATTCAAAATCCGTACCGACCATGGTTCCCTCCAGTGGTTATTGAACTTTAAAATATGTGAAGGACAGTTAGCTAGATGGCTCGAGATATAAGAAATATCCAGTTTCAGATTGAACATAGACCTGGTCGAATCCACAATAATTGCGATGCCCTAAGTAGACGTCCTTGTGTAGAGAAAGCGTGTCCATATTGTAGTAGAATTGAAGGGAAATTTCTAATAAAAGCTGCCGAAATACCTGTCGCTACAACCTCTATCCTCAATAACTCCTCTCTGAGAGTAGAGCCCATACCCAATGATGACCTAAATGAAATCACTGACCTTTCTGATATAAGGAAAGCCCAAGATGATGATGAAATCATTAAACAAGTAAAACAGTGGGTTGAGATAAATACCAGACCAGATTGGCAACAAATTTCTAAATTTGACCAAGAAATCAAGCATTATTGGCACAATTTCCCCTTACTGGAGATAATGTTTTGTACCAAAAAGTACTGACAGATACAAAATCCCTGAAAAGACTCCTTATTACCCCTAAAAGTCTTCGCAAAACTGTATTCAATCAGCTTCATGAGAGACCTACAGCTGGCCATCTTGGTTTTAAAAAGACCTATGCCCGAGTAACCTTGAGATTCCATTGATGGGGAGTAAGCCGAGACAGTGAGAAATGGTGTATAATGTGCGACACCTGTGCCCAGAGGAAACCTCCACACAGAACTGCAAAAGGTCCCCTACAAATATACCAAGTTGGACAACCTATGGAACGTTGTGTCCTAGATATCCAAGGTCCATACCCAACTTCAAATAAAGGCATGAGATACATACTAGTGGTCGGTGATTATTTCACAAAATTCCTACAAGCTATACCCCTAAAAAGTATAGAAACCAAATATGTAGCCACTAAATTGATAAGCAAGTTCATTTCAATGTTAGGAACCCCATTATAACTTTTCTCCGACAGAGGATCAAACTTTGAATCTACCATTTTTAAAGAAATGTGTGAACTCCTGGGCATCCACAAAACGAGAACTACAGTTGGTAGACCGAGCTCCGACGTAATGATAGAAAGAGCAAACAGAGTTATACAAAACATGATGACAGCTTTCGTTGACATAAAGCAACGTGACTGGTACGAGAAATTACCTTTACTTGTCCTTGCCTACAACAGCAGCATACACAGTTCAACTGGTTTCAGTCCATCCATGATGATGTTTGGTAGAGAAATGAATCTTCCCATTGACTTGGCCATTGGTAAACCTGTGGATGAAAGTTCAAAGTTCACAACAAATTATGTAATGGACTTGGAAGAAACATTGACAGAGGTACATGAAACAGCTAGAGAAAGTTTAGGACAGACTGCAAGGAATATGAAGTCAAATTATGACAAAGGAAAATTCCATAATGAATACCAACTAGGAGATGCCGTATGGTTATATAACGCCAAACGACGGAAAGGCCTCAGCCCAAAGTTACAAAACTTCTGGACCGGTCCACATACAATTGTGAAGAAATGGGGCGACGTCTTGTATAGTATCAAAGAGAAGCCAACAGACAAAGTACAAATAGTCCATCATGACAAACTGAAGAAATACAAGGGAGACAATTCTCCAACCTGGTTCCAAATGGATTAGAAAGATTAAGGTCAATCCATACACATATTCTGTGGAAGTAGTATAAACAGTTGTATGATGTTACCAAATAAAAGAATAACTGTTCCAGTATACAAACCTGTACCATAATATTGTTTCTAGACGTGACCTGTACTCTCCGTACAAGCTCTCCAGTGATCTTACCTGTAAATATATGCCATAAAATGTACATGAAACTTTAACACATGATTACCAAACCTCATCAGATGTATTAAATGTAATTTGTAACTACATTAATACATATTTAGAATAAGCATCACAAGGCGCTTCTTATGAGCCCATTTTCATAAAAATCAGAAATTGTCATGTTGACCAAAATGAAGTTTTAAACGTGTTTTCCCATAGGTAAAGAGTGAATTACAGACAGTTTTCTCTTGTTTTCTCAATATATCGATTTGGTAGTTACGACCTTCTTGTTCTAAGCTATCGTTATATATAGAATCTAGCAGGCTTTGAACATATACTGTAACAGTACGGTGTCCTTGACATTTGGTAATTTGAAATCCAAACCCATCAGCACACTCGACTGTTGCAACAAACCAAAAAAGTGATAGCAGATAACAAGGTTTAATGTGAGTACATTACATCACTCAAGTAATCTGTTCATATATTACAAAAATCATACAATACCTCATGGACAGAATTCTCCGACAGCTGCAATACAATATAACCGGCCATTACCACCAACCGGAAGTGTCAATGGTTCGTCACATTCATAGTCATCACAACTAACACTTGGAACACCATTGCTAAAAATAAACAGTATTTTTAAATACATGTATTGGAAAGTCATTCAAACGGAATTTCAATTGACATTACTCACTGCGGTATAACGTACACCGGATATTGCTCGTAAAGTGAGTAATATTATCAATTTTAAGGACATGAAATGGAGACCAGGGTAAGTTTAGAGACGAAATTTTCCAAATTACTGACTTCTTATCCATATCACAATTGAGTTTTAACTTCTTCGGGCATTTTGGTAACTTTATAGCACACTATCGTATATCAGATATTCACAGAAAGGTTAAAATGAACCAGAATATGCCGTTACTCACTCGCAAATATTGACAGTAGGACTTTACAAGCTTCTGGAACGGCTGTAATACCAAATTGTAGATTTTTTGAACTGGCCATTTTGTTTATATTGAACTCCAAAATGTTGTGACCAAATTTCATAAATATTGTTCGAAAAACAACTAAGATACACCCCAAAACAGATGCGCGTGCGTGTACGGAGTATTGCTGTTTAGTGTACGGAGTATTGCACATAAGCTCAACGTTAGTATAGGGAGAGTATGGTATAATAAAATGAGTAAATAAAGTATGTAAATGGACAGTTTTATCGTATTTTTACGTCTGCTCACAAATATGGTAATGTTTTATGGGTTATACGATACAATAAGAATATTCTTAAATGATTATGTTAAAATATTTCAACCGTCAGGCAGATGAATGTGATTAACAATGTAGAATGCTGAATTTTATGCATAAAGTGTTCTTGTGAGTAGTACAAAGGTGATATTTAGCTTGGATATATGCAATTCTTTGAGAGTCATACTAATGGTCAAATGGCAAATGAGGGCATTCACATCCATATATACAAAATGTACACACCAAGGTTTATTTTATAATCTCTCAACTATTTCAGATACTGTAATGAGGTTCCTTTGCTATGATTTACGTTCAACGTTGCTAATTCAAAGTATTGGACATTGTAGTAGTTTTGTGTTTGTCAAATGCAATTGCTCAGCTATTTTTCTTTACTGTATGTGAAATACACGGTTACTAATAGAAGTTTCCCATAAAATTCAGGGAAGACTTGGAGCTAGGATTAGCTTGTTACATTAATTTGCTTCATGCAGTCCATACAATCCAATCTAATAGGTACATATCTATATAATATAAGTTATTTTTTTATAAAATAACGCTGCTTATACCTTGTATTTATTCGATTTTAGTGACAAATAGTCACTGTAAGTAAAAGCAATACTCTGTACACCAAACAGCAATACTCCGTACACCAGAGAGCAACTATATAGCAATACTCCGTACACTAACACCTGCATTTATTCTCGCAATGCACCGTCATTTTCGATTAGTTTCGGATACTACATTTGCAATATAATCTTTGTAACAAAAATGACAATTCGCTCGATTCAAGTTGAGTATTTTAACGAAAAATATAAACAAAAACATCTTATTTCGACAGATCGAGCTTACTTTCTGCGTGAGTAACGATACGAGTTTGGTCTTTTAATCACCTTTTTAAGAAATTCCTGGCAATTTACCGGTTGCACAGGCTAGGAAAATTTATGGAGAAGATAGCTTTGTATAAAATGTACATTAAAACACTCAGAAAAACTAACAATCATCTCTGAACTTACCCTTGTCAACACTAGAATGTCGCGAAAATTGATAATATTACTCATCTTGCTAGCAATATCCGGTGTACGTTATACCCCAGTGTTACTACTATACGCCAGAGCAGAGATCGCTCCGCCTCATTGTTTGTGGAAGGTGTTTGGCGGAGGTTTTCAAGCTCATCCATTGAACCATGTGATTATGGTTTACCGTTAAACATGATTTAAAGGATTGACAATTGGTGTAATGTCAATTCTGTGAGAAGCTGATAACAGCCCTTACAGTGTATGTGCTACTGTAACATCATTTAATTTTGTTGGGACGAAATTTCGTGGTTTTGGTAAAAAAGACAATTTCGTTGGGAATTGAATTCGTGGATTTTGCATTTCAGTTAATAAAACAAGGGTAAAAATTAAAGTTCTTTGGGATTAAAGTTTGTGGTTGAGGTGAACCACGAAATCCATGAAATTTAATCCCCCACGAAAATTAATGATTTTACAGTATATAAAATTCATATAAAGGACCAGCGAAATTTCACCATGTTTGGTAAACTGTGGAGAGATCAAGTATTAGGGACTGAATAGTGAATAGCCAGACTACGACTCCCAGGTTCTTACTTTGAGCTTGAAGCACAAAGTTATGTCAAAATTTCAAAATAAGGCAAAGGTAATAATTAGTCTTATAAGGTCGTAAGTGGCGACCTTCTCATTCTAAGCCAGCGATTTAATCATGTTCTAAAGGTATCTAAGTAATATGGTTATTATGCTTGGAACCAAGGAGCAATGACAAAGAGTGAGAAGTTACTTAAAGTGAATGGTAACAATACATGTAGTGTATTACCTCCCTTTAATAAAAATGTTACATTTCCTCTAAAACACTGCTTTATATTTGGATCTAAGGCCTTCTTCAGATAATAATATAAAAAACTATAAACATTTAATTATAAGACATACCGGAAACTACTCGTTCCTGTCCAAATCCATCAACATTTGCCCTGGAAATATGCCCATTTGATACATGTATCTGTCCAGTAAAAGCTCTGATCAACACATGCAGTCCGATGCAACAGCAACAGCTAGTTCATCTACAAAAAAAGTAACAGTCAAGATTGTAGTTCTACAGACTGGAGAGATTTATAGGACTGATCAGGCAGTGTGGTCCACAGGTAACTGTATCATTGATAGGGCTGTAACGGTATACCACGGTACACGAAAGACCGCGGACTTCAGTACCACACGGTTCACGGTACAAGAGTTGCAAATTTCGGTACGGTTCGGTACAAGCTTTTTTATGAGCAAAATGATATTTCAGAGAACGTAAATGTCTGAAAGTCCTCTAATTATGTATAATTACCATGCATCACTCGTTTTAATGTATTTAGATATATGCCTCATATTGTCGGAATTCATTTAAAATAGTTCATAGACTCATAATAATTGCTGTTATAGAATCAACAAATCCATTGTCACATAAAAATTGTAGTATTTAAGCTGCTGTTAGGAATATTGTATCATACCGAAATATACCGAACCGTTAGAAAAAATGACGGTACGTATCATATCGTGATACGAGCGTACTGTTACAGCCTTAATCATTGATAAAGACAATTTGATAATAAAATAATCTCGAAGATCAATTCCGAAAAATATGTGCACTTTTATAATTGTGACAACAAGAATTGCGAACGTATACAGTATAGAAAAATAATATAAAACAAGACTGCGTTCAATAAACGCTTATGCCCCCGTATAAGCCATGTCCATAAACAGCTAAGTCAATCAGGGGCCATTATTCAGTTAAAATGTTTGATTGCGTTACATGGATTTGAACTATAAGGGACTTATGATAGTTAACAAATATGCCACATTTGAAAGCAGTGCCTTGATCGACATCATGTGTGATCTGGTGATACAGGTGTTATAGTTCTTTGTCACTACACTTCTCCAAGTTGACATCTATTCATATACCAAGATTCAAGTCAATATTTTAAGTACTTTTGAAGATACACTCTGGACAAGCAATTATAATGAAAATACTAAAGGGGAGATAATTCAAAATGTAAGACAGACAGAGTTATGGTTCTTGGTCCCTGCACTTCTCCAAGTTGCCATCTATTTATGTTCCAAGTTTCAAGTCAATATGTTAAATAGTTTTGAAGATATACTCAGAGCAAAATTTGACTATAAAAAAAAACACACAAAAGGGGAGACAATTCAAAATTTAAGACAGACAGAGTTATGGTTCTTTGTCAATGCACTTCTCCAAGTTGCCATCTATTTATATTTCAAGTTTCAAGTCAATATGTTAAAAAGTTTTGAAGATACGCTCCAGACAAAATTTTATTGTAAAAATACTAAAGGGGAGATAAGTCTAAGTACAAAATTAGGTCAAGGTGAAGGTCAAAATGGAGTCAGGTGATACAGGCATGTGGAGAGTGGTCATATACAACATCCATGCAAGTTTGAAAACTTTGTAGCAAGCCACATTAATGCTAGAAGAAACGGTCAATTTGGGTTAACCAGGGCGGATGGATGGACGAACGAACGAACGGACGGACGAACAGACGAACGGACGAACGGACAGGTGAATTACTATATGCCTCCCGATCTATCGATACGGGGGCATAAAAAGATTTTGTTGGTTTTTTTTCGTTTTCAACGATACAGTTACCTGTACATGTATTTGTAGAATCATTACTCTATAAAGTTGTTATCTTAAATTGTTTGCAAGATATTAATTGCTCTGGACAAACAATTATTATGAAAATACTGAAGGGGAGATCATTCAAATTTGTAAAACAGACAGAGTTATTGCTCTTGGTCACTGCACTTATCCAAATTGCCATCTATTTATATATCAAGTTTCAAGTAAATATCTTAAACACTTTTGAAGATACGCTCCGGACATAATTTGATTCTTTAAATACTAAAGAGGAGATAATTCAAAATTTAAGACACACAGAATTATGGTTTTTGGTCACTGCACTTATCCGAGTTGCCATCTATTTATATATCAAGTTTCAAGTAAATATCTTAAACACTTTTGAAGATACGCTCCGGACCAAATTTTATTAAAAATACTAAAGGGGAGAAAATTCAAAACTTAAGACAGAGTTATCGTTCTTGGTTACTGCACTTCTCCAAGTTGCCATCTATTTATATACTAAGTTACAAGTCACTATCATAAGTAGTTTTCAAGATATGCTTCGGACAAAATTTGTGCCGGACGGAAGGATTGACAGACAGACAGACAGACAGACAGACAGACAGACAGACAGACAGACAGACAGACAGACAGACAGACAGACAGACAGACGAACGGACGGACGGAGACTATTACCTTATCCATTTTTAAAATGGCAGTCATGGTTAAAATTAAATATAATTGGACACTTTAGATATGTATTTCAATGAGAATCAGAATTATTTTATTATCAAACACACAACACAACACAACATAACATTATCTGGGAGGTGGCCTAGAGGTAGGGTGCTCGCTTAGGGATCGAGAGGTCCCGGGTTCGATCCCCCATTGGACCACTGGTTAATTTCTCTGAGCAAGACCCACATGCTCCTCTTCACCATGGTGTAAAATGCTACCTGTGAGGGCAGTGTCTATTCCTGGGCGCCGCAGGTCGATGTTGGCTGCCACACCCACAGGAAAGAAATAGTCCCCCAGGGAGACACGAGTGTAGGTTTCCATAGGTAGCCCAATGACCAGGGAAGTTGAAATGTCAAAGGGTGCTTGAGTGGCCTAACAGCTGAAAAGAGCCCTAGACAATTGGTAACTTAACTAATCTGCCTGGCTATTGGTTCATAAGTTTGGCCTGGTTCCTCTTTAATGGTATCGGTACAACGAACAGTACAAGTGAACTGTCAACTTTTGGCATGCGTCTACGTAGCTCAGTGGTTAGTGCGCTTGGTGTCTAATCTTGTGACTCGGGTTCAAATCCGGGTGGAGGCAATACTGTCATATTTCAGCACAAAGTTGACTGGCAACTTAAGGCTAAGTTCGGCATTTTAAAAAAAAAACCAGGAAAAATATGTGCACGTTACTTGTAATATTTTATACTGAAACAATATAGTAGTATGTTGGCGAACATAGGGGCGAATACTTTTAAAAGGAATTTAACCATACGTCACAATCTGCCGTTTGTATACTGACCTCTGCAATATGTACCCTGGAATCCACTGTTACATTCACACAATCTGCCGAATCAACATTCATCTGACAAGAGGCAGTGGGGTCACATAATCTAGGATCACGGGGACAATCCACAGCTGAAACACATAAACAAAGACAAGGTTGTACTCCATATCAAAATCTGGGGTGGTATTCAACATTAGACTTATTTTACTGGAACAATAAGGATAGCCAATAATATCCCCCGTGGCTGACCAACAGTTTAATATGATGTATCACAGTGATCTCATTGGTTGTCCCTATTCTTAAGTCAAGTAAGATCCATATTGGATTACCACCCCTGATCTAAACCACATCTCTCATTTTGGACACATATGCTAAAATAGAATAATTAGGTCTAATAGTCGCAGTGAGTAAAAAGTGTGTGTCCTTGTCTTGAATTGGAGAAATGTTCAGTTTCATTAGCACCGTTGATTCATATTCTAATGAATGTGGCCTCGTAGTAAAATCAATTTTACAAGTCACGACACAAAATCATAATTCATTCGAGGATAACTTTCGGATAATATAGTACGTCTCAATAAACTTAAGGAGACCATAACAAAGTCACGGACAATCAGTGTAAAATATAGTTTTGCGATTGTTCATGAAAATCATCATGTTGGCGAATAAAGATATATACGTTCGACACTTGGGTTGGGAATAAGGCCAAAATTAAACCATGTCTAAAATATACCATGATAATTGTATAGATTTACCTCGAAGTCTGCATGTGATACCGTCCCCTTCATAGTCCGTGTTTCAGCAACACCTATAGTCCAATGTCTGTGGATCATATACACATACAATACATCATACAAGTTTAACAAAATTTCGGTCACAGTCTTGGAATTATATGTCAACAAAATTTGAGTCACAGTCTGGGAAGTATATGTCAACAAAATTTGAGTCACCATCTAAAATACAAATAACAACAAATTTGAGTAACAGCCGGGAAATCGTATATCAACAAAATTTGAGTCAGAGTCTGGAAATAATCAGTAAATTGAACCATAGACAGAGATTTATATATTTGAGTGGTTGTCTGGAATCCACAAATCAACAAAATTTGAACCACAGTTTCAAAATCCATGTCTAAGCTTGTAAGTTTTATTGAAATCTGACCAGTGACTAAAGAGATCAAGCATGGTCAAACTTTGTGACCCACATCAGGACAGACCTCCAAAACGAAATCAGTATGTCTCCCCCCCCACTAATGTAAAATCATTTATTTTTGTGGGGAATTAAATTTCGTGGATTTCTTGGTTCACCTTACTCACAAAATCAAAATTTCATTGAACAATAATTTTGACTGTCATATTTATTACTTGAAATGCTAAATCCAAAAATTAACGTCACATCGAAATGGTCTTTTTTACCAGAACCATGAAATTTTGTCCCATCGAATTAAAAGATTTATCAGAATATCGATGGCTTAGTATTAGAAGGTCGTAACTACCAAATCCATATTTTGAGAAAACAGGAAAAACTGACTGACATTTACTCTTTACTTATGGTAAAACAAACTTTTACAACTTCATTTTGGTCAACATGACTAGTTCAGATTTTTATGAAAATGGGCTCATAAGAAGCGCCTTGTGATGCTTATTCTTAATAAAACCATTTTATGTACATTATATACTGTTTTAACTATGTATTAGTCATGATTGTACAGCACTTTTGAACGTGTGTATACATGAAAAAAGGGCTATATAAATATGGTATAATAATAATAAAATAATAATATGTATGAATCTTAAAAGGTCGTAAGTGGCACTTTTGACTTTCTAATTCTAAGCCATCAGATATGTGGTAGAGATAATGAGTACCTACATCTGGCATCTCAGTGACTGTGCTGACTTGATGCTGTGCTACAATATCTTCCTCATCCCAATCATCGTCTCCTCCCTTCTCCTTCTTCCTTTTCTTCTTCTGTTTCTTCTTCCTTAGTTCATTATTGTCCATCTGCATATATTTATCCGAGGCGCTCATCCCTGTCGAATTTATACCTGTGGAATTTTAAAATTAACAAGAGTGCCAAAATGTCACAAAATACGCCCGTCTTGGGTGTGCTAGTGACAAAAAATATTGATTATGAAATAAAAGCCCTTATTAAGTCAAAACCTTTTTTTAGTAAAAGAAGGACCATAACCCAAGAAGGCCTGCACCGATTTGGCCTAAAAACAAACTTGGCCATGATATTATGCCAATAAGCGTTGTCACCAAGTTTGAAGACGGTCGGACAAAAACTGTCTGAGTTAGAGTACAGACAAGGCCAATTTCACATTTTTTTGGTAAAAGAAGACCAAACCCCAAGAAGGCCTGCACAGATTTGGCCTATAATCAAACTTGGCCAATATATTATGCCCATAAGTGTTGTCACCAAGTTTGAAGACGATCAGACAAAAATTGTTTGAGTAAGAGTACAGACAAGACCAATTTAACATTTTTTTGGTAAATGAAGGACCATAACCCAAGAAGGCCTAAACTAATTTGGCCTATAATCGAACTTGGCCTAGATATTACACCCATAAGCATTGTCAGCAAGTTTAAAGACAATCGGACAAAAACTGTTTGAGTAAGAGTACTGACAAGGCCAATTTAACACTTTTTGGTAAAAGAAGGACCATAACCCAAGAAGGCCTGCACCGATTTGGCCTATAATCGAACTTGGCCTAGATATTACACCCATAAGCATTGTCAGCAAGTTTGAAGACGATCGGACAAAAACTATTTGAGTAAGAGTACAGACAAGGCCAAATTTCACATTTTTTGGTAAAAGAAGGACCATAACCCAAGAAGGCCTAAACCGATTTGGCCTATAATCGAACTTGGCCTAGATGTTATGCCCATAAGTGTTGTCACCACGTTTGAAGATGATCAGATAAAAACTGTTTGAGTTAGAGTACAGACAAGACCAATTTTACATTTTCTTGGTAAAAGAAGGACCATAACCCAAGAAGGCCTAAACCGATTTGGCCTATAATTGAACTTGGCCTAGATATTATGTCAATAAGCATTGTCAGCAAGTTTGAAGACGATCGGACAAAAACTATTTGAGTGAGAGTACAGACAAGGCCAATTTCACATTTTTTTGGTAAAAGAAGGACCATAACCCAAGAAGGCCTGAACCGATTTGGCCTATAATCGAACTTGGCCTAGATATTACACCCATAAGCATTGCAAGCAAGTTTAAAGATGATCGGACAAAAAGTATTTGAGTAAGAGTACAGACAAGGCAAATTTCACATTTTTTTGGTAAAAGAAGGACCATAACCCAAGAAGGCCTAAACCGATTTGGCCTATAATTGAACTTGGCCTAGATATTATGTCAATCAGCATTGTCAGCAAGTTTGAAGACGATCGGACAAAAACTATTTGAGTGAGAGTACAGACAAGGCCAATTTCACATTTTTTTGGTAAAAGAAGGACCATAACCCAAGAAGGCCTAAACCGATTTGGCCTATAATTGAACTTGGCCTAGATATTATGTCAATAAGCATTGTCAGCAAGTTTGAAGACGATCGGACAAAAACTATTTGAGTGAGAGTACAGACAAGGCCAATTTCACATTTTTTTGGTAAAAGAAGGACCATAACCCAAGAAGGCCTGAACCGATTTGGCCTATAATCGAACTTGGCCTAGATATTATGCCAATAAGCATTGTCAGCAAGTTTGAAGACGATCGGACAAAAACTGTTTGAGTAAGAGTACAGACAAATTTCTGGACGCCGCCGCCCGCCCGCACACCCGCACGCCCGCACGCCCGCCCGCCAAGGGTGTTCACATAATACGTCCCGTTTTTCAACGGGCGTATAAAAACTATTACCCAGGTGCTCATCATTTTGTAATTTAAACCATGACAATTTCATAATATAACTTAGGCTCTCAACCCTATATACGGTTTTATTCAGCGTTTCAATTTGGTTTTGAAGCTTATATCCTTTATTTTTGTCTTTAAGACAAAAAAAATCAAATACACATACTCTATATCATAGAGTGCATTTTATAATAAGGTTATTATACACATAATAAATATACAATGTTTGAAATGTTTGTCAACAATAAATTCGGATATGTCTTGAATCAATCGATTTAGAGTTTGAAGCGCTTTGAAAGATGTACCTGTATAGATAATATTGCTAAATTATGGCCGTGAATAGATTGCAATAACTTTACATAACTTAATTAATTGATAATAGAATGTATTAACAAGATCTAAGAAATAAACTAACCAGATATAATAATCTAACCGTTACGAGAACCTTTTTGCAGTGTTAGGTACCTATATAGTATGGACTTTTGACAGACATTGATATGTTTCGGATACACGATCATAGTATAAAGCTATATATGGCACATAACATCGCCACGCACAAGTACAAGTTGGGAGCGGTGGCCTAGAGTTCCCGGGTTTAACCCCGTCTGGACCAATGGTTAATTTCTCTGAGCAAGAATAACCCACATGCTCAACACCACAAGTGTGTAAATTAGTACATGTGAGGACTAGGCGCTGCAGATCGATGTTGGCTGCCAAACTCACAGGTGAAAAATAGTCTCCCTATGGAGAAACGAACGTAAGGTTACATAGGTAGCCCAATGACCAAGGGATGTTCACATGTCAAAGGTGCTTGGGTGGATTAACAGCTGAAAAAAGCCCTAGAAAATTGGTAACTTGTTTAACTTTTAAGCTTTTCTGCTCTTATTAAGTACATTCATTGCTTGTCCTTGTGTGTTATCTTAACCATCATATACAGGTAATCACATACGTTTGGGATACTGGCCACCATCAAATACACATGCAGTAATTCCTGACCAAGTGGTACATTTACTAACAACCATCAGGTACTATGGTCTATCTTGTAACCATTGTACTGCCATTATTTGTCCTATTTGGTACATGCACTCACTACTACCAGGTAAGTGTATAATCATAATCAGATGCGGTGGCTGCAGGGTTGCCTTCATATCACTTAGAAACGCAGATCATCTTGTCAGCAAAACAGGTTACGGCAACTGCACATTCATTGCATATGTCACTTGTCCTGAGAACACCACAACCCCACACTCGAATGGGAATTTACTCAACCTCCACATTATACGTGGTAGTAAAAAAACAATATAAGTTTCTAAGTGATATGAAGGCAACCACGCAGCCACTACATCTTGTCACTTCAGCCACTATCCGCTTCCAGCTTTATAATCATAATCAACCTAACAGGATACCATCAGCCACTTGTCACAGTTGTCCCTGATTCTGTCTAGACCCTATAATGCTAAATGTAAAGCCATTCGATGTTGTATTGGATAGCTTTAAATTTTCAATCTGTTGGAGTTTGGTACATACCATAGTAACACACACCTGGGTAACTCAATTTCTGATGACATTTGCAAACCCTCACCAATGACAGTAAAAGGTCAGTCAATCCCTGGTTCTATTGATTACTCACATTCAGCAGATAGAGGCATGTCTTGTCCTTTTTTGTCATTCTTGATCACCAGGCATAGACAGACACAGTCATTTCTATTCTAACGGGGTACAAACCACCACAAGGAGCTGATACTACTGAATTATCATAGTCATTCCTAGTTCATATTACGTACATAATTACTACACACTTTCGTTCTTGATCCTACTGAGTACTTCTAACCATGAGGTAAACCCAAACTGGTATATGTGGATCGCCGAAGTCACCAGGTGATTGTCTACGTGTACTAACAGCATTTTGGTTCAGGCACGACTTGTCTTTATTAGATACTCACAACTGCAATGCACAGACATTCCAATACCAATATTCTTACCTACTTAAGCCTCTTAAGGATGGTTTGCTCATAAGGCCATCAATAAAGAACGCCAATGATTTCTATCCGCAGGTAATCGCTCCACTTGACCGCATGTTTAGCTTTTAGCTGTCATTTCTCGATTTGTTGATCTCCGCCAGGTTTCCTTTGGTCTTCCCCTATTTCTCTTCTATGTTGGTGTCCATCTCATAGCTACCCGTGGGATAGAGTCTGCGGCTCCATTCGTCTGACACGTCCTATCCATCTTCGTCTCAGGATTTCTGTAGAGATTGGAATATTGTTTGTTCTCCGATAACGATCTGTTTGGAGATAGCTTTTGGCCATAATATTTGAAAGATTCTTCTTAAGCATGTCAATATTCACAACATTTGTTTCCAAATGTAATTCACTTAGAAATACAACAATCTCAATTGTTCTTTTAGGGATTTCTATAATGATCGATGATCATAGCTATAGGCAAAAATAACATTCAATAGATAAAAGCGAATCCCACTGCCTAAACATATTGTGATTACATTTTTTCCAGTCGTATTATATACTAGTACATGTACTCATGTACATGGTACTCGCAATTACCAAATACATACATCCCTTGTCTACGGTTATTGTCTGATTGGGTACATACAGTAACCAGACACAGCTTTCCTATCATCAGAGATATGCACAAACACCAGCTATAGTTATTCCTATTTTATTTGGTAGTTACAACAACTATACATTCATTGGTGTACACCAAATTTAGTACACACGCAATTGGGTACAAAACATCAGAAGGTTATCCAGGGTACCTAACACTTCTAAAAGGTAATCATTACGGTCACCATTTCCTATGATTGCGTCTGGAAGCTTGTTTCTACATCCTATTAGCAATTTGCATACAGTTATAGCAAGCCATTGTCAATATAGGTAAAGAATATACAAATGTAGACTATATAATGACATATATTACTATATAATGTCATATATTACATTATTTTACAAATACTAGTACAATGGCGGCCATCTTAAAAGCATTGTCGCCGTTTTGACTGACCTTATTGGGGTTGTTTTTATGCTAAAACATCATCGATGATATTGAATACTAATAATAAAGTATTTATATAATATCTAGCCATACTAAAAAGAAGATTGACATATTGCGAACCTTAGTAAACACTAACTAGAAAATGGCAGCCATCTTGGAAAATGGCGCTATTTTGATACAACAAATTGGGTTCATATCTAATATTGTTGGGAATAGCATACGTAACAACCAAGTCAAGCTGTATTCTTTTCTCAACAATCATATTTACACTTTTCTTGTTTGTAAGATTTCAGTCCCTTAGATTTTGACAGTCCCCCCCCCCCATTTTAAAAAAAAAATGAAAATTTCGTAAAAATTGCTTGCCAGATGGATATCAAAATGTTCATGGCATCTCTTTAATTGGTTTTTAGCACATGATAGCCCTGTTTTATTTGTGATGTCCTTGCAAATAACATTTTCAATGTACACTATATTGTAATTTTCACAAAGGCGGCCATTTTGAAAATGGCGGCCATATTGGATATTTTTGAAAGTGGGTCCATATCTAATTTTGACTCAAATACATTTAACTACTATCATGCAAAGTTTCATGCTTTTATCATCAAACCCACAATTTTTTCACCAAACTGCCGGACTATAATTGTTATATACTGAAAAGATTATCAATCAAAGAACATCACATACCCTGTGCAATTGACATTACGCCAGATACGAGATCGCACCACCTGTTGTGTGTCAAAGGGTGCTTGACAAAGGTTTTCAAGCTAATCCATTGGACCATGTGATTATAATTTACCGTTCATATTGATTTAAGGGTACTGATTGACAACTGGCGTAATGTCAATTATGTTTGAGGTACTTGGTCATTTGGTTTTCAGGCGCGTAGCTACCTCACTTTCCGTTGCATTCATATTGTAATTATCCTCAGATATGGAACATGTTATATACGCAAAGAATTTTACCGTTCCTTGTAATTATTAGCTGTACTGGTGCCACTTACGAGGGCCATTCAAAAAATACGTAGATTGTTTAACTATCTACCATCCGAATTTCGTCAAAATTGGTAGAAGTTAGGTTCTACCGGTTATGAATTCAGTGGGTATATTTATCATGAAAAATATATGTTATGTTAAAAAATATGGTAGTTATAGCAATGCAAAATTTAACACACGGGGCAACCAATCGATTTATCCCGTAGAAAATTGGTGTTGATTTCTTCACCCCGTCATTATCGTTAACGGTTGCGAAACCTTTATAGAATTGATGTGTGTATTGTTGAGACTATATAATTCTGTGTTTCAAATTATGATGCCATAATTAACAGGGTTACAGAGATATTGGTTATCATACAAAGTCACTCTTAAAAGCGGAAAGAAAATGTGACGTCGCGTTAAATCAAAGGGAATGCGTAATTCTGCAATTATGTGTTGCGCTTGGTTTAAACATTTTTTAAACACACATACTTACTTGAATCATGGCCGAAATTGGAGATTTCACCTAGAGGAAGTACCCGAACATCATGTAAAACATACAGTATTGGGGTTTTATATTTTTCCTGATTTAATCAGCTTAAACATGTCCCAGGGAGTCCAAATTTCGCTTTTCTAGACGTCAAGACTTTGATATTGGCGCGATTTTGGTACGTGAGTGTAAAACTCGAAACAACAAAATTAATGAAATAATGAATGCTATTTGGTTTTTTTTGTAAGCTTATAATCCGCCATTTTAAATTGGTCATTATACATAATGGTTGGAAATTTACAATAAGTATTATTGTGATCATTTAGAAGATGTTGTGAGGTTACCGAAACATATGACGTCAACAACGACGTCTGGACTTGCCCTGTGGTCACTATAGGTGCAATGCATAAAACATGATCCTCACTTAACCGCCGGTCTGATTTCTATGAAACTTTTGGATTTTGGCAAATGATGGGGGTACAGCAACATAATAAATAATTATTGATTTATCTGAAAAAATAAGCTAGCAAATTGATTTGTCTACGTATTTTTTGAATGCCCCTCGTACATGCACGTTCGTTGGCGTTAAAAATTCATCCCAGTACAGCCGCCTAACTTCATTTTTAACAAGCTGAGTCAACTACTGATGAAGTAACTAGTTTCTCAAGCATGTTCTCATTACTATAAAAAGTCTATATATAACTTTATTGCCTCCATTTTCTGGAGATATATCGTTTACAGTTTCAAACATACAATAAGCATATTGCAAGAAAAAGAACATACAGAAAAAGTTATTTACAACACACAGAAAGAGTTATTTACAACACAAAGAAGAAAGTAGTTAACTTGAGCAAACTCGATGCACAGAATGTCTATCAAACGTCTATATACAGGTTCACATGAATCGGTGAACATCTTGATAATTATCTTACTGTCTCTAATCACACACCGTTTCACTTCACCGAGTATATTTAGTTAAAACGAAACGAAATTTAGAACTAAACATGTAAGGAAAGGGTGTCTAATGAAACAATGATCTAAGAAATTTAGCATTTTCGATCAAGAACTGAGTTGAAGTACAATTGTCAATATAGAGCATTAAAGTGTCATCTATGCGACCAAGTAGATATGAGCAAAGTTTGTCCCTGGTAACACCATGCAAGTAATTGCTAAGAGCGGGATTGAAAGTCCAGCTTAGTTTCAGAAAATAGTTCGATCGTAATATAGTAACATTAGGACCTAAACAATCAAACATTAGGTGTTGTAGTTCGTCTCTAAAAGATGAGTCACACATATGGCATACTGTCAGTTCTGGGTTTTTAGTAGCACAACATATCTTGACCAGATGTTTGATTATCCCAAGATGTTCAGGTTTGGATTTCGCAACTTTCCAAGCACTAAAAACAGTTAAATTATTATGAACAAGTTTGAAACGATCAAAATCGTTACTTTCTAGTTGTCGCTGCTTCCATGCTCAACTCTCGTAGTTGAATATGGTTGTATTACACGTATTCTTCCATTGTGACTTGCTCTGGAACGTACCGGTTATTGCATACTGGGTCCACACGTCGTTCAAGCCGTACTTAAAGAGAATTCGTTCTACGTCTTTTATGGACCCGTTTTGTCTAGAGCGTCCACATGTTTGGTGTTGGAAGAATCTGTAGTTAAAAAGTTTCGTAACTAAGTCGGTTGGTTTTGATCTACACAAGGTACCGAAAAATCTCAATTTTTGCAATTCGATATATGCCTGGATAGATGTTATCCCCAGAAGGCCTGTGAACATGTCAGACCGAGTGCGGTGAGGGATACCTTGTATACGTTTCAGGCAGAGATGATGAGTGGATTCAAGTTTTTTCATGTCGGAGACAGTAATGTTGTTCCACAGTTCAGATGCGTATAGCGCCCTTGGTAGAACACATGATATATAGAGCTTGGTAAGCGTTGTTGGCGTAATTCCAACGTTGTCACTTAATCGGTTAATAATAGAAAATTGAGTTCCTCTCATGGATTGTCTGATTTCATCGACGTCGTGTAGCTGATTACCCTTTGTTGATTGCGTGATGCCCAAGTGTTTATATGATTGTGTACACTGAATATCTATATTGTCATAGTTTAGTTGTATAAGTAATGACGGACGAGTGTTTCAACAGCATCGTAGCATTGTAGTGGTACCTCCACTGTGACGCGTATTTCTTGCAGATATCAAGAAGTTGGCCAAGACCATTTCTGGTGAGTGATAGCAACACAATATCATCTGCCTGTGTCGGTGAGCTAAGTTTGAGGTCGCCGATTTTCAACCCATGCGATGATGATTGTAATTTATTCAGGAGTTGGTCAATAAATACTGTATAGTAAAATGGGGCACATATGCTTCCTTGTCTAGTACCCTGCATTATTTCCAATGGTTCTGATAGATAACCGTTCATATACACTCGACTTGAGGAGTCTACGAATGAGTCGTGAATTATTCTCAGAAGTTTTCCATGAATTCCAAATTGATAAAGTTTGTATATTAGACCTGTTGTCCACACTCTGTCGAAAGCTGACCTGGCGTCTAGAAACTGGCTGTTATGTTCACAAACATAAATGCGTGAGGATAAATGATACCATTTTACAGTCTTTCTCTTTTTGAAAACCGTGTTGTAGGTCGTTCAGTTTTGGGAGAAACGTAGCATTCTGTATAGGCGTGAGTATGAGTTTTTCAAACACTTTCGAGATTACTGGTAACAGAGAAATTGCACGATAGTTATTTGGGTCAGTGGCAGGTTTGCCTTTACCTTTGTGAATTGTGATTGTAAGTCCAGTTTTGAATTTTCTAGGTAAGAATTCCTTCACAAATATTGCGTTGAAAAGTTTTGATATAACTTTTAAGAGTTGTTCGCGGCCGCCCAATGCACTCCACAGAAACTCGGTAATGTGCAAAACGTCTTTTGGGAACAGATGCGAAGCGATAGTTTTGCTATAAGTAATGATGCAATAAGTAATCACAAGCTGATTTCTGATTCTGCATCAGAGTCTATATGAGACAGTAGATGGGCTAGTCTTGCAGACTTTATCGTCTCTTTGCATGATTTCTATTGGATTCATATTGCAGAATTCTAGACCACTTCAAACGTTCACAGAAGCAAATCATCAAGTTGAAGCAGCTTGATTCTCAAAGCATTGTTGGGGAGAGTTGTATGGCATTTGCGTTATATGATCATATTGCAGAAAGTGCAGCATTCAAAACCAAAAACAGCTCACCACTGTGACATTGTTATCTCAGAATACTAGAAACGGGCACTGATCTAAAGGCACTGTCGTGTTGTTGTGAATGTTAGTACTATGAGAAGGGCAAAGGCATATGATCTATTATGACAACCGAATGTCTGTCTAGGCTGGCAATTTTGGATAATAGTAGAAGTAGCTGAAAACTTAAGGACATTGGTTGACAATGTAATAATACAGTTCGTTGGCCTAAATATTGGCGGCAACTAGACTTCTATGAGCATATCAGCAAACCATATAAAAATATCAAAATTGCTCTTGGGCATTCATTTGATTTAGAATTTAGTCGAGTTTGAGTATTTGTTTGTAAATTCATTATCCTAAAATTGATGTTTTTACAACTAAGCAAAGCACCACAAGATTGCCTGAAATGCACCAGATTTCACCTTTGTTTTTAAAATTTTCCAAGGGGAGCATGCCCGACCCCCTAGCAAAATCTTGAATCCACATGCAAAGAGGGCTAGCTACGCGCCTGGTTTTATTCGATATCCCTACCAGATTGCCCAATGACCTCAGACTTTGAGGGAGATTGAAATTATAAACTTAATTTGTTTATGAAGATAGTCATAAAATCTTCAATTGCAAAATAATTAATCAAGAATCTTAGAGAAATTTCGATATTTTATCTAAAATAGTATTTTGGGGTCATTAACTGTACCTTTGTAGCTCCTTTGAGATAGTTATGGTTATGTTCCTGTTCCGCCTTCCTTTGAATTCTGGCCTGCAAAATACAATAAGAAAAATAGGTAATATTGTTATAATTCCAAATTGTGGTTAGACTTTGAATAGAGGACCTTAAATTGCCAGATTTCTTGAGATATAAATAGGCGGTTGATTATATAAGATAAGGATATCAGTTACATTGGGAACAAAACCAAGGGGAGCAACTCCTATAACCTTATTGTATAATAAGACATTTATTTTAGAGTTCCTTCCCTTGGGTTATTTTAATTATAATATATTTCATGTTCTATAGTTCTATATTAATTGTGTGTTTAAAATTTGATACAAACTGAAATTCAGTTGCACATTCTGTAGTGAAGGGGTTCTATATCTATTACACCAGTATTGTGTTGTTAGTCAGTAGCGGTAGAAAGTATAAGTAGACTAGCACCACATAGTGTAATGTTAAAAATTTAACAAAAATTGATATAAATCAACACTTCTATCTTCTAAATGTTTTGTATACTCAAATACTGATATCTCTTTTTAGATGGTTTTCACTCAAAATGAGAGCCGCTCAGATTTTCTTGTTTCATTACTTACTCGATAAATAACTTTTCTAAATTTAAGAATATGATTGGATTGTGTCAACTTTGTAGACAGTTTTGAGATAAGATAATTACCATAGACACTGGTGAATCAGAGAGTTTCAGTAAATCTTTCAAATCTTGTTGTTCCACTGTTTCACAAAATGACCTTAATATAACAATACAAACAAACATTACATAATTATTCAGTATCAGAGAAACTAGAATCAAAGATTGGGACACAAACATTTAGTTGCCTACAATCTCAGGTTATATTCATCCCACCTTAAACAGTGCGTAGAAGCACGTCAACGAATTCTTTTGAAATGAATAACGTTCGCACTCAAAACATTTGCTATTTCGGCTGCAAACGATGAGTTTTTCTTGATTAAAGTGATCGTGCACTTTATATGAATATATTATACAACTTAAAGTACATTTATGTAAGAACACCAGACAATTACCAATTTTGCTTCATCTTCAGCTGTTGTTAACTGATGCTCGACCAAATTATTACACTCAGTTGAAAACTGCATTTGGTGACAGGTCGAGCATCAATTAAAAGCAGCTAAAGATAGAGCGAAATCAGTACTTGCCAGGTATTCTTACATATACCGGATATTCTTTAGGCAATATAATATAACCATATTAAATGCACAATCGTTATAATCAGGAAAAAACTCAGCGTTAGCAGACGAAATCACAATTGTTTTGAGTGCGAACGTTATTCATTTGATCATGTGATTCCCCACACTGTAAATAATATAGACAATATGCGCAATTAGACTTGGTACCAAATATTTATTGAATTTTGACTATAAGTTAACCGTTATATGCGAGAGATATAATCACAGAAAATTGGAGAATGGCATAGTTCCTGGCAATGAACAGAAAAACATATCTGATACGAAAGAAGTATAGTTTGGCTATTTTGACCTGTCTCTGACCTTTATGCAAGAATATATTACAAGGTTCTTGCTTTGAATATATTAATTTCTGCAAGAAGTATTCCAGATTAGTCTTTGTATTCCATCTCAAGCGTCTTCGTGATACTCCCCGATTATGAAAACATAGAATCGGTGTTGTAAACGTCAGCAATATATCGACCGTTAAATTATGAAACAAAAGGTCAGGCTAGGCTCGTGTCAAATTAACCAAACTATACACCTATACAAATTGTTTAACCTTGAAAATGCTTATTGCAAAAACATTATAACTAAATGATTATTGAAAATTTTCAGTGTATCAAAGAATGTGTTTGTATGTATAGCTTGGCTATCTTGACCTGAGCCTGACCTTTATGCAAGAATATATTACAAGGTTCTTGCTTTGAATACGAGGGTTGTACCAGAATTACGTAGACTTTTGCCATAACTTCCATACCATTCATCATACAAACAAATAATTTTGGGTAGAGTGCAAGTAATATTTACTGCGTAAGTACGTGAAATTTCAAAGCCGTATCTTATTTGGATCAAATTCTGCAGCTTTCGGGGATAGATAGGGATACGGTATGCGGGGCACGTCAACGGAACGTCACGACGTCGGCTGAACTTCCAGAATAAGTGAAGCTCCTAAATGTGTACATTGTAGCTATAAAGAATGGCACAACCGTACACAAAACTTACGGATGTTTATTTACTACCTTATATGTGATTAAGTTCAAATATATTACCAGCAATGTCGCATATAACCCTTATAATAGAACGTAGATCCAGGTCGATATGGTCCTAGAAAACGCTTGGTGACGTCGCATTCGCCGTTGGTTTTCGCCGTCGGTCTATGTCGTTTTATTCGGTCTCAACCACAATTAATGCGCTTGTGTCGTTTGAAAATCAGGTAACTCGATAGAAGAGATTTAGAGTTAGCAGGTTCCGACATTTAAAGCGTTTATTCTGGCGTCTTCCCGAGGTTCACACAAAACTTCGTGTTGATACGATTTCCAGTGTCTTTCGCTAACGTCATATTTTTACTGGTGACGCGCAGCAAATGTTTCTTGTTTTGTACCATAAATCAACAACGGTAACCTTCATAAAGTCGAAATTTTCGGCGTGCGTTCCAATTACTATATTGCGCTTGTATGTCACGAAGTCGCGTTAAAATTAGACTTGATATCTGTGAGGTATAAGCCGTTGAATAATGCAAAAAATGTTTTTAAAATTCGCTGCCCCGCCTATCCAACTATTGGTTACTATGGCGACATATTAAATTGCTTTCTAACTTTCCGTTAAAAAATATTTGTACCGATTCTCTTGAAAAAGGTTTGAAGTTTCTCTACGGCAAATTTGGTGATAATACATGCCTAAATAAAAAAGTTATGACAAAAGTCTACGTAATTCTGGTACACCCCTCGTATATCAATTTGCGCAAGCAAATCGTGCAATATCGGTATTTCAAAGTTGTGTTTGTATTACATCTCGAGCGTCTTAGTGATACTCCCCGATTATGAAAACATACATTGGGTGTTGCAAACGTAGACAATATATCGACTGTTAAATTATGCTAATCAAAAGGTCAGAGTTGTGTCAAATTGGCCGAATACTGTATGTGTATTGTTTGATACCTGATATAACTATACATTGGTTATACTACTACCATTTGAAGGGTTTTCAATACAAAAACATATGTTCACCACAAAGGGCAATAACTCAGGCCAGTATCAATCAACCTGAAATTACTGACAAAATGCACAATAATGCTTGGTAGAAAACATTTTGGCATCCATACAAACAGACATCTAGCACAAAATCAATATGTTACCCCCACTAAATTTGGGAGACCACTATATTTGGGAGACTACTATATTTGGGAGACCACTATATTTGGGAGACTACTATATTTGGGAGACCACTATATTTGGGAGACTACTATATTTGGGAGACCACTATATTTGGGAGACTACTATATTTGGGAGACCACTATATTTGGGAGACTACTATATTTGGGAGACTATTATATTTGGGAGACTACTATATTTGGGAGACTACTATATTTGGGAGACCACTATATTTGGGAGACTACTATATTTGGTAGACTACTATATTTGGGAGACTACTATACTTGGGAGACTACTACACTTGGGAGACTACTATATTTGGGAGACTACTATATTTGGGAGAAATAAGCACATTAAAACTGACATGTCGAAATATAACAGCTATCAACTTATGACTCTGACAAATTACCGGCACAAGGGAGTATATAAGGTAAAACAAAACAGTATTTTGTGCATAAGTAGATACGGCTTTTTCTCGTGTACTGCAATATTTCAAGCAGTAGGAAAATCCTCTGATAAGTTCATAACTATTGAACGAAACCGGTCAGGTAGTCATAAGCCTACGCACTTCCACAAAGCTGTCGTCCAGTCAACATGTTACATCCACTGATGGCTTTCACTCAGCCACCTTGATTCCGAATTGACCCCATTTGATGGCCATCGGCGGATGCCACCAGAATAACATAATTGGAGAGTATCCCAAACACACTAGTCGTAACACACCAGCATAGACAAGCTATAGATCGCAGCAAACATGCTACTTACAAACATCTTGTCAGCAAAACAGGTTACGGCAACTGCACATTCATTGCATATGCCACTTGTCTTGAGAACACCACAACCCCACACTCGAATGGGAATTTTCTCAACCTCCACATTATACGTGGTAGTCAAAACAATATAGATCCCCTTGGTCTGCGCAGTTTTGGATCAACACGTTTTTAGTTCTCAGCCTAGTAGGGATCTGCGTTTCTAAGTGATATGAAGGCAACCCCGCAGCCACCGCATCTTGTTATGACTCTAGGCTTTACACAAAACAAACTCCAATGGACAAATATTCAAAATTATTGTGTTTTGTAAAACTGCGACTTCTAGACTATAATTTATGTAAGGTTGTTCCTAGATATGACTAAGAAACCTGGGGTTTTTTGACACCAAAAATCTAGAATTGAGCTTGACATATATTTTATAGAAACACAATTAACGCGGTTTTATTAAGGTTGGATTAAAATTAAGACAGGTTTGGGCAGCTCTGGTATGTAATTTTACAAAGTATTGTTTAATCTTACCTTCAGCTAACATTATTGTTCCTTTATGTACCCTGGATCCAATATGAGCCAGACCAGTAGGTGCATGATATATTGCAAACATTGCTGCCATATTGGCCAATAACGCCTGAAATTAACAGTAGTGAAACAATAGTTCTTATAATAAGTCGGTCATTGGCTAATCTGGCAGGAACAAAACTAAATGAACACGCACTTATATGGCTGTCTCAGTAGATAGCAAAAAAGATAGGAACCAACATATTTTCCAGATGAATAAACTACAACAAGAGCCTTAACTCTGATGTTAAAAAACAACAACATACACTCACCATAACTGTCATGACTCAATTTCTTATCATATTTACCTATTAAAACCATCAAACAAATTTAAAAGCAGAATAACGAATATGAATGGGAGCCCTACAGACTGAACTAGAACCATCACTGTCGTGATCAGGGCCCTGTGGAGTAATATAATGTGCCATAGTTTTTGAGTTAAAAAGGGACAGTCAAAATTTATGAAAGGTAGAGTTGTTACCCTTCCTATACAGGTGAGTATTGTCATTGTCAATAAGTATTACAAGTTTCATTTTAATATCTTGAAAAGTTTTTGAACTATTGCCAATGTTAAAGTTTTGAAGGCGAAAAAGGGGCACAAGCCAAAATTTATTAAAGCTAGAGTTGTTGCCCTTTGCTACACATGTGCGTATTGTCACTGTCAATATGTAAAGCAAGTTTCATTTGAATATCTGTAACGGTTTTGAAGTAATGTAGAAAAAAAGATGAAAAATGAGGAAAATTGTAATTTTACAAAGGGCCATAATTCTTTCAATATTGTAGCTGGAGTAACATGACTTGGCATACAATAGTGTATTGTTGATGTGACCTTATGTTTAAAGTTTGAAGTCGATACCTTTAATGGTTTGCAAGTTATTAAGAAAAAACATGAAAAATGTGGACGGACAGACGGACGGACAGACGGACAGACAGACGGACAGGGTGATTACTAAAGGGCACCTGCAAAAAATTTGCAGGGCCCTAATGATAGACAAACATTAATTTCTGGAAGAGAAAATTATTCTTCTTGACAAATCATTTTTGATGAGTTCTGAAATTAAACAACCAGCAACGAACAAAAAGGGGAGAAGAGTACCTGAGCAGTACAAATATTGCTGGTAGCTTTATCTTGGCTGATTTGTTGTTCTCTCGTCGGTAACGCTAACACGTATGCTTCTCTACCAGCAGAATCTCTGTAATACAAGAACAACAATGTCTTTTATGTTCTACATGCGTTCAAACATCTTCTTCTTCCGTTAAATGGGTAGAAATCCTTCTGGAATGTCTAGTATCTAAGTTCTTTAGTAGACCTCGTTTATCACATGTTTAAACTTTATAAAAAGTGTTCAAGTAACTTCTGCAGTTATTATTCATACAGTATATAGGAAAACTATTCACTATCGCCAATTTGGGCAAGTAAACTAAAATCCTAAATTCACAGACTGTGTAGTACATGAGTAGGTCTATCCATAGGCGGCAGTATCAGTGTCTGGAAAAGAAATCAAAGTACTGAAAGGCCGACAGGCTGGCGAACTGCTAAGGAACAAAAGCTTTTCAAGTGATATAACATCACGTGGTTTTCTAAGTCGAAAGAGAGGTAAGTGCTGGACTTAACAAAGAATAAAAATAAAATTTAAAAATATAAAAAAATTGGAGCCGCCGTGATTCGATCGCTGGACCTTAGCATCAGAAAATTACTAAGCGAGTTGCTTAACCACTCGACCACGATCTCGTTGGAGAATGTTGACCTAAATAATTTAACATAATAAAATCATTGATGCGCAGCGCGCTATATCGCGTCGTAAGGCGTACTAATAATTATCAACGCCTTTAAATACCTTTTCTTTTAATTTCATACAATTTTCTTCCATTTCAAGAAGAAACTAATATATTACAATCAAACAGAATAAATGAAACAAGGAAGGTTGAATGTTCTTATCTTGCAAAACTGATTAACGAGGAGGAACTATTTGCATTAAGTGTATAGATTCTGTGTTGTCAGTTTCGGGAGTAAATTCATCTTAGTGGAATTCATTTTTTAGGATTGTAATAGTCTGGCGCGAAATCGCCAGCCTAAAAATCCGTCACTGAGCTAATACACTTCATGGACCGTATATATATCGATTGTCTATCTAACTCCATGTACACTATCAAGGTATAAAGCGTAGTATATGTCTACGTCCAAAGATTGTGGAAAATCGCATAGGCTTGGTTCCCAACAATAATTACGATACTGTGAGCGCAGCGGGTAACCAGTGCATAAATAAAATGAGCTTGGGCGAAGTTAAATAACGAAAGTAACACTGTTTTGCTGTTTCGCAGTTATAAGATACAATTGAACGAGATTTTCGGTAAGAATGAATATCTTATAGTTTATTTGAATGACTTGTACAGCGATTTTTCTTCAGCGCCCATATTTTTGCGGACAAAACACTGATACTACCACCTGTGGGTCTATCTACATGTGATCAAACATTGGGTTACACAAGTAACCTGCTTTCCTGTGATTTCGAGAACATAAGACTCGTTTTTGGAGAATGCTCAATCGTTTGCTGATTTATAAAAAAAATTTACGATGAAACTAATGCCTGAACCCCTCTCCACAAGTTAAATACAAAACATGATGAGAAATCATCGTATTTTCCAAGTAGCAGCCATCTTACATAGCGGTCTTCAACTCTTCAATCACACGGTGCACAATCACTTGGTCTGTGAGGTCTCATTTTGGTATTACGCACAGCAAATTTTGTAAACAATCGCTTGATTGAAGCATGAAAAATGTATGTTGCAAGTCCTTATATCAATACAAGCCAACGACAACCACATATATGTCCCTGTCTGTTCTAGTATGAATGGAGATAAGGCCAAACTGATAAAAATCTCAAATTTGGTGTTGGTATTGCTGACAGCAGATTAAAGAACACCATAAAACCCGGTTTTCCTTGCTGGAGTCTTTGAAAGGCATTATCTGTTGGTACTTTGTGCCTCCAAACAGCTGATGATTGATTGTTTTGTACATTAAAGCCGCTATTTCTAAGGTTAAATGTGAATTAAAATTATGCTATTGCGGCACGTTATGAAAGTTAAATGATATTGCAACCAGTGGAAAAGTATGCTCAAATAAAAGCCAGTTGTTTTGTCATCAGGTTTCATAAGAAAGTCCTAAGTTAATTGCCGTCTTACATGAATACAATATTCTAGGCACCTTTTTCACTTAAACTACGATACTGTTTGTTAACACAAAACATCCGCCATGTAATGTGCTATCGACGCTACTTCTAAACTGTCTAGAACATTGTTATGCAGTATTAAAATATAAATACTACTGTGTTGATTTACTTTCAGGATGCCAAGCAGGAAAAATGCATTCTCTTGCATTGACATGAATGCGGTAAAAAGGGTTCCCCCTGGTGTTCGATGGGACAGCAGTGCCGGCAAATTAAAACAAGAGGGCCATGATGGCCCAATATCGCTCACCTGATTATAGACCCTGCACAATTTTCACCCAAAGGAATAATTTGAACATCTTGGTAGAAAACCACAAGATGATGCTACATACCAATTATCAAAACTCTAGGCAGTATAGTTTTAGGCAAGAAGATATTAATATGTTTTCCCTATATAAGTCTATGTAAAACGGTGACCCCCCGAGTGGGGCCAATTTTGACCCCAGGGGCATAATTTGCACAATCTTGGTAGGGGACCACAAGATGATGCTACATACCAAATATCAAAGCTCTTAGGCATTGTAGTTTTAGACAAGAAGATTTTTATATGTTTCCTTATATAAGTCTTAGTAAAATGGTGACCCCCAGGGTGGGGCCAATTTTGACCCGAGGGGAATAATTTGAACAATCTTTGAAGTGGACCTCTAGCTGAGTCTACATACCAAATATGAAAGCCCTGGGCCAAGCAATTTTGGAGAAGAAGATTTTTTAAGGTTTTCTCTATATAACTCTATGTAAAACTAAGGGCCCCCGGGGCAGGGCCAATTTTGACCCCAGGGGCATAATTTGAACAATCTTTGTAGAGGACCTCTAGCTGAGTCTACATACCAAATATGAAAGCCCTGGGCCAAGCGGTTTCGGAGAAGAAGATTTTTAAAGGTTTCCCCTACATAACTCTATGTAAAACTAAGGGCCCCCGGAGCGGGGCCAATTTTGACCCCAGGGACATAATTTGAACAATCTTTGTAGAGGACCTCTAGCTGAGTCTACATACTAAATATGAAAGCCCTGGGCCAAGCGGTTTCGGAGAAGAAGATTTTTTAAGGTTTCCCCTATATAACTCTATGTAAAACTAAGGGCCCCCGGGGCGCGGCCAATTTTGACCCCAGGGACATAATTTTAACAATCTTTGTAGAGGACCCCAAGGTGATGCTACATACCAAATATGAAAGCTCTAGGCCTTACGGTTTCAGAGAAGAAGATTTTTGAAGTTTCCTTTTTGAAAATCTATTTTTAGCCTGTGTGACCTAGTTATGCGATGGACTGGAATTTTTTTAACAACTTTGGTAGAGGTCCACCCAAGGAACATTCCTGTTAAGTTTTATCAAATTTGGCCAAGCGGTTTAGGAGGAGAAGTCGTTTGAAGAAATTGTTGACGGACGGACGACGCACGCCGCACGCCGGACGACGGACATCTCGGTATGACAAAACCTCACCATGACCACATTGTGGTCAGGTGAGCTAACAAAATCATCCCGACGTTGAGAATGGGACATGACTATTAATGGTGCTTCGATTGATACACAAAACATATGCGTCTACATGAACACTATAACATGACAGCACAGTTTCTCAATACAGACAGTTAACAATTGCCTGTGGAACGACTATAAAACGCCTATGTATGGTTCTTGCGTTAGCCACGGGCCAATCAATACCGACGTCGGATTTAGGCAAAAGTTATACATTTCACATCTTGTACTCATGACTTTAAGGATAAACTTATATGATATGAACTCGACTTTTCTGTCAAATAAAGATTCAACAAACTCAAGTTAGAGGTTACATTCAGCTTGGATTTTTAATATTCTACAAAAACATGTAACTTCATGCGTAACCATACGTAAACAAAATAAAAGTTATTTATAATTGATAATTTTGTAATGTGATACATTAAATGACGTCCCAAAAATGCGTTCTTCGGAAAATTCATAATAGTACCAACAAAGTATGGTGTACGGTTAGGGTCATAACTATTGAAAACTGTCTGAGACACTTTATAAACTGTCTCAGACACTTTATAAAGGGGTGTTTATTAAAAACTGTGTACTGTAATACTTTCTCTGCTGCTGCAATAAGTCCACTTTATTCAGTTTAAACAAATTTAAAACCAGAACAAACTTTTAAGAGGTTCATTTGTTCTAACACAGAACAATTAATGCCAGAATTGTGTAATTGATAGTTTTATCTTGGTTTTTCATTAATACTAATCAATACTGATTAAGAGATTAGTGTGGTCAATCAGGGCTTGACACTAACTATTTTCGGTCACTGGTCCCCCTGCAAAGAAACGTAAAATTTGTAAATAAAACAGTTACTGGTCCTTCAAGATTTTCACTGGTCCTTCTTGATTTTCACTGGCCTCGGACCAGTGTTAGTGTCGAGCCCTGTCAATTATTTCAAGTTTAATCAGAACTTGAGTTTTTAATAATGTTGTTATCAGAATTTATCTTATAAATCGTTTTAAAGTTTGCTACAGGTAAAGAACCACTAAATGCATACGCGTACCAAGTGCCATGGTGATACACTCAAGTAGTCCTTAAAAAAACTTTGGTTTGCCTGTAAATGAAGATATTTCTTGACAAATGTGGAGTTGAATGATGAAAATGAGTTTAAATGGTAGGTAGATATGCATGTGGTGTAGTAAAACTGTAATATTTGTATTATTCCGCTATTTTGTTCTTGATACCAAAGTGAAAGTAGACTAGGGTAAAACCCAGAACTTATAAATCCGGACATGCGTAAAAATGGATAGACCGTGTTTGAAGGGCAAAAACTTTCTTAGAAGATACATGACCCCCCTTTTTTATTGCATTATTTTGAAGCTTAAATACCCCTCTTTACAATGATATATGTGGTCCAGGTGGCCATAGACTAAAAAAAGTTGAAAATTGGGGCCTTCTATGGGCAATTTACATTGAGCTATAGAGCAAATCTATTTGGTGGTTTCTAACCTAAATACATGATTTAGCAAGTTTAAGATGGAGGTGCATTAAACCGAGACCTATAATAGACCGAGGATCGGTTTCTGGTCGATTATGTCATTGGTTGCATCATTTTGATTGAAACATCAAATACATAATGATGTAAGACTTGACTGTACATTCGAAAACAACTCAATTTGTACATATTATGTTCAAATATAAATTTCAACAAAACAATGTATTTTCTGTCTAACTATCGGTGAAACTTGCATTGATCTGTCAAACGAGTAAAACCGAAAGTATGCAGGAAATCCATATTCATTCGGAATGGCTCGGCACTTGTACTTGATATACTATGACCGAGATATTGCGATTTATTTATGCCATTATCGGGTCGAAGATATCTGCTAAAATACTCCAACAATCATCGAGTACAAGTTTGTTACAGTCAGTAATAAATTCAATGAATCAATTTACGACTGAAAGAAGCATCAAAACATGCAATAATAGCAACAAATTGATATGTCACCCGTTTCCGCGACACCGATGGTAATCGACGTAACGGACTTACAATTTTCATATCCGACATTCGCACCAAGCATAAATCGAAGCATGAATGATGAAGCTTGAAGTTTTAAATGATCTAACACGTATGTGAACTGCAGTTTCCTTTTTGATGTATCTTGATTTTTTGTTGATCTGCTTCATGCTTTAGGCATAGTCATCAAGGCATGGTACTTTTAAGCAGTTAATTTTCAATTAAATTGGTTAATAAACTTTAATAATTTTTTTAGCTAGTAGCTTTTCCTTTTAGCTAGTGAACCCAAATGGCATAAGTCTAAGTCCAAAATTAGGTCAAGGTGAAGGTCAAAATGGAGTCAGATGATACAGGCTCGTGGAGAGTGGTCATATACAACATCCATGCAAGTTTGAAAACTTTGTAGCCGCCATATTAATGTTAGAAGAAACGGTCAATTTTGGTTAACCAGGCCGGACGGATGAACAGACGGACGGACAGACGGACAGGTGAATCACTATATGCCTCCCGATCTATCGATACGGGGGCATAAAAATATATCTGATCACTTAATATAGCTAGTTTATCATGTTTTTTTAATATTTCTCTGTAATTACAACACCTACAAGTATGAAATTCTGCACGAATAAATGAAATATATCTACCTAATACACACTGAATTTACAGCAACATCAGAAAAGAGTTTACCAAGTTTTGTTCATATGTTCTATGTTACACATTTGTAGTTTTGTATGAAATATCAAGTTAGAAGACTTGATACTTGCAACCGCAAATTTCACGGTCACGTGATACGCATAACGGTATATTTGCGTGTTTGCAACCTACTTAATTAAACACATGCAAGGCCCATCTGTGAATATGACGAGGTACATTTTATTGCTGTAAATTGTTTATAGGCGACACTCCTAAATAAACCGATTCACCAGGGCCTCCTAAGTCTTGTCTTTATAACATCAATCTCAATCCCACCGATCACAGATTGTAACGGTTAAATAATTGATAGTAAATCATTAATGGAATACAGTAAAGTTCCGTCTAACGACCGGTCCGATAATCCGACCATTCGCGTAATACGACCACTTTTTCGTGGTCCCGAATATTTTGCTCTATATTCCAATGGTCGCCAGTCCCGATAATGCGACCGACTCGATATTACGTAATACGACCAGTATTTCTGGTCCCAACGACCAATTTGTTGCAGTTTTAGGTCTCGATAAACAGACCGCATACCGCGCGTGTCATTTTGTATAATTAATTTTACGACACGGAGACTCGTTTACGGCAATCACCGAGGTGTAAACATACTTTCTAGCGTTACGCAGTATAGCGAGAAAGTATTGTCTTATTGTCACAGTCAGTTTGACCGCTAGGGTCAGTTTGACCGCTAGGTGGTCAGTCAGCCATGTATGGGGTATAGAGTCCAATGAAAAGATGTTATGTAGGATAATTAGCCAATGGAAGTAATGTTATGTAGTAAATGAATGTTTGGTTCTGATTGAAATCAGTTCTAGCGAGCACACCAAGTCGATAACATTAAAGTTTCTTTATATTGTAAGGATTGAGTGTAAATGACATTGACATGTAAGTCTATATACACATTTGTTTCATGTGTATAGCTCAAGATAATGGTGACAGAAAATTTATTCAAATTTATCAACAGCAGCAAAATGAGCTTAAGTCTTAATGTAATAACTCGGGTGCAGTTTTCCAGAGCTTTTTACATTTCTCAGAATGAGATTTTATCTCTGGTTTTTACCCTGGCCTGACTTATTACAGTGACAAATAAGTTGGAAGAGAACTATTTAAAACATTTCTGGGCTTATAGATACATTTCTTTAGAAATGCTAAAGTATAACTTGTTATGTTTTGTAGGCAATTTTACACAAAAGCATACTGTCATACGTTTGTTATGATTTAATTATATTGGTGCATTGTTGTATTTTATATGTACTTGCAAGTATTGTCTATAATACATATTATACTATGAAAGCATTTACATGTATTCAAAATAAACGGTCCCTAGCTATGGTGCACGCTCAAGGCCAAACAATATATATTGTTGTGTTGAGTAATTTGAGATTCAAATTGAGTGTAAACAAGACACTGATAAATTGACACTTGTTGGTGTATACGCAGGGATTAAAACGAAATTCTATTGTTTATCAATGACAATAGATCGATTGAAACTATCGGCGACAATTAACTCAACCATAATTAAAGATTTGTGGAGAATAAAGACGGATGGCTGGTAGTCGCACGTTTTCGGATGATGCTTAATTTTGGACGTCGTTGTTAATTCATGTAAATAATTTTTGTAACTGTTAATTACCCTAGCGCCTTTGTACAAAATCATAACTTCATGTTATTCTAATAAATAAGACAAAATTTGACAAACCATTTGATCTGCATAAAGACCCAGTATAAAGACCACGTACGTACATATACGTGGTCTTTATACAGATCAACTAGTTTGTTATATAACGGTCAAATTTGTGCTGTATTGGTTGTACAGTGCAAGTTAATAAATTTTAGAATGAATAAAAAAGTATTGCAGCTTTAAATGGTCATGGGTATACATGCTTAAATTTTTACAATATGCATTGTTCCTGTACATAGAGGTCATAGGTCAGGAGAAATGAAAACAACTGTTACATATATTTATCATTTAATTAATGTATATGAATCACATGTCGTTTTCATTCTTATATGAATAGTTAATACTCCTCAATCATTAATGAAATACACTATGCACTAAGGTACATGTACATATGAATATTTAAAGCACGTCAACAAGAGTGTTGTCGGTATATATACATGTATAGGAGTTCAATATCTCAGCTATTTTGGTCTGTCTCGCTAATAAGACCGACTCTATAATAAGACCACTTTATGTCGGTCCCAGTGGTGGTCTAAATAGCGGAACTTTACAGTACCAGATTACCTCCCTGCATTAAACTGTAAATACGCATGTAATTTCATTATGTAGTAAAGAATAAATGTCTTTAATTGGTGACTAAAAATTATGAAATTCAAAATGGGAGTAGGTAGGAAGTTCTTATAGTTGTGTGTAATTTTTTACCAAAATCTGATAAATGGATTTTCAGAAATCTTTCAAAAAACACGATTTTTTTCCATCGCAAACAAGCTATACCAATATGCGCGACATAACGCTAATGACATAAAACATATAAATATGGATTCCTCACATCTAAATAATGTACCTCCTTCCTACGCATTTCACGCACATATTAAGCAATTGCATCACAGTACATCCTCATCCAAATGACTTGTACAGTCAATCTGTAGCGACCTTAAAAGACGACATCGTTATAGTGACTACATGATACAACCTCTATGTAAAGACCACACAGTACAACCTCTACAAAATGATATTACACTACAACCTTTACATAGTAACCACACAGTATTACCACTATCAAGTGACCTTTAAGTTCAACCTCTGCATGATGACCACACACTACAACCTCAATAGTGACCATGCTGTACAGCCACTCTGTATTGACCATACCATACAATCTCTTAATAATGATCTTATAATATAACCTCTACCGAATGACCACACAGTACAACCTCTTTACAGTGACTACTCAGTACAACCTTTATATAGTGACCATGCAGTACAACCTCTTTAAAAGTGACCTTACCAAACAACATCTGTATCGTGAGCACACAGTACAACCACCATAAAATAACCTTAAAACAACAGTGACCGTACATTAAGACCATGCAGTACAGATACTCTGTTTCTACCAAACAATACAACCTCTATATAGTGACTATGCAGTACAACCTCTTAAACATGACCTTATCATACAACCTCTGTATAGTAACCACACAGGTTTTGGTAGCAAACTTTTGACAGTTGAAGGCAAAAGGACAGCCCTGAACAAAAAATGTAAATCCTTAAAGTTGTTTCAGTCGTCGAAAGATTAGAGAATGGGCGCAAAACCAAGTATTTTAGATGTTGAAAAGTTAGCGGAAATCGAACGGATATGAAACTTGAAGTTGTTTCAGTTGTCGAAAGGAAAGAGAACGGACGCAAAACCAAATATTTTAGTTGTTAAAAAGTCAGCAAACCGAACGGATGCGGAAGGTGAACATATTACGTAAAAATATTACCAAAGTTGAAATGAAACATATTAAGTACTTCAATACTGATGATACTGATTTTGAACATCAGGTTTCGAGTTACAGAGCGGAAGGAAAACAAAGTAATACGACCTTTAACCCCAAAGTGTGATCTTGATCTTAAAGCGACCCCTCCAGAACATGTACTCTGACGTCATCTTGATGTGGTGAACATTTGTGTCAGGTTTCTTTAAAATCGTGCAACGGGTTCATGGGGTTCAAGTGACAGAGCGGAAGGGAAACAAAGTCATATGACATTTTAACCCCTAAGTGTGACCTTGACCTTAAAGCGACCCCTCCAGAACATGCACTCTGCACGTTGTCTTGATGTGGTGAACATTTGTGTCAGGTTTCTTTAAAATCCTTCAAGAGGTTCAAGAGTGACAGAGCGGAAGGGAAATTGCTAACGACAGACAGACGGACAGACGAACACAGAGGCGATAACATAATACGGCCCCTCGGGCGTATAACAAGGACCACATACTGTATAGCGGGTATATTTCACGGTGTCAAATTTTCGCGTTAATTGTATCCTTTTGAATTCTGGGTGTCTTGAATTCGCTTTAACGGCCTTGACCGCCAAATTAAAACCTTGTTGATAAACATGGAAGGGGAGGTAAACGTTAGAGTACGAGTATAATAGTCACTACTGATCTCGGGGTTGTGGGTTCGAATCCCAGGCTGGCCATCTAAAATTACTGATAGTATTTTGGGCGAGACTTAAAACAGAGATCCCATGTATGGGTGCTATAAATATGGCATGCAAAAAGAACCAGGGATGCTTCTGGAATTAGGGCATCTTCTGTATAATGCACTATCTCCCAAAACTATAAGTCTTCTGGAGGCCTCACCCATAAGGATTATCCGGTGGTGAGGATAAAGAAACGCAATAAACCAAACATACTGATAACTGCTAACATAAGAAAAATATGTAGATCTATTTACAAACAAATCATTATTTCGGCAAACATTTACACGTTCCGCAAACAAAACTGTTATTGAAATTAAACAAGTGTGATGAAACGGCTTACAATTCAAACCTTCAAACGATATTGATATGCATGCATAGAGATTTAAACACGTTCTTTACAATTTCTATCCAATTTCTAACCATACTTTATACATGTCGTAGTCTATTTATTATTACTGTAATTTACAGAAATGACACATTGTGTTGCAAAGTAATGTTGGATTATTTCTTAAAGTTCCTTGAAGTATTGTCTCCCTTTGTAAAATTTGTATATTTTTGGTGATAATTACGCGGGGTTTAGATTTCCACACAGTACCACCTCCATAAAGTGACCCTTGAGTACAACCTCACCCCAAGGATAGTGCGACCTCAATAGTAACCATACTTTAAAACCTCTATATGGTGACCATGCAGTACAGTAGCTCTGTATCAACCACACAATATAACCTCTTAATAATGACCATATTATATGACCTCAATTTTGGGACCAAATTATTTGTTTGGTTTGGACAACATTCCGTTTTTCTCACGTGCTGGTTTTTCGCTCATATTATAATTATTAAATATCCTGTTTTACATTTGAAGCTGTCCTCTATTTGAAGTTTTTGAAGCTCATGCATGTACTTTACTGAGACTTTGATGCATGGTTTGATATTTATTAGGTATAAATTATGATGTACATTAATATGGACAAAAAGACAGTTTCTATCTGCAGATGATTTTTTCCACTAGGTACATATTATGCATTTGTTTACGTCTTAAACAATATTTCTGTCAGGGTTGTTTCCCTTAGCCTTCAATCATCCCTGCTTTTCCGCAAGGCAGTAAAGCTATTTACCCATAGCTGGAGGTCTGTTCATGGGCGTCAGGGCATGTCCACTCTACAGTGGACCTAGAATACCGCATGTCTGGGGGCAGACCACCTCCGAGTCTCCTGCAGTTCAGCTTGAGGCCACAAAGGGCTCAATTGACATGCGCTGCCACGGGAAGGCACTGCAAGGAGCTTGTCTAAGGAGAGGCTATGTACTGGCAGAGAACGTTTACGCTTCCTTTTAGCCTGAGCTAGCCAGTGGTGGAGGCTGAATGAAGGTGACCAGCACACAACACGCAGCTTACCACACAAGTCGCATCCAAAGACCATTAAGCACACAAAAAGAGGTCTGAAGCATGATGATGACACACATTTGATATGCATGGCTGACTTACATATCCGATCTATGCTGATAGCGGCCATTGAGGGTCAGGACCTTACACTAGACGGTGACACTCCACCAACGTTGCCATTGACTCTGTGTAGAGTCTTCACACCAACCGGCTCAGACAAACCGACTGGTGCAGGGTGGTGTTTACGGATTGCAAGATCTCAGGGCAGAATTTAGATCCACAGGCATGCACTTAAAATATTTAAAATCTAGTTAGTTTTAAGCCCTTACGTAGCGCAAAAAGTGCGAATTTAGACAATTACATTACCCCAAATTATACCAAACTTACATTAATAAATATACTAACTAATTGCCAAAATCAAAAGAATTACATTCCCCTCACAGACAGGTGTATGGGGACAAACTAGCCACCCACAACCTGAGTGCAGATTGGAACTTCCAGTGGGTGTATGGAGCAGAATGTGATTTTTCCACAGGTTAGTCTTATGTAGGAGGAATAGGTATGCATCTATCACAAATGTAGCAGAAAGGCTGAATCTATAGCATGCATGCATCTGTACAGGAGATGTAAAATACTAGCTTAATCCACTAGATGTCTCTCTGGATGCCATTTAACATAGAGGCAGAACCTACAATAGGTGTCTTTAACAAGAAATGGAGCCTACAGAATGGGTCAGCAAGGTAGGTCTCACCCCTGTTTGAGATCTACCTTTTAGACACATCATGTAGTTACATCCAATGTTAGAGACACACACTGAAGATTAATCCAATATGCTTAATCTCATACAGAGAAACATCATGTGGATGCAGCTAGTATTCTACATACCCTGTAAGAGATACACCCTTCAGATTCCACCTGAGTGCAACATCTGTGAAAGAGTCATAACATATGCACCTCTTACATAAGACTCACCTGTGGAAAAATCACATTGTGCTCCATACGCTAACTGTAAGAGTCACACTCTGTGTTCGGGTTGTGGGGGACGTGTTTGTCCCCTGTACCTGTTACTGTATTAGGTAAATAGTCCCTATGCTCCCAGAATGTCTCCTACAGTGTGTGCTTTGAGCACTTAGGGTGTTCCCATGGGAATGTTTCTTACAGAGGATATAGCATGCTTGTTGAGTCCACATGCTATTGTCTCTATCACAAACGTACCACAAAGGTTGGTTCTATAGGAGGTGCAACATACGAGCTTAATACACATGGGTGTTCCTATGTATGAGATGTGGCCTACAGAATGAGCCTACAATGGGTGTCTTTAACATGAAATGGAGCATACAGGGATGTTGTCAGGAAAGTAGGTCTCTCCCCTGTATGAGACCTACTTTTTAGACACACCCTGTTAGCCACATCCCATGTTAAAGACATCCATTGTAGGTTTATTCTGTAGGCCACAACTCAAACAGAGGAACACCCATGTGGATTAAGCTCGTATGTTGCATCTCCTATAGAACCAACCTTTGTGGTACGTTTGTGATAGAGACAATAGCATGTGGACTCAACATACATGCTATATCCTCTGTAAGAAACATTCCCATGGGAACACCCTAAGTGCTCATTACACACACTGTAGGAGACTACCTAGGAGCATAGGGCATATTTACCTATGCTCTCCCTTATAGTCGCCTCTTACGACTTGCAAGGGAGAAAACAGTGGTCCGATTCTACGACCCGAGAACCACACGGGTAATTGAAGCTTCCAGCAAAGTTGCCTAAGAAGCAGCCAAAAACAATACAGAACAAAATAAAATTTGAGTTTATTGAGATATTCACAGAAGCTCTTTGACATAAGAACGCAAAAAGCTATACGGAATTGACATCAAATTTTATATTACACGACCTAGATGCATACATAGTGTTGTCTGTAGTTTTCTCCAAAAAATATGCGATAATACCGCAACCCCAATATAATTAACACTCTACATGCCACTACAAATTTTGGGTTGGGCCGGGTAGTTGTTTGTGGGGTTACTATAGTAACTTTTTAAGTTAAGTTTAAGTTATTTCATGTTTTCAAATTTTACTACAATCGTATGTTCCAATCAAGTGCTATTGTCATAAGGGAAATTTATTGATTATTTTATTATACATAGTACATTAATTATTAATATTGTTATACTGCCAGATAAATGCCATCTGCACAATTGGTATCTTCTGGACAGATCTACAGTCTTCACGAAAAACTTTTTCAAAGTACTAGCCAGTGGGGCTACCAACATGGCAGAACTTACTAGCCCGAGAAGAAATTTACTAGTCAGACCATTAAATTATTAAAATTATTTTTAATTTTCACTAGACTTTTGACTAGTCACCTAGAGACAATTACTAGCCCAATCCAGTTCTTACTAGCCTCGGGCTTCGGGCTAGTGGCCAAATTCGAAAACTGGATCTATATGTCCTATTAATTATTCTTTAAAGGTATAATTATACACTCAACCGCTTTAAAAACGCACCACTATTGAAAATAATCAAATTTTGTCAAAATACTTTTTGTGCTAAAATTGATAGTTTACAGGGTTTTGTTCAGTTCATAAGCCTGACCTAAATAAAGAAAACGATTTTTTTTAATTCGAATACCCCGCCCTGATAACTTTTTTTGATTTTGCATGTTTTGCACGTGCAGCTCGATCGCGTCGACCTGTGTGATCAATATTAACTTTAAACTGTACGCTGTTTGTTTACACATTGAAAGAACAACATAAACAATATTTGCTAATGGCATTTTTATGCTGCGAATATCTCGAATATTTGTTCTCGACGATTGTGCCTTCGACTCCAACTAAAAAGAGCCTCGGTGCCTTAGCATAGCGGTTCAGCTGCCACCATACAATGATTGTGGGCTTAGAACATCGATTCCTAGCGAATGGCACAGTCACAGACCGACCTGGATGAAACCAGCTAAAGGTATTGAGCCCGAGTTAGGAGGAAACATGACACAGGTTATGTCACTGTAATTGGTTCCGCATGACTGCACACAGTGTCAAAATAATGCTGAGTGTCAATCAACAAGCCAAAAGTACATTAGTGCATTTTCATAATTATTTCTTTCAAAATTGTCAATAGAAAGGAAAATTATTTTAGTACATTTTTTAATGAGTTTTCTCCCCTTTAGAGCCTTAAGTCCCAACTTTTTGTCTTCAAGCTCATTCATAGTGTTGATTTGAGGTGCCATAGAAGCACAACGGGATATTTCCTGACAGTCTGATGCTCATAACCAAGACTTCAAGTTTAAATAAGGCTTGAATCCATCTTAGGTTTACATAATGCGCATATCTGAACCGCACTCGGTCGTATGGTATTAGCCAGACAGCCATAGCCACATAACATTTATAATTCAAGTTAAGCATTGCTTGAAAGGTGGGAACCATCACGTCGAACATCATTCTATCCCATTACGCAATTAATGTTATGCTTTAGGATGAGATACCACGTGCATGCACCAATGTAGCGGGCTATTATACTTGCTTTTGAAATTGTGACTTTCACTTCCATGGGTCTCCGTGTTATCGATATCATAATTCAATTCTAACTCGTAATAATGGCATGAAAATCACACATCTCGTTGAAAATAGACTGAAGATTATTAATCCGAAAATAAATAACAATAAATTAACGTTTTCATCACTAAAACCGATATTTTATATGTGGTGCGTTTTTAAAGCGGTTGAGTGTACATATGGTTAAATCTAATGTAAGTTATAAGCAGACAAATAAAAGCCAATATGAGTTTAATATATCTTTAGGTACAATCTGTTCTTATATCCTAACCACTTACTTATTTTCAATTTGTGTTAATGAGTATTTGAGTGCTTACCGAATGTCCGGTTTTTGTCCTTCGGTATATAAACAGGCAGAGAGGTTTGACTTTATACTTTTCCACTCTGTCTGTTTTTATATACTTGTGTAAAATAAAACATTATTTTGAGGATAACTACTTGGTTATTTGTAGGTAAGTCACTTTTACTTTACTGCTAATATACTTGAATTATTTCATTATTTTATTGTTTTAAGTTTTACTTATCTATGTAAGTACTTGATTTAATGAAGCACTTTTATATACTTTATCTTACTGACCTAAGTTAGTACATTATTTAATGTAGCACTTTTATATACTTTATCTTACTGATCTAAGTTAGTACATTATTTAATGCAGCACTTTTATATACTTTATCTTACTGATCTAAGTTAGTACATTATTTAATGAAGCACTTTTATATACTTTATCTTACTGATCTAAGTTAGTACATTATTTAATGAAGCACTTTTATATACTTTATCTTACTGATCTAAGTTAGTACATTATTTAATGCAGCACTTTTATATACTTTATCTTACTGATCTATGTAAGTACATTATTTAATGTAGCACTTTTATATATGTTTTATCTTAACTTTAATCTAAACTTTAATCGAACTATTTTGTTTTGGCATTCAGTACCTCTCACTGCCATTATTAAAGCGAGTTTGATAATTCCCAAAGAACTTAGTAATTTAAGAATTGTGTATTTTAATAATTGTGAATTTAAATAATTGTGTATTGAGACATACATTTCCACTCTGTCTGTCTGTTTTTATATACTTGTGTAAAATAAAACATTATTTTGAGGACAACTATTTGGTTATTTGTAGAAACTATAAACATGAACTCCAACTCGAACCTCTCGTGCTCATCTTACAGCACACACTTAACCACACAACAACGTTGTGAAACTATGGCAATCGTCCGATTATTAAATAAACAACCCTCATACATTATCATCATCAACAGATGGTAGAGTTATGACAGTATCGTCAGGTGGAAAGTCAGCAGGAATCTGGTGTGAGTATCCACAAATGTCCAAGTATTGTGGTGCATTCTGGTTCCTATTAATGACGATGGTTAGCATACCTTGCACCATGATCAGCTGTAAATATTAAACAGGTGATAATAGATTGCCAAATACTTTCTTAACACACTGTACAAGGGTTGTTTGTAAAAGTCAAAAACATTGTCTCCCATTTAAACGCCAAGTGTTATTTTCCTTAAAACTTTTCACACATTATCGGTCAATTCAATGTAACATATATCTGATTCTTAGAAATGATTTCCTTGTGTAAATTTGCTACTAAACTTGATAAACTGATACTGGTTGGCAAGGGCCCCCGCATACTCAATTATTTTGAATAAAAATGAAATAGTGTTTATTTAAGACCATCTCACATAAAACCAGTTGCAAACTTTGCTTTTAAAATTATATAGGCACAAAAGTCAATGTTTGCTTCATGATTGTGTTAATTCAAACATTGATGGAACCAATAACCAGTATGCCATGAATGTTATTCCTTGCGTCATAGTTTTCGCGTTTTTCTAAAATGGCGACGTCACGGAAATGTGCAGCACAAAGAATTATAATAAAATACTTTGTTGATCGCAGTTTAACACCAGTGCAAATAAAACAAGAGTCCCAAAATGTCACAAAATATGCCCGTCTTGGTTGTGCTAGTAACAAAAAAATTGACTATGAAATAAAAGCCCATATTATATAAAAACATTTTTAACCAATCATCTTTAAACTAATATATATTCATACTAATTTATAGGAATGCTTTTGTCAACCTTCTGTTGTATGACCTTTGCATTATAGGTCATGAATTAAAGATATCTTTCTTAATTAATTTTTTTTATTAGATATGTATATATATGGAGTACCCTGCATGTTGGTCCTTGCTTGATTTATCTGTATCTTGCAAGATCACAAGTCGAGTGAGATGCATAGCAAGATTTGATACACACCAATGACTCAACACAAGTGCATAAATGTCATTATTTCATTACGGTATGCACCAAAAAGTACACACAACATGAAGACGTGTAAAATGTTAAACTTGGCTTAGATATTATGCCAATAAGTGTAGTCACCAAGTTTGAAGACGATCCAACGAAACCTGTTTGAGTTAGAGTACAGATAAGGCCAATTTCACATTTTTTTGGTAAAAGAAGGACCATAACCCACGAAGATCGGCACTGATTTGGCATATAATCAAACTTGGCCTAAATATTACACCCATAAGCATTGTCAGCAAGTTTGAAGACGATCCCACGAAAACTGTTACAGTACAGTACAGAAATCGGATGAAAACTGTTTGAATTAAAAAAACGTTTGAACGATTAACCGATTAACTGTTGACATCCCTACAAAATAGCAAATTTTAAGAATGTTACGTACTTTGAGATTATCATCGTACATCAACATCAAAGACGGGCATATCGTAAGGTGAAGATTCACCAAGAGTGACAGTTCTTGGTAAATAACTGGTGCGAATAAATCCCTAGGTACATAAATGATACCAGTAGTATATTTATTAAGTATTGTCCTCCACTTGAACTTGGATCTGTGAACAAATTAAGGATACAGTCAACTATGTGTACCTTGCACTCATTTATGACAAAATTCTTTAACACGTTGACACAAAAACAGAATATCTCCCACGAAGGTGATAAATACAGCAATAGTCAACCAACCTAAAATTCCTATCAATATGCACAACTAGGCTGGTATAAGTACATAATTTTATGAGAGTCAGTATAAATAATCATACATGTACCTACATATTATAAAAGTTATGATGGCTAACACCTGTCCACTATACCCAGATGCTATGCAGATGGAATGCCAATTATAATCTGCTCTTTTGAGAACCCTTCGGGATCATTATCGACAAGAGGGCCCTTTACGCCCCTCACCTGTTGCACATTGGTCTAGGTATCAATACAACTTACATTCTGATCATAATTCATTAAGATTGGATCAAAACGGCGACCTATGGAATGTGCCCAAGTTTTTTTTTTTAAGATTTGACCTAGTAACCTAGTTTTTGACCATACATGACCAAGTTTCGTACTTAGACTAAATTTCATGGAGAACAACATTTTTTCTGACCATGTTTCATGAAGATTGGATCAAATTGGTGACATCTAGAGAGTACAAGGTTTATCTATTATTTGACCTAGTGACCTAGTTTTTTACCCCACATGACCCAGTTTCAAACTAGGCCTAGACTTCATGGGGAACAACATTCTGACCAAGTTTCATGCAGATTGGATAAAAACCATGACGTCAGGAGTGTACACAAGGTTTTTCTGACCCTAACCTCTTCTACTTCAGGGGCAAACACAAACTTGTACTGATCAGGTCGGAGTGGTTTTATGGGTAACATAAGTTTACGATCTGGCCCGCCCTCTGATGTTGTGTTGTTCAAGTTCTCAGACGACTTTGAGGAATTGATAGCTGCATCAGAGGTCATTGATCTATAAATAGAATATGATGTCATAACATGTTGACCATGAACCTAATGTGAAAATAACAAAACAAAACTTCTTTCGGTAAACACTTGAGCGCCATTGGTAGCCTGGTCCATAATAACTAGCTTAGTCAATTAACTTGAAAGTTTTGTAATGAACAGACAAACTAACAAACCGACAGACAGGTGAATCACTATATGCCTCCGCATCAATGGATGCTGGGCATAAAGAAATATTGACCTGATTTAATCACTTTACCTAAGGGTATGTAAAGAGATTGTGATACTCAGCAAAATTTATGTGACTTACTTGAACATTTCTGATGTAGATGACATCATACTGGACATCATAGATTCACTGCTTGCAGTAACATCACTATCTGATGATGAGACTGAACTAATCACAGACTCGCTCACTGGTGTCTGAAATATCCATAAAAATAAATAGTTACACCAGTTAAATTTGTCCTCTGGATTCTAATCTAGATATCGAATATATAAGGTTCAGTAAAATAATTTATTGATTTTCCATGTAAAAGCAAGCATTTTTGGTTAAGGTTTTGATGAATGTAATAGTCGCTTGATATAAAATTAATAAAGTGCAAAGATGATAATGATTGCTCAATGAACCGCAAGTGCATTGAATAGCAGAAATTTCAGCTGAGAAAAACATCTAGTCGGCGGATCTGAATGCAGCTCTCGAGGATGCACAGAATGACCAAGCCTACAGCCCGGGTCTAAATCCATGTAGCGTTTTTTCTTTTGCGCTATCCGAAATCGCTTATGTACAATCAAATGCTAATATACACAACTTTTCTTCTGATCAACATCAAAATGCAATTCAAGAAGACCAGTTTGTAGAAATATGTGTAAATATAATCAACACTTTTATAGAATGGGTGCAAAAGAAGGAAACATGAGACAGACAGAACTTGTGGAAACCTGGTAAATTAAGTCAAAATGACCTAACAGTCAAAATAAGGTACTTCTTTAAAAATCTTTTTAAAAATTATTTGAGTTACAATTTTCATATTGGTACCAGAAAAAACTTACATCTTTTGTCTAACCATGAACTAAATTTCTTTGCAATAACAGAACATTATGAATTGATGAAAAATACCCCCAAACTGTATTCTTTCTTTTTGGACACCCTGTATACCTATATGAAGTATGAAAACTGTAGGATAATTACTTTGCAAGACATTGCGAAACTTGCCAGATTTTACCAGACATTCAGTCTGGTACTTATGGGGCTTATACAGTCATATAGAAATGTAAAGTTTTCCAAACTGATATTTACTCAATTACCAGTTTCATTTAATTTAAAACACTTACTGCAATTACCTGAATGTGGAGTGTAGATCTATATGGCAATGTTTCAAATATGTTCAGTCCTTCATCGTCCATGTGTGACCATCAATCAAACTAGACACTATCAGTGATTGGAAACTCCTCAGTTGGAAAGCTCTACAACAGTATAAACAAAGTGTTAAGTCGGTATATTTCATGTCAACAGGCCATCTCCCTGAATATGAAGTGTATCACTCCGCATCAGGTTCACAGACCTGTTGACATGAAAACCGACCTAACACATTTTTATTAATATTTACTTATTTAGGTACATTTTATATATTTATATGTATGTTGCATTAACGCTTATTGTGTTTATTGAGTTAACGCTTATTGTCTTTACGCTTAGTGTTTATTGAGTTTATTACGCTTATTGTGTTTATTGAGTTTACGCTTATTGTGTTTATTCAGTTAACGCTTATTGTGTTTATTCAGTTAATGCTTATTGTGTTTATTGTCACATCAGTTCTGCTGTGTTTGATTCTGTGGCCTTTTGTATGTTTATTTCTTGTTGTAGTTCATCGCGGGTATGAGAAAGAGAAGAGAAGCCAGAAATTCTCGAGCCTCTAGCAAGGGAATTTCTGGTACCATTTTTATTTTGTCTTTGGTATGACAACGCCTAGCATGAAACCGGACACTTTCTACACTTGGTGTAGACAAGCTAGCACTTAGCAATCATAAGGCACATGTTTAGAAATGAAGACTTAGTATAGGGGCAAACAGCATATCAGCCACAGACCATTGGGTGTCTTTTCAAGATGATTAGAGAGTACCAGTTAAGAAGTAATTGGAACCAATCAAGTAAATACTAATTTAATGCTCTCAGTGTTAATTTTTGAACAGTCATTAGACATTCGAATAATGATCTTTGAGCTGAATTAGATAAACATGCATAGACTATTTCAGTAGTAAGTATGTTCATGATTACAACAAAGTATGAAAATGCAAAAAAAAATATCCTAACAGAGGCATGAGATTGACAATTTCTCTGCCTTACCTTGTACAAAGGAGCAATGATCATATGACCCTAAGTCCACCTCAATAGCTAAATGCCTACATTAACTAAACCTTATGACCCTAAACCTATATTATTTAAAACAAGAAAATATACAGTTGAAGAGAAATTGACACACTATATGCAGAAAAATATGCTGAAGTATTGAGGTGGGACATTGAAAAAATAAGTTAAAAGCTTTTGCATTGAACATGACCTTATTTAAATGAAATAAATGGAAGGTTAAATTATGATCCTCACAAGCTCTTAATGCGTCACTCCTTATGGATAATGGAACCATTACATGATCCCTATACACAATTACAGTTGCCTATAATTTAGTTATAACTACACTTGAAGGGGTTGGGAGGGGGGTATGTTGAGCATAGCTATATCATAATCCTAACATGATTAATTAACCAATTTGTGAATGGTTAATTTCATTTACTTATCAACTTAACCTACAAGCTATGCACATAAAGCCTAATTATTACCACTGTATCTCATCAACATTGACCAAAAGTCCATAGACTATTGATTCAAAGGATTTAAATAACCAATGCTCAAGAGCTAAAATACAGTGTCAAACTGAAGATAAAAAGGTTGACAGCTGCTGAGCTCCAGATCATAACGCCCCTTATGCAAGGTGGTTTGTTGATTAAAAGTATTTTGAATAATTTTAAAATAATAAAAATTTGTTTAACATAGATCCTTACCATAAACCTGAATATAAAATCCAACATAAGTGTCAAAGAAAACATTCCACTAAACATACCACCACTAATTGAATAGTTAAATAAACCCTATTATGAAACTTCCAGTAAAAATAGGTTCTGAAAGTTCCATAAACCTACCTTACATTATTTTATCCTAAGAAGCGAGGTATTTATTTTTACAACAATTATTTGAAACAAGATTGATATCTGAAACCTCCTTCACATGTCCAATGCCTTTATTTCTCTTTTTAAATGTAACATGAAACTTGAGACAGGGTCAGGTCTTACTGTTGCCATATGATCATGTCCAGAGTACGAGACTTGGGTCTATGATTGTTTCTTTGGCTTATGTGTGGGTGTTGCTAAGGATAGTTGCGTTGTGGTTTTTCTGATTTAATGTAGTAGCGAACCCAACTTTGTCCTAACTTTGTCCTAACTTTATCCTAACTTCATGAAATAAATAAAAAAGAACCACATTTAAAATGTAAAACGCATTTTGAAACCATGAACATAGCTACAGAGAAATAAATTTCAACATACATGTACTAAAATAGAATTTTCAAGAATTCCAGTAGTAATTTACCTTTGGTGTCCAATTTCAAACTTTTGACACACCTATAAGAAATATGAAAGAGAAGTAGAAAGACTAGTGTGTGTGTCCTGCAGTGGATGCACACATGGTAGAGGGTGGGGGAAGTTGAGACGTCTCTCACATTGGATGTAGCACTCCGGATGTGTCTACAAAGGGCCTGTAGCATTTTAGATGCTTTAAGAGAGGGGTGTAGCATTTTAGATGCATTAAGAGAAATGGCGTTGCATTTTAGATGCATTAAGAGAAATGGCGTTGCATTTTAGATGCATTAAGAGAGGGGTGTAGCATTTTAGATGCATTAAGAGAGGGAGTGTAGCATTTTAGATGCCTACTACGCGTTGTTGCACACATGTAGTACACATGTGTCTACATGTCTCTTATAAGAGGTATAGCATACATGTGTACCGAGTGTGTAGCAGACTGCAAGGTATGTAGCCCACAGGATATGCACAGGACTTATTTTTCACTCTGGCCTAGCACGCACCACCTACAACCTGCATCTTCAACAAGGAACAAAGCAAACAGGCAGTGTCTACACAATGAATCTCATACAGGGGATTGACATTCAGAATATAGACACAAATCCCACGGACTTCATCCCTTGTGAAGAATACATACTGTAGTATCCTCTCGCATTCTAAGTCAGAGTAAACATTCAGTCTGTTCACACCTTGTGTGCTACATTAAATAATCTTACCTAGTATTGGCCCTCTGTAGTGACATGTTCTTGCTGAAGATCCAACACAACATCTCAGTGAGGCCCATCACTGGCAAAAAAACCAATGTTTAATGATGTAGCACCAATGACCTTTGACAGCATGGCATCACCTGTGGCGCTGACCTAAGTAGAACTGTTTAGATGGATCAATCTCTGGTAATGTATCATCTTAGGCCTACAAAAAGCAAAAGCAAACATTTCAAGGATGCCAAATTTAACCCTTCACTTATTACAAGAGATAGAGCCCCTAGGTCGCTCACATGTGTAAATGCACATTTGGTAACCTTAGAAATCATTTACACAAGTGAGACTAGATGATGTTACATACCAAATATGTCCCAATCAATCGATTTGGCAGGGCTCGACACTAACGATGGTCCGTTAGCCCGAGGCTACCTATTTTCTCAAAGGACTACCTAGGTATCAAAGCTGGGTATCCAGTCGGGCTATCTCAAAATTGACCCATCGTTTGTGTCAACCTCTTTGTTTTGACCAATTAACGTAAATTGAATAATTAAAACAACCGTTTGCGAATGTAAACGAAACCGGAATTTGCGTCTTTCCTCTAATTAAATATGCGTTGAGTCGGTAATGATCATAGCAGACATCGCCAAATTTTCATGGACCATTGGTCTTCTTGGCATATTTGGTGGAAGGTCCGACAGAATGTAGGGCTGCGACGGTACTTCTGTCCGACGCATTTTTGCTTAAGTTTCGCCAAAAATCAGCAAAGAAGTATGTGAAGAACTTCCGGAAGTTTACAATAGAAACAATTAGTTTGCGTGTGCGCATCAATGCACGCCTATTTTTAGAAACGTGTTTATTATAACAGCGACTACGTTTGGTTCAGCGCGTCCACATGGTTTAGTTAAAGTCAACTGCGCACATGTTGCATGTAAACAAGACAGCGAATTCGTCAGGGATGATTGGTTTAATATTTTCGATCGGAACGATTTGTTTTATGTATTTTGGCAATATTTTACTGATATCCATTGATTCCCGCTTGATTTTAGCCTGAATATTAAGTAATTTAATGCTTTTTATGATTAAGCATTCCTCTCCAACTATTTTCGTACCATGTAAAAAAAATATGTAGACATCATTTCAAACATTCCTATTTTGACCAATCTTATTAGTTTTAATTTTGAAGATACGAAAATCACATCCTTCTTGACACCATACCGTAATTTGACAGGTGTGTAGGACATTTTAATCATGTACCGAAAGCCCCTTTGTGTCAAAGGGTAGCAAACCATACACTGTCTGTTAATACGGGTGGGGGTTTGTATTTTAGTATAATTAAAAGACATTGAATAAATGAGTTGACAAAAATGTTTTATGTACTAACATGAGGACTACCTATATTTTTCAAGGACTACCTCATTTTCTATTTCCTTAAAAAGTTAGTGTCAAGCCCTGTATGGGGGCATAAAAACCATGTTTTTTCTCATCTGGTCAGTATACATATTTGAAACATTTCTTCTAAACATAGATATATTTCACAAGTGCCCAGAGGCTCATTAGGCTTAATTAAAATTAAGTTTGTCTGCCCTTCACCGACCCGAAAAAATCCTGCTGACTCAAAAAAAAACAAGAGCTCCGCAGTCAGAGACATATGCCCCCCAAACAGGGCCTTGACACAGAAATTTCGTGCCACATTTCAATAGGGGTCATCTACTGTCAAAGGCAAATGTATCTGTGAAGTATCAGGCCCATCCAGTGTTTCTTCCAGAGCGCGTTTTAGCGTTTTTGGCGCACATATTTCATCTTTGACGCAATGAAATTCGGCCTGTGCGTTTTCCGTGACGCAGGGTTTTATTCGTCGTCGAATTATTCAAAACCGTACGTATTCCGTACGGTCATACGGCTTTTAGTCGTTTCCGATCAATCGGTAGACGCTTGTTCGCATTCATTATAAAGTTTATTGAACGGTCTTCATTTAAACAATCTGCGGCGCTAAATACGTCGACGATTTTCATTCAGAATAAACAATTAGAGGCCATACCAATGCCAGTTTTATTTATGTAATGTGTTAATTACGTCAATTATTACAAGTTCGAAAGGAAAATCGCCGCTCCGCGCAAATCGTTTTTTTACTTTTTAATAGCCCCTGCTAAGACCCGCAAATTGCAACATATGTAGCCGTTATATAAACACCCGTTCCGAACTGATTTGGACTTTAGTACCTACCGAACAACATTGCCCTGGTAGTCATTCAATTTCAAGGTATGAGATAATGACCCCCTAAAATTTCTAATGACCCCCAAATTCTGATACAGGGGGTCATGTTTGACCCCCAAAAAATCAGAGCTGGAAGAAACACTGCCCATCTGTCAATCCGTTGATGAGTTATCGATCGGAAACTAATTTTCACATTCAATGTCACAGTGACCTTTGACCTAGTGACCCCAGTTTCAATAGGGTTCACCTAGTGTCCAAGGCCAATGCACCTGCGAAGTATCAGGCCCGTCTGTGAATTTGTTGATGAGTTATTGATCGGAAACAGTTTTCACACTTAATGGCACAGTGACCTTGACCTTTGACCTAGTGACCCCAGTTTCAATAGGGGTCATCTACTGTCCAAGGCAAATGTACCTGTGAAGTATCAGGCCTATCGGTAAATCCATTGAAGAGTTATCGATCGGAAACGGTTTTCACACTTAATGCCACAGTGACCTTGACGTTTGACCTAGTGACCCCAGTTTCAATAGGGGTCACCTAGTGTCAAAGGCCAATGCACCTGCGAAGTATCAGGCTCGTCGGTAAATCATTTGACGAGTTATCGATTGGAAACGGTTTTCACACTAAATGCCAGTGACCTTGACCTTTGACCTAGTGACCCCAGTTTCAATAGGGGTCACCTAGTGTCCAAGGCAAATGCACCTGCTAAGTATCAGGCCTGTCTGTAAATCCGTTGAGGAGTTATTGATCAGAAACGGTTTTCACATTTAATGCCACAGTGACCTTGACCTTTGACCTAGTGACCCCAGTTTCAATAGGGGCACCTAGTGTCCAAGGCCAATGCACCTGTGAAGTATCAGGCCTATCGGTCAATCCGTTGACGAGTTATCGATTGGAAACTAACTGGTCTACTGACAGACAGACATTCACAATTTCACACTTAATGCCACAGTGACCTTGACCTTTGACCAAGTGACCCCAGTTTCAATAGGGTTCATCTACTGTCCAAGGTGAATGCACCTGTGAAGTATCAGGCCTATCGGTCAATCCGTTGACGAGTTATCGATCGGAAACTAACTGGTCTACCGACAGACAGGCTAGCAAAACAATATACCCCCTCTTCTTCGAAAGGGGCATAATTATTTGGGAAATCCTTGTGGTTTTAATTTTTTTCATTCGAACGTGCCACGTATTTTGAAGTGCAAATATGAATATGAAGAAATGCTACTTACATAATAATTATATAAATCTAAATCTGTTATTCCATAGAAAATGCTGGTGCAATAATTTCAAGTAAACTACGCTTAAAATAGAAATGTTGCAAATTTTTGTTGATACGTAATTTATGCGTGTCCGATTATAGATTCTGGGTAAGTTTTCATTGCACCTGCAACCTATTCCTATATTTAGGCGTGCTGCCGGTCTCTTAGACATCTTTTATCGTCAAACATTTTACCTCTTTGGCGATTACTTCAAACGACTTCTAAAGCGGCACGTCGCTTGTGAATTTATTTAGAGTAGATTGGTACAGAAAAATTCCGTTCTGAAGAGAAATTAACAAGAGCTGTCTCCATAGGACGACACATGCCCCCGTGCATGCTTTGATAGTAACGTAACGTTAAGATATCAGCACCGTCACAGATGTGACATAATATATTGGGCAAATGTGATATTGACATATTTTTCTTTGTGTAAAGGGCCATAACTCTTAAGCGTGTAGGTCAATTTGAAATCTTGTTATCTAACATGACCTAGATCTTATGGCCGTACACCTTTTCATGTTTCAAAAGGTTTGACGAAGATCCGATGACAAATGCTTGAGTTATTGAGCGGAAACGGGAAGAAACACCATTTTTCTATGTGTGAAGGCCCGCAACTCTGAAGTGTCTTGGTAAATTTGAACGGTTACCGAACCTGACCGAGATCTTATGGCCTTACACCTTTTCATGAGGTTTGGTGAAGATCAGATGATAAATGCTTGAGTTATTGAGCGGAAACCAAAAAAAAACGCCATTTTCCTACGTGTCAAGGGCCGTAACTCTAAAGTGGCTACGTCAATTTGACTGGTTATCAAACCTGACCTAGATCTCATAGCCTTTCACATTTTCATGAGGTTTGGTGAAGATCCAATGACAAATGCTTAAGTTATTGAGCGGAAACCAAAAAAAAACGCCATTTTTCTATGTGTCAAGGGCCGTAACTCTAAAACGGCTAGGTCAATTTGACTGGTTATCGAACTTGACCTAGATCTCGTAGCCTTACACATTTTCATGAGGTTTGGTGAAGATCCGATGACAAATGCTTGAGTTATTGAGCGGAAACCAAAAAAAACGCCATTTTTCTGTGTCAAGGGCCGTAACTCTAAAGTGGCTACGTCAATTTGACTGGTTATCAAACCTGACCTCGATCTCATAGCCTTTCACATTTTCATGAGGTTTGGTGAAGATCCAATGACAAATGCTTAAGTTATTGAGTGGAAACCAAAAAAAAACGCCATTTTTCTATGTGTCAAGGGCCGAAACTCTAAAACGGCTAGGTCAATTTGACTGGTTATCGAACTTGTCCTAGATCTCGTAGCCTTACACATTTTCATGAGGTTTGGTGAAGATCCAATGACAAATGCTTGAGTTATTGAGCGGAAACCAAAAAAAACGCCATTTTTCTATGTGTCAAGGGCCGTAACTCTGAAGCGGCTAGGTCAATTTGACTGTTTATCGAACTTGACCTAGATCTCATGGCCTTACACATTTTCATGAGGTTTGGTGAAGATCCAATGACAAATGCTTGAGTTATTGAGCGGAAACCAAAAAAAACGCCATTTTTCTATGTGTCAAGGGCCGTAACTCTGAAGCGGCTAGGTCAATTTGACTGTTTATCGAACTTGACCTAGATCTCATGGCCTTACACATTTTCATGAAGTTTGGTGAAGATCGGATAAACACTGCTTGAATTATTGAGCGGAAACGAATCCGGACGGACGGACGGACTGACGGTGCGATTTTAATATGCCCCCGAACCATCGGTTCCGGGGGCATAAAAACCACAGGCACACGATTTCAGTCTTCAGGCCCACAACCTAAATAAAATATTTTTCAGACCTACCACCTCGCCCTTGAAAATTTCAGGGTAGGTAAAGGGCAAACCAGGTATTTTTTTAATTCAGGTCTTACCGTATTCATTGAGAACGAATGATTTGCTTCCAAATAAGTCAAGTAAATTTAAAACACTTCTTGCAATTACCTGAATGTGGAGTGTAGATCTACAATGCAATGTTTCAAATATGTTCAGTCCTTCATCATCCATGTGTGACCCTCAATCAAACTAGACACCATCAGTGATTGGAAATTCCTCCGTTGGAAAGCTCTACAACAATATAAACAAAGTGTTAGGTCGGTATATTTCATGTATTTATGCATGTCCGATTAAAGATTCTGGGTAAGTTTTCATGGCACCTGCAACCTATTTCTATGTCCTCCCCCAAGAAAATTTTGAATGTTTAGACTCTGCACATGGCATCTCCCATGTTTTCTGGTGGTCTTTCTACGTAACAAATGAAAGGGTATGAAGGCACTTGTACAAACTGAGTCAACACAGGAAACAGCCAAAATCTAAGTAAAAATCAGAGTCCCAGGACTCCTTCTTGCAAAAAGTAGGAGTCCTGATGAATCAATCAGAGTCACAGAGCTAAGAGTGGGGGAGTGCGGGGGTAGCCCCCTCCTGCAAGTCGGTTTGGGGAAAATTTTGATTTGAACTATGGATCTACTTTTCCTGCTTTTTTTCAGCGCGGAATATGAATTTAAAGGCATGTTCTTTGGAAACTCGACATTGGTAGAATTCGAAAGTATATCGTTTGGATTTAATTTATAACCCACCTGTAAATCAATTAAGGAGTATGTGTTATTTAATTTATAACCCACCTGTAAATCAATTAAGGAGTATGTGTTATTTAATTTATAACCCACCTGTAAATCAATTAAGGAGTATGTGTTTATAGACTGTTTACACAAAAATTTAATACAATTTATAATCTAGCATAATTCGAAGAGTAATTTGCCTTGAAATAGCAGAACTTACTCGGGAATTCGTCACCGCTAACAATCCAGTAACAAGAGGCGTCAGTGACGGGTGATGCTCCCCATGGGATGTTTGTCACAGAAAAATTACTCCAGAATATGCAAAAGAGAGTTATGGTTCTAAGCCTATGCACTTTCCCTCAATGAGATCTATTTACCTATGAAGTTTCAAATTGATATCTCTAATACTGTCGAGTTATGGCATAGACAGGAATAAGGTATGAAAAATTACAAAGGGGAATAACTAAACAAGAGGGCCATGATGGCCCTATATCGCTCACCTGATTATAAACCCTGCACAATTTTCACCCAAAGGAATAATTTGAACATCTTGGTAGAAAACCACAAGATGATGCTACATACCAATAATCAAAATTCTAGGCAGTGTAGTTTTAGGCAAGAAGATATTAATATGTTTTCCCTATATATAAGTCTATGTAAAACGGTGACCCCCGAGTAGGGCCAATTTTGACCCCAGGGGCATAATTTGAACAAGGATTTTCTAAGATTTGACCGGATGACCTAGTTTTTGACCCCACGTGACCTATATTCGAACTTGACCTAGATATCACTGAGACAAACATTCTGACCAAGTTTCATGAAGATCAAGCTTCAAATGTGCCCTCTAGAGTGTAAACAAGGATTTTCTAAGATTTGACCCTGTGACCTAGTGTTTGACCCCACGTGACCCATATTCAAACTTGACCTATATATCACTAAGACAAACATTCTGACCAAGTTTCATGAAGATCAAGCTTCAAATGTGACCTCTAGAGTGTAAACAAGGATTTTCTAAGATTTGACCCTGTGACCTAGTGTTTGACCCCACATGACCCATATTCAAACTTGACCTATATATCACTGAGACAAACATTCTGACCAAGTTTCATGAAGATCAAGCTTCAAATGTGCCCTCTAGAGTGTTAACAAGGATTTTCTAAGATTTGACCCTGTGACCTAGTGTTTGACCCCACGTGACCCATATTCAAACTTGACCTATATATCACTGAGACAAACATTCTGACCAAGTTTCATGAAGATCAAGCTTCAAATGTGCCCCCTGGAGTGTAAACAAGGATTTTCTAAGATTTGACCGGATGACCTAGTTTTTGACCCCACGTGACCTATATTCGAACTTGACCTAGATATCATTGATACAAACATTCTGACCAAGTTTCATGAATATCAAGCTTCAAATGTGACCTCTAGAGTGTTAACAAGGATTTTCTAAGATTTGACCCGGTGACCTAGTTTTTGACCTCACGTGACCCATATTCAAACTTGACCTATATATGACTGAGACAAACATTCTGACCAAGTTTCATGAAGATCAAGCTTCAAATGTGCCCCCTGGAGTGTAAACAAGGATTTTCTAAGATATGACCGGATGACCTAGTTTTTGACCCCACGTGACCTATATTCGAACTTGACCTAGATATCATTGATACAAACATTCTGACCAAGTTTCATGAAGATCAAGCTTCAAATGTGACCTCTAGAGTGTAAACAAGAATTTTCTAAGATTTGACCTGGTGACCTAGTTTTTGACCCCACATGACCCATATACGAACTTGACCTAGATATCATTGAGACAAACATTCTGACCAAGTTTCATGAAGATCAAGCTTCAAATGTGACCTCTAGAGTGTAACCAAGGATTTTCTAAGATTTGACCCGGTGACCTAGTTTTTGACCTCACGTGACCCACATTCAAACTTGACCTATATATCACTGAGACAAACATTCTGACCAAGTTTCATGAAGATCAAGCTTCAAATGTGCCCCCTGGAGTGTAAACAAGGATTTTCTAAGATTTGACCGGATGACCTAGTTTTTGACCCCACGTGACCTATATTCGAACTTGACCTAGATATCATTGATACAAACATTCTGACCAAGTTTCATGAAGATCAAGCTTCAAATGTGACCTCTAGAGTGTAAACAAGAATTTTCTAAGATTTGACCTGGTGACCTAGTTTTTGACCCCACATGACCCATATACGAACTTGACCTAGATATCATTGAGACAAACATTCTGACCAAGTTTCATGAAGATTGAGTCCAAAATGTGACCTCTAGAGTGTAAACAAACTAATTGTGAACGGACGACGGACGACGGACGACGGACGACGTACGACGGACATCCATCGATCCTAATAGCTCACCATGACCACTTCGTGGTCAGGTGAGCTAAAAATATGTAATGAAGAGTCATGGTTCTTGTGCACTGCACTGCCATTCGAAGGAATATATTCACCTATGAAGTTTCAAATTGATATCTCTAATACTGTTGCATTTATGACCCGGACAAGAATTAAGTATGAATAAAGTATGAAAAATAACAAAGGGCAATAACTCCAAAAACAGGTTAAGTAGAGTTGTGGTTCTTAAGCACTGCACTTCTCCTCATTGAGATATATTCACCTATGAAGTTTCAAATTGATATCTCAAATACTGTTGGAATTATGGCCCGGACAAGAATTAAGTATGAATAAAGTATGAAAAAAACAAAGGGCAATAACTCCAAAAATAGGTTATGCAGAGTTGCGGTTCTTGAGCACTGCACTTCTACTCATTGAGAACTATCCACCTATGAAGTTTCATGATGATACCTCACATATTTTTTGAGATAGGCTCCGGACAAAAATATTCGGACGGAACGACGGACGGACAAAGCGGCAACTATATGCTCCCCCGAATTTTGGGGAGCATAAAAATCCATGTAGGAATATTTTCTTTACGTTCTTGATCTATTAAAGCTAACTAGTCAGTGATTTATAAAACACCCAATCATTTCCAAGCGTGATTGACTCATTAGTTTGTTTTTATTATCGGTCAAAATTAGCGAGTACACTGTACAGTGATACAAGCCTGAGTTATACATAATGACGTCATCCTAACTTGTGTAACTCACAGACTTCACGTTTCATTGTGGATTTATGAATACGACGAAATATTGTGGGTCCCGTGGTTTAAACTTATATTGGATGGCACACATGATTTACTGGGATTTTAACATGTTAAGGGATTCTAATCATTATTAATTTACGTAAGTAAATTAGGTCTGAGTTAGGCATAAATTTGTCACTGACTATTTTGCAACAATATTTTTGAAAACGTATTAAACAGAATGAATAACTTTTTTATTGAAACTGAACTAGAAAAGTTTTCGATGTTACTATTACGCACTACTATGTTACGCATTACCCAAGAGGCGAGATCTCATTGGCTGACAGTGGATGCAAAGAGACATATGCTCCACCCGACGTTCCTAATTAGATAATGTTTTACGGTTGATTGACATATCTCAGGGTATCTTGTCAATATATACAACGTGTCACTTCGTTTATTACTCGTTTGACACATTTCTTTATACACATGAGTACTTCACAAAGGGCAGGGCGGTATTGATCACAAAAGGGCACAGCAGGGCGTGACAAAAAGGCAACAGGGCTTAAAGGGTCTAGCTGGGGCGCTGCAGAAGCAATTGACAACACGCGAAAAATGTGAGTTTCATGGTTAGTTAAAGTCGATATTGTAATGTACCATGTAATTCAATTCACAAAACAAGTTTAAAACGAGAGGGCCCTAGGTCGCTCACCTGTTGCACATTGGTCTAAGTATCAGTACAACCTACATCCTGACCATATTTCATGAAGATTGGGTCAAAACAGTGACCCCTGGAGTGAACACAATGTTTTCCTAACATTGGACCTAGTGGCCTTGTTTTTTATCCAACATGACCCAGTTTCAAACTTGGCCTAGATTTCACAAAGAACAACATTCTGATCAAGTTTCATGACGATTGGATCAAAACCATGACCTCTGGAGTGAACACAAGGTTTTTCTAAGATTTGACCTAGTGACCTAGTTTTTGACCCCACATTACTCAGTTTCAAACTTGGTCTATATTCCATAGAGAACAACATTCTGACAAAGTTTCATGAAGATTGGATAAAATTGATGACATCTAGGGTGTACACAAGGTTTTTATAAGATTTGACCTAGTGACCTAGTTTTTGACCCCACATGACCCAGTTTCGAACTTGGCCTAGATTGCATAGAGAACAACATTCTGACTAAGTTTCATGAAGATTGGATCAAATTGGTGACCTCTAGGGTGTACACAAGGTTTTTATAAGATTTGACCTATTGACCTAGTTTTTGACCCCACATGACCCAGTTTCGAACTTGTCCTAGATTTCATGGAGAACAACATTCTGACCAAGTTTCATGAAGATTGGAACAAATTGGTGACATCTAGAGTGTACACAAATTTTTCTAAGATTTGACCTAGTTTTTGACCCCACATGACCCAGTTTCGAACTTGGCCTAGATTGCATAGAGAACAACATTCTGATCAAGTTTCATGAAGATTGGATCAAAATTGTTGCCTCTAGAGTGTACACAAGCCAATTGTTGACGGACGACGACGACGGACGGACGAAGAGTGATCACAAAAGCTCACCTTGTCACTATGTGACAGGTGAGAAAAAAAAAAATTGAATGAAGATCATTGAATATAAATGTTTCACAGTTCATTAACACATCCTTTTCATGGAAAAAACATGGATGCATTTTTTTCCACTTTGTCAATATACTGATAAGGGTTTATAGCTACCGGACATATCCCAATGAGACAGCACAGGCATTTGGAAAAGGGACTGTTTATTGCTTACTTATTCAATGTGACTAACACTCTGTGTTTAAAGCCGAAGTTATTGCTATTTTGTCTCCTGAGTGTTTCACTCATTAGTTTTGAAAACAGGGAGTGAACAACTCATTGCACCTAAATATTATCTGGAGCACTGCAACTGTGAAAACTCAGGAAAACGTAGAAAAGTAAAGACACTACGACTGGTGACTATATTTAACACTGCTTAATTTCTGTTCAGAGTCCTTATTTTTTAAAAGTTGTGCTTGTAAACGAGTAATAAATAGTTGAAATTAGTGTGCAGCGCTATTTTATTTGTGCAGTGTAATGAAACTGACATGTTTATACGAGTTGCTTCCCTTCGATCGAATATAGGCGGTGTATCTGGAATTTAAACAAAATGGCCGCCCGATAAACTTTTGCCGATTTAAAAACAATGTTTTGATGAAATAGAACTTTATTTCACAGAATTATTGTAAAAATGATTACTTTTTACTATTTAATCGTTTGCAATAATTTTCGCTCTTGTATAAAAATATGCGTCCGGCGATTTTAGTAAACTGATCGAATATAGGCTGTACGGGGATATAACTTGTCCGAATTTTATGCTATCCGAAATTGATGCAGGTTAAAAATTACAGTTATGAAGAAAATCGCTCTTGATGATATTCAGCGACTATTCATGAGTGCATGATTTGGAAGCTGGTTCACAGGTGAAGGTCAGATGATATAACAAAATGGAGAATGAATAAAATTCACTGTGAAATCATTATTAAATTGAAGCAATGAAAAAAATATCATTGTGTTTGCAAAAACCTCACTTTAGGTGTAAAGTACAGTTTACTGGCAAAGAAGTCACAAGTGATGACAAGCCGCCAGTAATGACCGGACAAACGCTCTCCTTGCTTTGTTTAGTATTATAAATCATATATTTTTGTCTCAAATCACTCAGAAGCATGTTTAAAAGGATTCAGCAGGGATTTCCCTGATGCAGGTTTTCTGCGTCCCTGACGCAACTTTGTGGCTCGGGACCCTCATTCCTGCATTACTGTGCATCCTTGGGACCCCCAACAGGATCACTCGAATAGACATTTTCATTTCAGTTAGAACATTTGTTTTTGTGCTATTCATTGCACTAAGTCTTGTGGAGCATTGAGCAATCTGAATTTGCTGTTTTATTTATTTATAAATTCGATACACACTGTAATAATGAACTTGAAATGCATACCGTTTATGAAGGGACCCTCAAAATTTCTCAGGGACTCCCTAAATATAAACCTTAAGGGTCCTGAGACCCTCCTTTATCAAAATCAACAAAGCAGTACTTATTTTTCAAAAATATTGTCCGCTGCCCCGGGAAAAGAATTTGTGGGAAAAGAATTTGTGTGTGCGTATGGCATGTATGCATGCCATATTTTCCTGAAGCCTATGCAGGAGATTTTAATGAAATACAGGAGATTTTTCTTGTTCAAACTTTAAACTTAATCAAATGAATTTAATATGCAATTTTTACCTATTTTACTTGTAGGACATTACCATACATGCTTCATAAAGCTATTTAAACAAGACTTTTGCCAAGCAATGAAAGTCCCCTACTGGTAGCCAATTGTAATAGGGTAGTGTGAGGTTGGCGCTGTTTAAACTAGTTTAAGTCGCCTACAGTTCTCACCAGACCGTTCCAAGGTGTTTACCCTCGGAGTATTTTTGTTTGTTTTACGCTTTGTATAGTGAGTGCGTCACTTGGTGTGCCCATTTTTGGGGGATTTGGGGAGGGGGAAAAGGGGTAGATAGAATTTTTGAGGGGGTTGGGTTTATTACAAGTGGCTTTTTCCAGGGATTTCCTTATCTTATTTTGTTATACTGTAAACTTATTTAATTCTGCAAATACTAATTTTCGCATTTACTGATCGTTGGCAAATTCACCACTACGAAGTAGCGCGATTTAAAGTTCCCAGCTAACATTGCAAAACACAAGTCGTATAGTGACAAATTAATTGGTTAACAATCTATGAAATACATTGCCGGTTTGTTATATAATTGCCGCTTTATCAATGTTCTTACCTTGCACAAGTTATTTTTACCTGTGTTAAACTCTCTCAAACATCATAAGATGGTTGGATTTAAATGTATTTTAAACTAAATATGACATTGTTAACTTCACACTCAAACGCACTGAAATTCAATCAAAAACGACAAATTTTTGCGTTAATACATGTTAGGACACTTTCATGGCTATTCAGTTTCACGAATTTCAATCACTCACAAACTCCATGAACTTAAATCATGTGAAATAATTTCTAGGTTTACACTTTGTATGTATTATGAGATATGGAGTAAGAGATATCCTCTACGAAAGGTTGGAATGAAACACAGGAAATTTACCTTTTAGTTACTTATGTCCAATCAAAAGACAAGAAAAGTCCAAAGTGCAACTTTTTTACTAACAATTTTGAGTCGGGACAATGATAATTCTGCATTGTAGTCATTAAAACAGTATTAAAACGTTTACAGATATTAAAACCTACTTTTGATCATTTAATGTTCCGACTAGTAAATTTCTTCTTGGGCTGGTAAGTTCTGCCTTGTTGGTAGCCCGACTGGCTAGTACTTCGAAATGTTTTTTGTGAAGACTGGGGAATAACTAAAAAATTAAGTAAGGGAGAGTTATGGTTCCTGCGCAATGCACTTCAGACGTTGTTATATCGCTCACCTGATTATAAACCCTGCACAATTTTCACCCAAAGGAATAATTTGAACATCTTGGTAGAAAACCACAAGATGATGCTACATACCAATCAAAACTCTAGGCAGTGTAGTTTTAGGCAAGAAGATATTAATATGTTTTCCCTATATAAGTCTATGTAAAACGGTGACCCCCCGAGTGGGGCCAATTTTGACCCCAGGGGCATAATTTGAAATATCTTGGTAGAGGACCACTAGATGATGCTACATACCAAATATCAAAGCTCTATGCAGTGTAGTTTTAGACGAGAAGATTTTTATATGTTTTCCCTATATAAGTCTATGTAAAACGATGACCCCCCGGGGCTGGGCCAATTTTGACCCCAGGGGCATAATTTGCACAATCTTGGTAGGGGACCACTAGATGATGCTACATACCAAATATCAAAGCTCTTAGGCATTGTAGTTTTAGACAAGAAGATTTTTATATGTTTTCCCTATATAAGTCTAAGTAAAATGGTGACCCCCAGGGTGGGGCCAATTTTGACCCGAGGGGAATAATTTGAACAATCTTTGTAGAGGACCTCTAGCTGAGACTACATACCAAATATGAAAGCCCTGGGCCAAGCAATTTCGGAGAAGAAGATTTTTTAAGGTTTTCTCTATATAACTCTATGTAAAACTAAGGGCCCCCGGGGCGGGGCCAATTTTGACCCCAGGGGCATAATTTGAAAATTTTTTGTAGAGGACCTCTAGCTGAGTCTACATACCAAATATGAAAGCCCTAGGCCAAGCGGTTTCAGAGAAGAAGATTTTTAAAGGTTTCCCCTATATAACTCTATGTAAATCTAAGGGCCCCCAGGGCGGGGCCAATTTTGACCCCAGGGACATAATTTGAACAATCTTTGTAGAGGACCTCTAGCTGAGTCTACATACCAAATATGAAAGCCCTGGGCCAAGCGGTTTCGGAGAAGAAGATTTTTAAAGGTTTCCCCTATATAACTCTATGTAAAACTAAGGGCCCCCGGGGCGGGGCCAATTTTGACCAATAATTTGAACAATCTTTGTAGAGGACCCCAAGGTAGTGCTACATACCAAATATGAAAGCTCTAGGCCTTACGGTTTCAGAAAAGAAGATTTTTAAAGTTTCCTTTTTGAAAATCTATTTTTAGCCTGTGTGACCTAGTTATGCGACAGACCGGAAACTTTTTAACAACTTTGGTAGAGGTCCACCCAAGGAACATTCCTGTTAAGTTTTATCAAATTTGGCCAAGCGGTTTAGGAGAAGAAGTCATTTAAAGGAATTGTTGACGGACGACGGACGACGACGGACAGCCACCTATCCTTAAAGCTCACCAGTGCTCAGGTGAGCTAAAAATTAAGTAAGGGAGAGTTATGGTTCCTGTGCAATGCACTTCAGACGTTGTTATAAAGCTTATTCTTTTCTCTGATCGGTTAATATAACTTTAATTTGCATAATTATATAAACAATGTGCGCATATTGATTTTAAAACATACACTTTTAGAAGTTTTTTCGAAAAAAAACGGCACATAATCAATCACATGTATAATATAATGGAAATATATCATAATAAACTTCATATCATTAGAAAGCTAAATTTATTTCAAAGGTAATCGAGTCGAACTATTTGGCATTACAAAATTTGGCGCAATTTGCGATTGATCGTTAAATTATCTTATTTCTTACGCAAATGATATAATTTTAGTTTAATTCCTGCATTAAAAGGTAACTCAAACATTCATTTATTCGGTTTTCCCGTTAATGACGTCATAACTCAAATATCAATGGGGATATTGAAAGAAGTTCCACTATAACGCTTACTAGGGTATCACGAATTCAGGTTACTCGACAGTATTAATCGAAAATTATTCTTAACAGACTGTTCGGTCATTACTTCTGTACATTGTTGAAAAAGCGCCAAAACTACACATGTTTCGGCCCCCAATATAGCCTTGAAGCTCATGTAGCCGATGTATCAAACAAAATTGATAAAAATAAATCACAAATCGGCTATTCCAAGTCGGAAAAAATAGGCATGCTACAAGAGATTTACACTGAACCTGGAACAAGGAATTGTATTGGTGAAAATTACAGGTATACTTTCAGCATCATCAATCAGCTGATCAGTGGAAAAACAAAACTCAAGGACCACTGGAGCAAAATCATGAATAATGATGATAACTTGTGTGACACTTGCCAAGTACCAGAAACAGTGAACCACTATATATACGAGTGTGCCAAATTTGTTGAAGATAGAGATATACTAGAACGGTCGGTAGAGGAGATTTTGAACGGACTGCAGATAACGTGCGGGGATTTATCCCTATCCGTATTGGTTGGAGAAATCGACGGTATTGGAGACAAAGGAAGAAGCAAACTCATAGGTGCCATGAGTCAGTACTTAACCAGAACCAAAAGACTGTAAAGCGAAACCGAAGTATCAAGAGCTGAAGCACATAGAGAGAGCACAAGAGAGTATTACTGAAGCACAAAGAGACCATTTCGCTATGTCAATAGCGTAATAGAACTACAACAACAACAACAAACTCCTCAACGCATATTTTGTTGGAAACTGCTAAAATGACCTTTAATCTTTAATAAAACTGCAAAATCACATCAAATGACCTTTGGAATCCGAAAAAAATACATGTAAACAAACACCATGTCAAGTTTTCAGGAAAGGGAGATAACCCCATGTTGCCGGTGCAACAATAACATTTTCCAAGTAAATTTGGTCCAGTTTGTTGACAAGTTGATTTTTTCCCGCCAAAAGTTGCACACGACCCTTTTTATCAATGGATGATGTCATGGCTGTCAAAATTATGTTTGATAAATAAACAAGCGAGCATTGAATACATGCATGTCAAACATTGCCAATTAAATAAGGATTTACTCGTAGTGAAGGTATGGTTTAAGTTTTTGTTGTGATTTCATTCAGAAATTGGTCCATTTCGTATTTATTTATTTAATTTACTCTTCAGTTATTGTAAACAATCCTGCATGCAATGTCACGAGAAAAAGAATCTACAATTTCATGACAAAATTACATACACCGGTACCGTGGATACACCGGCTTCATGGGGTTTCACTATATGCAGACATTCCGAAAAGTATTTTGACATTACTGGACATTCGGTCCAGTAATCTTGGAAAAATCACTGGACCGAACCAGTTTTCACTGGACCGAATGTAAATCAGAAAAAAAGACAATTTGTTCACAATTTTTTAATTTCCTAAACATCAACCCGCAGTATGATCAATCATAGTCTACTCAGTAGCATAATCATTCACTTTTCTGTTGTTAGTGTCTTCGTCTAGAAAGTCACTCCAGTAATCAGAGTCACAATCATCTGTTTGAAACAATCGTTCTATATCACTGTCCTCATGATCACTAACACATACTGCAGAGGGCAGTTCCTGCTCAGTCTCCTCTTCACTGTCATTAGAAATGGCAATAGTACTGGTGCTGGGTAACTCGGTACTTTTACCACTCCTTTTGTATGATAATCTTCTCTTGTTCCCTGGAACAACCTAGAAAAGAATAGTTATTCAATGTTACAATTTCGTTGTGTGTCATCAATCATATATATAATAAAGGGATAGATCACAAGTAACTGTTGTAGGAAATTTAGAGGCAAATGCCCAAAATTTTCCTAGACAGCAATTCTGAGAGATCTATCTGGTATATTATATAGGATTGATGACAAATAATATACAGTAAAACCTCATGATGCGACCAACTCGAAAATACGACCAACTCAATATTACGACCACTTTTTCTCAGTCCCGATGTTTTCTCTATATAAATCAATGGTCGCAAAACTCGATAATGCGGGCAACTCGATATTGCGTAATGCGACCACTAATTTGGTCCCGAACAAAGCATAAAGTCACACCTTCAACTCGATTCAACGACCATGTGCCGTTTCAGTACGGATAGTATTGATTTTAGTCGAGCCGCCGGTCAAGGTCGTAAATGGTGACATGTTGTTAATTCGATGCACTAATTGACTGCAATTTAATCGCCACAGGCGTCATAAACTAACCATGAGGTGGGTATTTTATTGTTTAGTCCTTTGTTATACCTTTAATTGAGTAGAGAGGGGTCACACATTTCGTATCGCTTTGATTGTTAAAGTCGTTAATTGACAGACAAACAAAAATGTTTGTGTAAACATTCGTAATTATCGGATTGAATTTGTACACTGTAGAAGTTAAAGACCAAATTATTTAATCACAATTCAATTTGATTGCAATTGGTAAACATCTCCATTTTCTACAAAGTTATAAATTAGCTAAATCTCCACGATGAGTGGAAAGCGTGTAGAGCTTAATGTGATAGAGAAATTTAATTTGATTAAGATAGTCCAGGGAAAAGTCAGAGGAAATTAGCAGAACAGTATGGGATTGGGAAAACTCAGGTGATTTAACTTGACCTCTACTTTTCGTGAAGTAGGATAATTGAATGGACTGCTATTATATTAATTATGTTTTATTATGTCACTCATTTAAATCACACAACAGTAATGAGTATTAAAAACACCACACACATGTTGAGAAACACCCATTACATGTTTCAACTGGAAGTTTAGTGATACTGATAAACTCAATACACCCAAACTCGATAATAAGACCAACTCGATATTAAGACCACTTTGTGCCGGTCCCGTTGGTGGTCTTAATATCGAGTTTTTACTGTAGGTATTATATATATATATAGGAATATAGGTATTCTATTGTACATACATGTATAACTGTGATTTACAAACTCTTTTTCTTTGTGGTGATTGGTCAGTTGGAGTCAACTGTGATCTAAGTCATAATTATTATTAACATTTAAAGGTTTTTACAGAAAATAGTTTGTAACATGATTAAGATCAAAACAAGATAGTTATTAAATCAATTTAACACATTTTACCAGCCATTTGTCCACTGCTTCCTCAGGTTTGAAATCCTCTATGCTTTCTGAGAGCAGTTTAACTGTCATCAAGGAGTTAAGAGTGGAGCTCTTCAAACGACTTCGTCTGCTGGTTTTGATGAGTTTCATCTGGCTGAAGGAAGTCTCGCAGGATACACTGGTAGGGGGCAAGCTAAGGAGCAGATCTATCATGGTGCACATGTGTGGAAAATCATCCAGATTCATGTCTTGCCACACCAATGTCTCTTTCGTTTTTTTGTAGCTGTTAATAAGAAAAATAAACATGTTCACTGAAAAAGAACAGATCATTTATTTTGGGGCTCCGTGGCTGAGTAGTTAGAGACACTTGCCCTCAACACTGTGGTTCTCATTACCTGCTGGGGACACAGAACCGTTCATTTGGGAAAGTCACCAGTCTGGCTTGCAGAATGTTGGTTGATCTACACATTTGCCAGCTCAGGCCAGAAATCATGTTCAAAGGGTCAGATGGGATCTTCCTCCACCATAACCTACGTATTATCAGTGTATCTTAACAACAAATTAAAAATACGAAGATCAATTATTTCATAAATATTAAAATTTAATTACACTTACTTTTCTTATTCCCAATAAGAGTAAACATAAGACAGAAAATGGAAACAAGAGGGCCATGATGGCCCTATATCGCTCACCTGATTATAAATGAAGCCCTGCACAATTTAGACTAACAAAGGTAGAGCGTAAATATAGAAACTGGTGACCCCCGGGGTGGGGTCAATTTTGACCTCAGGGGCATAATTTGAACAATCTTGGTAGGGGACCACTAGATGATGCTACATACCAAATATCAAAGCTCTAGGCATTGTAGTTTTAGAGTAGAAGATTTTTATATGTTTTCCCTATATAAGTCTATGTAAAACGGTGACCCCCGGGGCGGGGCCAATTTTGACCCCAGGGGCATAATTTGAACAATCTTGGTAGGGGACCACTAGATGATGCTACATACCAAATATCAAAGCTGTAGGCATTGTAGTTTTAGAGAAGAAGATTTTTATATGTTTTCCCTATATAAGTCTATGTAAAACGGTGACCCCCGGGCCGGGGCCAATTTTGACCCCAGGGCCATAATTTGAGCAATCTTGGTAGGGGACCACTAGATGATGCTACATACCAAATATCAAAGCTGTAGGCATTGTAGTTTTAGAGGAGAAGATTTTTATATGTTTTCCCTATATAAGTCTATGTAAAACGGTGACCCCCGGGGCGGGGCCAATTTTGACCCCAGAGCCATAATTTGAACAATCTTGGTAGGGGACCACTAGATGATGCTACATACCAAATATCAAAGCTCTAGGCATTGTAGTTTTAGAGAAGAAGATTTTTATATGTTTTCCCTATATAAGTCTATGTAAAACGATTAGTAAGGTTGCATAAGACTATAATTACAGCTTAATAATTGTTTAATAGTTTGTAAACATACAATCACTGTAAACGATGATAACCCTAATATCCACATTCTGCATTTAATTTAAATTAAAGCCTCAAAGCTGCTAACAAGTACACATTTCGTAGTTCTACAACTAAAATATAGTAAGAGAGACAACTCTTACATGATCACAACCAGTATAATTACAGAGTACACTCCCTTTGATAATATGAAAAACAAGGTTTTTCTATTACTTGACCTAGTAGCCTAATTTTTGACCTCAGATGACCCAATATCGAACTTGACCTAGATTTTGTTAAGATGATCATTGTGACCAAGTTTCATAAAGATTAGGCCAAAATTGTGACCGCTAGAGAGGACACAACCCAATTGTTGACAGACGGACGGACGACGGACGAAGAGTGATCACAAAAGCTCACTCTGTCACTTTGTGACAGGTGAGCTAAAAAAATATTGTTAAAGCTTACTGATTTTCTTGCAGCCCCTTTGTTACATGAGCTTTTAATAGGGTCCACTCACACTGAGCCTCTTCCTCTGTGAAGTTCTTGTGTGCCACAGACAGAGTACCCCGGAAATGTCTGGATACAGTTGTTACTTGTTCATTTCCAAAATCTAACAAATTATAGATATCAAATGAGAAAAATGTTTCAAATTTTAACCAGGTATCGCAACATTCAAAAACATGGACTGAACAAAAGATTTATGTAGAACATACTAATGTATATCTTTAATGGTTTAATATTATACTATTCAAGGTTGAAATCTGCAATGCAATAATTTAAAAGTATTTAATATCATAATAAAAACAGAATTGTCAGCAACTCCTGGTAAGCAGAACTGTAAAGCAAACAGGGTAAATCAATAACATTGTAAAAAGCATGCAAAAACAAGAACATTCAAACTGTGTAACAGTAACAAGAACATTTGAACTGTGTAACAGTAACCAACAACTGGACTGTCACCTTTCAATAGGTTAGTGTCATGAAGAGGCCAGTTCTTAAAAGAGCTGATTCTTGTGGCATTAACAACACTCATATCTGACTGAAGACTAAATCTATCATTAATGCTGCTGATTAATTTGTCAATAATGGTATCTCTGTATGACAAAGATGGTGTTGGTCCCTTGAGAGTTACATCGCAGAATATACCATTGTCAAGCAGTTCTTGCAGCTTTCTGGGATTCCTATCCAAATTATATATATATAGAGATGTAAATTCTAGAAAAGGACAATGTCTCTGAAGTAATCAAGACAAAGTACAATGTGCATAGATATGTGTAGAAATCTTGACAAAGTATGAAAATAATCTGTAGGTTATCATAGTACTTACTCATTTTTCTTGTCATTAAGGACAGCAACTGTACTCTGAACCCAGTGAAATGCATCAGCAAGGGTAATGTCTCTCTGTTGTAATTTCAATGACAGCCTCATCAGTGGATCTAATAGTGACTGAAAAATATACATGCAAGACTGACTGTTACACATGTGCAGTATTTCCATAAAAGATTCCAATGCATTACAATCACTAATTTTATGTTTTTACAGGAATAACACATATTTATACTTACTTCTAATACAAAAACAAATGCCATCACAGACTTGCTGATCATTATCTTCGCAAGACCTTCGGCTTTAGCATTGGTGTGGCTGGCAGATGAAAGCTGTGCATTGTATGCTGGAAAGGTTTTCTGAAGACTAGAAATAGCATTTGACAAATGAGGCATCCATCGTGTTCCTAAAAAAATAAAATGAAAATAAAGAACAAATGAAATCTGCAGAGAGATAAAGTGTACAAGATGTTAATTCCAATGCATATCCATTCCTTAAATTGATTTATCATGTGATGGGAGGAGGAAAATAATTTAACTAGTGCTGGGCTCGAACCCGTGACCTCCTGCTTGCAAGTCAGATGCTCTACCAACTCAGCTAATCTGGCTGTTAATATTAGAATCAATTTATAAATGCAAGTACTAAATACAGTACTGATGCTAAAATTACAGAACAAAATTAGTACCTGTTACTCTTGGTGGAAATGTGCCTTTTACATGCAGAGCTGTCATAGCCTCTTGTAGAGCTTTTCGCTGCTTACTGGATTTTGTATAGAAGTAGTAGAGACCTGTCAACAGGGTCATCAGCTTGTCATACAATTTGGATGATTTCATGGCATCTCGGAATGAGAGTTCAAGACGATGACAAAAGCAGTGTATGTTGATCATCTCAGGATAGTCTTTCCTAAGCAATGTTGCCAAACCTCCTTTCTAACCAGTCATGTTTGATGCCCCATCAGACCCCATTCCAACTAATTTTCCTAGAATTAAAGTAAATTTATATATTTTATAATTTTATAAAACATTATGAAGATTTCAGATTATGAGATAATATATGGAGAGTACAGTACATAGAATATTTGAGAAAAATGAAGATTCACTTATATAGATTTATGCACTATTTGTAAGAAAATCTAGAAAATTACCTTTCTCAACAAACTTTTTCAATCCAGTTGATTCAAATACATCCTTGACATGTTGGTACAAGTCAGACGAACAAGTACTTCTTGGTGAATCAATACTCAGGAACCTCTCACAAGCCCGACCTTTCGTAGAAAACCGAATATACATGGATTCCTGTTCAGTACCACTGATATCTGTGCTTCCATCCATAAGGATGCTAAAGAATTTTGCATTTTCTAACAAAGACACAACTTTTTCCCTTTCAATAGACTCTATAACCTTCAGGAATTCAAATGCTGCATTCTTATTTAAGTAAGTTTCACCAATAACAAGTCCCTTTGCTACATCTAGTCTGCACAACCACTGATAATCAGTGAATGGACGATTCTGTTTAGCAACAGCATGAATGTTTCTGAACAAATAATTCAGTTTATTCCTTTCTGACTGTTTCAGCAAAAGTAAGGCAGACCCAGCCTTTGATTTCTCAACAGTTTCTTGCTCAGCAGCCAACACATCCACTGCTTTTCTATGGGAAGAAGTATTTTCATGATCAATAACAGTTGACTTTCTGAAGTTGGCACACCCGTCAATGAATTTGTTACTACCTTTTAACAATGGTTTGTCCTTGTAATAGTTGACACACAGAGAACATTTCATGGTGTTTGTCTCGGTGTCAAGACGCAACCACGGCCTGTTTTCTTGCCAAACTGTACTAAATTTATGCTCTGGCCGATGCTGCTCGTATTTTTTATCCTTCTTCGCAGGTGAATCAACTTTGGATGGATTAGAACGTTTTTGGTCAGGCTTAGCCCCTTCAAAATATCGTAATCCGCTCATTTTAACGGTCGCGAAAATGAATAATTTCTTACCGGAAGTTCGTGTTTGTTTATATGCCGTACTGAAAAGGGGAGACTACACCTTCGAAAATATTCTGTGTTTCTATCCTGATTCGCTAGTAGACGGAAATTTATTGATGAATACATAAATAAATCATAATTACCTATAATTACCTATTATTTCAATGCTAGTTATAATCGTAAATCGATTGTTCGGGCAAGAGTTTAATGTAAAATCTGTAAATAATTACCGGACAGCCGGACCGGCTGGGATGGAATTTAACCCGGACCGAACGAAATTTCACCGGTCAGGTCCGTCGGACCGGCACTTTTCGGAATGTCTGTATATGGTAAAACATATCGATATAGAAAATCAATGACGGTTCCCTAGATAATCCTCGGGTTCGCTAGAGTAATTGGCTAGGGAACCGACTACGGTTCCGTAGCCACTGCCTTAATTAATTTATAAACATTCGGACTGCCTCTATCTTCCCATGCAAAGACAAAAAATGAGCGAAGTAAAATTCGAAGCATAATATTCTGATATTTCTATTAATTTGTCAATAAATATACCAATATTTGTATAATTTAACGCTTAATTGCACTCGGAATAAAAACTTCCGTAATTCTAGACAGCCCTACCTAGGACTCGTTCCGTAATCATAGCCTGTGGATCCTAGCCACTCCCTTTCAGAAAGGCAGTGGCTAGGATTACGGTACCGTAATCCTAAACCCACAGGCTAGGATTACGGAAGTTCCGTAATCCTAGCGATTCCTAGCTAGGGCTGTCTAGAGTTACGGAAGTTTTTATACCGACTGCAATACAGCGTGCATGTGGCCTTATATTGTATGATGTCGTCATTATTTCATGAATTTATACAAGTATTGGTATATTTATTGACAAATTAATAGAAATAGCATGCGTCGAATTTTACTTCGTTAATATTTTGTCTTTGCGTGGGGAAGAAAATAGAGGCAGTTCGAATGTTTATAAATTAATGCAAGTGCGTGGTCGAATACACGAATGCAGTTCTATTGAAATTGATTGGCATGATCGAAACAAATTGTGTTGCTAATTTTGGTAGTAGATCTGACATGTTTGTTCGTCATTCGTTCCTCGGAATAAATATTAAGTATCTATAAATCGTTCGTTGATTCACAATTTACAGCCTACTACTGGATCTACGTTGTGACAGCGCGTAGTGATACGAATTCCAAATATGGTCATATTATAAATTAAATATTAGTTTTAATTTGTAATGGATTACGCTTTGCATGTCATTAGGAATCGTTTAAAATTAGAATTATGTAAATTGTTAGTTAAACAATCGATTATCTGTTATTTCAATATATTTTCAATATTTTAATAACTTAATAAATGCGTACATAAAAGTACAATACAACTACTTATCAAAAGTATTTGCATTTGGATATTTTCCGCCGACTGTATATCTTTACTATAACAAAAACATGAAACCAATAAAAAAGTATGTAGTGCTAACAACTGACAACGTGTGTATTTTATCTATTTTATTTTTACCAACGTTTCGGCTTATCACTAAGCCTTCATCAGGGTGAAGTACAAACAAAAACTGATTATACTCGATGGTTAGATGTGGGGCAATCTGCTAGGAGATTTTTTAATTTCTGACCTTTATCTCCATCGCAGATGTGCATGAAAGTGTCATATTTATGGGGGGCTTTGCGATCAAATTTTTGGCGCAACTTGAAAAGGTGAATGAAAAGTTGTAAATACCATGAAATATATAGCATGTCCACGAAGATCAACCCTTTTTCTCGTTATCTGCACCAAAAACATCCATAAAACACTCAGCGGTTCGTTTGTCCGACAATTTTAACACGACGAGGTCGCACTTTTAAATTCCACTACACAGCTATTTGTTGGTGATATGCAGATCGCATTCCCCTATCGACCAATCAGAATACTCGATGGAATGAGTTTCTAGAACAATGGAGGATGCTCGGAGATCTTCGGCACTATTTGGTTTTCACAGTGATGTACACTGGTACGCGTGAAACCAATTACACTGAGCTCGCTCGGGTGAAACTAAAAACGAAAAATTAACGAAGAATTGTTGACAAATCGAGCTGATTTTTCTTGTAAACTGATAGTTAATGACTTATGAACAAAATACGATAAGTTAAATGAATTTTACTGCTCGCTTAGCGATTCGCACAACGTTAGCATATGAATCACACACGTGTTGCGCTCATCTGTACGGGCGGTATACGCGTACCGGATACTCACAGTTATGTTTACATTTGGATTTTCGGAAATTACACGTGCTGATTTATTTATCGATTTATTGATTATAAGGACCAATATTAACAGGTATTCTGTACCATTCGTTTATTTTTATTATATTTTACATGTTCAATGCTGAAAATGGCTCTAATTTGGCGTAAAAGACAGAATTCATGAAACTCAAAAACTGATCAATAAAGCGCATAATGGGTCTTGACTTAGAAGTGGATACTCTAAGTCGAGATTGTTTGAATAACTCGATGGTATATCCTCCAGTGACCATAATTCGCCTACTTAAGCGTTAAACACGCAATAAACAATGGCAAACTTCATGTTTATATTAAATAAGGTCACTTACTTGTTTTATAATTCCTTCAATTTATCTAACTCAAATGTACACCAATAAAAGGATAAAATACTCCAAGAATTGAATAAAGCAAACGTCATAGTAAATAAAAGTCGGCCATTTTGACCGTGACCTAAATACGTCACATGGCGCGCGCGATCAATTAGGCCAAAACTATTCACTTTAGCTAAACGTCCCAATTATGAAATTAAGCCTGAGCATTGTTAAATCAAATTAAGAAAAAAATCTAGTGCAAAAACAGCATATTTGTCACTGTTAAGTGATATTTACTCTTCATGTATTAATTCTGATTGGTCGTGCCACACGCCAGTCTCTAATGGGTAATAAATAGACTTTGGCTGCATTATAAACGAACTTTTTTTACATCGCCATTACGGGCGTGGATCACTTAATGAATTTTAAGATAATCGCCGATAGTGATGTGTGATCTGCCGATGTATGGTCTACAGAAATACAGAATTCGATATTTTTTTTGCTATTCTGACCGTAAGGTCGGAAGCAACTTTGACCGAAGATATTTTTGGTTTGACCTTAAAAATAATTTATCCGACCACGTGACTTTCATTCATGAAACTGTAAACAATGCAGACGAGTGAAAAAAATATTCGATTAAGTTGCACATAGCGTTTACTGGGGTATTTCAACTACACGACTTTTTGGGAATAGTGAAAATGGTATAGTTTTATGATTTTTTGAGAAAGTAATCGAAAATTACATGTTAAGACCTCGTATTTTCAGAAAAAAATATTCCCGCTAAAAAAATACTATTTTGTAAACATTTTCTCAAGATATGCGCGCGCATCGTCCAAATCTCACTAGACTAGAGCCAAAACAAAATGGCGGTCGATTCGAAGGTCAGAGGCGATATTTGGGCTCTCTACGGTTAACAGACATTACTCCTCCTGGACATTACTCCTCCTGGACTTTACTCCCCCTAGACTTAACACCTCCCAAGGTACCTGGACATTACTCCTCCTTGATTAATGATAATTGGATTAGGGTTGGTTAAGGTGACAGACACTGTGTTGTGATAGTGTATTGATGTCTGATTGAAACTATATTTATCATTTATTACAAAATAAAAGGAAGTTTTTCAAAATAATTATAGATCTACATAATCCAAAAGAAACAATCATATTAAAAATAATATTGCTAATATGTATGTATTTAAATTATTATGTGTGGTATCAATGCAATTTGAAGTTTCACACTATATCTTTAGATGTTCAAACATATTTTCAAACAATATTCTTTGATGTTGAAACTTAGTGTAGGGTGATTTTATTGTACCTTTTTTAATTAATTTGTTCATTCAAACTTGAGTAATTTTTTGAAGTATAATTAACATACATACAAGCTTGTTAAAAGTATACTCATCCAAGAAAATGTATACAATAATTGTAATACTAAATAAAAACAAAATAGATATGTACCCTGTTTGCATGTAATCTCGCGGTACTAAGGAAACAAAGCCATAACATGGCAAATATATAGAGGATATTTGTATTTTTCCGTGTATGATCGGCTGATAATTCACCGAGTGAGCAGCTGATGTAATATTTTCACGAGTGGCGTAGCCACGAGTGAAAATATAAGTCAGCTGCTCACGATGTGAATTATCAAACGATCATACACGGTAAAATACTAATATTCTATTTATTTCATGCTTCAAATAGCTTAAATGATGGGAATACTCCACTATATACCTGAAATGTTTTGCGTGACGTCGTTTTCCCGCCATGCACACGTCGAGTTGCAATCAAATAGTTCTTCTGCAATGGCTTCAATTTCGTCCATTTGTTTTACATTTATGTATATATAATGTTGTGTTATTTGTTAAAGATTAAGAGAGCAAGTGAAAATGCTTATTATTTTATTTTTGACGGCGAGGAAATTTGATTTTTAAAAAATAGCCCGTTTGCCGTGAAATTATGAACTGTGAAATTATGAACAGTGAAATTATCGGGGAATAATCCACCGTTATTCCGCCGTAAACCACCGGTAAGCATGAAATAAAATAAGAATATTGTTTTTTTCTTCCTTTCTTCAGCCTATTTGATTCTTTAATGATTCAATGATAGAAAAATATTATTAATCGTAACAAGTAAATTTGATTTTCGGCCATTTTTAGAACATGTACCATGACCTTGACATTAGAAATGAGTTGATTCTATTCTCGCGGTAAATTTCAATATCGCACCGTACAACTTGAAAACTGCATTTAGATCTCAAAATTTCTAGTGTAATTTATAAAACACTTTATGCACTACCAGGCCATTCCCCAGGAATTTTTTAAGGCGCTGGGGTAATATAGTGCTGACGTTGATTGGGTGGGATACGGGAGGGGTGTCCCCTCCCGAATTTGATTTTTTTTAAAAACTCAAGCCGAAATGGTGCATTTTTAAGTAGTATGATATGCAATACAACAACAATTTTTGTTACATATATTTCTTTACTTTTTCTTAATATATATAATCATAATAAATCATTTTAAACAACATAATCTAAATCATGGGTCTTTGACAACAGCAACATTGGTCTTGAACGGTTAAGGTCTTCCAGTAAAAGCCGCAGGGTTCAGCAGATATATACTTTAGTAATTGTCTTATTCTTTACCTGAAATTACAAAAGATAAAAAATTATTCAGTAATTGAAAACATCATGGTTAAATAATGCTTCTCAACATTCTTTCACTAACAGTTTGAGGTTACCAGCTTGTCATTGTAACAAAGACTTGATCTAAGTATCAATGTAGCTTTGACAGAGCTTTGATTTCAAACCTGCTGATGTAATGAATCATGGGTTTGATTCCCAGTCACTGAAAATGTGTCAACTATTTTTGTTGAGGTTGATTTTTGGGTTGCAAAAACCCCTGCCATTCCCCGGCCTGCAAGAGACAGCTAATGGTAAAATCTCTGGTATTTCACCAGCCTCTGACAACTAAATATAGTTCCCGGGTTTTGGTTTGGAGAAATTCCCCGGCAATGCGGTGGAAGCTCGAAAGTAAAAACCAGGCAGTTTTCCCAGCAACTGATTGGTGCATTATGCAGTCAATTCCTTGTGGAAAGTTATGTTAACAAGGAAACTGCTTATAACTGAAAATTTGGTAAGGACTAAAAGAGCTGCTTAAATCTGAATAAACTCATAAAAATTAAGTAATAATGACTATTTATTGATTATGTTAACTTACTCATGAATATTTATGACAAATTTTGGTGTCTGGGAAGTTCAGTCTTCATCCAATACAGACACAGGTTGCAGGTTCATGGTTTTGTTCCAGTTTGCTTCAAATGTCATGGTTCCAAGTGACTTTCGCCCCTGTTGTATCTTCTTAAAGAATCTCTATTTGTTACCTTATTAGTCACATATAAACCATGACAACCCAAGCAGTCTTTACATGTCAGATACAGAGGCTGCATTTCATACCTGAAATCAAAGAAATTAAAATCCCATTAATGCACCAAAAATATGTACGTTACTAGTACAGTTACAGCAGCTTCAGGGTTATTTTTGTATGACTCGAAACCAAGACTTTTTTCCATGTTTAACCCAGGTCAAATAACTCCTAAGACCATGCAATATTTCTGGAAATCATTAATAAATGGTCTTTAATTTAATATTTTATGTGTCAATCTTTTACTAAAAGTTTTAGATGAAATGGAATGCTCGCTCCCTTCAAAGAGCTTGGACAAGTTTAACACGTTACACGGTGGCCTTTCTACTGCTAATTGGTCTGAATTAACAAATAAACTTACCCAACTGTTATCTTTTCCCAATTTATAATCCATAACTTATTATAATCCAATCACTGATTGTCCGATAACTTGTCAAAACACCGACAATTAAATCTTTAAACCCCCCTCTATGCAGGTGTCGCGAGTTAACACAGTGTACTGCAGTGTATACACTCAGTGTGTAGATAAACTGACTCTCAATGAGAGGCACCATACGGGGAAAATCGTTCATTGACTCAAGATGCTGGACTTTTAATTGAGGCACCGCGCGGGATATTTAGGCGCAGCGGTATGCTATATTTGCCTTTTTAAGCACCGCGGAACCGCGGCGGCTTATTGGGCTGGGGAAGGGCCTGACTACAATTTTGATCAAGTTTAAATTCAATGCTGATCCTAGAATAATAAATTATCAGGCATGCACGAGTGTTCGGTACAAGGTACTTTAGAATAGTCCAATCAAAAGCGCCAATACATAAAACATGGCCTATCCGTCATTTAGTTTATGGATCATCGGTAAAAAAGTTGTTCTAAGCACTGCTGAATGAAAGTAGGTCACTTTTGTTTACTTATAGGTGGCGCTGTAATGATATTTTGTCAAAAATCTTAGTACCGTGAGAATAGAATTAACGCGATAATACCAGCAAGCAGTAGCCTGATTTCCTGTGTTTTCGTGAACATAAGACTTGTTTTTGGAGAATGCTCAATTGTTTGTTGATTTATAAACATTTTTCTACGACGAAACTAATGCCTGAACCCCTCTCTACAAGTTAAATACAAAACATGATGAAAAGTCATCGTATTTTCGAAGTAGCAGCCATCTTACAGAGTGGACTCCAACTCTTCAATTAGAAGACAAGTTTCCTAAAGATTCGTGAATTCTGATTGGCTGGTCAGTAAAAATCATTCTGGAACTCTGTTTTTATTGGTTCACAGCGGAATTCCATTGGGGGTTCTTCTAGCCTGTGTAATCACAAAATGGTGGCTGTGTGATGATTCGAACGCACATAAATTATGAAATTATAGACATGGGGTCATCTGCTTCTCTGTCTAACTGAAATTTAGGGGTATTTTATAATTTTTCCATTAAAATTTGTTTTGAGAGACGTATGCTCAAAATATTTAGGAAAACTCATTTTTTTAACTTCTTCAATCATTTTTCAATAATTTTGGACCTGCACGTTTAGCAGAAATGTGTCAAACAGGGTTCACGAAACCATAGGAATTCACGAAATTATAGGAAAGAAGGATATATAATCAATCATAATATATCAATGAATATTAATAACTTTTATTAATCAATGATACAACAATATACCCAAGACATTAATGTCTAGGGTTTTGGGAGGAGTAATGTCCATGGCCAAATTGTCCAGGAGGAGTAATGTCCTGAAATCCTCTCTACGATAAATAGCCAATATTTGTATCGTAGAGAGCCCTAAAATCGCCTCTGACCTTCGAATCGACCGCCATTTTGTTTTGGCTCTAGTCTCGTGAGATTTGGACGATGCGCGCGCATATCTTGAGAAAATGTTTACAAAATAGTATTTTTTTAGCGGGAATATTTTTTTCTGAAAATACGAGGTCATAACATGTAATTTTCGATTACTTTCACAAAAAATCATAAAACTATACCATTTTCACTATTCCCAAAAAGTCGTGTAGTTGAAATACCCCAGTAAACGCTATGTGCAACGTAATCGAATATTTTTTCACACGTCTGCATTGTTTAAAGTTTAATGAATGAAAGTCACGTGGTCGGATAAATTATTTTTAAGGTCAAACCAAAAATATCTTCGGTCAAAGTTGCTTCCGACCTTACGGTCAGAATAGCAAAAAAAAATATCGAATTCTGTATTTCTGTAGACCATACATCGGCAGATCACACATCACTATCGGCGATTATCTTAAAATTTATTAAGTGATCCACGCCCGTAATGGCGATGTAAAAAAAGTTCGTTTATAATGCAGCCAAAGTCTATTTATTACCCATTAGAGACTGGCGTGTGGCACGACCAATCAGAATTAATACACGACGAGTAAATATCACTTAACAGTGACAAATATGCTGTTTTTGCACTAGATTTATTTCTTAATTTGATTTAACAATGCTCAGGCTTAATTTCATAATTGGGACGTTTAGCTAAAGTGAATAGTTTTGGCCCAATTGATCGCGCGCGCCATGTGACGTATTTAGGTCACGGTCAAAATGGCCGACTTTTATTTACTATGACGTTTGCTTTATTCAATTCTTGGTGTATTTTATCATTTTATTGGTGTACATTTGAGTTAGATAAATTGAAGGAATTATATTACCAAGTAAGTGACCTTATTTAATATAAACATGAAGTTTGCCATTGTTTATTGCGTGTTTAAAGGTCATATTTTCTGGTTTATTTTTTTCATGTTTTGACAAATATATTGTTTATATATGTGTTTGGTTCTATTGCGAGACTTCAGAAATGATTAAATCTGAAATAAACGGCCGATAAATGTGACCGATATAGCACCGTTCAAAAAATATCTCCCGAGTTACTTCCCTTTAATTTGTGACGTCATCGATGAACCTACCCATAAACGCTTGCTGTCCGCCATTAACAGAGATAAAAACAAACAAAATTTGTGTAACCTTTTAAAATATTAGCGCTAATAGATAACAACTGTTGATAGACCATGGACGATTCGTTCGAGGAAAGTTTCTTTGTGGTGAAACCATACCAGTTCGAGCCAGAAGCTACGAGTAGCGATGAATCTGACTGCGAGTGTGGAAGTTTATCCGGGTCAGAATCCGAGGTTGACATCTCAGAGTGCGTAGACGATTTGCTTCCCGTATCGGAATGGTAAATTCATACACATCTTTTTCATTATTTTCGAAAAATATTTGTATACTGTATAGTTATTTTTAACTGAAGAAGAGTAATATACGTAATGCTACTGGCGTATTTTCCAATCTTTAGTCTGTGGGCGTATGAAATTCGTAAGAGTAATCGGCCATTATCGGGTCTACCGCTTCAACTTCAATATGGTTACTCGTTAAGATCCACACGTAGACATTTACAGTTCTACTGTCTATGTAATTATTTGAGAGAAAAAAACGCCGTAGCTTTGTAAAATCTATGTCAAGTAGCTGCGTTATGATCTGTGCATATGCATGTACCTAGTGTTGTTAGCAGGTTAGTGTGTAATAGTACCCCACCCACTACTCGAGTACATAAAATTTAATCATATTCAAGCAATGTCAGCGTTATGAATATACATATTATGGGGTGTAAAGGTCACTCACCTAACGATATAATATGTATCGTCAATTTTTCTAACAGTTCGGTATGTATACAAAATTCTCTATTTTAAACAGCAATTCAAATACTTAAATTTTTATGTGACAATGAATGTCTGCTTCTATAACAGCAATTATGATGTGCCTATCAACTATTTTGACAATATGAAGCATATCTTAATACAATTAAAAGTTAAAACGAGTGATGCAGGGTTATTGTACATAATCAGTAGGCTTGCAGATATTTTCGTTGTCTGGATATTATTTTGATCATAAAAAAGCGTATAGAATCTACCATACCGAAATTAAGAAGTATTGCAACGGGAACCGTTTGGGACTGAAGTCTGCTGTGTTTCATGTACCGCGGTGTGGCGTACAGGCCCTATTACATATCTAAATGGCGCATACAATTGCCTGCGGTAATCCTGTTAATCTGAATTATAAAATTAACGAAGTTTCATGTTCTATAAATATTTATTATAATGCTAGTTCTCATCTTTGGTACATGTAAGCTAGCCTAGCTGATGGGTCGGTTCAGTGCATTTGAGATTCTGCATTTGTGCATAGTTTTATTTCCCCAAAGCCTGTCTGTGGACAACCTGTAGTATGACAATCCGAAAGTAAAATTCCCGGCCCATCTCCCATGGTTGGGGTGTGGATGCAACTGACTGACCAGAGCATAACTTGGTACTATCGGATGCATGGCGTTATAGTAACATGAATTATCAATGAAATCATATACCTGTGAAGGGTTCTTGTAAATTCACTAGATCTGAATATGTTGGGAGAGATAGATCATATGCACACAGTTTCATTTTCTTTTGCAGTTTATATTGGGGAAAATTCTGAGAAGCAATTTTTATATAATATAGGCCTGTCGGGTATTTCATATTTGTAATGCACCAGTCTATTTACCTGAAAGGGGATAGGGGGAAAGGTATTGTTTTTCGCTATGATTTTGTTCTGCGCTATCAATCAATAACGGGGACATACAGCTTGGATTATATTTCTCTGGTTTATAATTTTTATTTATACTGTACTAAATTACTAATGAAGAGAAGCAATTTATTTATTCTTTTATACTGAGTGCAAACTTAGGGAATTTCTGCTACCATTTTTTTTGTCTTCGGTATGTCATGGCCTGGGATCCAACTCGGGACCTCCTGCACTTGAAGTGTGTGCTCTTCCAATAGGCCAGCAAGGAGGCAGTTTTTATACTGCATTACATTGGTATGCCGGTAATTTAACTGACGGTTTGAAAAAAAGCTAGTCTAGATTTCTGTCCATTCAGGTGTTGGGGAATGGAGTTTGAATTGACTAATGCATTATATCAAAGAAACCTTGTGCCTGTGGGCTAGAATTAACTTAAAATTATTTCTTACAACCTCTTATAAGTGATGTTTTTATTCATAATTTCAGGTGTAGATGTGACTGTTGTGTTGGGATGCCTACCGTGATAGAGAACAGATGCTGCCAGACCATGAATGTGGTTGATCTGAAACTGGATGGGTTGCAGTGCATTACCAGCCATGAGGGGTTCCAGGTGAACTGCCTGAATGTTCACGTTTTGGAGACGTCTTACTACGAACATGTGCTGCTCAAAGGACCAATGGAAGAAGACCAACAAATCCATGAGTATGAACATTTTGAGCACTGTTAATTTAGTTATAAATGTTCTCGGTTGTTTAGTCTATTTCGACTACTTCCAGCTGCCTTCCCTTTGGACTAGCTATTCATGTTAAGCGTCCAGCATATTTAGAAGTGGGGTTCTACCAACACCATTTTGCATATTTTAGGTTTTTTGTTGTCTCAGACCGAACCCGTAACTCTTCCTTTCACAATTTCAAACCAAATGAAGGTACCTTTGGTGTTTGGAAAAAATGTTTTTTAATGAACTGCATATACTTTTAGTACCACTGTAACCACTAAACAGTGTCTGACTGTCTGTCCTGTTAATAGTCAGCAAAATGTCACAGTCTTTCATCATCTTGATTGCTTCACCTTAGATGACGTACAGTCCATTGCTCGCCAGGAGCCAAGTACTATGATAGAAATTGTTTGTTGATTTTGATGTAAAATTGAATTTCGTTTCACGGAGTCACTTTTCAGTCAGTATTTCAATGTTTAAACCACAAATGAAAATTTCTATGACCAAATTGAAAAAATAATCTTGCACTAAAATGATCAAATTTTCTGTTAGATGTATGCTTCATTTTCTCATAAAACTGTAAATTACTAATTGTTATGTACATGGTTTAATTGGAAAAATTAAATTGAAACGTAAATGTCTCTATAATCCATTGATAGCAAATAGGGAACATTGTCATCTACTGAAAAGATTTGCTTTTTAAGTTCAGACTTAGAGGACACCTCACCAAAAAATCTGTCTGAGGGCAATTTTTCAATATACAAAATGATGTTAATTAAAGTTTTAATGGATTTAAAACGTGTCTCCAAATAACTGAAAATACCTTATAACCAGAATGGGAAAATTACTGAAGCTTATTATTGACTACATGTTATGCCGGGTTATATTGCTTTGCTTATGTTTGTCGGTTGGTAGACCAAATGTCGTTAAATAACTCAAGGACCTTCACCATCTTTTTAGACTAAGTCATTTCCGATCAATAACTTAAGCACGCTTTACCCTCAAACTTTACATAAAGGTTGAAAGCAACAAAAGATAACCGGTAAGATTTTGGGATCAAGGTTACTGTGTCAGTGCAACCTTTTCATTTTCGAATACTCGGCTGTTGTGTGTGCTGCGGCATATGTGTTTTACAAATATCTTGTAGTATTTGCATCATAATAATTCTTGCAATTTCTTTATTTTGCAGGTTATACAGATACTTGGCGTACAGACGTTTCACCAGGTGGATTTATGGATTATTGTCCAAGAGGTGCCGTAAAGTTATACCATCATGTGTTGTTAATGCCATAAGGGACAGATTTCCTTCTGAGGAATATTGTGGTTTCAAGTACCCACAGTAGACAGTGAACATTTGTGTATGAAAATGATGTGTTGTATAATAACTTGTATTGCTGTATTGTACCTGAAGTAAAATGATTCAAAAAGTAAATTATCATGTCCTAGAATTATCTCCCTTATAGTTACTCCCTAACTTCATCAAACTTTCAAACCCCACACCTTTCATGTGGACTTCATGTTGTTTATTTTGCATGACAGTTAGTAGAAAGGAATAAAATACATCATAATTGATGAAAGTCAATTTCCATGTCACAGTATTTACAAGATGATATGTAATAAAAAAGCATGAACTTTCAAAGCTAAAAGTAAAACTGAGAAACTTCAATGAAGTCAATCTCATGTTATTACCAGATACTTATTGATCTTCCTTGACTTTTTACATGGGAGATAATCATCAAGCCATTAATGTCTCTCCATCCAAGCACAACATGTACATAGTTGAGCTTTCAAAGGGCAAGGCCAATGTCAAAAAGGACTTTTTAAGGTTGTTTGCAATTGCTGACCTACCAAAAGAATATTTGCTAAATCATAAGTTTTTATTTATTCTGTTTTTAAATTGGAATTCCCCTTGTCAAGTTTGTACTAGTTCCAAATCATGTCTGTTTTACACAGAATAGTCTGCAGCTGCAAACAAACTAAGCTTGGACCATGTGAAAAATTGCTTTGATAGAAGAATTTGCTGACCAGTGGGTGAAACGAACCCATCAAGAAAGTATTCAGACTTTCCTGAATACTTTCGGGAGAAATCAGGAAAAACTCCAAATTAATGTGAAAAAATAATCCAACACAGTCCGATACATAGTATAGCTTGGCGAATTTGTCACAAATTTGGCCTTTTGATTGGCATATAATTTTATTTTAACAGTTGACATCTTCCCTGTATTTATAACCTTGGTTGTATGTTTTCGTAGTCTGTGAGTATCACGAAGGCGCTCGTGATGTAATACAAACACTAATTTGAAATACTGATATAGCACAATATGCTTGTGGAAATTAATATTTTCAAAGCGAGAACATTGTAATATATTCATACATAAAGGTAAGGTTTGTGTCAAATTTGTCAAGCTATACATTTACATTACCACCAGTCATCATAATCAACTGCCATTCACCTCAACAATCTTGGATGTTTCAACAAATATTTGTTGATGTATAATTCTTCATCACATATATAACGTGATAACAAATAACCGAACCATGTTCTCCTGAACACGTGGATAACTTGAATTTGTTATTTCTGATGTTGTTGTGAGTCGGTAGCTATGTTATGAGGTAAAAATAGTCTGTCATGAGTTGTCTCCGAGATCAACATTTCTTAAATTTGTCACGAAAACTAATTATTAAGCTTGCCAAACGCTCGCTAAATAACTTGTGTTTTCTAGACTTAAGTAAGAAATGTTGATCTTCAAAGACAACTCAAGACGGATCCTATATGTATGCATTTGGTAATGGGCAAATATAACAACAATCACACTTTTCATGTCATGATTAGTATTCTAATAGGAAAGTACATTATAACATTTTAAGTTCAATACAGCAGGAGCATTTCCATTTGTATACAAAAATATGAGCAGTGAACTAATTTGATTATACAAAAGTAGCCATTTGATTGGAAAGATAACTTAAAAAAAGAAGAAGAAAATGACAAAAAGTAGGCTACAAGCAAGTTTGGCAAGTGAATTTTTCCACATTTCATTTCTACCCCCCCCCCCCCAACATGGAAAGCTTTTAATAAATTTTGATATTATGGTTTTATTAACAACACATTGGAGTAAAAAATATTGAATAACACATCTTGATAGCAGCCCCATACTTTTAAAAAGCTTTTGCTTAGCTCAGACTATGATTTTATATGATATACTTAGTAGGCTACACGTTTAATCTTGTGGTATAGACAGCTTTCAGACATTATTTCAACGTACATAATAACATATAAAAAAAAAATATTTCCTATTCACTAAGCAAAAGAAATTTGATCTAGTATACATTTGGATAATGTAACCCACAGAATATAATATTCAAAAAGCTGTCTTAGCTATGTAACCTCAGTCTTCTTTGAATTGGTGCCAGAAGTTTATAACAAAAACAATCATTAATGAAGACATAATAACAAGAAATAGAAACTCCATGAAACCCAGATTTTCATGTCAGCAAATTATGGTTTGGCACATTCCCCACCTACCAACTTAAAGCAGCATTGTCACAAAAGTTACAGTAACCTTGACCCCTCAAGCAAGGTTTGACACAAGCTACCCACAAATTCTTTCAACCCCAAGCAAGGTTTTTATATAAGGTAAGTCCACCACAATTGTCAACATGATACTTCATTCCTAAATAAAATTATTATTCCAAAACAAATTGTTGGCACCCCCATCTGCTGAAATCGCCAATCTAATAACCAGTTGTTGGAAAGTAATAAAAACCTGCAAGTCAGATGTGTAGCATGTGGCACAAGGTATAGTTATGCTTCTTGCACTCAACAAAAGCAACACCGTAACTAGTCTGTTGACACAAAACACAGTTGGCATATATAAGAAATTTAGACATACAAAATCTCCCAACAACTTTGACTTATATATCTGACACTACGGAACACATCACATTCACATTTAAATCTATAGGTCGCAAATTCAATCTCCACTAAAGAAATGCAAAGGTAAAATGCATAAAAATTGATTTAAATAGTCTCAAGGTAAAGTTATTGTTCAGGCACATATCACTTTGACTCAGAAATATCTTCTTGATGTAATATCACATTATTATCAACAAACTCTTTTCACTAAAGTCACTGTAGCTGTGAGCGGTTGAATCTGCTTACATGCTGGTCAATAACTTGTTCTTTCGTTAATCTTCTTGGTGTACTCTGGGCAAGGGGAACAGGTCGATCTTTTCCTTCAATCAGAAGTTGATTTCTAGCATGGTTATAGCTGGGTCGACATTCACGGAGACCTAAAACTTCTCTCATCAGCACATTTACATAACCTAAAATACAGTAAAACAACTATTTTGAATATTTATAAAACAACATTTAAGGTCATTATGTTATTACTTTGCAATAACTTAAACAGCAACTAAATGTGAATCTGTGCAGAGTCAATCATTAGCTTCTCATACCCAATAACATTCATTTACCAATGGCTTTCTGCAAAATACATGGACGCTTGGTCAAAATAAACACTCTATTATAGGATAGTTACATAGATTTATTAAGTATTTTTGAATTTTGTCTATGGGAAGTTTCTGGTCAGATACTAATTCTTGTCTTATTCGTAGAGGTTGTCAGTAGATAAAATAAACACTAGAGCTATGGTCGAAGGTAATGCCTATCACGAACATATAGACTATAACAGTTTTTTAGCTGTTGGAAAGTTCAATGCAATCTATCAATTTGCAGGACTTTTTTGCTAAAAGGAAAACGCCATTTTGTTTTGTGAAAATTTAGTAAATATATTACCAAACGTCTGATCTGTCTTTACTTCCTTCGCAATCGGTTCGCCTTTTCTTCCCTTAGGGTACGATATGGAAAACTGTAATCTTCCATCTGTTGTCATTCTTTGTTGTCTGTTGCAATTCTCGTTGAAATGCATCCCAGCAAGGAAAAGTCTGCAAATAGAAATTGCTATCTGGATTACATTTTACAAAATATTTTTAACCATGCCAGATACACTAAAATAGCAGCATGAATGTATCACTGACATGCAGTCATTATTAATAAAGGGATGGTTTTTTTCTAAATTTTAGACATGAAAGAGCTATAACTGTTGCCATTTGGCAGACTAATACATCCTTACCCTAGCCACAAATAATCTATGCGCTAATTCTTTCCTACATGCCTATCTACATTTTAAGGTTGTTCACAAGTGAAAGTTTGAAGGAAGTCCTGCAAACATTGCATGACTACGAGGAGTTGTGTTCACCAGAATCTGTCTATGGACAGGCAGACAGACTGTCAGACAGACAAGCTGAAAACAGTATATCTCCTGATCAACTTTAGTTTTGATGGGCAATATAGAACTTAAAAACATGGTTTATTATGTAATGCCGCTCCTCTATTCAAGGATTTTAAATATTGACCCAGGTAAAATTGTACTATTAAAACTGTGCCGGATAAACATGAAAACTGGTCTCAATATTCATACTGTAGCTCTCACTTGCTACTATAGTATACGTTTACATACTATTCATTTACAAGATATACAATTATCTTCATCATTTGTTTCACAAATAATGTGTCATAATTACACTATTGATACACTTCTAGATAATTGTTCAAGGCTGTCAGCCTAAATTCAAGGATATTAGGTTAAAATCAAGCACCATTTTTCAATTAGTTCAAGAACTTTTCAAAGTTGAAAATAGATCCAAGGACTTTACAAAGCCCATGTGAATCTTGAGATAATAATTGACATTTTGAATTAAGTTAGCAAACATTAGCTGGTGATATGGTTTAATGGTTGGTTCAAAACTTCAAATATAACCCTATATATTTTGGCAGTATATTTTTAGACCTGGAATCTTTATGCCAATTATTACCTTGCTTCCATATTGGCATGCTGATAGTGTGTTGACTTAGGCACAAAACTATTAACAACTTTGTGGAATGCTTCCAGTGAGGATGTCTGTTCAGCTGGTGACAATTTCTTGACATCATTCACAAGCAGCCTACCTTCAACAACCTTTTCTAATTCTGCGTATGGTTTAAATCCTGAAAATATAACAGAGATTATTTATTATTCATATGCAACTAATTTGTACATTATAACATGCAATTATCACATATCCTGTGGTCCAGGATTGCTGTTTAGATGTGCCGAAAATATTGTAAGGCATTTCCAGATGATAAGATCTGTACATAAACATTTAAATTGCTTTTTCATTAGCCTGACATGACTCACAACTTGAGAATAATACAGACATTTTCATTTTATTATGATCTAGTACAGTATACAATCATTCCAGCATTTTCAGTTTCCAGTTAATTAAAAACACAGACTGCAAACTGGCAGTGAAGTGAGATTTTGTTTCTCAAGTTCACAATGTTCATAATCATGTTATCCCTGAATGTGATGACAATGTTACCATATTCATACATGTCCTTATTCATTCAAGCAGCCAGCAAATGAACTAGCCATAATGTTTTTAAAAAATAAATCAAACAGATCATAATACACAACTATCAATACTTGCCTTAGACTAAGTTTGTAAGAACATTAAATTATTAGAAGTGTATTTTATAAATATTTGGTCACAACTGTGAATATTTTAAAGCAAGTGGGATATTGCTTGATAGTATTTTTAAAAAGCAAAACAATTTGAGCAACATATTCTTCTGGTAATGTGCTCTTTTATCCCTTATATTGTAAATATGTAAAGTTCAGTGCAGTTAGATTCTAAAACATCAAATCATTAAAAACAAGCACTCAAACCTTTTTTCATCCATTTTTTCTTAATGACTCCATGCTGGCAGCGGGGAAAAAGGTCTCCATGACCTTCGTGTACATTGGTTACATGATTCATGATGGATAGCCACTTCTGTTTGACAAGTTCACCATTACCATTGCTGGTAGCAGCACACCAATACAAGTGGTTGCTCACAGATCGTGCCCAAGAATGCACCTTTTCACAACCCGTTTTCTTCCCTGCAGCTTCAAGCTTCTTATAGACCCCTGGAAAATGAAAGAAAACATAAAGTATCTAATGTAACCCTAAGATGTTACCAATAATGAAAACACTAGGCTACTAAAGCTCCCCAACAGTCAGAAATGATAATTAATCGGTGTGACGGTGACCTTGACTATTACTGACCTCAAAAGTCCATAGTCAAATACTGATGATAAACCTAAATGATGGTAACCAACATACCAATTAAGTTTGAAGATTATGGACCAAACGCTTTTGAATATGGGATTGAATGATCCATTTCAATTTTATCTTCTGATAAAGTTATTGATCCAAAACTACTAGCTCTATTCAAAAGATGAAACAGTATACTTAGTGTTGTATGTTTTGCTCAAATGACTTGGTGCACAGTAAATAAAACATGTACAGACAATATACCAAACGTCTACTTCTGGCCCTCTAGGGAACAGGCAATCAAGTTGGTTTCACTAATTCTTCATAATAACATGTGTATTTGCGCAACTTACCTTTGGCAACATGCCACACATCAAACCAATGGATGATGTCTGAATTCTCCTCCCTCATAAATTTCTTCACAGAGCTGTGGCGATCAGTGACCAAGTGGGTGACTAAGACATTTTCAGCTGCCAGAAAAGCCAAGGATCTCTTCAGCCCTTCCAATTCCATGGCATACGAATTTTTCACTTCATTGCTCTACAACATAATGAACAAAATCTGTATAAAAGCAGTCAATTAGTATGTGTTAAACACAACAATTATTTCTGAATAATATGTAACGAAAAAATGTGCATGACACATCGTCACTCTATGGTAATCATTTGTGCTCATTTATTTTAAAATCCTACCGTTAGTACGAAGACACAGCCTGGAAACAGAATAGCAGTGCAAAAGTTCTAAGTCCCCCTGTGACCTTAACCTTTTGCCAAGGGACCTGGGTCATGCGCATGACACATTGTCTCCATGTGGTTATCACTTGTGCCAATATATTTTAATATCAAATCGCATGTGAGGAAGATACAGCCCGGACACGGAAGTGCAGTGCAAAATGTCTAAGTCCCACTTGACCTTTTAACAAGGGACAAGGGTCATCTTAGCGACACATCGTATCCATGTAGTAATCATTTGTGCCAATTCATTTTAAAATCCTATCGCAAGTGAGGAAGATACAGCCAACTTACCAATTAAGACAACAGAAAAATTAGGTAGTTTTGAAAAGAAGTAGCGCTCAGAAAATGTAGGAAAATAGAAGGTGCCAGTAGAAAACCTGTAAAGATTGGACTGAATTAATACACTGGAGTGTTGGCTGCAGAACATAACTTAATTAACACTGAAACATTACTAGAATTTACAAATTATGACATGACAAAGAATGCCTAATTTGTTCAATCTACCATGCAATGTCTCACCTGTACCAGTTGAATGTCTAATATATGTCCTTTTTCCAAATCCATCACGCTGTAGGAGCCAAACTTGGCAGTGTGTCCAGGTGAGCAACACCTCGCATCACCACCAAGTTTGACCCCTCTTCTCTCTTCGACAATCTCCTGAATTCTTCTGTTTTTCTGATTCGTCCAAACACTATCTATGGCTGGTGATAGGTATAACCTTTGGATCTTGAAGTAGACACCCGGCTTGAACACTTGAATGCCAGCAAACTGCAATGCCCTCAGAAACTTAACAGGACTGCTACCTGAGAACATTACAGCAGCTGCCAATTCAACATGTCCAAGCGGTAATAATCCATGCACAGGCTGGCTACTCCAGTTGTCAACAGACACACAGTTCTTACATTCTAGTTTACATGACAACAGAGCACCCTTCATGACTTTAGTAACACTAATGTTCCCACTACAAACCCTACACTTCTTCATGAGTTTGTCCAACTGAGATTCGAATACTACAAACTTCCTCTCACCAGTTGGCGTATGGTTTGCAGCTTCCATCAACTCATCCTCCTCCTCTGAATCACTTTCCTCCGAATCACTGTCGACAGTCCATGACTCGTCAGACTCATCAACCTCCTCCCTAAAACTTGTGTCTGTCAGTTCACTAATACTTATATCACCAGGGCAATCATATTTGGGAAGTTGAAGAATAGATCTACTGTTTGGGACATCATTCTCCCAGTCTGTCTGACATCCCTGATCTTCAGTTGTAATCACTGCCTGTACATGTTTTGTATGTCCTTGCTGCAAAAGAGTTTACTCAAGATATATTGACTACAGACTGGCACAATATATATAAAAACTAGAGTTGTTGTCATCAGACTGAGGGCCAAAATCTGGCAAATAATAACTTGGCGCTTTAATCTTTCCTTCATGTAGCTATACACCTTAGGATTGTTGATATATATGTGAAAGTTTGAAAGAAATCCTACTAAAACTAACAATAAATGAATAATAATTACGCCCAAAAAATGCTTGTTTCCGCTTCTGGCTTTGAAAACAATAGGATCAGTAGGTGGGGAATATTTTTTTTATTTTAGAAAAAATAGTTCACCTTTAAATCATCAATTTTTTGTTGAGAATACTCACCAACAACTTCCATGATAATGAAAACAGAAAGTGAAAGCATAGGTCAAATTGAAAGATTTTTTTTCAGTATAAATTCGATACTTTTGAGAAAACAAGAAAAAACTGTCTGAAATTTACTCTATATTTTTGGTAAAACAAGCTTTTAATACTTTATTTTGGTCAACATGACAAGTTCTGATCTTCATGATCATAGGCTTATAAGAAGCGCATTATTATGCAGATTTTAAATATGTATCAGTCTTATAAGGTCATAAGTAGTAGTTACGATCTTCTCATTCTAAGCCAGCGATATGTCACCGTTTTATCTTATTTTTATATTTATGTAATATAACCACAGTTATGATGTTTTTGTGTTAACTAAAAATGGTGTCAAAATAAATTTAATAATTATTATTAAAAAGGGTGTCAAAATAAATTTAATAATTATTATTATCTAATTATTCAGCATAATCACAATGCATAGTACATTATACAATGTTATACAATATTATGTAACATCTTTAACAGGGGACTACTGAGTGCAATAAAATGGAGTCAAGCAATATATCACACCAGGGATCATACATTACATAGAGCCATAAAGTGCTAATTAACTGAGACAGTCATATAAGCACATGTAGTGACAGATCTTGTTTTTCTTCAAAGATATTGACACCAGGGTACTGTTTTATCAACGCATTTACGCAAATCTTAAACTTACGATCAAATTTTAATTCTTTATCATACTTTTACTACTATCAGGCGTGATAAATGGAGCTGTAATACTTATTAAGATTCAGTTAATGAAAATCTTCAAACAATATCCGTCCCCAATTTGCAGTAATTAAAGAAACATACACATTTTAAATTTGAACGTAAGTTTACGATTTGCGTAAATGCGTTGATAAAACAGTACCCAGGACTTCGTTGTTTATTTAATTAACAAATAAATGGGTCATAGCAAAAATCTAAAAATACATGTTTTCATATTACTGAAAAATGCCTTATAAAAGATGTACATCTGCCCTGGTGTGTAGAGTACATTATGACAATATATACAAACAATAATTGTGATAAAACATAATTTTATAGTTAGTCTTGAATAAATTTAAAATATTTGTTTAGTTAATCAAATATTTGTTTGTGTTTTTCATATTTAACTTATTGTAGTTGTACAATCCTGTAATAAACACATACTTTTGTGACATAGATATAGAATATTTAATAAAAAGAATTCAAATAGATAAAATAACATACCCATTTTGGTGTTTGAGATTGCACTGAGAAGCTTGTAGTATTTGACACTTGACGTTGATCAGCTGCCACGGATGCTAGAGTATTCAGATCACTCAGGTTATGTAAAGGTGTAGCTGTAAGAGGACCATCCAGGTCTAACTCAATAGATTCCTCATCTGACAGTAGTTCAGAATTTGATGAACATGAGTGCACGATCTGAAAAATATATAAAGTTGACATTAATTCAGTTATACAGATTCAAGTTTTTCATTTGTTTCTTATTTTTATAGATTGAGGCACCAGGACCTGTAATAATAATAATCTGAACATAAATAAGCTACTTGATCGAAGGTATTTACATCCAATCCCAGGGCTTTTTTCACTATATCACAGAGACTGAAATAAGGCTACTTTACAATTTGAAGGAGGGTGCTTCACAATTCCAAAATGCCAGTTTCACAAACCACATTAATGCCACTTTCACAAATGAAACCACTTGCAAAGGCCCAAAATTTTCTACAATTTGAACTTCAATAATGAAATATTTCAAGCCTTTAGTGATTCTCTCGATAAAATTAAGGAAATTATTAGTTGTAAATTGCTTTTCACAAATATATTAAAATCAATATCGCGCTTCCTCTTTCACAATTCACAAGCAAAACTATGCTTGAATTTCACAACTTTAGAAAAATCGCGTTTTACCTTTCACAAATCTAACAGGCTAGGGCTTCTTCAGTTTTGGCAAAAAAGCCCTGAATTCAATAAGTGATACTAATGAGGGACCTATCTCATTTGAAAGAATAGCAGGGTTTACCGTTAACTCAGGTATACACAGTTAAACCTTGATAAACACAGTTTACCTGACAGACAACTCGATGGTAGTTTACTATCCATTCTTGCTTAATTTTGAATATCAATAAGTATAAGTCAATATTTATAAAAAATACATCAGATTAAAAAATTCCAAAATGTATACTCAAATCACCAGGTAATTTTACTCAAAGATCAAATGGAAAAAATTCTTCTAGTCCACCTTCAAACACTGTGATGCAATAAAATAGTATAAAAAGGTCCTATCTTTAAACATCTTAATTCAGTCTCTATTTACTAGTTTATATTTGACTAAAATAGATGCCCCCATTCTGAGACAGGGTCAATAAAATGTAGTATAGTCGTTATGTGAGTTTTTGTGACAGAAAGTTTGAAACAAAACAACAATACAAACAATGAGGACACCCTTGGCATCATTATCACAGTTCAAATTGTGACATCAGGGCATCGTCAAATGACAAAGTACTAGTCTAGGGTCATAGGTTAGGTTATGAGTTTTCGCTCTGTTTCGGTTTTTCTCTCTCTTTTTTTCAAGGTGTTTTTCTAGAGCATTGAATTTCATGCTTATAATATTGCTTACTTGCTAATTATGGTTTGTCCAGACACTAAAATATTAGTCCTATCAATCAATATTGAACTCCTCCCATAATGCACATAATCATACTGTTATAAGATAATAACTTGGTATAAGCCCCTCCCATTGGTTAACTACAGTGTGAAATTATCTTTACAGGTTTTAATTAACTCCTCCCTATTAGGTCATATTGCATAATCCTAGCTCAAATCTTTACAGGGATCTATGTTTCTATAAGAAATTAAAAAGTATTGTTTCAAAACTGCAGGGGGGCAGGAAAAAGGCCATAAATCTCCTTGACTATTAGTAATAACTGGTTTTGGAGACAGTAGCTGTATAATGAGGGGTCATATTGTGATGACAGCTGTCTATATGTTTCTACAAGGAATTGATTATGAACTTACTGAAACTGCAGGAGGCAGGATATAGACCATACAACTTGAAAGGGGTTGTATACTGGTTTATTACTAATAATATTTTTGAGACAGAAGCTGTATAGTCAGGGGCCATGTAGAGAAATTAAATACTTGGACCAACAAATATGGGTTTAAATATGAAATCAAATAGGTTTAAAAAATAAAAGAGTGAGGCTTATAACTTTTCACACAGTGACACTAGTATGTACATATACAGTTTAGCAGTGAAGTTAACATTATATGAACATGGTTTTTAACATACCAAGGACAGCTCTTTTTTCATTTAAATAGTAAAATTTCTGTTGCGACATCGAATGAAAACCATAGAAACATCTGTATAACCTTTTTATGCAATAAATAAAAGCAAAACGTTTGAACAAAAACAAACAGGCAACAAAATTATGACTATGTACAACAGTACTGTTTTTCTTGAATTTGCCCAAAAGTTGTGCACCAGGCTGCAGAGACGTGGGCTTATACACCTGCGACATACTTACAACTCATTTTCATGATTGGGAATGAAAGTTTTCACCTTTACATAGTAGGACCCATGTTTAACCAGTTACAAAAATTGTCACACGGACAGTAGGCAAAATATTTGACCTACTTTTCTCAACAGCTGTTAGGAATGTCTGTGTTGAGTGCTGAGTGCTTGAATAGACTTTTACACATCTGTGTCAAATTTCCTGAACTTGTATTTTCTCAATCATACCAGGATTAATTGGCAAAATTATAGACAACTAGGAGTACACAAGTTTGTCAATAACCTCTGCACTAAACAAGGTCTTTACAGTTTTTAAAGGAAACATATATTATGCACCAGTCAGTTGTATCACAGGCTCCCCCAAACCAGGACGCCTCAGGGATAGTGTAGAAAACGGCTGTGTTTTTACCTTCAAGATTCCCCCGCACTGCCTGGGGAAATGTTGGAATTCTTTTTCTGAACTAATACCCCAGGACAACATATACCGGTAGTTGTCAGGAGGTGGGGATGGAGATTTTACGATATGATCAGCATAAAAAACTTGAATGAAAGTCCTCCTGGTCTAGAAAAGGAGCAGCAAACAAGACTTGTTCAGGACATGCTTATACCCTGGTGGAAGCCTTGTCCATAATAACTAAATAAGTAAATAATTAGCTTTTTAGTCAACATTAAAACTTGAGGTTGCAGCAATGCCTTATTCGGTCACTTGGTGGTCACTGCTTTATGGCACATCATTGCGAATTATTCAGCCCCTTTACAGGCGGACTTGCAATGGGCAAATACTGAAACCAGGTCAAGTCGCAGCAAAGCCTCATTCGGTCACTTCGGGGGTAACTGCTTTTGGAATACATCTATTTGAACTAGGTTATCAAACTCTTTTGGACAGCTTAAATTGTGTACAAGTTTGCACTTTTAACTTTGCCTTCCTTGTCTATTTTCTCTTGAATTATTTTGAATATTTTAATGTCAAAATGCATCCTCGCATCTTTTTAACTGGTCCGCTGGCTAGAGGCCATTGAAAATCAAGGACAACGATAAAGTTTCAAAGGACCAGCAGCTGATTACAAATTTAACAATTCTTTTTTATCAAACCAGTGACCAATATTGTTATTGTCAGTCCCTGCACCACTTATAAACTTATGGATGAGCGAATGACTAATGCTGGACCATCACATTACACAAATTTACAATAGCAGTACTAAGCCTGCAGCATGTTTTTGGAACCCCATCCATTCCCAGCACACAGAAATGGCTATATTACCCAGCTATATTCAATATTGGCATGGAACAAAAGCCCTGCATTGGCCGTTAAATGTTGAAAAAATTTTCTTCAAACAAACACACCGGGGACTAACTTATACTTACTGGCGTTGCTCTACACGATCTGATCACACAGTATCTGGTAACTACCGCAGAGTTTTACCAGCACCTGCAGGGCCGACTGGAAGGGGTCTGGGCAGGGGGATGTTTACAACCAAAAAATAAAAATCAATGCCAATTAATCACTGGTTGTTAGAGGTGGGGGGAATACAACCGACAGACCTGTGCATAATTGATCAATAGCTATCACTGCATGGCCCGACTCCAAAATTTATGCTCGCTGCATTCCATCTGACAAAATGATTCTTCCCATCTGAACAAACTACAACCTTTTGAGATCACTTTAGCAGTTGGCATCCCATTGTCAGTATAGATGTGGGGCAATCTGCTAGGAGATTTTTTAATTTCTGACCTTTATCTCCACTCTAAGTCGAGATTGTTTGACTAATTGTCAGTACAATGCTTCTAGTTACAGAAGTTTTGACCAAGGTGGTCACTTACAGGGCTCCAATAAATTAACAAAATACAAGTTCAGATGGACAGAGTGGGACTTCTACTTATCCAGGGTAATCTAGGGAGCTGCAGATTGATAGTAACTTTGACATCTAACTGTCTCTGTGAGTGACTGTTCTTGTATGAATTAATTATTGCTGTGTGCATGAATCATGAAAAATTATTTTTATCCGATAGACTACGCTCAAAATCAAACACCGATCTATCTGAACTTGAGAAAGGTCTAGAAATCTACAAATAGCTATAGGGCCCTACCTCTATTCTCCTCCTCTTTGCTTCAATTGAAGATGCAGACATCCTTGCTGGTTGAACTCTCTTGTGGCTAAAAATGGTCGGAACCGCATGATCGTTCAATCGTGGGGCTGTTTGACGAGTAAATCCAATACTGCTTAAAAAGTTCAAGGATTTGCTTTTCACGAAATCACTTTCCTCAAAATGCAGCGAACACAGGCGGTGATTCTTGGTTGGTTCAAAAAGTCCACCCTTACCATTCCCTCTTCCAATCTTTCGAATCCAAAGTTTTTCTAACTGTTTATCTGACGGAAATCTAAAAAAACTAACATTTGCGTTTCCCCGATCCGACCTAGAATTACATCCAACCGCCGCACAAATCACCATTTTCCCGACCGCTCTCGCTCGAATGTTAAAAACCACCGTCAACAGTAGATCTAGACACTTACGAGTATTTGGAATAATAACACAAAATTTACAGTAATTATTTAACACAAAACATAAAATATTAGATTTTTCACGGCACTAATTCACGACCATACGACAATGCTAATATACAGTACTGTAATGGATGCAGTACAGACGAAAATAGAAGGTTCGGTGATGACGTCACAAACAAGGGAGGTCACCCGCTCACGATTTACTCGGTCAATATCGACAGGTCGACTAAATTGATTAATACCATCAGAATTGTCGAACTTGCGAGGTTTATAATTATAGCAGGTGTTTTATATGATAATTATCTATGGAAATAGGTATTTAAATTGAATTTATTATTTTTCAAACACTTTGACCTTTAACGCTTAAGTAGGCGAATTATGGTCACTCGAGGATATAAATTCATGAAATAGTAATGTCAACATGCAATATAAGGCGACCTGCACGCTTAATTGCACTCCATATAAAGCTTCCGTAATTCTAGACAGCCCTAGCTAGGACTCGCTAGGATTACGGAACTTCTAGGACTTCCGTAATCCTAGCCTGTGGGTCTAGAATTACGGTACCGTAATCCTAGCCACTGCCTTTCAGAAAAAATAGACGTTTGTCGCGACCGTCCGGCAATTAGTCATCTCTAATCCATTGTTCAAAGTGGATGTAAATGAAATAGTGCTGTATTTACTAAATATAATACTTACGTGTCTTTGTTTTTTAGATTGCATGTGACTATTTGTTAAAAAAAAATGGCAGAGATTTCCTGCATTCTGGAAAATTTAGCGCTCAACAGAAATCACGGGCGTTGATTGGCTAAAAATTGACTGGTACTCCAGTTATAATTTTTCCGTCATCAATTTATTTCAACTATATTATTCGCCACTAATAACTACGTACCCAAAAATTAACAAATAAATAACGTATTTTACACCCTTATTTATATTAATGAAGCAACCTATGATTTTATACAAATACCAAAGATATATTGTAAACTTGTAAACCCAATCTGAATTCATCTCAATTGAAGGAGTGTAAAAAACGCGGTATGACTAAAATACGAAACGAGGATTTTTGGCGCAACGAGGCGAAACGAGGATTAAAATTTGGTATAATAGGAATTACAGTTATTATTTTTTACGAATGTTAATTCCAAATAAATGAATTGTGTATTTGGATGGCTTTGACTTGTTCCTATCAGTAAATAATGTCACTGTTGTATAATGAGCCAATTTGAAACCTCCTTTCGCCGACATTTCAATGTCTGCGGTCGACGAAAGGAAGCTGAAGACTTTACCTATCCACTCAGTTATGTCATAGCCTCCTTTCGCCAACTTTTGACTATATAATATCGGCGAAAGGAGCTTTATGATTCTAATTTAATTATATAGATCAACTTGTTTCTTTTCGCCGTCAGTAGAATGTAAAATATCGTCGAAAGGAGCATGTGCATATCACCTTAGTTATACTCATTGCTCGTTTCGCCGACCGTAAACCACGAAAGTTCTATCGGCGAAAGGAACTTTATAATACCAAATTACCAGCTTAGTTATCACATAGCCTCAACTTTTCGGCGAAAGGAGTTTTATCATACCAACTTAGTTATATGATGGTCCTTATATGAATGTCTCCTTACCCTACACATTGAAATATCGGCGAAAGGAGCTTTATCATACCAAATTACGTCGAAGTTAGAATTCAAATTGTCTGGAAAGGAGCTTTGTCATGCCTACGTAGTTACATTATAGTCTACTTCGCCGACGGTAGCACGCAAAATATCGGCGAAAGGAACTTAATCATACATACTTAGTTACTTTATAGTCTCCTTTCGCCGATCGTAAACCATGAAATATCGGCGAAAGGAGATTTAGGATATCAATTAACTTAGTTATGCTATAGCCTCATTTCGCCGACGGGTGACTATAAGATATCGACGAAATGAGCCTCCTTTCGCCGACGGTAAACTTGAAAACGTAGGTAGAAGGTTTGCTTAAATATTGGCGAAAAGAGCTTCATCAACCAACTTAGTTCTGTAATAACTCCTTTGCAATGATATAACAGCGAAACAAGTTTTTCCACACCAACTTTATTATATTCTAGCCTCCTTTTGCTGACCGTGGAATCGCATTCGAAATATCGGCAACAAGAGCTGATCTATTAAATAAGTGATATTATAACTTCCTTTCGCCGACAATAAAATAACGGTAAAATAAGCTTTATGATACCAACTTAGCAATATGCTAGCCTCCTTTCGCCACCATTGACCATGATATAACAGAGAAACGAGTTTTACCATATTGTTTAAGTTATATTCTAGCCTCCTTTCGCCGACTTAAATTTTAAAATTTCGGACTACGGGAGTTTAATCTATCAAATAAGTGATATTATAACCTCCTTACGCCGACAATAAAATAACGGTAAAATAAGCTTTATGATACCAACTTAGCAATATGCTAGCCTCCTTTCGCCACCATTGACCATGATATAACAGAGAAACGAGTTTTACCATATTATTTAAGTTATATTCTAGCCTCCTTTCCCCGACTTAAATTTTAAAATTTCGGACTACGGGAGTTTAATCTATCAAATAAGTGATATTATAACCTCCTTACGCCGACAATAAAATAACGGCGAAATGAGCTTTATGATACCAACTTAGCAATATGCTAGCCTCCTTTCGCCACCATTGACCATGATATAACAGAGAAACGAGATTTACGAGCAATAAGCAGCGCCTTGACATTTCCTACTCAATTAACAAAGGTGTGATCCTTCGTCGGTGACTTATAACAATACCATCTCGATAATTAGTTTATTCAACAAACAGTCGGTGACTTGACACGTGGCTATATGTCACAATCCGTGGTTAATCTAATTATCGTCGATAATCTATTTAAAATAATGACACACGGTTTGCGAAAGTAATGTTTCAATCATTGTTGAATGAATTTAATTTAGTTATCATTTTGATATGGCCAACAATATACTTTTTAATATGCATAATCTTTATGTATTCAATTATATACAAACAAATAGTCAACATAGAAAACAAATTAATTCTTTGGTAGGTTAAAGCTCCTTTCGCAGATAGTTCGTGGTTTACGGTCGGCGAAACGAGCCTAGAATATAACTAAGTTGATATGCTAAAGCATAATTTACATTATACCGACGGCGAAAAGAGACCAGTAAATTTATATAATTTAAATTATTATCATAAAGCTCCTTTCGCCTATATTATATAGTCAACAGTTGGCGAAAGGAGGCTTTGACATAACTGAGTGGATAGGTAAAGTATCTTTCGCCGATATTGCAATTGCCTACGGTCGGCGAAACGAGGATTAAAATTTTATATGATATGAATTCTAGTTATTATTGGCAACAAATATTAATTCCAAATAAATATACTGTGTATTTGGATGGCCGACAATTTACATTCTACCGTCGGCGAAAGGAGGCTATATCATAACTAAGCTGGTAATTTGGTAGGATAAAGCTCCTTTCGCAGATAGTTCGTGGTTTATGGTCGGCGAAACGAGCCTAGAAAGTTGATATGCCTAAGCTCTTTTCGCCAATATTTTACATTACACTGACGGCGAAAAGAGACCAGTAAATTTATATAATTTAAATTAGTATCATAAAGCCCCTTTCGCCTATAATATATAGTCAACAGTTGGCGAAAGGAGGCTTTGACATAACTGAGTGGATAGGTAAAGTTCCTTTCGCCGATATTTCAATGTCTACAGTACAGTCGGCGAAACGAGACTTCAAATTAGATTATTTAAAAGGAATGTGATAATTAATTGAAAGAAACAAGTTAATGCCATCCAAATACACAATGCATTTATTTGGAATTAATATTTCTTACCAATAATACCTAGAATTCATATAATATAAAATTTTAATCCTCGTTTCGCCTCGTTTCGCCTCGTTGCGCCAAAAATCCTCGTTTCGTATTTCAGTCAAACCCTAAAAAACGTACATTTAATAAAAATTAAAGAATCATGTATACTCGTATAAATATTATCATATTCCTATATTTTTATCTGACATCGGTGACTTAAAAGTGTTCTGCGGTAAATCTATATAATCTAGAAGTGTTCTGTGGTAATTCAGAGTTGCTTCCCTTGATATTCCTTATTATGTATTTATATAAGTATGTAGAAATTCTAAACATGCATATGTGCCTGAAGGAAGGAATTTGCGCTGTGATGATTTTTTGCCAGGATTATAATCCTTTGCTAGCAGGGGGTCTATATTAGTCTATATTAGTCTGCCGAATGGCGACAGTTATATACACAGGCAATTTCGCCACATATGATTCTCATATGAGTATCATATGATTCTCATATGAAACCTTTCATATGAGAATCATATGAAACGTGGCAATATGATTCTCATATGAAACCTTTCATATGATTCTCATATGATTCTCATAAAACAAAAAAACAACAAAGATGGCGGCGCCCATAAGAACGATTACAGCTCTGTGTACGATAATGTTTTTACAACAAAGTGATAATGAAGGTAAAACTGACCTTAATTGTATAAATCTGGATGTGCACCTCAATGAATTGTGCCATCAAATGACAAATACTGCTACTATGACCGAGATAAACGCATTTACTCTAAATTCATATGCGCCCAAAATTGAGATAGTATGCAGCTTGAACACACAAACTATTCTTTATTATCATATGATTCGATTAAGACGCTCTATCAGACATATGCACTTCAATCGTTTCTATAAATTATCCCTACTGATCATGTGTGGTGATATAGCTTCAAACCCCGGGCCAGTAAAATACCCATGTGGGTTATGCTCAAAAGCTGTGGCTAAGACCCACCGTGCAGTATTATGTGACGGATGTGAGAGATGGCTACACATCAAGTGTGCGGATATATCTCCAAGCCAATATAATCTGATGATTAATGATGTAGAACCATGGTTTTGTAATATATGTGGGATAGACCCAAAAAAACATTTCTTACCCATGTATACCCCAAACCAATCAAAATTTGACTCTAAGCCCTCCAATGCGGAGTGGCAACCCGGATGAGACGACACCCCCCAACCATAAACTGACTATAAGCCCTCCAATGTGGAGTGGAAACCCAGATAAGACAACGGATAAACATTAATGACAGCTATATCCCAGAACCGGATCCAGAAGAAGACTGGTTGCTCGATCAGGATACAGGTATTAATGAGCAAAATGACTCAAACTGTGAAAGTGACTGTGAAAGTGTAAACCAAACCCGTAATGTGACAGATATATTTGATAAACTACGGAAACTAAGATCTGAAAACAAAAAGAGACCCATTGTTAGTTACCTGAATATTAATAGTGTTAGATACAAATTTGACGATTCCAAACAAATCCTAGACGATAGTCTTGTAGACTTTGTAACAATAGCTGAAACAAAAATTGATGCTAGTTTTAATAGCAATTTATTCTGTGCGGAAGGTTTCAAAATGGAACGCCGCGACAGAAACTCCCATGGCGGCGGTCTCATGACTTTTGTACGATCTGACCTCCCCTTTAAACGAAGGAAGGATCTAGAAACAAATGAAATTGAATGCATGTGTTATGAATTATCAATGAATAAAAGGAAATGGTGTATAATAAGTATTTACAAACAACCATTAATGCCAGATTCAATTTTTGAAACCAACATGACCTCCTGCTTAGATAAGATATTTCTGATATTTGACCATGTTATATGTTTAGGCGACTTGCATTTTGATCTTCTTAAAAACAACAAAAGCAAACCATTAACTAATATATGAGATAACTTTAACCTAGAAAATGTAATTAAAGAACCAACCTGCTTTACGAAAAACCAAAACCCCACACTATTAGATGTAATCCTTACTAATTCAAAAAACTTAATCTGTCACACAACAAATTTTAACTGCGGCCTGAGTGATTGCCATAATTTAATTGCAACATCACTTAAGGAACAATGCCAACCTGTAAATAAAAAGAAAGTTAACTTCAGGAGTTATAAAAATTTTGATGCAGAACTCTTTAATAATGATCTAGCAATGGTACCCTTTCATGTTGCCCACATTTTTGATGAAATAGATGACACATACTGGGCACATGAATCAATGCTGAAGGAGGTTATCGAAGAACATGCCCCCGTCAAACAAAAAAACACCCAAAAGAAACCCACCCCCATATATGAACTCTCAATATAGAAAGATAATATACAAAACAAGACAAGCCAAAAATAAGTACATGAAAAATAAAACAAATGAAAACTGGACTGCTTACAAAAAACTAAGTAATGCTAAAACAAGTCTTAAAAGAGAATCAATTACAGTCTACTTCAAGGAGAGATGTGATGGTGGTCCAAAGTCTTAAGGACTTCTGGCCCACCATCAAACCCTTCCTATCTCAAAAGTCCACCATGAAATCAGACAACCGAATTATATTAAAAGACCAAGACCAGACTAAATTAATATCAGATCAAAATACAGTAGCAGACAAGATGAATTCATTTTATGTTAATATAGCTAAGAACATCGGAATAAATACAAATAATACAAATACATGTCATTTGTATAGCGCAAAAATTATGAAATCATATTCTATTGCGCTTTACACTAATATACATTCACTTAAAACATTCACTTAAAACATTCAGTTTAAAACCTGGATTCTAGAAACTAGATTTAGTCATATGATAAAGAGCACACTCATTGCCGATGAAACTTCCTAAACAAATAAGTTTTCAAATGTGCTTTGAACCTAGTTTCACTTTTGATGTCTTTGAGATAGTTTGGTAGATCGTTCCACCATTTTGGACCAGTGACGGCTATAGATCTGTCTGCTAATTTTGTTCGCCGTCTAGGGATGTGAAAGTTAGTGTCATTTTGTGATCGTAGTCTGTACCCTTGCCGAATAGGATCAAACAATGTCTTTAGATACGATGGAGCTGTACCCATGATGACACGGAATAAGATTACCAGAACTTTGAACATTACCCTGGCCTTAACTGGAAGCCAGTGTAATTCTGTCAGTAGATCTGCACTGGATTTGTCATAAGAAACATTCATGACAACTCTTGCGGCATGATTTTGGACTCGCTGTAATTTTTTCATCTGATAGGCTGGAATTTCAGTGAATAGGGCATTGCAGAAGTCAATATGGGAATGAACCAGTCCATGCACTAATGTTTCAGTAGACTTTTGTGTGAGATGTTTACGTATAGCTTGAAGATTCCGTAGCTGCACATGAGCTATCTGGCATTTTTTCTGAATGTGGCAGTCAAAGTTAAGTGTATTGGTCATGATTACACCAAGATCTCTAACCTGATTCACACATTTTACATCACACCATAGAATAGACAATAACACCCCAGTAAATGAAAAACATCCAAGTATAACTAAGATCCAAGAAAATACTAACCCAGAATCATTCACCTTTTCAAGAATAAATGAACTAGAAATCTCAAAATGCATAAAAAAATTGGACACCAAAAAAGCCACAGGGGTTGATGCCATACCTCCAAAAATAATAAAAGCTGGCAGCCCTTCTCTTACGCCACATATAACATCTCTAGTAAATTTAATGATAGATGAAAGTAAATTCCCATCAAAATTAAAGCAAGCTCAAGTAACCCCAGTATTAAAAAAAGATGACCCTTTCATTGAGAAAAATTACCGACCAGTCAGCATCCTTCCCACAATATCTAAAATATATGAAAGAATTATCAGTAATCAATTAAATAAACACTTCAATTCAATATTTCACCCTTTTTTAGCAGCATTTCGAACCTCCTATGGATGCCAAACCACTCTTCTAAGATTAGTAGAAGACTGGAAAAAGGCACTAGACGAAAATAAATATGTGGGAGGGGTGCTGATGGACCTGTCAAATGCCTTTGATTGCCTACCACACAACCTAATCATTATGAAACTAAAAGCCTACGGACTAACAGAAGACGCATGTAAATTAATGGAAAGCTACTTAAGTGAAAGGAAACAAAGAGTCAAGATTACAAACAACACTAGTGAATGGTTAGAAATAATTAAAGGTGTTCCACAGGGATCTATACTAGGACCTCTTATTTTTAATATTTTCATTAATGACATCTTTTACTTTGTACATATTCACATAAGTCCACTTTATACAATTATGCAGATGACAACACATTATCTTTTACCCATTAAAACATAAACATTTTTAAAGAAACCTTAAATACAGAAAGCAAATCACTAATAGACTGGTTTGATACAAATCAAATGCAAGCCAATCCGGAAAAGTTTCAAGCAATCTGTGTAGGATCGAAAGCAAACAGAGAAATAAAATCCTTCAAATTAAATAACAATGAAATTCAATGTGATAATGAAGTAAAACTTTTAGGTATTGAACTAGATTATCAACTAAACTTTGATAGCCAGGTTACAAACCTTTGTAGAAAAGCAGCTCGACAATTAAATGTTCTCCAGAGACTTAGTAAATTCCTTAAACTAGATACCAGACTTATTATCTTCAAAACCTTCATTAGATCCAATTTTATTATTGTCCCCTCATTTGGCATTTTTGTAGCAAAAGTAATACGGAAAAAATTGAAAAAATACAATACAGGGCCCCAAAAAATTGTCTTTAATGACTACACTGCTTCTTATGAAACCCTCCTAAACAAAGTAAATATGACAACTCTCCACCTAAACAGAATAAGAAACATAGCTATCGAAACCTTTAAAATCATACATGATATATCACCAGAATACTTGAACCCACTTATCACTAAAAAAGACTCCTCTTACAATTTCAGACATGTAAATACATTAGAAGTACCAAGAGTGAAGACTGTAAGGTATGGCAAAAAATCATTTAGATTTGAGGCGGTCAGGGTGTGGAACAGTCTGCCAAATGATATAAGGACTGTAGATAACTACAAAGAATTTGTCAGACTGTTGCGCACCTGGACAGGCCCCAAATGCAAATGTGCCATGTGTACATAGCTTTTTACTGCTTAATATGTGTTCAGTTTTATTGCCTTAACTATGCCTTATAATTTTGATTTGTGTTTAGATTTTTTATTGCTTGAACTGTGTTCTTTTTTATAATTTTGCTTGTGATCAGATTTTAATGCTTGATATGTGTTTTATAATTTTGCGTTGTGTTCAGTTATATGCTTGAATTGTGTTTTAATTATGCTTGTGTTCAGTTTTATTGCTTGAACTGTGCTATATATTGTTTGCTTGTGTATCAGTTTTATTGCTTGAACTAACTTTTATAATTTGGCTTGCTGCTCCTTTTATGCTTACTCTTTGCTATGTAATAACTATGTTATTCTTTATTGTGCATGAGATTTACTATGTATATCATGATTGCCTGTGATCTACTATTTATTGTTTTATGTGCTATACTAAATTCTTATATATGCATGAAATATGTTCTTATGCTATTCCTTAATCCTGCATGCTTGAAAATTTTATTTATTATTATTATTTATTAAAGATGGAATTTGTTATATGTGATAATCTTATACATGTAATTCTAATTTTGTATCTGTTTTTCCATATGTTATATTATTTACCTCTGTTTGTCGGAAAATAGCTATTAGCTAATGTTATATGTTTATATATATCCGACGTAAAATAAATCTTCTTGTATCTTGTATCTTGTATCTTGTATCTCATATGAAAGCATTTGCATATGAGAATCATATGATACTGATATGAGAATCATATGATAATGATATGAGAATCATATGATAATGATATGAGAATCATATGAAAGGATTTGCATATGAGAATCATATGAAAAATTTCATATGAGAATCATATGCAAATCCTTTCATGCGAAAGATGCTTATATATATATATGTATTATAGTGGTGTAAATCAGTAGATCTATGGCATGAGTGAAGTGATATCTCTATCATAAAGTTTCAATATTGAAACTGACAGGAACTGGATCAGCAATGCCTTCTTTTTTCTCTCTCTTTAGTTGATGATTTATCTGACTGTTCCCAGTGTTCTGGTCCATTTACTGCATAAGACGTTCTATTTGAAGTAAATCTTTGTTGAGTACTGCTACAATGACTACGAATGTCCGATAATAATATCTTTAAAACTGGTGTTCATACCGGTAATATATTTGTAACAAGCCGTTTTTTCATCTTTACAATGCTTTATTTTCTGTTAACAAATATACATTTCATTCGATTTTCTGCATTTCCGTTGCAGGACAAACGTCTTCTTTCTGGGCCATAAAATTTCCACTTGTCTGGGGGCGGCCTATCTTGACTTCCTGATGAAAGACCTTAAAATCCTTCTTGTACAGTGCATTCTTAGCACAGAGGATAAACTGAAAGTAAAAAATAATTCCATTAAGACAGTATTCATCGACAACATAATGGTGGATTATGATTGGTTCAAGAAAGAAACTTTGGGGTATTAATGATACAACTAGTATGTCAATTTAGTTTAAATCAAATCAAGATGGGTCATAATTCAAGACATGGCTAACTGCACATATACTGGCCCTTAAAGGGGTCATAACTTTGAAATGCATCATGGGATATGGCTGAGCAAGCAAGAAATACCTTATTACTAGCTATACAAATAGTATGGCATAAACAGCAGCTTGTCACCCGCGCAAGAGTCAGACATTGAATGAGCCATCCACATCCCCAAAAAAAATGGATGCTTCAAGCAAGCCTATATACTCACTCTGCAATGAATGACAAAATTGCAGACTTTGAATTTTGTACATAATAAGCCATAAAGGGAGGTAATTATAAATAATAAATTCACTGAAGTGAAGTGTATTTGTATGCATGTTTGGCTCAAATCAAATCAACATTATATCTTATAAATTAAGTTAAATCTGGTAAAATATTGTTAATGTACAAGTTTTTTTTGACTGACACATGGACATTGGGCAATCATAAAAGATTACCACGGGCACAGGTTTTGTGCTCAGGTGAGCTAAAAATTTTGTTATTTGGTAAGGACATTATAATTTGTGTTTTAATTGAGTTAAACATTAAACACAACAGCTCATAAAATATGGCAACTTTCCCACTTCCACAGACCATGAAGCCAATTTTGCCTCACCAAGCTAATAATTCATAACAGTCACTGTTAGGCACCCAGCGCTAGGGCTGGCCGCCCAGCTAGAAGTATTGACCTTCTGTAAGCTAGCTGAATATCTTCTGCACTTGAATGGTTAGACTCAAATTTATAGCATGCCAAGCAGGAAGGCAATGCATAACAGTATTTCTTTATTTGACATATTAGATAAATGATGTCAAATAAGGTGTCTCGAGACAGTGCCAAAATCTAATCAACCACTCTAATGTATTTTAGATTCCTTACCAGCATTAATCCAACTGCTGCCACTCTTTACTGAGCACATCCAGACTACCATAGCATGTTCAATGTGTAAAGGATGACCCTTTCATGTCTGATTCTTTGTTTGACATCAGCTATAAGACAGGAAAGAAAACATGTGAAATTGAGTTTATGCCGTGTAATTGATTGCTGTCTTGAAACACAATGAAAAGTTAATTTTAAGCGACTACATGCCTAATAAATAGCCTTTAAATTGTACAGTATATTAGCTACATCCAGCTCAAGAAATGCAAGTATAGGCAGTAGTCAAAGTAACAGAAATTTGATAATAAAAACGATTTATAGAGCTGAGTTAATAATCCTTAATCTTCTGCAAAAACAAAACTTATTTATTTACTTTGACATAAAACTGAATGATGCATGGAGGGCAAACCTATAGCACCCTCCAGTTGAAAGTCGTAAGGGGACTGATAACTACCAGCGGACAAAGATATGGACAACTCAGATACCGTGGGGAAATGGCATAAGCTGTACTGAACTTCAAACATCTGATCTAAAGAGAAACCTTTTGTTTCACATAAAGAGAATCTTGCACGAGTACTCAATCATTAGTCATTACATACAAATTTTTATCAAACAAGTGGACAAAATAATATGACACAAGGCATTGTCGATGTGTCATAGTTTTTTTGACAAGTTTAATAAAACTTGTAATACATGATTTGCACTCATTTAGATTCCATTTATCATATAACCTTGGGGAACACTCATTTTCGTTCAAAATGATCATGTATGCTAAATACTGTAAAATCATTAATTTTCGTGGGGGATTAAATTTCGTGGATTTTGTGGTTCACCTCAACCACGTACTTTAATCCCAACGAACATGAGTTTTGACCCTTGTTTTATTACCTGAAATGAAAAATCCACAAATTCAAGTCCCATCGAAATTGTCTTTTTTACCAAAACCACGAAATTTCGTCCCAACGAAATTAAATGATTTTACAGTAGGTTTCATTAAAAATTTAGCCATAAGAGCGCAATGTCATGACGACATTAATGTTATCCTGACATCATGGCTGATCTAGGCATGGATTGACTTACTTTACATCAGACTAGTTTAAATATTTATGTAACAGACTGGGAGTACCAAATGATATTTCCTGAACAGCTTTATGCCACTCCGGAACTGGAGGCTATGTGATAAAATACATAAATTGCTAATTGACATGATGTGACATCATTTAATCTTTACATCACATAATCAATATGCAAAATCATTTTTATCAAATTGAGTTTTAAAATACCTCTTAAAAGCCTTCGTTAACTGAGCTCAGTTGATCTGACACACTCTTCCATCAAATTCAACATAATAAAGCGCTGGTCACAGAAATTGTTACTTCTCCAAACAGCTGTTTTTTTCTGCCAAGAATGAGGTATTATTTCCACAGAAAAGATATCTGAAATGTTGAAATGTATAATTTGTTTATGGTAGAGGCAAACCACTGTGTACTTGCCCAATATTTCATTTATCATGACCACATACATATTATAGAACCTGAACAGTTAGTAACTTGGTAGTAGTTGTTAAGCCACTCTTTGACTTTAGGTCTTGTTGAATGCCATCTAGAATATATGTTCTGGTATCAGTAGTCTTTGGAGATCAATATTTCTTAAACAAGAAAACGCAAGATTATTTTAAAGTCCATGTCAAGCTAAGTAATTTGTTTTTGTCCCAACTTTCACTTTGCCAAAGGCATTCAACACTATCCAACATTTAACAGAATTATGGCCCCTGGCAGACTTAGCTAGTAATTATGGACAAAGGCTTCCACCAGTGCATAAGGGTTTACAGAATTAGTGAACTTTAAGAAGTACTGATCTCAAAGACAACATGTATGTGACAGGTTCTTGTTACTAGTATACTATAAACAAGAGAGCACACAGGGACGTAGGTGGCTCACCTGTTGCACAGTGGTGTAGGTACCAATACAACTTACATTCTGACCATACTTCATGAAGATTTGATCAAAACAGAGAGAGCAAATGTTTTTTTTAAGATTTGACCTAGTTCCTGACTCCACATGACCAAGATTCAAACTTGGCGTAGATTTTATGTAGAATTGCATTTTGATTTAGTTACATTCTGATTGGATCGAAACTGTGACCTCTAGAGTGAACACAAGGTTTTTCTATGATTTGACCTAGTGACCTAGTTTTTTACCCCAGATGACCAAGATTCAAACTGGGCTTAAATTTCATTGAGAGTAACATTCTGACCTAGTTTCATGACGGTTGGATCAAAACTGGGACCTCTGGAGTGAAAAAGTTTTTCCTAAGATTTCACCTTTTGACCAAGTTTTTGTCCCAGAAACCGACATGACCCAGTTTCAAACTTGGCATAGATAATAGAGTGTATGGGAACAACACCAAGTTTCATGAAGATTCGATCACTCTGGAGTGAACACAAGGTTTTTCTAAGATTTGACCTTGTGACCAAGTTTTTGACCACACATAACCCAGTTTCGAACTAGGCCTACATTTCATAGAGAACAACATTCTGACCAAGTTTCATGAAGATTGGATCAAAACTGTTGCTTCTAGAGTGAACACAAACAAAAATCAGTTAGAAATGTCACTCCAACGATTCTCGTCTGTACTTTTTGTTTTCAAAAACTCGAGCAAAAAATACTTTACCTGTATTTGATTTCTTTTAATGGTCCACTGCTATCCTCAATACTCATAAGACATACATTTTGATGAATCAGTTCTGTGAATATTGGTGCCAATAGTACCAACTCATTGATTTTGGAGGTTCCAGTGGTTGAATAAAAAAATAATAGCTGTAAAGATAACAAATCATCCAAATTAATAAAAGTAGCATTCCCTAAAAACAGGTATTGGCTTATAAATTAATAAATAAGATTATCAGCAAATATCATGAAAAGCATCTATTTGTACATCACTATGTTACTGTCTGCCTTTTGTAGGTAATATATGTTGTTAATATATTCAAAACACACACATTTAACTTTATTCAATGTGTTGGTCAGTCTGACATGTGAATAGGATTGTAAATGGTTAGACTATCTCTCTCTCAAGCAAGGTGACCTGGAAGTACATAATATACAATCCTTAGTATAATAAATATGTTGCTATGGCAACCTACAATAAACACATGTATAATAACAAATGAAGTAAACGCTCTTTGTGTAAAGTGGCCTCCATCTTCAATATAGTATTCAACCAATAAAAGTATAATTGTTTAAACAAATAGACAAACATGACATACATTTTACAATACATTTACACAGTTACAATGATAACTCACCAATATATGGTATTGTTCACTGTCCAAAATACTATTTCACACTGTGTGGTGTCTGCTAGGTGTTCAACATAACTCTGCAATATTAAAATATAACAGGTGCAAATTATGGCGTGTCAGACGTTGCAAAATTCAATAACTATATATTTATGTGGTATATTTGCATATATATGTTCTATAAACTCATATATGTATTGTAACATATCATATGTATATGGTATTTTATCATATATATGTTGTATAAAGTCATATATGTATTGTAAAATATCATATTTGTATGGTATTTTCCATATGTATGTTCTATAAAGTCATATATGTATTTATAAAAACATATATATATGGTATTTTTGTATATATATTTTCAAAAATGTTATACATATTGCCTAATAGAATATATATATGATATTTTTGCGTATATATGTTCAATAATTCATATAGAAAGCCCGGTATAGGCTCGACGCTTCAGCGCCATCCATTTTCAGGGCTAGTTGATTCGGCAGGTGAGTTGTTACACACTCCTTAGCGGATTCCGACTTCCATGGCCACCGTCCTGCTGTCTATATCAACCAACACCTTTTATGGTATCTGATGAGCGTCAACATCGGGCGCCTTAACCGGGCGTTTGGTTCATCCGACAGCGCCAGTTCTGCTTACCAAAAGTGGCCCACTTGGCACTAGGCATTCGAGGCGCGGCTCCAATTGAGCGAGTCGCGCTTCTTACCCATTTAAAGTTTGAGAATAGGTTGAGGTCATTTAGTCCCCAAGGCCTCTAATCATTCGCTTTACCGGATAAAACTGCAGCGAATCAGTGCCAGCTATCCTGAGGGAAACTTCGGAGGGAACCAGCTACTAGATGGTTCGATTAGTCTTTCGCCCCTATATCCAAGTTTGACGATCGATTTGCACGTCAGAATCGCTGCGGACCTCCATCAGAGTTTCCTCTGACTTCGTCCTGCTCAGACATAGTTCACCATCTTTCGGGTCCCAATGTGTGCGCTCTTGCTCCGCCTCGCCGACGATGCGGCTGAGACGGACCGGCAGTGCGCCCGCCGCCACGAGGACGACGGGATCCTGCCTGGGCAATCGGAGACTGCCTTCACTTTCATTGCGCCTTTGGGTTTCGTAAGACCCCATGACTCGCGCACATGTTGGACTCCTTGGTCCGTGTTTCAAGACGGGTCGGGTGGAGGACCGACCGATTCGCCACAGACCCTTAACTCCCGCTTCCCGCTACCGCTGTCCAATGAAATCCTTCGTTTCAAATCATTATGTAAACACTTCCCAAGATGCAATTATAGAACATATATATGCGATCAAAAAAAATTATATATGCAATTATAGAACATATATATACGACCAAAAAAATTATATATTAACAATTTTTATATATATATATGAATAAAAATATATATGTGGAAACTTTTACAATAAATACGCCTTTATAGAATATACATACGCTAATTTACAATATAAATAACTTTATACAACATATATATAGAAATATACCACATACATATGGTTTTTGCCAAATATATATAACTTTATGGAACATATATATGATAAAATACCATATATATATAACATTTTACAATGTGTATATGAGTTTATATAACATATATATACGAATATACCACAAACATAGACAGTTATTGAATTTTGCAACGTCTGACACGCCATAGCAAATAGAGGTTCAAAATGTGTTTGATGAATGTTAATGGGTACAGCACTGATGCAATTGAGTACATGCAAGACTACCTTTAAAACTGTAAAAGGTTTCAGATATGGCCCAGTGTCCCTGCCAAGGCTCTGACCAGGGACCTAGCATGCTTGTTATCTCTTTGTAGCTGCTTTTTATTTCTGGTTTTCAGCTTAGAGTAAACTGCGAGCATAAATTGTGTAGTGATTGTAGGTATATAGCCACTTCCAACCGCCTTGCTGTTGAGTTAACTCTTTAGCAATGGGGTTGAGAGTCTGCCTACAGTGCTAGAGGTCCTGAGATCAATCCCTGGTGAGTATCGGATTTTTAGCGCTCCCTAATTTACTTTAATTGGAACCTGTCCCTGCCCGGTATTTAAAATATATATTTGTAGTGATTGTAGGTATATCATACTTCCAACGGCCTTGCTAATGCTTAGTGATGAGGTTGAGTGTCCGCCTACAATGCTAGAGGTCGGGGGTTCGATCCATGGAGGAGACCCGATTTTTATTGCTCCCCTAATTTACTTTACTGGTGTCAGAAGTGTTTGCCGTTCTCATGCGAGGCATGGAGTAGCAAACAGGAGCTGGTGAGCTCTTATAAGTAAAAGGGGGAGGAGTGTAGTGATTGTAGGTATATGGCCACTTCCAACAGCTTTGCTGTTGAGTTAACTCTTTAGTGATGAGGTTGAGTGTCCGCCTACAATGCTACAGGTCGCGGCTCCCCTAATTTACTTTATATTAAAGTGCTAGAATGTTGACTCACTGGATCCCGGATCTGGCATAATATCAAGTTTCATTTGACCGGCGCAATGCACTGATCAGTCATTGACTCAATATTGTCGCAGTCCGGGGAGGTAGGGATACAGGAATCAGAGGATAAATCATGAAATTAGACAAATCTTCCCAACAGACTGGAATCTGAAAACCTTAAAAATATCAACTCCCGGAGACTTAGATGTGGGGCAATCTGCTAGGAGATTTTTTAATTTGTGACCTTTATCTCCAGTTTAATAAATTCAATATGAAAAGACACTCATGTAAGATCCTCTATACCATGAAACATCGTAAATGTGAACTTAATGTCGACATTTTGGTACCAAGATTAAAAAAATATTGAATACAATAATGCAAAATAAAGACCTCGCTCGAGATAATGAAATTCATACTTTTTTGCCAATAGGTAATTTTTAGTTTGGTCAAGATGACAAGTTCCAACTTTTATGGCAATAGGCTCATAAGAGGCGCCTCATGGTGTAGATTTGAAATATGCATTAGTCTTATAAGGTCGTAAGTGGCACTTACGACCTTCTCATATTCTAAGCCAGCGATATTGCGGTATCGTAATAAAAGCAGCAAATTAAGCAGGTAATGTAACACGTGATGAATTCTTCTAGACCTAAATGACCATGAGCGGGAATCACTTCACTTACTATACTTATCAGACAATGAATTAAGGAGTTTATACCAGTTTTAAATGTTGAGTTATAAATCTTCTTGTCGTCTTTCCATTCTTGTCGTCTTAGCATTTTCAGACGAATTATTTATTTCACAAAATATTTAATGAAATGGACCATATAATTCTTAATTACATGGGCGTAGGAGCAGGGGGGGGCCAGGCCCCCCCAATGTCTGGACAGGGGGGGGGCAACATATCTTTTGGCCCCCCCCCCCCCAATAATTCAGACGAAAAGTATAATTTACGACCTAATATATATATCGTTATAGGCATTTTGCCTTCAGTTCTTGGTGAAAACGTATAAAAATTTTTTTTGCTCGCTTCGCTCGCAAAATAACTACCTTATATCACAATATTTCAACACCCATTGTTTGCAAAAATTACTCGTGACATAAATTATACTCTAAACGTCCTCCAACGCTCGTTTACGGCTTTGAGATGTTGTCCATTATATATAAAGCCTTTGAAACAAAAGTTTTCACATTAAGCTTCAATCTCAAAATCGAGGAATTTAAATTTTGTCCAAACACTTCAATGTAAGAACTTTTAAAATTCTCTGTATTTAGGTCCTTTGTTAATACCAAATAAGGTATCTCGGAACGCTTAGAATGCTCCAGATTGATCCATTGTTTAGAAATTTTCCCCTACTAGTCCTGTTTCTATAGCAGGGGGATTGCCATCTCGTTTGTTGTGTTTTAATTTCCACTGTATTCAGTTGTATGGAGACTACCCAGTCACTCATCTTGACACCGGCGCTTGGTGTCTTGAGAGCAGCACAAACATTCGAGTGAGTCTGGGCTTTTCAGAGCTCTGACACAGCATGTTAATGCAGTCTTTATTAGATTGGTTATAATCACATCAGTACTTTCAGTGCTTTGATTTGTTAACGCACCGTGCAGGGTTGACATTTTTGCGGGAACTGCCGAAAAAGTCTGGTTCCCAGCATTGTATGAATTGAATATTACAAACGCATTCGTTCAAGTTCATGCTAGCTGCTGCTTAGTGCTAATTGGTTTCGCCTTGCTGAATTTGCAGTCATTGATGTTAACACGCATGGGTCGGTATGATAATAATGGAGGAACGATTAAATCAAATTCACTAAGTAAAACGTAGGAAGCATCAGAATTTGTTGGCATTAATATTTTAAGATGATACACAAACAAATTCATAGAAAGGATGCATTTGTCATTTACACGCAAGAATATGTAATTTATATACATAGAGTACGGAAAGATTCAAGCCACGTGCCACTTATTGAAGGAAAGAAGCACAAAGACACACAGCTGTTGCAGTTAGTTTAAAACGAATGAAAGAAGGCAAGATTCAATTGTCATTTAGTAATATGCATGTAACAAGACAACATACAATTGTCAGTTAACAGCATGCATGTACTGGCTGATATTCCCTTCCATACGGGGCAAGATGAACCACTTTTGAGGTTTTTTTTCAAAATTTCTGTTGGTATTATTAGACCTTTTCTTTTATTATTAGCGCGAATATTTAAATAAATATTACATATTATCCAACAGCAAGCATTTTGTTTTAGATTAGTACGAAATATGAAAATCGTGTTGATTTATAACGGGTGTTGAAGTGGTTCATTTTTCCCCGTGTACGGGGCAAGATGAACCACAACACGGGGCAAAATGAACACTTGAAATTGTATTGCTTGAAAACAATGTATTTATTGTAAAGTAGCATAGAGATAGGTCGAAACTCATGACAGTTACGATATACAAGGATATTTATAATAATATATTATTATAAACAATATTCAGGGGTTAATGAAACATTACATAGCACAGCCCAGTACAATTTCTAACATTTTTTTAATCATTGAATAATATCATTACAAAAAAATTCATTCAATCGTAAATACTGATAATTGCATTACTTAATTACTTCTAAGGACAGCAACTTAATGACGACAATCACCAGTGGCAATGTTATAGATAATCTGTTTACTAGTATTTAACACACACACACATGTACACATCATGTACTAACACCAGTATTGTTTCATTATAATTCTAGTAACATTTCTTAATCGCAATCACCACAGTTGTGACAGATGTAAGGGTATTACTTGTTTTGTAATGCGGTACATGCTTCATGTGACCACTGTTTATACACCGAACAACGAACCCATCCTTCGAGGAAGACTATTGCTGCATGACTCCCCACAGACAATACAACCATTCACCATCGTCGGAATCAGACAATTCAGCCCTCCTCTCTTCGTCACTTTTTTCATAATTTAAATTAGTGCTTTTGGTTTGACCTTTATCATTGGGAGAGCTTTCTTATTGTGTTCTACTATAGCCTTGGCAAGTATTTCTGCGTCTATTATTTTCTTTTTCGGGACTTTCCGTAAGAATTGCGGTACGTTTTCGTGCTCTTGCTTTTGCAGCCTAGTTTACGAGGGGGTGCTTTCCTGTGTGAATGGATGTTCAAATGTGACATTGTTGGTGTTGCAGTGAAGTTCCATGCTCTGATGATTCTAGGACCGACAACAATGGTCTCCATGCATTAAAATGACTGTCAGCACAACTGCCTTGTACAGCCATATGAATGTCCCCGTTGAAAACGATATTAGGCCTCTCAGGACACACGGCTTTGGTGTTTACACCGCTGTCAAAAACGCGATATACAATGGATGCAACATCTATAAGGTTACATAATACAGGAGGTAATACAATGCCAGCACTTTCGGTGGTGTACGTCAGACCCGGATCCAGAAATTTCTGAGTGGGGGGGGGGCACGAGGTATGCACGGGATTCCGGGGGAGGGGGGCATATGCTTTATATGTGTGTGAAATGCACAGGAATGGGTACATTTGTAGATGTGGTGAATCCATAGTTATCTTTTTATGTTATCAGCGTCAACATGTGCATCGTGTATGTTCGTGCATATTAGTAAGTGTTCAGATACAGTGTTTGTATATACCAGCTTTCATCCTTTTGGCCATTGGAATATTTTAATATAAATAGGGGGGTCCGGGGGCATACTCCTCCGGGAAAAAAATCAAAGCAATGGATAAATCTAGTGCATTCTAAGCCTATCTGGGAGCCCTGAGATATCCTTTTTTCTTGATTCTGAGAGTTAACCTTAATGGTGTAGTAATTATTATTTAAAAGTCAAAAGGTAATATAACGGGCTAGGGCAAAATGTAAACATAAACATGTATATTGAAAATATTCTGTGAGCGAAGCGAGCGCGAAAAATGCCCATCTTACAAATCCTTTTTCATCTAGAACATAAGAAAAAGTACCCATATTATTTAGAGATATGTAAGACTAGTTTGGCCCGAACATTATACATTTGATCTGAATTATTGAGCATGCAGGCAAAACTATGTATGACTCCTTGTTCTGACACCGGGGACCTGACCCCTGCAGGTCCCATAACTCCTACACACATGAATTGTGACATTCAGAAGCATTTTCGTATATTTTAAGTGCTCATTCGCTTAGTGAAAATAGTCAATAAGTTGGTTGCTCTTTCTGGTGAAATATTTTACAAGATATATATATTTACAGTTTAAGTTTTGTAGACATACTGTCAGCTAGTTAACCCACATAATACGATAGAACAATGATACCTAGTATGCTGTTTTCCTGTTTATATGTAAATGTACGTATTCCTTTCAGACAGAATTATATCAGTTCAGTTTTTAGAAACGTTGTTTTTATCGCCAGAGTCATAACATTCTTCAAAGGGCATAGAATAAAACACATTTGAAACAAAAGTATTTGACGTACACCTATAAAGTCTGTGGCAGTCGCTTTCAACACATTATTCTTTGGGGGGTTTTGGGGGTCCCGTGAGTCAGTGTAACGGCCACCAGTGGTTATGTTGTTGTCGTCACAAGTAACCACAAATGTGACATAAATAATGAACAATCTGGGCTCGTCGTAAGAAGTACCATTCGCAAACTTAGATTAAGGTGGGAATATGGCGTATTAATTACTTCATTTTCTGTAGGCTAGTCGTAATATTTATTTAAAGTTATTTTCTTTCATTCCATTCAGGAACCAAAATAAAATATGTCTGTTCAATATATGTTTTATTATTTATTCAAAGTTTTAAAAAAATCTCAGCCAACTGGGGGGGGGGGGGGGCACGGGCCCTCGTGCCCATCGCCTGGATCCGTGCCTGTACGTGTAATTACTTACATATTTATCTATGTCTTTAATCAGTTCACAAATCTGAACATAAAAGCAATGGATGCGATTTAATGTTAAAAAGGGGCAAGATGAACCACTGTTCGACTTGCCCCGGTCACGATGGTTCATCTTGCCCCAATGCCACGTGGTTTACCTTTCATGTCACAAACCGTTATTTTATACCATGTACAACATTGTCTTTGCTTCTGAAGACAGAACAATCCAAGATGATAAATATAAAACGGTAGGCCACTACTTTATACAAAACATATTTTCTGCAATATTTTTTTTTTCAAAAAGTTGAAATTTACTTTCATGACCTTGAAATCGATAAACTCCGACAAAATCGATATGCTTCGTTCTATCGGGACGAGTATTTTACAAAAAGATGGCGGATTAGAGGATGTTTCCTCCGAGAAATTTAAGGGCTTCACAAATATCATCTTCAATTAAACAAATTAAGTGGTTTATCTTGCCCCGCGGTTCATCTTGCCCCGGTCTCCCCTATTCTTTATTTTTATTTACTTTTAAATTAATGTTATTGTTCAACAACTGTTGCTGAATATGTTAAGAAACTGCCTGGACATTTCGGTTCACAAAGCATCAGATCACTCTGCCTTTATAACATTGATCAACTGCGCTAATGAACCTTTAAAACTACAATTTGTAAATAAAAACATCAAACAAATTGACGTAATTATTACTATACTGATTGAACAAAAAGTGACCATCGGTCTACCATGACCTCTCGGCAATGGCCCCTTTATATAGTCGTCATGCTGTTTGTAACACTAATCATTTGATGATAAGATTGAATTAGCAGTATGAGCCTATAATCAGGTCAACCTTGATGAGATTGACCTTACCATGTTATATCACAAACACATACTTTACACACTGCTTTGACCTTACAATGTCCTTCATGTGTATAAACCATATACTAGTATACCTGTCATTAAAACACACTTCGAAGTCGAGATGCATTTAAATACCAATTTATTTTACATATTTTGAGAACTTGTATTAATCACCTTTGATGTCTTATCCATCAGTATTCGTACCTCTTTCAGTGATAGATCATTGTTTAACCTTGGTGAGGTAGGATTCTAACCAATGATATTCAGAACAGGAGTCATCTGTTTTATTCATCCACCACTGTACCTACCTAGGATACAAGGTGCTTAAAGACTTATGTAGGAGACGAAATTTGAAATTTAACAAATCTTTGTTTCATCACAGATGGAAAGTAAAGGGTGAATACGATTTGGCTGCAAACTCCTTAAGCACTCGCACTGCCAACGGACAATTTAATAGCAGTCTTGGTCGACAAACAGACGTGTACTGTCATTCAGGGTCGTATCCTGAGACAGAATGGCAATGAGGTGAATACTTTCTGTGGTATATTAAAGACATTATTTTCTATTAAAAATGGCATATTCTTAAACAGTATTTGTTTGGCTGCAGTAGCTGCATTACCTTAGTGTGTTAGCCTTCAAGGAATTTGCAGTTGATGAAATTATCAACCTTGACCTTCCCATTTACAAAAGCAAGTCTTTGTTAATTTACTAATTTTGCAACTATCCAATTTGGTCACGTACTTAAGTATAAATATAGAAATGTATACTATGGTTGCTGCACTGTTCTTCAAACACAAACATGTATGTAAATGGAGGAAATAACCTAAATGTGAAAGCAGTATAAACATTAAAACCATGACAACAATATTGCGGAGTATATACACTTACGGACTTTGAAAACGCACCACTTTTCAGGGGTCGGTATTTTTTGTATGAACTATTTAGGATTATTTTATACCAATGGAATAATGTAACTAGGTTAGAACGTTGTCGGTAAAGTATATTTTAATCCATTTTTACTAACCGAATCGCTAATAGTGACCATGTGGCCAAATCCCATTTTTAGCCCGTGAGTCTCGTGCGAATGACAATATCCGACCTGTGTAAATGACGATGTGTAAACGATTCATTAGCATACCAAAAAAACAACACATTTTAAGTTTTCAAAACCAAAGGTTACATTTAATGTTAATCTGAAACTGATGTGTCTGGAGGTAAAATCATGTTACAAACCGGAAGTAGCCACCGTGTGGTGTTTGCACGATTAAATTGTCATGATACAATAAATATTTGTCTACAATAGCGTTTTATGCCAACTGAAACCACCGTTGATCTTCAAATAGGGATTAAAGGCATAAAAAGCCACCGAATTCGGATAAATTAATGCGCATGCTCCGCCATAAAAAGGACTTCCGGTCAACAAACGTGCCTGGCAAAAGAATGCTTGGTGTCGATAGATATGCTAAATCATAAAATAAAAATATCAAACACGTTTATTTATGAAATACAACATTTTCACTTAGTACCCTGCCAATTTTTGTTTCATCTAACATTGAACACGTGCTTCAACATGCAGTCACTTCCTTCTTGTATTACTATTTCCGGATGACACGAGTGTTAACCTTGGACAGTATGAATATAACCATGCGTATAAATAACGAATAACAGTCAATTTTTTTTGAAGAAAGCAATATCTGCGTGATGGAATGTCCCAGATATTGATTCCACCGAAAACATTTGACATGTTCTTTCACACCTGAGTCCATGGATAAGTTCAATGACCCGATCTGCCCATACGATTGTCGAAACCTGTGTTGGTGAATAGAGGAACATTCCCCAGAAGCGGATTGAAATTGTAATGAGTACCCGCTGTTGTGAACGCACCAAAACATAACTTTACACGCACTTCCCACAAATGCGAATTTGGTTTTGAGACTTAAGCACGCGGATGTCACGTGACTTAGTAACATTGTTAACTGTCGTTTTGAAAGTTTGATAGATGTTGAAACATAAATTGAGCTATCTATAGACAAAATTTTAATACAATTAAACAATGTTTACTATTAAATTTCTTGGTTTGAATAAGTGGTGCGTTTTCAAAGTCCGTAAGTGTACACCTATTTATTCCAATAATTTATCACATTATATTACATGTTTTATTTCAGTATAACACTCTTAATTATTCTAATGAATCTTGCTTCTGGTAAATCAATAGTTAGTACTTACTTACACAAATAAAGTTTCAAAGAAGTAAAATCATCTTCATTGTGTATCATCAAAAACTAAATAAAAATAACTAAGGCCTTAAATTAACATTATAAATACCTAACTTTGAGGCAATCACAGATAATGAGATTAAGTAGGAAACATGATTTATAGATCTTAACAAGATAGGACTGTTATGATCTACATAACTAGTTATCATTGGCCAAATAAATATATGATTAATTTATTATCATGCCTTCCTGAACATTATTCCTTTCTTTAAAGTGTATAGCGCTATGTCTGACGATATTTAAAAAAAAAATAATACAAAACTTAAAAACATTTTTCGCTTAAGCTTTAACAGGAACTCTCCGTGACCTATTGGACATGCAAATTGTACGTTTTCATACTTAAGTGTTCTAGAACACAAAGTCGACAGTTGAAATAATAAGAAACGTATATTTTTTTGACAAGTAAATCAAAGCACACGGAACCCATCCAAAGTTTTAATTTGCAATTAAGGTAGACTAGTGTCATACTAAAAACGATGCAAGTCATTATTTTGACCACGGAGGTATATAAATAAATATATGTATTTAAATCCTTGTTTTGACATAAAATGACTGTTAAAATATAGCTCTATACACTTTAAGACTTAAGCAATCCATTTAAAAAGAAGAGATAGTCCAATTTTAAACCAGGAGTAGATAAAAATAATCATAAAGAAAAGAAGAAGACAATATTTTGTAATAATCATAGCCTTTCAAATGTTCCAATACATAACTTTTGATATAAAAGCTCCGCGAGTCGCCTGTGTCGCCTGACTACATGAAATATGAGAATTGATGTTGTTAGTGACTTAACCTTACTTTAACTGCAATAATGTAGGAACGGTGGTGAGTTGTCAGACAATGGGTGGCGCATTCTTTTTAATCATATTATCATAGTTACTGGGTCAATACAACGTCAGCAATAACAAATTTAAGTCGTTGGCGCTACTGTTTCGCGCCAAAAGGATGGTGACGTCACACATTAAAATTTTTTCTTACAGGCGTTGGAGAACAACTTTCCGCGACTTGTTCTCCCATGGCAGATCACAGTTACTAGTTTTGTGCCTTTTGTGTGAAAGGGACAAAATTCAAAAACGATGCAAGGATGAGTTATAGTTCTTGTGCTATGCACTTTGGCTTATTGCAAGAAACATGCATACCAAATATTGAGTCATTTGAACATAAGGTGACAAAGTTATGCTCTTCAATTTGACCTTTGACCTCTAACTGTGACCTTGACCTTTGAGAAAAGAACCAGGGGTTGCTCATGACATTCCGATTAATAGAGATTGACATTCATGGCAATTTCAAGCAAGATTGGTCAATGCATGACAAAATTATAGTCCAAACAAGCTTCTTTAGAAATTTGATCTGCAACCGTGACCTTGACCTTTGATATAGGAACCTGAGGGTTGAGCATGACACTCCAGCATATGGAGGTGAACATTCATGCCAAATGTAAGACATATTGGTCAATGCACGACAAAGTTATGGTCTGGAAAGCTTCAATTTGACCTTCAACTGTGACCTTGACCTTTGAGATATGAACCTCAGGGTCTGTCATGAACCTCGGTCTCATTAAGGTGAACATTGATGCCAAATATAAGAAAGGTTGGTCAATGCATGAGTGAGATACAGCCCGGACAAGGTCTATAATGGTCATTTTTGAAGTTTGACCTCTAAGTGTAACCTTGACCTTTGAGCTAGAGACCTGTATCTTGTGCACTGCACACTGCCTCATGGTGTTTAACACATTTGCCAAGTTATTTAAAAATGTGTCAATCTATGAGTGAGATACAGCCCGGACAAGGTCTATAATGGTCATTTTTGATGTTTGACCTCTAAGTGTGACCATAACCTTTGAGCTAGATACCTGGATCTTGCGCACTGCACACCGCCTCATGGTGTTTAACAACTATGCCAAGTAATTTAAAAAAGTGTCAATGCTTGAGTGAGATACAGCCCGGACAAGGTCTATAATGGTCATTTTTGAAGTTTGACCTCTAAGTGTGACCTTGACCTTTGAGCTAGAGACCTGGATCTTGCGCACTGCACACTGCCTCATGTTGCTTAACAACTATACCAAGTAATTAAAAAAAGTGTCAATGCATGAGTGAGATACAGCCCGGACAAGGTCTATAATGGTCATTTTTTATGTTTGACCTCTAAGTGTGACCTTGACCTTTGAGCTAGAGACCTGGATCTTGCGCACTGCACACAGGCTCATGGTGCTTAACAACTATACCAAGTAATTAAAAAAAGTGTCAATGCATGAGTGAGATACAGCCCGGACAAGGTCTATAATGGTCATTTTTGATGTTTGACCTCTAAGTGTGACCTTGACCTTTGAGCTAGAGACCTGGATCTTGCGCACTGCACACCGGCTCATGGTGCTTAACAACTATACCAAGTAATTTAAATAAGTGTCAATGCATGAGTGAGATACAGCCCGGACAAGGTCTATAATGGTCATTTTTTATGTTTGACCTCTAAGTGTGACCTTGACCTTTGAGCTAGAGACCTGGATCTTGCGCACTGCACACCGGCTCATGGTGCTTAACAATTATGCCAAGTTATTTTCAAAAGTGTCAATACATGAGTGAGATACAGCCCGGACAAGCAATTTGTGACGCCGCCGCAGCCGCCGCCGCCAAAGTAATACCTATATGTCGCCTTTTCAGGCTTTTCAGGCGACACAATAAATGAGCCGTTCTCCAGGAAAACCGGGCTTAGTGACAAAATTGTGAAAATGTTGATGATATACGGTAAGAAAGACGAGACTCTTATGAACAGTTTCTGAAAATTTGAACAAATTATTCCATACACTTACAAAGTAATAGACTTTTTAAACCAACCACTGCCGTCTACTTTTTGAGTGACGTCGCGAACGTCATTCTCTACGTTTTTGACGTAACGTCAACTGGCTTTTAAAACATCCAGTATCTAATAAATTTTTGACGTAAACTTTTAAAATTGTGGCACATTTTAGTATCATATTCTTTTTTTAATAAAACGTTTCCAAATTGTGAGTGTTTGCTTACAGGAGAAAATAGCAAGTGTTTTAGCCACTTAACCCTTGTTTTCCGTGATATGAGTACTTTTTAGAAAACGATCACCATAGCAACGATAGAAGTTATTTAAACACAATTTGAAAGAAAACTTGAAGCTAAGGATAGTACTATACTACCCAATTACTTAACTATGAAATCAAAAGACTCGACTTTTCTCTCATTTTAGACATTTTTCTAAATCTTATTGCATAATTACAATACAATGTCATTAAGCCTGGTTTTCCTGGAGAACGGCTCAAATATAATATTTGTTGATAAACGAACAGTATGTACAAAATGTATGTATTTAGAATACACCAGAATCATTCACTAAAATGAACACAAATCTGAAGCACAATTGTCAATTAAAACAAAAACAAACAAAGCACTAGTTGAAAAATAATTATTTTTTTAAAGAATATTATTCCAAATAAATGACACCTTCAAAGCAGGACAATAAATCCAAATAGCATGTGATTCAAGTACCAACAAATGAACAACCAAGAAGATTTCTGCACAATACAAGTATAATAATCCCCTAGATTATAATGTCTTTAGTATCAACTTTCTCACAGCGTTGAAATATCTGTAGCAACTATCACTGGCTTATACGAAGAATAAAGTTGTAAGTACAAACTTTTTAATTTTTTTGTGAAAAAAAAGAAAACATGCCAAAAAAACTTTTTGCATCGGGGAAAAACAACTTGACCATTTCCGATTTTCATGAAATAGGCTCATAAGATAGGCATTGCAATGCAGATTCTAAATATGTAAAAAATTGCCGAGCTAAGTCCGCTTTCTGCTAAAATATGGCAGGCATAAGAGTGCCTGCTTCCGGATTAGGTGGCAAGCACACTAACCACCCAGTCTTATAAGGTTGTAAGTAGCACTTATAACATAACGCTACTCTTCTAAGCCAGTGATTATGTTGGATCATCCTATGTCCATAAATGAGTGATCACTGTATGTCTGTAAATGAGCGATCATTTATCAGTTTGCATGCTCATCTCTACTTCATTCATATCTAAGTCATCATCCATCTCATCAAAACCACTCATCAGTGATGATGTCTGACTTTTATTCGTTAACTGTGACTTCGGTGTGTTCTGTAATGATCGCGATGACACGCTCTGAGATTTAGGAGTTTTTGGTGTGCCTATGGAAAGTGCTGAAATTGACAAAATGAATAGATATATATGTATTGATTCATTGAGCAATACTTGTTGCATTTTTGTATTAGGTAATCCCAAACTCTACATTATTGACAATCTTAACAATATTTCAGAAGATTTTCCGACATCATGGCCCTACCGAGGCACAATGCCCATTTATAAAATAAGATCTAAGTCCTTTACAGAGATCACTAGCATAAAACATTGTACCATAGTTTTGCACCAAGCAATTAATTTGGTTAACTAACCAAACGGAATGACTGACCAGAAAACTGCAAAGCAATAAGCCCCCTTAATGGGGAATCATGGGGAATAAATATTCACATTTATGAGTTTCTTACTTTTATTTTCTCCATTAATAATCCTCTGACTTTCATCAAAGTATTGGTTTGGATGACTGAATGTCTGTGCTTGATACTCCAGGGGTAATTTATTAACTGATTCAAAGTATCTGGTGCATGCAACGTTGTAACGTCCAGCTTTCACTTCAGACATAATCTGAAATATTGTAAAATACTATAACATATCTGTTGAAAAAAACAAGCAAGCAATAATTTTAGCAAAAACTTAATCTTAAAAGAAAATTCTATAATTTCAATGAATCTTAAGTATGCTTCATTTCTAGAGTACAAAATGCTAAACCAGTTATCTAGTACAAAATGTTGATTTGATAAACAGGCAGGGATTTCCCTGATGCAGGTTTTCTGCGTCCCTGATGCAACTTTGTGGCTTGGGACCCTCATTTCTGCATTTCTGCATTCCTCGATTAGGCATTTTTATTTCAGCTAGAACATTTTTCTTTCTGCTATTTATTGCACTAAGTCTTGTGGTGCATTGAGCAATCTGCATTTGCTGTTTTATTTATTTATACATTTGATACTCACTAATAATGAGATTGAAATGCATTACTGTATAGTGAAGGGACCCCCAAAATTTCTCAGGGACTCCCTTAATATAAATTTAAGGGTCCTGCGACCCTCGTATGAAAAATCCTAGGGAAAACCCTGAACAGGTGCATACAAGCATATAGCAAAAAGAGTTTTTAGGTGGCAAGATGGATGTTATTTAGGAAATAGATCTTAATTTTCCGTGATATACCGGCCAATATATCATGGTTTGGAGTTTATTTGAGTAGGCCATAGGCCTTAGTGATTAATAACTACGTATGTGAACGACAAACCGTGATATATTGGCCGGTATATCACGGAAAACTAAGATCTATTTGCATTCTAACACATGTAATATGTGCAATTTCATACAGACTCATTTTAATCGCTGAGTGATGCGGTGTTTACAGTATTGCTATAGACAACTTTCGCTGTTTAAAGTATAAAACCTCCACCCCAGGAATATCGTGTTTTGCTCATTTTATTTAAACTAACGCATCACTAGAGCTCATAAAAACTCAAATGAATCGATAAATGCAATTGCTGTTGCAATAATACAGATATAATTAAATAAATTAAGAAAGAACGCTACGAAAACAAGAGGGCCTGAAAGTCCCTAGGTAGCTCACCTGTTGCACATTGGTCTAAGTATCAGTACAACCTACATTCTGACCATATTAAGATTGGATCAAAACAGTGACCCCTGGAGTGAACACAATGTTTTTCTAAGATTTGACCTAGTGACCTTGTTTTTGACCCCACATGACCTAGTTTCAAACTTGGCCTAGATTTCATTAAGAACAACATTCTGACTAAGTTTCATGATGATTGGATCAAAACCACGACCTCTTGAGTGAACACAAGGTTTTTCTAAGATTTGACCTAGTGACCTAGTTGTCGACCCCACATGAATCAGTTTCAAACTTGGCTTAGATTTCATAGAGAACAACATTCTGACCAAGTTTCATAAAGATTGGATCAAATTGGTGACCTCTAGGGTGTACACAAGGTTTTTATAAGATTTGACCTAGTGACCTAGTTTTTGACCCCACATGACCCAGTTCCGAACTTGGCCTGGATTTCATAGAGAACAACATTCTGATCAAGTTTCATGAAGATTGGATCAAAACTGTTGCCTCTAGAGTGTACACAAGCCAATTGTTGACGGACGACGACGACAGATGACGACGGAGTGATCACAAAAGCACACCTTGTCACTATGTGACAGGTGAGCTAATAAAAGTTCGCACAACGTCACGTTTACTTTGACGCCAAATAAACGTCATACAATTAATGACGTAATATGATAAACGAGACATAAATTCCATTCATAAAAAATGCTTATTATACGTGGGAGGTAATTCAACAGTCAACAAGACTGCGTTCAATAAACGCTTATGCCCCCGTGGAAGCCATGTCCATAAAAAGCTAAGTCAATCAGGGGCCATTATTCAGTTAAAATGTTTGATAGTGTTACATGACTTTGAACTATAAGGGGCTTATGATGGTAAACGAATAATGCCACATTTGAAAGCAGTGCCTTGATCGACTTTATGTGTGATCTGGTGATACAGATGTTATGGTTCTTTGTCACTGCACTTCTCCAAGTTGCCATCTATTCATATACCAAGTTTCAAGTCAATATCTTAAACACTTTTGAAGATACACTCCTGTCAAAATTTGATTCTGAAAATACTAAAGGGGAGATATTTCAAAATTTAAGACAGACAGAGTTATGGTTCTTGGTCATTGCACTTCTCCAAGTTGCCATCTATTTATATTCCAAGTTTCAAGTCAATATGTTTAATAGTTTTGAAGATATACTCAGAGCAAAATTTGACTATAAAAAAACACTAAAGGGGAGATAATTCAAAATTTAAGACAGACAGAGTTATGGTTCTTTGTCAATGCACTTCTCCAAGTTGCCATCTATTTATATTTCAAGTTTAAAGTCAATACGTTAAATAGTTTTGAAGATACGCTCCTGTCAAAATTTGATTCTGAAAATACTTAAGGGGAGATAATTCAAAATTTAAGACAGACAGAGTTATGGTTCTTGGTCATTGCACTTCTCCAAGTTGCCATCTATTTATATTCCAAGTTTCAAGTCAATATGTTTAATAGTTTTGAAGATATACTCAGAGCAAAATTTGACTATAAAAAAACACTAAAGGGGTGATAATTCAAAATTTAAGACAGACAGAGTTATGGTTCTTTGTCAATGCACTTTTCCAAGTTGCCATCTATTTATATTTCAAGTTTCAAGTCAATACGTTAAATAGTTTTGAAGATACGCTCCTGTCAAAATTGATTCTGAAAATACTTAAGGGGAGATAATTAAAAATTTAAGACAGACAGAGTTATGGTTCTTGGTCATTGCACTTCTCCAAGTTGCCATCTATTTATATTCCAAGTTTCAAGTGAATATGTTTAATAGTTTTGAAGATATACTCAGAGCAAAATTTGACTATAAAAAAAAACACTAAAGGGGAGATAATTCAAAATTTAAGACAGACAGAGTTATGGTTCTTTGTCAATGCACTTCTCCAAGTTGCCATCTATTTATATTTCAAGTTTCAAGTCAATACGTTAAATAGTTTTGAAGATACGCTCCAGACAAAATTTTATTGTAAAAATACTAAAGGGGAGATAAGTCTAAGTCCAAAATTAGGTCAAGGTGAAGGTCAAATGGAGTCGGGTGATACAGGCGTGTGGAGAGTGGTCATATACAACATCCATGCAAGTATGAAAGCTTTGTAACAAGCCATATTAATGCTAGAAGAAACGGTCAATTTGGGTTAACCAAGAATTTTACCTTTCAATAAGTCTAAGTCCAAAATTAGGTCAAGGTGAAGGTCAAAATGGAGTCAGGTGATACAGGCGCGTGGAGAGTGGTCATATACAACATCCATGCAAGTTTGAAAACTTTGTAGCAAGCCATTTTAATGCTAGACGAAACGGTCAATTTGGGTTAACCTGGCCGGACGGACGAACGGACGGAAGGACGGACGGACGGACAGACGGACGGACGGACGGACGGACAGGTGAATTACTATATGCCTCCCGATCTATCGATACGGGGGCATAAAAAGTAGTACGGCTATAAACTGTGATATACCGGAATTTAACCACGGTACGGTCCTATATGTTTCCACAGAGCTAAAAATAGACAGTGTTAGAATGTGAGATATGATGATATGTATTTTTTGTTTGTTTTTGGACGAATCAAAAGCTCAACAACTTAATTGTGTCCCATTTTTGTTCCATAGAACAGACTTCTCTGAGAATGTTTCTATTATCTCACTACGTAGTTGTCACTTTGTATTTACAATATTGGATAAGCATTTAGCATTTGACTGAAGACGTTTACCTTATCTAAGTGGACATCATTAACTGCCATATTCTTCAACTTTTGTCGTAGTAAATCAACATCTGTATGTTTGAAAGGACAGCCTGCAGAAAAATACAATAATTCTGTTTTGAGAAAAACTCATACATTTAACAGTACATTAGGAGACAAGACTGCATTTATGCCCCAGTGGAAGACTTGTCCATAACAAATAGCCATAATTTTGTTGAAATGTTGGATATTGTTACATGGCTTTACCAATGTAATTTGTTTATGATGGTAGTTTGAAAGACCTAAAAAATACTTGAGTTTCTAAAGGAGGGAAAAGTGCATCACTATATGGCTCCAATCTCAGTAGATCCTGGGGCATAAAAGCATGATAAGTGACCTTGACCTTTGACATATTAACCTCAAAGACAATAGGGGTCATCTACTGTCAGGCATGTGCAAAGCAATATACTTATATATCATTTCATGACAACAGCTTTCTTCAGGAAAACATTTCACACATAGAACAACTGCTTGTACAGACTATGTAGAAATGTGCACTTACCATGAGAGTCACCAGGTCCGGGTGTATTAGACATAATAATCTTCATACAGCTGTATGGTGTATAGTCAGCACGCTTTCCTTCCTTACCATAGTTATGTCGTATACTATACAAGTACTGCTTATCAAACTGTAAAACAAGCAAGACATTCTATGATTTCTTTGTGAAATTGGGTCATCCTGCATTTTAGGAGCGGGGACTTGGACTATTAATTGTTTCTTTGGCTTATGTGTGGGCATTGCTCAGTGTAGTTGTGCTGTGGTGTTTCTGATTCCTGTGCTTGGCTGGTTAGGTCGAGTGCTACCTTCCCTGTCGGATTTCCTCATACCCTTTTTTCATAAATCTCCCATTAGTTTACCTAACTTGGTTTAATTTTTAGATTTACATGTTTCACCATCACAGACCAGGTTAGTGACCATTACATAGTGATTATTCTAGGACCTGAAAGAGGGCAGGGTGCTATAAAAATAGGGCAGGGTGGGTCTAGGGGTTCCGGGGGCATGCTCCGCCGGAATTTTTTTCAAAAAATGGATCCATCAGGCGCATTCTAGGCGTCCTGAGGTACTTAAAATGATATTGAAATAGGACAGATTTTGAGGCATTATCAGCATAATTTTCACACAGACAGACCACCATGGTGTGTCACATGTATTGTAAGTTCCCTCGGTTGGGAGGCTCTTAGCTATCACCACCGAGCTTTTCAAGATCATGGAAATACCAATTAAGTTGTGTCCAGCATCACCAGACCTTGTGATTGCTGGACCGGAGTCTGAGTGACCCATTGCCTAGCTTTATGTTCCAACAGCCAATGCTTCAATATACAAGCATTTCTCTTCCCAAGAACTAAACAGGATAGGAATAAACAAAAACAGGATAGGAATAAACAACCATCACATTCATATCAAATCTAGAGACCTTCAAGTTCAGCCTCGGTCCCAGGAGTAGACAGCTGCTGCACATAGGGTGTACAAAGTAACTTTAAATTGTAAATAATGAAAGTTTATGATGTTATTGTACATACAACTTTCAAGCGGAGGCTGTCTTGTTCAATAAATCATCTGGGACTTAGTACAATCCAGTAGATTGATTTCTGGCCTGTATTTATAAAGAAGAATCACTTGGGACTAGTCACAATCCCCAGTACTTCCCCGGGTGTTGGGGCTTCTGTTTCAATTGAGAGGTGGTTTACATGTACTTTATTACTGGTGTTTATTAACATATGGGTGTTATTCCTAGAAAATCTCCTCTGGACAATCAAGTTATCTACTTTAGGACTTCATATAATATGGCAATGTAAAATTGTTCTTGTTAAATTAAAAAAAATAAAAAAATAAAATGTGTTTCTTCAGTGGCATATTAAGGCTTGATATATCGATTCTATTTTGTATTTGATAGCTGATATATCATACCAAACAATGAATGACATACTTGAATCCTCGTATGTAGCGCTTATTTGCCAGAAAATGGCCAATATTCAGCGTAAATAAACGTATCCGAAAATACGTGACTATCCGAACTTAGAAAACTCGCATATCAATGACAGCGTACTTCGACCATTTAATTCTAATTTATGCGTTTAAACTTTCATAGATTCGTCAAATACACTTGCCATAAAAGCTCGTAGTTTACACGCGTGGTCATCCCCAGAATGATTTACATTCGTAAAACCTAACACGGCATATTTTGCAGAACACACGTAGTCACGTGACACGTATGTCGGCATATTTTCGCATAAATTCATTTAGCCAGTCAAACGCAACTGTGTTCACTTGCAAACATTTTTTTACGTCAATTACGTCAATTACATGCAAATATGCGATTTAACATTACAATTGGCCTTTGGATTACGTTTTCCGTCGGCAATTTTACGGATCGACTATTTGTGACTAATTTTAATTTTCGTCAGTGGAACTGCATGGATCAACGCGCGTGAGCATAATAAAGGGTAATTAACGGATTAAAACTTGTTCGAGGTAATAACTTATAGTTTTCAGTGGATTTACACCCCATTGTGACCATTGATGGTCATCTAATCTACGTCTTTTGTTTAATTTCGCACCTCGAGTCGACCCCCTACTGACTTCTTCTCGCCGACAGGGACAATTAACATGTCATTATCAGCAACTTTAATCGAATGTTGTTTGATTGACATGTTGATTTAAGGCATATTTGGACAAAAGGGATGTTCCAAAAGGCGTTTTTGGGCAAAAAGGGCGGTTCAAAAAGGCATACTTGCCAAATTCGGGCAAAAGGGCGGAGTTAAAAACGGGCAGGGCGGAGCGCCCTGCTATTCTGTGCTAGAATAATCACTAATTACATGATGCCTAAACGGAAAAAATACATTTTTAAAGAACATCAACTTATTGACATTTAGAAGAAAAAAAGGGGACAACTGTCCAAAAATCCGACCTACAGGAATAGAGTTGACCAATATACTCTGAGTGTCAAGGGTTAGACACTAAGGCATCTGTGAATTTTGTAATAAAATGTTCAAATATACAGTTTTATTGGTATAATCTACATTTGAAATGCATTTGACTATAACATGAGTGTATTGGATGGATAAATAAATAATGAAGACATACGGTAAATATTTCTGAGCAAGTCACATAATAAAGCAGGTAATGTGAATTGGTTTACAAAATAGTTGCAATATTTTATGACAGGTGAGTTAATAAGATGAAATAATTAAGAGTTATTAGACATAAACTTTTTCTTGTTTTAATGCCGAGCATAGCCTTTATTTGCCAGTCAGCTTTCTGCTGAATATGGCAGGCAGATGTGTACCTCCACCTAGATTTCAACCCAGGTTGCTGAATTTGGTGACAAGGGCGCTAACCACAGCTAAAGAGTCCACATTAGTACAGCTTGGCCAATTTGACACGAGTCTGACCTTTTGATTAGCATAATTTATTAGTCGATATATTACTTACGATTCAACACCGATTGTATGTATTCGCAATCGTGAAGTATCACGAAGACGCTCGAGATGTAATACAAACACAAATTTGAAATACCGATATCGCATGATTTGCCAGCGAAAATTGATAAACTTAAAGCAAGAACCTTGTAATATAGTCTTGCATAAAGGTCAGGCTCAGGTCAAAATAGCCAAGCTATACAAGGCTGATCATCAATAAAGTATACCTTATCTCCATCAATCAATTTTGTGAACTCAGATTTCCAGAACTTCAAGGCTTCCTCTAGAGATAATCCAACACCTTTCAGGAAGAGACCATATTGTTGTCTACCACCATGACGTAGATGATGATTCTGTCTCATTGATGTATGTAAGTGACTCATACACAGTGGGAACGATTTCTTGGACAACTGAAGAACATACATCATATGTCACCAATTATACACAGTAAATGTATGAATAAATGAATGTGTTCATATTTCAACAATGCTACATCATAGAAATCACATTGAACAGTGTTTCATATTGTTGTAAGTCCTACTGGTCAACTATCCACAGGACTCGACACTAACACATGTACCCTGGCCTGGGGCTTGTGAAAATCTTAAAGCACCAGTGAAAATCATAAAAGACCAGTAGCTGTTTTATTTTAAAAATTTAACACTTTATTACTGTCGGACCAGTCACCAAAAATAGTGTCAACCCTTGATTCAGTCACATTATCATGACACCAGTTCAACCAGCAGATACCTTGATATAACTATGCTGAGTAACAAGCAATGGAGATATACCAGTACTGTTTATAACTACCATAAAGTTAAGCATTCGTCACATGCACCTCTCATACTTGAAGCAGATGCTTTACCACTAGGCTATAGAGGCAGGATGGGGTTTTTACTACTGCAAACTTGCACTTAAAACCAATGTGGCCCCAAGATAATTTTTAATTTATACTAATTTATTTTAAGACGATTGTGAAACAAGTTTTTCCAACTTATATTAGCCACTCGCGACACCTCATTCCTGATGTTATCCATCACCATGAGAAGATTTAGGGGAGTTAATTTATTAGAAACATTAAACTGTTCAAAATCATACATTATGCAAGGATATTGAACTGACTAGTTACTTACCCAAGGTCCGCAGCAATACAAATGTAAAGAATACACATAATTAAATATAAATTATAGCCAACTTAGAGAAAGTACAATTAAAATTACGAGAGAGCACGATTCTCATAATATTTTAAGCTTTCATAACAGTTAAAACCAAGTAACAACTCGAACATTGACCGGAGGCCAGCGTAGACACACTCTGCCAATTGTTTTATCGAATTTTTGTCACAATCATTTGGATTATGCAAACAAGTGCAACATTTTTATAGTATTACAACTACACTAAATTATTTTGCACTCAATTCTTGATTTACATACAGGTCAAAATTGGCATTTGAGCATGGATAGTATCAACTTTGCATAATATATATTCACCATATCTATCATATCCGCAGTGACTTGACCAACAGTGGTCTTTTTTACATCATAGTCTGAGCCTAGATATCGTTTACTGAGACCACTTAACATGGGTAACAAGCGTTCATCTTCCTCAAGGTGTGGCACTGCTCGAGCTGTGATCTACAAACAATGAAATATTTACATTACATGAGAATAGTATCAGAAAGGGAAACAAGTTTTATGTTTCAACGTCGAAGTCAATCAGGTTATGGTCTGAAAATCAGATGCTATATTGTCCGCTATATTGTCATCTATCATCAGAACATGTACCCGGTACTATTCTTTACTATCATTTACGGGTCATTTAGCCCAGTCGAAGACAAGTCCGTCATTTGTCAGTCTTTTTTCATGTTTTAGTTGATCTGGGTTTTTTCCTGATTTTCTATTCACTAAGCATGAATTCAATGAACATGAATTCAAGGACATTTTCTAAAAACTCACTGATTTCAAAGAAGCATTTCATAAAAGTACTTTTAAAGACCTGTGTCAACATTGTATGAACAAATTAACACATTTAAATTCACAAAGTTCAAGCATAACTAGAGCCGTCGCCATTTGGCATACTAATATACCCCCTGCCAGCCAACGGCCGTAATTCTGGCTAAAATTATTGCAGCGAAAATGTTGTTCATGTGTGAAATTTCGAAGGAAATCAAGCAAAAACTGTAGGAGGAGTTGCGTCCACAAGAATCTGTCTACGTACAGACGAGCTGAAAACAGTATACCCCCTTACAACATATGCTGTCTAGGGGGTATAATTAATGTGAATGATATATATATTGATGGCTTAGTACCAGAAGGTCGTAACTACCTCTTATGACCTGATAAGACTCATACATATTTGAAATCTGCTTCACAATACGCTTCTTATGAGTATATTTTCATGAAAATCTGAAATTGTCATGTTGACCAAAATGAAGTTTTAAAAACGTGTTTTCCCAAAGGTAAAGAGTAAATTACAGACAGTTTTCTCTTGTTTTCTCAATATATCGATTTGGTAGTTACGACCTTCTGGTTCTAAGCTAACGGTATATATATAGATATATATAGATATAAGAAGCTTACAGCTAGAGCCTGAGAGAGATGTTCTCTGTATACTCCTATCAACAATGATATCATATCATCATACGCCACATACGCTTGTCCTTTATGTAGGTAAACCTTACGTTTCTGTACCAAATCCAATACATCAGTAAAATGTACCTGTAATTCATAAATAGTATGTTTATAAGAGACAATACATGGTCCTAGCAGTGTACAAAATGACTCATAAATTTCCAGGTAGATTTTTTGTTTGTCCTGTTTTGTCCCCTTCTAATTCTGTGGAAATTCCTGTCAATATAAAACCTGAATACACTTTTACCATGACTTGAATCTATGCTACAAGTCACAACAAAGACCCTCATTGTTTTATTCTCAGTTATCATGTTGAGGTATTTTTAATAAATTGTCCCGAAAAATACAATTGTTTGTTTGAAAGGCTGGCCGAGTATCAGAAAGCAAGATTCTCCATTTGTTGGCATCCTCAAGAATTTGATTTTAAGATGAATTATAATTTCCGAGGCATATAACTAGTGAGAAGATGGGACGACTTTATCATAAAATGTAGGTAAAATTTATCCTAGCGTTACAGAAAATGATGGGGACGACTTTATCAGATAATGTAGGTATAATTCATCCTAGCCTTACAGAGAATGATGGGGACGACTTTATCAGGTAATTGAGTATAATTCATCCTAGCCTTACAGAGAATGGTAACATAGTTAAACATACCTTGAAGTATTCCACCGAGTCCACCACACCAGTACCTTTGTTTGATACAGATGCCAACTTCTCTTGAAATTTGGCCTTCTCTTCAGCAGATATCTATAATACAATATTATATTAAGTATACACAAATTCAACTAGACCAATTATCATGATATATAGTTGTCAGACCAGGGTTCCCAACTTCCCACAAATATTCTAAGATAAAATTCCATGACTTTTCCCTCACATGACAACAGTTTTCCCTGACCTTTTTCAGCGATCTGACCATTTTGTTAGAGCAAAATCGAGCAATAAAAACAGTGAAAAGGAGGTTGCATTTGCCTTATATGGATGCAAAAAGTTTCAGGTAACAGTTTTATGGCAGTGGATTGACAAAAAGTAATCATAATATAAAATTATCTCGAGCGAGCATAGCGAGCAAGGTTTTTTTCTTCAGTTTTTGGCACTTTATTCAAATTTCCCTGACTTATTTCAAAATTCCCTGACTCTTCTCTGACCTTGAAAAAATTATGTTTTCCCTGATTTTTCCCAGACCTTGGGAACCCTGTAGACTAATATACACTCCGCTGAAAAAAGGTCATAACTCTGGAAACAAGTAATAAAGAATAGCAAGCAATACAGAAGTCCCCTACCTGGTTTTCAGGTTATCATAATTTTTGTCTGCATCAAAAAATAATCAGACATGCATAGTCGCCTTATTAGTCCCTATCTACATACCAAGTTGAAACAACCTAGCTTGAAAATTGTATGAGTTATGGCAGGTTCCAGATTTTAAAGTATTTTCATTATTTACAGCATTTCCGTATCCATAGCAACTTCATTTTTTTCCAAATCAAAAACTGTTTGAGTTATGGCAGGATCCAGATTTCTGGACGGACTGATGACTGACGGAGTCCCCGAAGGAGACTAAAAATCATTCCAGCGCTATGGAAAATCCAAGGAGCTAATTGTGTTAAGTGTTTTACTGAGACATTGGGTGTTTTTTCCTGACAGATGGTTCAAATCCTTTCAGTTGTGCAATATATAGAATAGAGATGTGAAGCTTCAGGTCTTTACAAAAGACACCTTTGTTTGTTAAAACATCCAGTGTACAGCGATGACACATGCAAGACTACTGCTTGATTAGTAACCAATTGAACTCTCAACATTGAAAATGCCAGTGATCCCACTGGGATTCAATCCAGGGACCTCGACGATGCTAGATGAGAAAATACATCCATTCTGCCCCCAAGTCACCTGAGAAACCTGTTTTAAATTTAACAAGATTTGAGATAGAATCTCTCTAGACAATCAACTCGTTTCCTACATACTATACAAAGCAGCAACACAGATCTACTTACTGACTCATAATGCAAGTTATTTTCCACCAGAAAAGCCTTCTTATGTGCATCTAACATTCGACCAAACCGGTATCTAAATAAGTCCAACTCTTGTTGACGAAACCATCGCTTAGCTTCTTCTCTGCAAGATTGGACAATATTGAAACATACGGTATAGTTTATATATGCTTGATTTCAATTTAATACTTTGAAACTTGAAATTATGAAATTTCAATGACCATAAAACTAAGTCATTACCTAAAAATGTTCTTCCAATAAAATCATTTTCTGCAGAAAAGTTTGTTTCATATAATTGAAGTTAGTTTTAATCTAATGCAACAAATCCAAAAAGCAAGATTAATCTTTAATTGTTAGTAGGGGTTTTTTCGACGGTAGGGTAAGGGGCCTTTTCTATAAATTTGCGAAAAAACAACAAATAATTTATGCAAAAGGGAAGAAAAACTTGATGTACCGTAAATTGGATTTTAGGGGAACACTGCATGATTTAAATTAAAGAATTTTCCTAAGGGGAATGGGTCCCTGCTACAAAATTTAAAAGCGCCAGAAGATTAATACAAAGTTTGTATACTGTATAACTTACGATTTACAATAGGCTAGCCTGAGAATAAAATGGGAGATATTATCTAGATGTATAAACTCAGCATCATCTTTATCTTCACCTTTGTCGGCCTGAAAATATAGTCAACAACTGGTGTAAAACACCTACTTCTCATTTTTGTGCATATCCCTATAGGTAAAGAACCACTAAATGCCTCCGCGGACCAAGTGGTGATACACTCAAGTAGTCCTTAAAAAAACTTTGGTTTGCCTGTAAATGGAGATATTTCTTGACAAATGTGGAGTTGAATGATAAAATTGAGTTTAAATGGTTGGTAAATATGCATGTGGTGTAGTAAAACTGTAATATTTGTATTATTCCGCTATTTTGTTCTTGATACCAAAGTGAAAGTAGACTAGGGTAAAACCCAGAACTTGTAAATCCGGACATGCGTAAAAACGGATAGACCGTGTTTGAAGGACGAAAACTTTCTTAGAAGATACATGACCCCCCTTTTTTATTGCATTATTTTGAAGCTTAACTGCCCCTCTTTACAATGATATATGTGGTCCAGGTGGCCATAGACTAAAAAAAGTTGAAAATTGGAGCCTACTATGGCCAATTTACATTGAGCTATAGAGCAAATCTATTTGGTGGTTTCTAACCTATACAATTCTACGAAACTGGGATTTTTTTGTCTTAGATCGATGTTCTTAGTATACTTAACAAGACAACAACAAATAAATTGTTGCAACTTAGTACTGAACTAGTTAAACTTAACAAACACCTATCATGCACCACAATGCAGTGTTGGGCGGTAAATACCGCCCCGGTATTTACCAGGCGGGAAATACCGGGAAATACCGTCCTGTCCAATACTCCCAAAGTGTCCAATACCGGGAAATACCGGGAAATACTGGTCAATTCAATGGTCAAGTGGGAATTTTTTGTGTACTGGTTATTTTTAATGCATTATGAAGCAACTGAACTCTCAGGTTTTCATTTGTTGTTCTTTATTCAGTTCTATATCATTCAATAGATCCTTAATTTATTTGAGAGTATGATCTACAAGTGGTCAAATGAACTGGTCAATTCATTTTCAAAGTGGTCAATTGGACTGGTCGATTCAATTTCAATGTGGGAAATACTGGTCAATTGAATGGTCAAGTGGGATTTTTTTGTGTACTGGTTATTTTAAATGCATTATGAAGCAATTGAACTCTCAGGTTTTCACATGTTGTTCTTTATTCAGTTCAATAACATTGAATAGATCCTCAATTTATTTGAGAATATGATCTACAAGTGGTCAAATGAACTGATGGTCAAAGTGGTCGATTGGATTGGTCGATTCAATTTCAATGTGAAAAAAAAAATCTTAAACACAATTATTCTTTAATAACTAAATTTTGATTTAAACATATAGATCAAATACACTTGTTACAAATCTAATTGAAATATTTAGTAATAATTAATATATTAATTTCGATTTAAAATTAAAGTTATAATGTTATAGTTATACTAGAAAGTGCATGAGAGAGACTGTTATAAATAATTAAAATTGATAATCATTTAGGCTTGTATAAATTGGCTTAAACTAATTTAGCACATTGTTAAATCAGGTCAACTAAGTGTGAAGTGTGAAACTGACAACTAACAGATTATGCAATATTGTGTCATATTCTTGCAGTTAACAAAGGATTAGTCTGGGGGGAGTGTTTTACATAACTGGACATAACCCTAGTACCCTACAATACAAAATAAAGATGTTCTATAGACAATTTTCTACACAAAGTGCATGAGTTTCAAGCGTCCCATTGAAGAGAACTTGCATGAAAAAATAGAATTTAAAACAAATAATAAGTTGATAACCTTTACACTAGTAGAGCTATAGGTATATAGATAAAGATACATGTATGGAAGCATAATTTCACATGACTACCGAACACTTTTATTGTCCAATTGACCAGTATTTCCCGGTATTTCCCAGTATTTCCCGGTATTTCCCAGTATTTCCCGCCGTCCTGTCCGTTACTCAATCGACCGTCCGTTATGCCAACACTGCCACAATGTTTGTTTCAGAATGAAGATAATTTTAATCACCTTCACCAGTCTTGAAAACTTGGTATCTTTAAGTTGATCACGCAGGTACCTTTCATATGCTGGAGAGGTCTTGACATGTTTCTCTGCCGCTGTCTCTATTGCTTTCAATACTGAAATAAAAATATATTCACCAATGCTCTGCAGTCTTCACGAAAAACTGTTCAAAGTTCAAACACCTAGCCAGTCGGACTACCAACTGGGAACGTAGCAGAACTTAATTCAACTTACTAGCCCAATATGAATTTGTAGCCCAACATTAAATTATCAAACTTACAAGTGTATTTTTTCATTTGTTTTGTGAATATTCTATTTTCTATTTTGTCTGAGAGATATAGTATCGCCTTACCAGGGATATCGCCTGGTGTATATTTTTATTTGAAGATACAATTATACATAAACTTTCAAAATTCAAACGGAGGCTGTGTTGCTCTATACTTTAGTACATTTACAATCCAGGGCTGGGGGCAGCGGGGAATAAGACAGATGGATCTTCCTGATCGACAGGAATTTTTAATTTACAGCCTTTTTGACTACTAGTGCGGCGAATAGACCTAGTCGAGGTCTGTTTCAAGACCCAGGAATTACGATGTGATTATGTGTCGTGTGGGAGCGGTGGCCTAGAGGTAGGACGTGAGCTTCAGAATCGAGAGGTCCCGGGTTCAATCCTCTCTGGACCACTGGTTAATTTCTCGGAATAAAACCCACATGCTCCACTCCACCATGGTGTAAAATGGTACCTGTGAGGGCAGTCTATTCTTGGGCGTCACAGATTGATGTTGGCTGCCACACCCACAGGAGAGCAATAGTCTCCCCAGGGAGACACGAGTGTAGGTTTCCTAAGGTAGCCCAATGACCAGGGGAATTTAAATGTCACAAGGTGCTTGAGCTGCTTAACAGCCGAAAAGAGCCCTGTGTCCCGACCCCGGTGATTTAGACAGTAAGCATCGTCTCCATTGTGGGTAGTCAAACAATCTCGACTTAGAGTATCCACATGGAGATAAAGGTCAGAAATTAAAAAATCTCCTAGCAGATTGCCCCACATCTACAGTGTGGGCTGTGGCGATTTCGACATCGAAAATGTCCATTTGATTCCCCCTGGGTTGCCCCCCCCCCCCCTTGAGGCGGGCAAGGCAAAACATTGACTGGTGCGTGGTTTCAATTTATTCTATATAAAGTCAATAGTTTTATCTTTAGATTCATTTACTAATGATTTAGAAAATTTCATTGTTTCCCAGAATTTACGAGCTCGCGAAATCTGATGTCGTTACACACCTTTCAATCGTTCTAAGGCAAATTCTTCGAATTCATGCAATGATATCGTTTGTGTTGGTGGTATTTTGTAAAACTGCAATCTGTGTGAGTTGCTATCCAAAGAAGCAGCTCGTTTAACACCTTTTTGTCGCCTGACAGATTGTTTACCGAATTCCATTTTGGCGCGTAATGAACCGGTGCCGCGTGAGAATCACTCGATAGTGTGTATTCCCATCCCATCGACACCTGAAGAGAGAATTCGGGAGTGATGTGACGGCCCCTAGGGTTTATTTTTTTATTTATAAACAGATTTTTAATATGTTAGAATCAAATTAAAGATAAAGCTCTCTAGTTTCTAAATATACAAAATAATAGAAATTATTTAAATTCAAACATTAATTATATATCAGTTCAAAGTCAGACTAATTTCAGAAAAAAATCTACGTAATTTTATGTTCGAATTTCACGGCCCCTACTTTTATTTTTTTATTTATACACACATTTTTATAAAATTGATCGCATAATAAAGGTGAAGCTCTCTTGTTTAAGAATATGTAAACATATTGAAAATCTGTTTATTAATAATGTTATTATTACTAATTGAATATTACACAGTTTTTCGGCCGTGAATTTCTATTTTCAATTTGTTCGAATTCCACGGCCCTCACTTTTATTTTTTTATTTTCTATTCAATTCTAGATTTCTTTAGATCATTATAAAGATGAAGCTTTCTAGTGTTTGAATATGTAAATATATTTAAAATGACACCAATATTAATGAAATGACAATGATTAGAAAAATGTAATATTTTACGGCCGTGACTTTTTTTGTCAGACCATTGGTGATAGTTTCCCACATACGGCATACGTGTATTTATGTATTATGCACTTGAGTGAAACTGTGTTTAAAATGTTACATTTGTGTTTCAGTCATACGTAGAACTGCGAACATTAATCATTTCATTATTTTATAAATAATAATCACTCAACTATGCGGCCTTCTCACAAACTCAGTCCGATCTGTTTCGACCCAATCGAATTCGACTCCGAATTCAATGTTCACATTTAGCGAGCAGGTTTTTCCGCATTTGGAACACGTTCTAGATAACAATACACACGTACAAAGGAAGAGTTTGAATTGGTTATTAACAATGTACCTTTTGATTCTGTTGTCATGGAAAAAAGTAAATATTATAAAAGTCCTAAATTACAGTATTTTAGGTCTTTGATATTATCAGGAAGCTATATCAGTATTATACGGTCCATGATATTGTGAAGATCTGGTTAGATCGTAGAGCACTGTAACCTATCTATTTACCCTTCATTAGACCAAGTCTTGAATACGCTGATGTCCTTTGATGCAATGCAGCAAAAACTGACTATGTCAGGGATAAAGAGAAGATCCTGACCATGCCAAACTTGATAAAGTACAAAACGAATGTGCCCGTATAGTCATCGGAGGAACCAGATTGGTCTCATTAGAACGCCTTAAACTAGAATGTAAATGGGAATCTCTTTAACCAATTAGAAAATTATAGAATCAACCTAGATCTTCTTCTATTTGGTGATACAACCCTCTCCGACAATTTAAGACATTTACATTCATATTTAATCGGGTTCATGCCTATATATACGTGATATATAGCCATATATTTACATGATCCATTTAATAATTGAGAAGCCACCTTTCTTCTTCAATTTGACCTTTACCCATCTTCCGCTTGACTGACATGTATACAGTAATCCTTTCTTCGAATATGATAGTGTAAGAATATCTTTAGCTTTCTAATTGCTCTGTACGTTTTTGATATTGTTTATCTTCTTCTTATCTTTATTTTATTTACACCCAAATTTATGCAACGTATACTTATAGCTAAACTGTTGTTTTTTTTTTTATTAAACTGGAAGTCTATCCAGGGAGAAGAATTAAATAAGTCCAAGTGTCTTTCGTTCAAATCCCATTTTCCTTATGTATGTGTTATTTTGTACTGTAAATTGTATGCATACTGTAATATATTTGGGAAAATAAATATGTTTAAACTATTAAAAAATGTTAATAAGACAAAATAATTCCCAACAGTGAGATATATAGACATGTCTCTAAAGCAAAGACCTAAATTGTTATTTAAGTCTTTGCTCTAAAGAAACTTGTTCTCCTAGGTATACGTGTTGTAACCTGGGCCGGTATTCACAAAGCATCTTAAGTGAAAACTAAAATATTTTTACTTAAGTTAAAAAATTGAACTGCACATATTTTGCCAGAAACTTAGTAAAGCTCAAATTTTCAGTGGTGATTATTGTAGCGCTTTATTTAACACTTCAAAACAATGTAAAAGGGTAATAATCTTAGTTTTCCTGTTAAGCTGATATGCTTAAGGAAATTATAAGATTTTGAGAAAATTCTTAGTTTTCCCTTAAGATTCTTTGTAAATACATCCCCTGGTGACAAGTTCCAAATGGCCACTTATTGGGCGTAGAAAACTGTATGCTGAAAAGACTTATATAGACCAATGTTGTCAGTTTACATGTTACAGAGATTACACAAGGTTAAATGAGCTTACAAGAGGAATACATAGTATAATATAGTATAACTTCTGATTGTGAAAGTGCATGATTCTAAATAAAAATGTGCAATTTAAATCGTCGCAGGGAGGTGACACCCTCCCGCATCCATATCCCAACTTTGCCACAAAAATACATACACCTCTCTCTCCAAAATTTCTGGAGCCGCGCTTGAGAGGAATACATATATTATAATATAGTACAAATCAGAATAAGCACCGATGTTTTTAGTTGGCAAGGGTTACAGTAGTAACAGAGATACCAGCTTACACACAAAATCTTAAAATTGATACTCTATGCACAAAAACCACCCCAGTTATGGGACCTGTCCCCATCAGCTTAGATATTCACAGTAAACAAGTGTGTGAAGTTGCAAACCATTCCGTTCCGGGGTTACAGAGATACCAGCTTGCATACGAAATATTTTTAGAAATAGTAGCCTTTCATTAAGTTGAAGTTCTTATTTATTCCAGGTAAATTATATTTTGTTGGGATAACGTCCTTTCAATGCTTTCATGTGGATGCTAAATGCAAATTGCCATTACGAGGGACGATCCAAATTAACGTGGACTTTTGCTATAACTAACGTATATGTCAGTTGATCATTTACAAGGCTTGCATCATGATTAATCGGAATATTTTTATTTATTTATTTTTGTTTCGGCTAGGTCATGCAGCCCATTTATTCTCCCCGTCAAAGATGGGAGAAGGTCGGGGAACCATCCTTCTTCCCACCTTACAATATTGGGCATAAATTTATAGAAGTACGATATGATAGAGTATAAGATTGCGTATCAGTACCATTAGAACAATCCAAGGGGAGCAACACCATTAGCCTTATTCTTTCACAAGACAGAGTTCCTTCCCTTGGGTTTCTTCACCTATAATGTAGTTCATGTTTTATAGTTGTAATATTTTGTACTAATTGAGAGATTCAGTTGCACCTTTTGTAGTGAAGGTATTACTATTACACTAGAATTGCGTTGCTAATCAGTAGCGATCGAAAGCGAAAGTAGACTTTAGGCTGGCGATTTGCGCCAGACTATTACAATACTAAATCAAAGCACTGAAAGTACTGATGTGTGGCGAACTGATGTCATTTTGACCATTCAAATAAAGACTGCACCAACATGCTGTGTCAGAGTTCTGATAAGCCCAGACTCACTCGAATGTTTGTGCTGCTCTAAAAGACACCAAGTGTCAGTGTCAAGATGAGTGACTGGGTAGTCTCCATACAACTGATGAACTGGGAATTAAAACACAACAAACGAGATGCCCCCCCCCCCCGCTATGGAAACAGGACTAGGTAGAAATATGTTGGGAAAATTAAATAAAGGGAGGTAATTAATAAGATAGAACCAGATTTAAATATTGCGTATTCTGTTCCGAAATATGAACTCGCGCTAATCAGCGGGTGATATTTATTATAGCTATTATGTTGTATTTAGCATATTTTTATGCACCAGTCAGTGTGCGACCATGGTCCCATCCCAGGTGATGGGCAGTGGATAGCTGATAGTTTCAAATATAGTATTTCTTATTAAATCCATATCAAGAAGAATGTATTTAACTTCTAAATTCTGAGTATCAAAGTTGTAAACCCTTTTTTTATACCAGTAAATTTTATGACCCTAAATTCCTAACTTCTGCAGCTGTCTCCAAATCAACTAACAAGAACCCGATATAAAACCCATTCAATTAAAAATAGTTTTAACGGTCTATTTCCTGTCTCATGGTGTGTTCAATCCCTTGTAAAAACATAGACCCCTGTGTTGCATGACCCCCAACTGTCCCAAAACAAGTTACTAACGACCTACCAATATACAACCCCTTGAAGTTAACCAGATTGTATGGTCAATTTTCTGCCTCATGCAGCTTCAATAATTGATTACAAATTTCTTGTCAAAATATAGATCTAGCTAGGATTATGTAATGTTACATAATAAGGAGGGGCTAATTAAAAAATGCATATATAAGATTGCACAACGTGGCTTGTGGGAGGAGCTAATTAGATATGCATTAATGGGCTTTATAACTGCACATTAAGTGGGAGGAGCTTATTAATTATTTATAATTATTGAAGTATGTTTGCCCAAAGACCTGTTATTTAGGTCTTTGGTTAAGAATTTGGTTTGCCCAACGTGTATATACTAATTAACGGCCTTTTAATCCAATTACCGTTAACTTTTCAATTCGAAACCTTGTGAAAATATATTACCGCTTTAAAAGGCATATTAGTTCGCATGTTGCGCGTTTAAACTCGCCGTAGAGTGTTTATTAAATGAGATCTATATGAAAGTCGCACATCTTAATGAAACTGAACGTATCGTCTTTAAAATAGCTTTTAGTTGTTAATGTTACTTGGAAAGTAAAAATATAATTGGTGATTTACGACACCAGGTTGTTGCTAAAAATCGCGCAATTCATGAATAGAAAATGTAAGTGCTCGCTGTTTAACTCGTCAGCATTAGTTCATTTATTTTATAACCGCAAATTAAATTGGTATAAGTGATCTTTAATATGTCATAGTATTGACAATTTCTATTAATCCGAAAATACTTTACTGAATTCTCGTTTATTGCTTAATTATTCTTTATCAATTCAAATCCTAAATAGCGTTACGTGTTGAAAATAGCCGCTATGAATAGCACAATTAGTTCGCACGATGCGCGTTTAACTCGCTGTCATGTGCTTATTAATTGAGACCGATATAAATGTTGCACATTTTCTTGAAGTTGAAAGTTTCGTCTTTTCAGTGAGGTATTATTTGTTTATGTAAATTAGAAAACAAAATTGTTACTGACGATTTAAAACCTCAGGTAGTTCCGAAAATTTCCGCAATTCGCGAATAGAAAATCTAGGGTCTCGCTTTTTAACTCGCCAATGTGAATTCATATTATTTTATAATTTAAATTTAGTTTGATATTAATAAATTGCAATATCTCATGGTATTGACAAAATTTATTTTGTAGAAATCCGATAGTAATTGACGGAACTGCAATTAATTGAATATTGCGTGACAGTACTGCTAAACCAGAGATCTATTAATATAGTAGATCCTGTCTAGCTAATCAAGTTAGTGTATCGATCGTCTGCTAGCGGTTAGATAGACTGTATATACTGTCCTTGAACTAATTACCAGTGAAAACATGTTGTTTCTATTTATAGCATCAATGTTTGTAAACAACATAATTAGGTCATCGTCTACAAATGTTCAGCGGCGGAGTGATTTTAATAGACACATTTCAGTTCACCCGTGTTCCACCAGAAATCTATTGGCTGAATAAACAATACAAACTAGTCACTGACCAATAGCTCATTGTATATCAATTTGCAAATGAATGCCCCGATATGTAAACATGAAACCGTGGGATAACTTTCTCAACCTTCTTGACGGTCCATGGCGGTTCGCAGGCCTTTGATAGTAGGAATATAGTCCATGCGGAATGATTTGCTATAAAATTAAAATATCCTCAAAAAATAAAAGTCTGATGTAATTGTTGGTCTTAATATTAATAACTGTTGGTAATGTAAACAAATCGGGTTCAATGATACGTGTAAACTGTGTAGCATGCTTGTAATATTGTTCAAATCATAGACCTATTTATTGGTGTAGGCATAAAGGCGTTAACTTCATAGTATATATAAATAAAAAAAAATGAAAGATAGTTATTACATTGTGTGGCTCGCCACACAATAAGATGAATTTACTCCCAAAACTGACAACACAGAATCTATACACCCAATGCAAATAGTTCCTCCTCGTTAATCAGTTTTGCAAGATAAGAACATTCAACTTTCCTTGTTTCATTTATTCTGTTCGATTGTAATATTGAAATGGAAGGAAATTGTATGAAATTAAAAGAAAAGGTGTTTAAAGGCGTTGATAATTATTACTACGCGTTCGTATACTACGCGTTACGAACGCGATATTGCGCGCGCATAAATGATTTTATTATGTTAAATTATTTAGGTCAGTATACTGCAACGAGATCGTGGTCGAGTGGATGAGCAACTCGCTTAGTAATTTTCTGATGCTAAGGTCCAGCGATCGAATCACGGGGGCTCCAAAATTATTTTTTTTTGTGTTTTTTTTTGTTAAGTCCAGCACTTACCTCTCTTTCGACTTAGAAAACCACTTGATGTTATATTACTTGAAAAGCTATTGTTCCTTAGCAGTTCGTCAGCCTGTCAGTACTTTCAGTACTTTGATTGTATTCAGGGGAACTGAGACATTATCAAGGGGTATAACCTAAAGCATGGAGATTGGTGGTTTAAGTAAGACTTTCCATGGAGATTGGTGCCAATGGCCGATATTTTGATGTTTTTTGTCACTTGACGGACACATTTCCATCAAAGTAAGTTCATTGTCTTGTTTTATATGCGGCGTGTATGCGATAACCACATAGCCATAAGTTTAAGCCACCTATCGGCGGTCTGTTTTAGTCCGTCAGTGCAGTGATAAAAGCCTGAAAGAAGGGATGGTGACATCGGGTGTCTGTAGTCCGCATCTATTTTTATTAATTCTGAGGTATCCGGGACATTCTGACTGGTCTTATTGTGTTTGCTAGGTACTTCATGCATGTTTTTATGGTTAAATACTGTTTCTGCTTATTTAGAAGGCTCCATGTGCATATTTTTGACGTTTAAGACGATTTCATGGAGATTCGTCAACTTTAAGACCCAAACTGTGGAGAATTAAATCAATGTAAGTATTCTGTTCTAAAATGTTTTGCACCATAGTGTGTTATCTTCATTGATTAAAAATATAGTTTCTATTTATTCTTCAGACTCCTGGTTTGAAGAATGCGTACCAAAAAGACGTTACTTCATTCAAGGAGGAAGTGGCAGAAAAGAAAACGAAAGATAAATTTTAATGAAATATCTTTGCCTAATGAAAGTGTAACTAAAAAGCTTTGTGTCGCAAATTAAATACGCCGTCACCATTTAGATATTCGTCATCAAAAAGAAAACGATTAACTTCAGCATCACCTTGTCATTTGTATCGGCACGAAGAACCCCAGTGAAAAGCCAGAAAATAAATATAGAGTAAAGACTCATGAAAACACTTTATTCACGTAATTTAATACATGTTCAAGGTTATGATTCTATAAAATTATAAAAGAACATGGAATAATAATAATTATTATGTCTATTTTGTTTTGTTGGAAAGATACAATAGCACAGATTTTGGTTGTATTCTTTGTTTTTGTTTACTTTAAAATTAATGTTATTGTTCAACAATGCTTGCTGAAAATGTTAAGATTTTGGTTCACAAAGCATCAGATCAAACTGCCTTTATAACATAACATTGATCATCTGCGCTAATGAGCCTTTAAAACTACAATTTGTAAATAAAAATATCAAACAAATTTTACGTAATTATTACTATATTGGTTGTACAAAAAGTGACCATCGGTCTTCTATGACCTCTCGGCAATGACCCCTTTATAAATACAAATGTAGTATACAAAGTATTTACTAGGGTGGCACTGTGGTCGAGCGGATAGCCCGATTGACTGCTGATCAATATCAAATGTTTCCCACCCAACTAGACATGATCTATTTGGAAGGTAACCCAGAGGTAGTCTCGCATGTATCAGTGCTGTACACCAGGTACGTTAAAGAACCAATGTCTGAAGGGCAGTGCGCCCATATACATGGTAACACCATACTGTGTTCTCTACTTGCTGCCTCTTAAGCAAAAACAAATGACCCATTTGAAATAAGTGTCAAAGGTACAATGCATTTAACAAGATGAATGCATTATAGAGATGAGAGCGAATATTGAATTTCACTCTTATGAATGTAGCCAACAATAAAACTTCACTTAAAGACCACCTTAAAATTAAAACCTCCAGTTCGAAGTCAGTTCCAATGATTACATTTTGTACGCTTGATTTATAATACAACCAACTCGAAAATATGACAGTTTCAAGTATGATAAGCCTTTATTAATATATAAACAGCGATGATAAGTATGTTTTAAAATAAATAAGGGTGGTCGGATAAGTGAGGTTTCATTGTGATGTTTTGAACATTGACATGCCACTTATAAACTGCTGCAATGGTTAACGCGCAGTGTTTGTAGCCACCAATATTGGTTTGATTCCTAGTTGCTTAAATTTGTCAATGCTGGTTTTACTCCACATGTTGAGAAGTTGTTGGTTCCTTGTGGATTGTACGTAAGTGCTTGAAAGAATACTGATCCGAAAACTGATTCCAAATCCTCTATATAATAAATGCGATGCAGAAAACGATGGGTGTTTCAAATACATGTATATTTGAAACCACAATCTACCAAATTGATGTTGCCTGTAGCTCACATTTCCGAAAAAGATAATATCCATCTAGTAGAGAAGACGGCTACTACTAGGCCTTTTGTCAGTTCAACTGAATATCATTACAGATACACAATGCACCAGTCCATTGAAACCCTTAGCATGGGGAAAGGAGGGGTTGACTTTTTAAACTATGGTAAAATCCCTGCCCGAGAACCTTGAAAAAGATAAAAATACCGCCCTTATCAGTGAAACATATTCCCGGTCTACGTATTTATGTGCGGAGCAAAAGTCCTGCTCTCATTCACCAGTGAGGGGACACCAAAAGTTAAAAACTCGTGTCTATAACCCGGGGTTGGGAGTCAGGGTTTGATTTGACTGGTGCATAAAAAAACAGAGCACACAATTATAAAAAAATCATCCTTTATTATTATATGCATATCTTTGAAGTACAAATAAGAAAATCACAACAATTATTGCAGCCAGGTGGTGTTGTCACTGTATACTATTTGGTTCCAATAATATGTTACTCGCCAAGTCAAGACCCTCTGTAAGACAGTAGCCCTGAAATTGGTACAAAATAGAGATTACTTCCATGATTATAATACCATCACATATTGTTTACAAAGTAATAACAAGTCTCCATGGAGTCTTTAAATTGACGAATCCCCATGAAATCGTCTTAAACGTTACTCATATACACATGGAGCCTCCTAAATAAGCAGAAACAGTATTTAACCATAAAAACATGCATGAAGTACCTAGCAAACACAATAAAACCAGCCAGAATGCCCCGGATACCTCAGAATTAATAAAAATAGATGCGGACTACGGATACCCGATGTCACCATCCCTTCTTTCAGGCTTTTATCGCTGCACTGACGGACTAAAACAGACCGCCGATAGGTGGCTTAAACTTATGGCTAGGTGGTTATCGCATACACGCCGCATATAAAACAAGACAATGAACTTACTTTGGTGGAAATGTGTCCGTCAAGTGACAAAAACATCAAAATATCGACCATTGGCACCAATCTCCATGGAAAGTCTTACTTAAACCACCAATCTCCATGCTTTAGGTTATACCCCTTGATTATTAAACAATGGGAACAGCGACATCAGATTATTTGAATGCCAGGGTGACTATACAGTAGAAACTCTCTAATCCGAACTCCCTCCGAACCGACCAAAATTTCGGATTAGAGAGGATTTCGGATTAAAGAGGTTTTCAGTTTCATGTTATGTTACCTAAAAAACTTAATTCAGAAACAAGGGTTTTGTATTATACATGTACACCAAAACAGATGATCGTACGGTGGTTGGGTTGCATCCTCACATAGGTATTTTCAAAAATGATCGTATGGCGGTTTGTTGCATCCTAAGATAGGTATTTTCAAAGATGATCGTACGGCGGTTTGTTGCATCCTAAGATAGGTATTTTCAAAGATGTTCACAAGGCTGTTTAGTTACATCCTAAGATAGGTATTTTCAAAAATGATCGTACGGCGGTTTGTTGCATCCTAAGATAGGTATTTTCAAAGATGTTCACAAGGCTGTTTAGTTACATCCTAAGATAGGTATTTTCAAAAATGATAGTATGGCGGTTTGGTGGTATCCTCAGATACTAGTAGGTCTTTTCAAAGATGATCGTATGGCGGTTTGGTTACATCCTCAGACATGTCTTTTCAAAGATACGCCCTAACCAAAAGTTCTGGTTAGATTCTCGCCAGGTCATGCAATTACATACAATTGTCAGCAAGATGATTTTGATCTACATCCGACAAAAGGAACCCCTTACTAGAAATAACCAAGTAAGCTCTGTGACCGAGGGGGTGCCGGACTGATGTAATATATTTTTTTATGCTCATACTTTTGGTCTGAGACTTTGCATGGACGTACATGAAAATATAATTGATTTTATGTAAAGTATACTAATGTAACGCGTTTTAAAGCTCTCTATTTTTGTAACTATAGCAACCCATTAACGCATTTTGACCGTGTCCAGTGGTGCATATTTCCATCATAAGCAAAAGAGCACATAATTAACATAAATATGTGATGTTAGATTTTTATGTGACTATGTATGTAGGTAAGACAATACTGCACTCATGATATTCGACTAAAACGTCACATTTAGGATGTATGCTATGTCTTTACCAATTGGTTGCTAGATATTTTAAGTGTGTCGGCATCATTATATTTTTAAATAAGAGTAGACGTACCTGGCCCTCCTCAACGCGAACCTACTGTGCAGTTCTTATGTTCAAGAAGACATGGCATAATGCTGCTATGCTACATTTTACGATTTGCTTCAAATAGCATTTTCACAGTAGACTTAGCCCGGTTAATTATGGATACCCCTCGTGCAAGTTTTCAATAAATATTTTTTACAAACGTGCGTTATAATAGGGCTTCAAGTGGTTTATTTGATTAATGTGACAACGGAATTAGGTGGCAAATTATGGTACACGAAATGTTGACCGTCTATATTGAGGGTGAATGTTGCTTGCTGGGTGCCACTCGGATTTGCCGCCACTACCACAGTTGTACCATCTGTATTCACGAAGGCTGCGGCATGAAGTTCATCCCAACCAAATGTGTTTGTTTCTAACCGTACAGCTCCTGGTTTAACAAACCTGCTGAGGTGACCAAGAGCGAAGTATTCCACGTTCTTGGTGTACGTATGACTCCCAGAAGGCAGGGTTATTACACCGCGACAATCACCACATCCTCCGAGGCCAGATATCTACAACGAAATGTCAAACATGCGATATCATAACACGTACTTGTTTGAGTAAGAAGTTAAATCATAAGTGCGATATTTAATTATAAATACACCAGTTTCTGTGTTACAGAAATGTATTTAATAAATTAATACGTTTGTCTTTAATTTATAGATGGTCATGGGAGCATGTGTAACGCAGCCTAATATCTTCCTGCGAAACACACACTCTTGGATTCAGACAAGCTTGAGTCTTTACCTACAGTTACTGATTGGTTTTATATTAAATGACGATGATGAATCTTTTTGTAACTGTGCAAATTGTTCGTTAAACTATGTTATGTAAGACGCTTACTCTTGGTCCATGGTTTTGGTCCAAGGCAACGTTAAAGAAAAACACAGCACTGGCGTAGTTTACTGTCTGTCCTATGGTGATAATTCTGTTATCCCAAGTTAATCCACTAGCAAAATTTGTGTCCCAGTCTCCTCCAGTGATCTCAGTAAAATAGTTAGCTAAAAATATAATAATCACATGCTTCTTATACTAGTATAATTATTATTTTCTTCTTTTAAACCTATATAGATGGGAATCTAAGGATAATCATGTACGTATATCTAAGTTTTTATATATTTATTTTATAGATTGACCTACACGAACCTCACACAACAAGCTCTGATGGGAAGCTAACGTTTGGTATGTCCGATCTAGTAGTGAAGAAATAAGCAACTAAAAAATTTCCCATTGAAAGAGCTCGGTCATTTTCGCTTTTCCCCGTTAATATACTATTTTCAGGGTGATTAAAATGACACATTTTCGCAAAAATTCCGATTGACTTTGTAGACTGTTGTAATCATGTGATTGTTCTGGCTTATAACCTCGTCCTCAGGAATAGACATCACATGTTCCGAACCACTGTTCCGGGTTGTTAGTCATTGAGTTCCATATTGTCTGGGACAGCGTTTCGAACACACCCCTTACTGCAAGTTTCGCGATACGAATATCCGGATATCCGAATATCCGTTGCCATCCTTAGTTTTTAAAGAATTGGACAAATCTTACCAACATCCGGGTGTGTATTATGGAATGTACCAGGAGTGTCATGTTTCCCGCCATACCCGTGCCACGCTACACCAGATATATACTGTTTCACATTTGCTGCAATAACATAAAACTTGATGGAGTATTTATTGACATGGTATGATATGTTACCTTAGTTTCTTTTTATGATAAATACCACACAAACATACCAAGAACATTCGTGGTAATTATTTCTTCACACATATTTGTGAATATCATTGGTATGTTGCAAGTCCTTATATCAATGTGTACACCCCCATAACCCAGAATATGTCACTGTCTGCATTATTTTGACCGAACTAGTGGCCAAACTGAGCAGTATTCTAAGTGATTTTGAGATATTTGGTCAGCTTGGTCGGTATTCCCGTCAAGCGAAATACCCACGACGTATTTTCTTGGTAGAATCGACGTTTTTTATCGAAATGTTCTACGCGCGATATCATAGACTTCGTGATTGTGCACCGTTATTGTACTGGCTCGATGAATAATGCGCACTTTTCTGTCGTCAGGCAGTTAAACATTATTACAGAATCGAAACGGACACTTTTCTGACATTATTACGGAAACGGACACACGCGAAGAATGATGAGGTAAAATGTCGTATATCACATACACAGTAACTTACCATCATTTACTTCAGAATCTGGATACCAAGAGTCTGACCAATTATGATCAAACACGAGTATTTTAGTGTTGATATTTCTATGTCTGAAAAGGGGACCAAGATGTTCTCTAATGAATGACTTCTGAACATCGGCACTCATCTTCATAGTTGGATAGTCGTCTCGTGACAACAATGGCTCATTCTGGCAGCTTATAGCATCGATATCTATCCCTTCATTACGATACGCTTCAATGAACCTCAGGAAATACATGGCGTATGCTTGTAGGTATCGTGGGTCGTTGATGAATTCACCACCGTTCAAGTTATGTGATGATTTCATCCAGGCCGGTGCAGACCAGGGTGTCGCCAGAATCTTAAGGTTGGGATTTACCGACAAGGCCTCCTTTATTACAGGTATAAAGAATGCTTTGTCTTTCTGAATACTGAAGTGTTGTAGGTTGAAGTCTGTTTGACCTTGGCCCACATCATCATACGTATACGGTTGGACAGCATTGAAGTCAGAACCACCCATGGTGATGCGTAAGTAGGTAATACCTGCAAACGTAGTAAAGGGGGAAAATAGATAGAATTCCAACGAATTCCTAACTGGCAACTACATGAACTATGATACCATGCAACTTTTTAAAACAATAAATGTACAGTTAGGTTATATGATAAGTTAACGGTTCGACTAGTATAGGAATGTATTTGTGAATTGTCGTTTAGGAAATCACGGCGAGAACGAGCAATGCAGAATACATCAAAGCCGCCGATAGGATTGGTGTCGACACTCCGTCCGGCAATTTAAGCATGTTAGACTTTATAATTAAAGTTGCAATATAATGTTTTGATACATGTTGTTTTTGGCTAAATATCCTCTGTTGGCCACTCAACTTCAAACAAAAACGCTCCTTTGCCATTGTGCGTTAAAATGATAAGCATACTTATATTTGTCAGTGAGGAAGCCCATCCCCTGATGTTACCACCAATGTATCAATATCTTGTGTATGAATGGAGTATATGGTATCTTCGCCCAACCAGTCAGACTGAGCATCACTGACTACTACACACATATACATATATATTCACGTATTTCAGGATGCTGTTTCTCTGCTTTTAATGCAACTATGAGATCACAATTCCGAACATATAAACCCTGATGTGCGAGGGTGTATCCACTGTCGATCACTACCATACTTTTGTTTGCAGAGCATGAAAAAAACCCAAACAACATAGGCGTCAATTTGCAAATAGAAAGAATAATGTACATATAACTAACAATGTTGTGCATGGGTAGTTTTGTATTGCATGTATTATGGATACGGCCTCTAGAGATTCCTATTCCATCGTGGGTTCAATAAACTTTATAAAACAGACTTAACTCTTATACAAATGTACTTACCTAATTCATTTACACCCTGTCCAAATAAGTCCCTAATCGCCTGACTTCTGATGGGACTATGATAGAGTGTATACGCCGCGGAGTTAGTCAATGCCCCACCAAATCCTTCAATAGTTTGATGTCGCTTACGTCGGTCCACCCACAGATTGTACCCACTCTCTTGTTGTGTTGCTCTCAGGGGTGACTGGTGTGATAGTTTCCTGGACTGGTCCCCGGTCGTGAGGTAGACTTCATACTCGTTGTTATTGTTCAAAAGGAAACCAGTCGTCATTTGCCAATGGAGACATACCACAACGAAGGCTAAAATGACGGTACATACATTACATTCTCGAACAATTTTGGCAAAGGGAAGAGCTTCCAGAATAAAAAGAGGGTATTCCGATTAGTTAGTTTGGTTCTCTTCTGTCCTGTGTTCAAGGTAGAATAACGTTTTGTAACGTTCGTAATGTGTTCGTAGTTACAAAACGTTATTCTACCTTGAACACAATGCTGGTTTTAGAAACTCTTACGTCTGTTTCTTCATCTCGATACTTCATAAATTGCATTAAACAAAATGACCACGTCAAGTGAAAACAGAATGATTGTCGTCTGCTCACTTCTTAAAGTATCGTAAGTTTGCTTCCTATCTGAACTAGAATTGAATTGGGGGTTGATTGTTTATGTTTAGAGAAACGGAAGTAGTTTCATGATTTCTGAGTTGTCTCCTTTAATTAAACACATGGTTATAAACATATTACGATCAGTCATACTTATTTTGTCATACCGGACGAAATGTCAGTTATCTGGGAGTAACAATGCTGACAGTCAAACGACGGAGTTATGCTATAGTGCCATGTAAACGACTCTGTTATGCCGCGGCTCCAACCAAAAAAAGAGTTAAGTTACCAATTTTCTAGGGCTCTTTTCAGCTGTTAGGTCGCTCAAGCACCCTTTGACATTTCAACTTCCCCTGGTGATTGGGCTACATATGGAAACCTACACTCTTATCTCCATGGGGAGACTAATCAGACTATTTCTCTCCTGTGGTGTGGCAGCCAACATCGATCTGCGGCGCCCAGGAATAGACACTGCCCTCACAGTCATGTACCATGGTGGAGTGGAGCTGTCGGTCTTGCTCAGAGAAATTAACCAGTGGTCCAGAGGAGGATCGAACCCGGGACCTCTCGATCCCGAAGCGCGCGCCCTACCTCTAGGACACCGCTTCCCACCAAGCGGTTACTGAATTACTTAAAAATTGTCGACGATGGATTTGACAAAACGCAACCAACCCTCAATGCCATGGAAATGCATTACGGTATAAGCTATACCAGAGATCATGCTGTTCCGTGACAGTTTTAGAGCAGTCTTCGCACGTAATTAGCTAGATTGACGAATTTTTATACTCGCATAAATAAGAAATCCTATATGAGACCGAAACCGATTAAGTTTGGTTAAAACATTTTTGATATTTTAGTACATGTATAGATAAATCAAGTTTAGTAACTTGTAATAATAGACACATAGAATAGGAATACCTGTTGTGATCTTCATTTTGAACGTCTGAACGAGGTTCGTTATCAACCAGCTGACTTATATATTGTCAGTGAAGGATTTGATCTAGATTCTGACATGTCTATTTGACGAACGATCATTCAAGGTGCCGTGTTTTATCTTGGGAATTATCTGACGTATTCACACACCACGTAAAAGTGTGCTCCATTGTTTGACACACTCTTTAATCATTAAATCAATGTTAGTTTACATTAGTTCATGAATGCTACATTTTTGGATAGATTGGGAAAACGTTTTCTTAACTTATGTTTATTGCTTTGGTCATCTCATTCCTGATGCTAAGCGTCGCCGCAAGGGGAGAAAAGAAGCCATATTCCCTTATATGCTAAGCGTCTAGCAAGGAAGTTACTGGTACACTCGTATTTACTTGGATGATGCGGCCTAAATCGAACCCGGCACTTCCTGCACTCGACGCGGGCACTCTACCACTAGGTTATGGAGGAGGCGGTTAGAAATAGATCTGTTATATCAGTGTGTTCCATTCAATTCGTTTTATTCTGAACCATTTTTATCGACCGTAATAAACGCCTAGCATATAATTAAAAAAACAAATTATGTTTACTACTCAAAGTTTGCTAAGCACCAGGAATATTGTCGTACAATGTACTAACATTTTACTGTATGTCAATTTTCATTTTGATTTTATGGGCATGATAAGTGATTTTATGGGCATGATAAGTGATATATAAAACCATGTAGATAAGTATCTTAACAATTGTAACGTGTTTTCGTTTCGGTTGAACTTGAATGGTATTAATAGCAGATACATTTTTAAGGCTTTAGATAATAAAAGCCCTTTAACTACACTGATTGTTCATTAGTTATTATCTGGTCTTATGAGCTACGCAAACTCTCATTTCTTATAAAGACCACTTGGTAATCGTAACTTGGTGATCGTGAAGAAATCGTGAAGCAATATTCTTTTGCTTAATCGATGAAACTGTGTTTTTGTTAAATACCTGTAATTAATTGACCGTTCTATCGATGAAAGCATCGGTGCATGTCCCCTTATTAGTTATTTAACACTAGAATAACACTCCTTCACAAGGAAGGCACCAAAGTCCTGAGTGCCTCTTGTTTGGGCTATCCCATTTGCAAAATGGGTTCTATTATAAAACGATCATGATATTGATAATTTTTATGTGCTTTTATGCACTGAAACTTTTATAATTATGCATCTCTTTGTAAATAGACAAGCACGAAAAATGTTTGCCGAGCAAAATTTAAAAAATATATAGTGGAATGGAATTCGAACAGTTCAGTATGGAAGTTCACGCATTCACAGTAGCTTAGCCAACTGCGCTATGCGCTCTAGTTGATAATTATGTGAATTCTTAATGCATGATTTATTAGTAAATACACCCCTAAAACCTGGATTACTCGAAAGTTAAAAGTACATTTACGCACGAGTGCTTGTTGAAGATCTATACCTTTTATATAGTTGATTCAAAGATCTCTGTCACAACCGCGTAAACAAACATTCACCCGGTCGATTATTAAAGGTTTCTCATGATTAAATTCTACCATCGTAAATACACTTATATGATTAAAACTCTAATGGTCCTATAGCGTAGTGGTCATACTTACTGAATTTAGTTATTTAGAAATGAAACATTCTGGCGGTTTTGACAGACATCTTTGAATCGACAATAGTTACTGTTATTATCAACACAGTGTGTACTAATAAGCTATTACGAGTAAATAGTACAGTTTTTGAACAGGGGGCTTTAGCGAGCTGGTCAGTGTAAGCGTTAAAAATATACTGGAGAAGATTGCGAGCTAAAAATAGCTCCAATTGCGCATTCCGCGGGATGACTTCGGACTTTATCGCCTAATCTTTAGCCGAGACAGTGCTTATAATGTTGCATGATGACTTAGCACCTTATTGCAGGAAGCTTGGTAAATATATCGAGACAGGGAATTTATTATGTTATGTACTAAGCTAGGTTACCATCCGGTCAGTGATAAACGCTCAACGTTTAAATACTGCGAGTAGTATAGGCAGTAGAGGTAATAATGTATTAACTAGATGCTGGAACAAACACATGGCGTTTGGGTGGCATATGCCCTCATATGCTTTGTGACTGGAAAAATACTTTTCTGACGACAGGAGCAATCCCTGTTCTTCCAGTGCCATCGGCGCTTTGATTATATCTTATCTTATAGGTCTATCTCGGAATGTCGAGACTGGTGTCAATTTCCTGAGCAAAGAGCTACATAGCGCTTTCCATGGGAGGAAATTCATGCCTTCTTTATTTAAGTAAACGGGAGATGCATTGTAACATTCTAGTGAAATATGCGTAGGAAACACCCCTGTTCATTTACTTTGCATCTGCTTGTACAACAAACCACTGTAAGAATGGTCCCATTATTTTGGCATGTCAAGGAGTTAAATATCACACGTCTTGTGACCAACGTTGTGGTAATAAAAAAAATTCTGTATACACATTTTCAATGATATTGCGCAGACTGTGATGATGTGCTTTCACTGGTTTATGACAACCACATGTAAGTGGACAAATCGTCATCATTTTATTTTGTCTGATCGTTGACAAATATTTAATATCAGAGAGGAATACACGTACGATTTTATTTCCAACTTGTCTTCCGATCCATTACTTCATTTGGGAAATGGTCCTATGTCTGTAATATTGTCTATGCATATTTATGTATACATATTTTGAAATAAAATACAGTTTTAACCAAATACTATACCTGTTATTATAAATTATTCAATATGATAGTATGTATACAAAGGGCCGATTTGTCAGCCGGCAATTTGTGTTCGATCCTCGCTAAAATTTGACACCAATGTCTATTTTCCTCCAATTGTGGATAAGTTGTGGGGTAAATTAGTATTGGTCGGAATATAGACAAGCAATTTTGTATCTTACTTCCATTTGTATCTGTTACTGAATTTTAATAGAAGACCAATTTATTGGTCGTTTTGTCAGCCATATTGATTTTTTTAAAAGTTATTTTTGTTCAAAATGCATTTAAAATACTTTTTCTGAACTTATAACAATAAAATACTACAGTGAAGTTTCGCTAATAATATCAGTCAAAAAGGTGATCTTAATAGCGAATCGGTCTTATTAGCGGACCTTTTTTGTTCTCAATTTAGTACTTTGGGACCTAAAACTGGCAAAAATCTGCATGATTTTAAAATAATCAAAGTGGTCATATTAGCGGAACTTTACTGTACACATATCCAAGCAGTATTTTGCTAATATACAATATAGAAGCGATATGTACATTTTTTAAATTTTTGGCGGCCATATTGGCATCCATTTTGAATTTTTCTTATGCTCTGTAATGCCTAAGTTGCCTATTGCCCTGGTAGGAACATGCTTTAGAACCAATATATACATATTTTTGAACATAATGTGGTTCATACTTATAAAAAAAACAATATAATACATTTTCCCTTTTCGGTAGCCATTTCGTCGGCCATTTTGAATATTTTCCAACCGCTTTTTTATTTCAAATACTTGTCTAGAATGTCTAACAATACTTTTCTATGTATATGTTCCAAATTTCCCATTTTACTTTCAAAATAGAAGATACATACAATTCATCTTGGCGACCATCTTAAATATTTCAAAATGCTCAATCATGACAAAGTTGCATCATTCTGTTTCTTTGTAGGTACATGTCAAAGGACCATTTTATGCAAAAACATTTTGTGCGTACTATTTTTTTGGGTTTTGCCACTGGCATACCGACTAAAGGGCTTGTCAATGGAAATTGGCTGTATAGGCTTTCACTCCAATCAGTGTGAAAAAATGTTTGTCTGAACATCAAAAGATTAAACAGGGAAACTGTAGTCTATAACCACGGAGGTATATAAATAAATGGAGGTGAATGTTGATGAACTTCCCGATTATCCTCGCCTCGGGAGATCGAATCAGCGCCATTTTGAAATTTCGTAACGAAGCGGCCTGAAACATCGTTTTTACAAGTTAACACATATTTACTAATTAAATTGTGTGTTTTATTTGTAACAGAACATATTTGAGTAATTATTAAAGTTAAACCCGCACGAATTAGTCATGATTAACGCGTCAAAACCAAAATAAAGTGCATTTTAAATTTCTTGATAAATCGGCCCGCCGCGAACAGAATTAAATGGCGGCAATTAGAATTTGTCATAATGTTGCAGTGCAAACTGTGAAGTGCTGGGTGCAGTATTTAAATCAATTACCTGCTACATTTGTTCCTAATACATGTATCTTGGTCAGGGATGTGTTAATTTGTTTATTTTCGCTTGTTACTGTTCACAATTAATTGTAAAAAATAGAGTCGATGAAAACCGTTAATGGCGGCCGAGACCCTAAAAGTGAAGAGGTGATAAAATTTGAACGCATCTAGTGATGTTGAATGTGCATAATTTAGATTAATTACCCGCTGTATGTGTACGTAATAGATATATATTTGCAATGGATATGTTTTCTGTTCATTTTCTCAAGGTATCGTTCATTTTTAATGGTGAAATAAACAGTGTCCAAATTGACTCAAATAAGAGTATAATGGCATCCAATAAGGACAAATTGGTGTAAAATATCCCTTGATATAGAAATCTAGCTTTCTCTGGGATCAACCTCCATAGAGCAACAACCTGCTTCAAGCAATATTATCTAATATATAGACGAGAGTGTACAAAAAAAACGAAAGTTTTCTCATGCAAAACAGGTATTGCTCTAGAAATGTTGCAATGTAACTTTACATATTGATGGTTTACAATCCAAAATGAATGAACCAGCACTTAATTTAGCAATAAAATGGTTTTTATTCATAAACAAAACTTACACACACTATCACCATGAGAGAGAACTTCAGAGGATAGCAGTTTCATATACTTTAGTAGTCACGTGACCCCCTGGGTTTCAAATACAGATATTACACACCTTCCTATTTTCGATAATTATATTATTTCATAAACCCTGTATCAACATTACATGTATACACTTACACGCAACCAGTTAGTTATGTAACATTATTGTGTTTGTAATTCACAATATTGCATCTTTTCATTTCATGTGCATTCACCATAGCAAACATAAATGCCTGATCTATATCTGATCTAATCAGTTTTCATAGTGTTTAATTGGCACAGCATGTGTTTATTAATTAATATCAAACAAATTTTATAATAAGCTACTGATCACAATCATAGCTACTGTATAAATGTGACAGATGGTGAGAGCATATACTGATTGGTTGTATATTGGTCCTTACTGGAACCCCACTGTGTAAACTGTCCCCGCAATCCAGAAATAGTTGAATAAGATTTATCACATTTATTACATTGGTATATTTTTGATTTCACTTTTACATCTGATGGTTTACTGGTAATTTCGTAGTCGGAATCTATTTCACTGCATGTGTACTCGCCAAGTAGATCGTCCAAATTAAGGTTATCAAAATCAACAAAATCACTTTTTCCGTAAGCCATAATTTATTATTTAGTGGATTTGAAATCTTAATACCTAACTGTATGACGGATACTTTGGAAAATGATATTAAATTCGTTCCTATTGTGTTTTTTTTACTAATGTACCACGTGAATACTCGTGAAAAGATCGGCATATTTTAAAAAGAACGCGTGGAGTTATTATCGCATAATTAAAATTATGGACGATTAAATTGAAATTAAATTTTAATTGCCTTAACAATTTGTACTGATCAATAGCTAATTATCATACAACACAGGGCTATCAATTAACGATTAACGTTCCAGAGGTACCAAACACAAGGCAGTTCTTAACACCTTTGTCAAATACCCCGGCACCGCGGGCCTATTAATGAATTTATTAAGCGCGGATACAGCACTGGTAATTTAATTGCTTAGAAGTAAACCAAAAAAATGGCTAGGCAGAATTAAACATTATTTATGACGAGAATATCATCGGCCCCACGGGCAAACCACATAAATGCACAATCGCAACTTTTCAGGAGAATAAAAAAAAATGTCTTAGATCTATCTGCAAAAATATGTTGGAAAAGAAAAAACGTAACTAGATCTATATTTATTTCGGCCAAAATTTCGGAAAGGTTTCATAAAAAGAATCATTTCAATAATCTATTATTAATCACCGCGCAATAAATAAACGCACGTAATAAAACACGTAGATCTACACATTAAATTAGCGATCGCATAAAAAGCTGTATAATGCCGTGAAAATCCTTTTCGCTCTTTTTATCTTTCCGCTTATTAGTGATTACGCTCATTAAATTCCTTGCGCCCCGTTGAGCATACTCTTATCAGTTTATAAGCAGACGATATTTTCTACGGCGAGGATAATCTAATCTTGTCAGTGTATTGTATAGGGAGTTTCAAATCCTTATATGTATTTAAATCCTTGCTATAACTGAGGTAAAACTACAAAGAGAGATCGAAGGGTGTGTTCACGAATTTGTCATAACGAATCGAATTGACAGTTGTCACAAACAATCATGCAATGCCTGATCATTTCTAAAGTCCAACCAAGTGGAGAGTGGTCCGGGATAAGGGGCGGAACTAATGGCGTTTGTGGAAAGCAGTAAAAATATCACCTGATCAGCATTTTCACCTACGTAAAGGGAAAATAGTACATATAATTTAGTCGATACCTGAGGCATTCCACTTTAAACTGGTTGACATGAAGAACCACATGAGACCATTGAAACATTGACCAAAAATGGGAGGGCTAGCAAATTTGATTTTGCTGATGAGACACCTATCTTTCTTGTACGCGGCACCTCCCGAATCCCTTCTCATACTGCTGGGTATCTGGCAGAGATGCACCTACGGCAATCAATTTTCACGGAGCTTTCGTCGATATTTGAACTTTCGACGTTCCGCTGCGAATGTGGACGCTCTAACCACTTTGTCACGGTATCAACAAAGGGTGGAAAACAAGGGCCTGTCAATGGAAATTTGTTGTATAGGCTTTCACTCCCAATCAGTGTGAAAAAAATGTTTGTCTGAACATCAAAAAATTAAACAGGGAAACTGTAGTCTATAACCGAGGTAAAACTACGAAGGGAGATCGAAAGGTGTGTTCACGAATTTGCCGTACGGAATCAAATTGGCAGTTGTCACAAACTACCATACAATGCCTGATCATTTCTAAAGTCCAACCACGTGAAGAGTGATCTGAGATAAGGGGCGGAACTAATTGCGTTTGCGGGAATCACCTGATCAGTATTATCACCTACGTATAGCGAAAATAGTAACTATAATTGAGTCAATACCTGAGGCATTCCACTTTAAACTGATTGACATGAAGAACCCCACGAGACCATTGTAACATTGGTGTCTCGCTGCCATTGTCCACATACTTGTACTAATGTATTTCTTGTTTGGACAGCATAATGGATTGCACTAAAGAATAAAGAGTGTACGACTATTTTTGTCTGGAAATAATTTAAGCTGATCCATAGCCAGGATGTGACAAGTGTACATTGTGTTTTAAAACCCACTATAATTCAGGAAATGGCATTTTAAAAGCGCTATTATTCGTTATTTCGTTATATGTACACTTAAATGAAACCGGAAGAATTCCAGGAAATTATTGGAGAAGTGTCAAAGGTATTAATTGAAAAACTTAATGTTGTGACTGTTTCAACGCTATACCGTAACAATGAAATTAAAACATCAGTGAGTTGAAAGTATATTCAAATATTTGTAATGTACACTTATGGCAAGCCAAATGTCCAATAATTTCGTAAACCCATGTTCACGGTCGTAAAACTAGGTTTTACGGTCGATAAACTAGGTTTTACGAACGTAAAACCAGGTTTTACGTTTTACGAATGTTAACCTGTATTTTCGAGCGAAAATATAGGATAACAGTCGTAAACCATAGTTCACGCTCGTGAACATGGGTTTACGTTCGATAAACTAGGTTTCCCGATAGAACTATGAATTTCGACCGTTATCCTATGTTTACGGCCGTTATCCTATGTTTACGCTCGTGAACCCCGGTTCACGAGCGTTAACCATAGTTTACGAACATTAACCTGTGTTTTCGACCGTAAACATGGGTTTACGCCCGTGAACATGGGTTTACGAACGTGAACATGGGTTTACGAGCGTAAACATGGGTTCTCACTCGTGAACATAGGATAACGACTGAAATTGATAGTTATGTCCGAGAAACTTAGTTTATCGAACGTAAACATAGGTTCACGTTCGTGAACTATGGTTTACGCTCGTAAACCCAAGTTCACGCCCGATGGGTTAGCGTTCGTAAACATAGGTTCACGTTCGTAAACATAGGTTCACGCTCGTAAACATAGGGACACGTCCGTAAACCCATGTTTACGCCCGAAATTCATAGTTTATTTGAAAATCTTAGTTTTACGTTTGATAAACTAGGTTTCTCGATTTAACTACTGATTTCGGTCGTTATCCTATGTTTACGACCATTAACCTATGTTTACGCTGGTAAACCCTGGTTCACGCTCGTAAACCATAGTTTACGAAATACAACCCATGTTTTCGACCGTAAACATATGTTTACGAACGTGAACCTATGTTTACGAACGTGAACCTATGTTTACGAGCGTGAACTATGGTTTACGACGTTATCCTATGTTTTCGCTCGAAAATATGGGTTAACATTCGTAAAACCTGGTTTTACGTTCGTAAAACCTAGTTTATCGACCGTAAAACCTAGTTTTACGCCCGTGAACATGGGTTTACGAAATTATTGGACATTTGGCTTGCCATATACACTTGTGTTTTAAGCATGAATAGATATTCCTCTATTACAACGTTGACTTGTGATAACAAGCATACATGTGTCGAAACATGACAACATTTATCTTTTGGATCTGGGTCTTTCAATTAACCTCTGTTTAGATATAGAATGTAATTAAACCACATTTATAATGTACTTGTTACTAATTCAACATTAGTTAGTAAAACCTTGGTATTCAATATTCTTTTAGTGAATCGGATGTGCAATGTTCTGTTGTTGCAGTGTGTCATATAAAGATGTCAATCAAACACCCACTTTTTTATCTGATGTTGCTATAAAATTCAACATTTTGATAGATTTTGTGGCATGTATACAACATATAGATCGCGGAGATGGCATACACATTTAATAAGCATCTTCTTAATGACTTTTATGAAAGTGTACGTGACTAAAACTGAATATGGGTGCACTCGGTGTGGTATTTTGGATACTCCTTCTTGCGACTGACTGTTTGTATTGTCAAACATATGAACAGACTGATGAATTGATGACCGATTTATTGGTGGGATACAATAAGTACATATTACCGGTCAGGAACCAAACATCGGCACTAAACGTGAGTGTTTTCTTAAACGTCTACTCAATACCGGACATTGATATCATTAACGGACTTATCACTTTCTCTGTAGGAATTTTAGCTTCTTGGAATGATGAATATTTAGTATGGAACCCTTATGCGTATGGTGGGCTTATACAAATGACATTTAAAAGTGATATGGTTTGGACCCCCAGTTTTCTAATTGTATCGAGCTTTGACAAGACTGTGGTGGGCGCCCATACCATTGACAACATCTATGTACATAGCGGTACTAGCTATTGGTATCCGTCACATGTAGTGAATAACATATGTTCATTTAACATGAAATATTGGCCATTCGATAAACAACATTGTTATATTACAATAAGTGATCGTAGTTTCAGCTCAAATAAAATATCATTCATAATTATGGACGGGTACCATTTTGGTGGACTCTCTACCGTTGCAGTATCTATGAGTGAGTGGCAATTGGACAAAACGTGGATTGAAATCAACAATAAAGGTGAATTTCCTTACATAAGCTACCATTTTAACCTAAAACATCAAGCTGCTTTTCGTGTTGTGACGACGATTGTACCGCTCACGCTGATTGGCATATTAGTTCCTTTTGTGTTCCTTCTACCCAGCGAGTCAGGTGAACGCATCGGTTTCTCAGTAACATTGATGTTGTCAATGACAGTATTCATGACGGTGATATCAGATACTATACCAAGCACTACTAATCCAGTAGCATTGATTTGTGGTTATGTGATGATGTTGACATGTTCAAGTGTTATTGTGACAATGCTGACCATACTTAATATTCGATTGTACCATAGAAAAAACAAAATAAAAGTTGGTTCTTGGTGGAAAAAATTCCACATACTCGTCGGTTGCAATCGTTTCCAAAACAAAGTGGCAATCAACGGATCACTTCAGCAAACAACGCAACGTGAAGCAAATGCTATTACGGTGAGCGGAAATGACAACAGTTTAGCAAATGACTTGAATCCAGTCGTTTCAAAGGAAAAAGAAAGTTATGTGCAGTGGATGGACATAAGCCAAAGTGCTGATAGAGTTCTGTTTGTCATCACAGCAGTTTTTATGTATTTTTCGTCCATTTTTTTTATATCGCAACTGATATTGGCTTCGGACTATCCACCATACAATTAACTAGTAGAAAACATGTACATTGCCTTTGGGTGCCAATAATGTTTTGCGGTTGTAATATTGTTAAGAGATCCGATTGAATAATAGCAGATTCATTGTGTTGATAAACGTTCTATGTTTGATATTTTTTGTTTGGCTGAATAATGTTTTCGATATTTGATTTAGTTTCATCTTTGTTCCATTTTAAATGTTTTTCTTCACATATCATTAAGCCAAACACATTTATCGTTTGTAAATAATAGCACACTACAATCTTAGAAGTACTAATACAAATGTCAATGTCGAACTGTGAAATGCCAATACATGTTGTAGATATTAAACCAGTTGAGCACAGAAATCGACACTATCGCAACACAAGCACACCGAGCAATGCCAACTCAAAAGCCAAAGAAATGATGAAAAGTCTAAGTCTCCGCCGCAAAAACACAGGATGACTCAATTTTACAAAGACATTACAAAATAGCGATGATCCCGAATAGACCGAATGAAACGTAGACAAGATCTGACTGAGTTCCCCAATTCCAATGTCAAAAGCAAACTAAACAGGATTTACACTACCTTTACGAGTATACCTACACGTCCAGTGTTAAATAGTTCTATGGTAGTGTAAACACTAGGCTTTCTGTGAAAATACGATACAAAATACTTTTTTCTTAAATCTTTATACAAAATACATTCGAAAAGGAAGTGTTGCTTGTCTTCTAGCGTGTTAAATATTGAACAAATTCTTTCTTTTAAAGGTACAGCTGTTTGTTTCCACCTCCCTGTTTCAATATTTAGTCTATGCGATGATACCCTTAATTGTGTTAAAGCAATTCCAAAAATATTTTTATTAAGTTTGCTCAAATATGACTTTAAACCAAATGTGGTAAAGTTTCTATAAAATCTACTGCTTGTGGAATCCAATATTCTGCTGTTCCAGTTTTGTATAAAATTGTCTGTAAGTCTTTGTTTGGCTAAATTTAGAAATATATTAACATTACCTTCAGCCTGTGATAGCCATACGACATGAAAACCATGTGAATTGAGTAAGTTTCGCAATAACGAAATCCAGTTAACTGTGTTTGGAGCCTGTACAATATCATTTAATAGGACATTGTATATGACTTTGATTAATTTACGTTCATAGGCTTCAAAGATTCTTAACCAAAACTTTATAATATGAAACATGCTTTTGTTTTGCAAGTTCGTTCTTCCAAATTCGCCATATATAAAGTCATTCTGAGTTTTAGACTTGACTCCAAGTAAAGATTTGAAAAATTGTAATTGTATTCTTTCGACATGATTTGCTGCGTGAAAACCCCAAACTGGGCTTCCGTTATTTAAGATGAGTGTGATGAGTTTATCAAATAATTCAAGGGAATGTTTTATACAAAACGTTGTAAAAGTTAACATGTAACGCTTTAATTTAAATGTTGCTTTGTTTGCTTGTCCAGCCAAATTGATTTTTGTATGGTTATTAAAGCTTCCTCCACTTGTAAATACAATGCATAGGTAAGTGAACTTACTAACAATATCAAGTTCAATTCCATCATAAAAGAATTTTAAGTTTCTGGTTAACTGACCCGCTTTTCGAAATACCATTATTTTAGTTTTGGCAATGTTAACGTTAAGTTTCCATTTACTGCAGTATTCGTATAGAATATCGAGTCCCTTTTGGAGATCAATAGGTGATTGAGCCATGATAACTATGTCGTCTGCATACATTAACAGGTATAACTTTACAAAGTCAAAGTCAACACCTTTAAATCCCTTTCTAATAACTCGTCTTCAAGGTCATTTATATATAGTGAGAAAAAGAACGGACTTAAACATTCTCCATGACGTACCCCCAAAACAACAATCAAATTATTCGCCAACGTGATTACTTACTTTGATCTTTGATTTAACGTTCTCATACATTGATTTAATGATATTAAAAACTTTACCTCGAAGTCCTTGTTGTATCATTTTATACCAGATATTTTGATGAACAAGATAATCGAACGCTTTTGAGAAATCTATGAAAGCACAGTACATTTTTAAATTATTATTCATGTGATGATTTATAAGCCCATGTAAAACGTATATATTATCGGTGGTGCCCATTTTACTGCGAAATCATGCTTGATGGCTTCAATATAAACATAGTAGTGTTCAGCCCAGAATGACAAACGACTATTAATAATACGTGTTAACAATTTACCCATTGTGCTTAATAATGTGATACCTCGATAGTTAGCCGCGTTTTCACTGTGTCCTTTCTTATGCAACGGTATTTCTTATCCTTCGCTCCATGCATTTGGGAAATAACTCAGTTTCAATATTGTATTAAATAGTTTTAATAGATACGGAGATACAAATGTAAAGTATCCTGTCCGTAGATAAAAAATTCGTCTAATATCCGATCAGGACCAGCGCTTTAACCATTCGATAATTCTTTTATTGCCTTAAATAATTCAGCATTTGTTATTGATACGTCTAATTCTGAGAACATAATTTTTGCTAGATAGAAAGGTTTCATTAAATTGAATAACATCCTCATCCGCTTGAAAAAATCTATCTGCCGGATTATTTATTGCCTTGAAATATTCTGTAAATGAGTCAATTGATATATTGCAGCCTTAAGTATTACTTCCGCATGCTGGACCGGAACTGTCTCTGAGAAGTTTCCAATTAAGTTTAGCATTTTTTGTTTTTTTCTTGTAATAGCTTGTTTGTTCTGGATTGTGCCTCTCGGAAGTTACAATGTCTTATACTATTTTTGTAAGAAGTGCGGGCTGATATCATATTTTCTCTGTTTATATTATTTTTGTTTTTTTTGCGATAAATGTTTTAAAGCCTATAATAGTCATGTCGTTTAGATGAGACCTCCTCGTTTAACGTAGGTTTATACATGTACGTATGAAATGGACTTATTTACTAGAGGTCTACAAACTAAATTCACGGCTATTTGCCTCATTTAAATGTTAAACTGAAATGTGCAAATCTGACAAAAAATGTCGCTTGTTATACCCGTTATGTAAGAATCTTGTTTATATTTATTTCACTTTTAGGAATCTTTGATTGTTTCACCAGTTGTAACATTTGTGATTAAAACATTTTGTTCAACAATAATCTGTAAGGCTTGAACCTTTTTTACCAATATATGTACACGAACCTGTGTCTCGGCACACTCTGCCATTTGCAATGCGCTTAAGCCAATTGTCCGTTTGAGCAATTGTCCGTTTTAATTAATTTTGAGATTTTGTGTTAAACGTGGCAAACATACATCGGGTACATAATCATCGGGTAATAAAGTTTGATTCAATAAATACATACATGATGTATTATGAATTGTTTTATTTGAAGCAATTTGATCATACGATAAACTTTTGAAACGCCCCTCAAATAGTAACGAATACAACGTGGGAACAAGCCGCCATAATAACTATTGAGAATATTTCAGTTTGAGTGTTCTTGCAATGTACAATGGTTATATGCGGAATGTTTGTTTTGTGTTTCACGTTAGAATGAGAATAGCAGTGCGGTGATATATGCTTGTGTGAGCGTATCAAACGATGGACAAATTTATAAGTTAAATAATAAATACTCGATAGTGTCTGTTCATTGTTCACGTGGATACAACGTTCTATTCGGGAAACACAAACTATGTGCGATATTTGGAATATCTTATTTAATTTTGTCATGGTCATACATGTAGGAATCTTAATCGACTTCTATACGAATGGATTTGGATTTTCGATGTATGAATCTGCATGCAATATACGTAGGCTTTACACAACATATAGACGGTGAATGACATAAAATGATAAAAGCAACGATTCAATGAATATCGATACATAGGCATCATCATCTAGGCACAAGGGCGTATACTAAACCACGATATGGGTCCACTTGGTCTGGGAGTTTGTATACTCTTTCTAACTGCACAAAGTCTGCATTGTCAGACATATGAACAGACTGAAACACTAATGACCGAGTTGATGGTGGGATACAATAAATACTTAACGCCAGTCAGGAACCAAACATCGGCATTAAACGTGAGTGTTTTCTTAAACGTCTACTCAATACCGGACATTGATATCATCAACGGACTGATTACTTTCTCCGTAGGATTTTTAACTTCTTGGAATGACGAATACTTAGTATGGAACTCTTCTGATTATGGCGGATTGACCCAACTGGCATTAAGGAGTGATATGATATGGACTCCTAGTTTTCTTTTTGTCTCTAGCTTGGGCAAGAATGTGATTGGCGTACACACCATTGATATCATCCAGGTTTTAAACACGGGTACTACCTTTTGGTACCCCTCACACTTAGTAAATAATATGTGCTCATTCAACATTGCTTTATTACCATTGGTGATCGTAGCTTTAGTTCTTCAAAAGTATTATTCCACATTAAGGAAGGAATTCACACAGGCGGACTCTCTACTGGTGATGTATCTATGAGTGAATGGCAATTGGAAGAAACGTGGATTGAAATAAATAATTCTAATAAGTTTACTTACATCACATACCATTTCAGATTACTTCATAAACCGGCATTTTATGTTCTGACCACAATCGTGCCTCTAACACTTATTGGACTTCTAGTTCCGTTCGTCTTCCTACTCCCCAGTGAATCAGGTGAACGCATTGGTTACTCTGTTACAATGATGTTATCAATGACTGTTTTTATGACAGTTATATCAGAATACATTTCAAGCACCGCTAATCCAGTAGCATTGATTTGTGGTTATGTAATGATGTTGACATGTTTAAGTGTTCTTGTGACAATGATGACCATACTAAATATCCGATTGTACCATAGAAGCAATAAGATCAAAGTTGGCCCCTGTTGGAAAATATTCCACAACCTGGTTAGTTGTAGCAGAGATTTCCAAAACACAGGGACAACCAGCGATAATTCACTTGAGTCATCACGTCACCGTGAACTTCGAGAGGGAAAAGATAATAAAATGTCCTAATGCGTCAAAGATGTAGAAGACAAAATGACCGAATGCGTCAAAGATGTAGACGGCGACTGGAACATGCTCCAAGAGAAGAGCAATGAAAATAATTGTGGTGTAAAGTGGGTGGACATAGGTCAAAGTGCTGACAAAGTTTTATTTATCATAACAACAGTTGGTATGTGTTCTTCAACTATTGGTTTCCTATTGTATCTTCTGGTGGCTTCGGAATATCCAACATACAACCAGAAATAATCTTCACCACATTTGGTTCCAGAAAAGGTGTGAGCTTGTTATAGAGTTCAATTGCAGTACAATCATAATTGCTTCAAACTGACTGTGGAAACTTAACGTAGTGACGCAGTAATCCTGCCCATATTCAACAATATACGCACACTTCTAGACTAAGTACATTGTACATCACTACAGACAAGCAAAGAAATAATAAAGATATGTAAAGAATAAGGACTGAACGGAGTTACCAAGCGTACCGGACTAAATGGACTTAACGATTCATAGGAACAGTAGGATCGTACTGTTCTATATAATAGCTTAACTATAACAGTAATTGACGAGAGGAGTTACTTATATACCATCAGTACAAAGTTTACGTGTGTTACATATTTAAGGATCTAGCATTTGGATACTCATTCTTGGATTATTTGTCATTGTGTTGTCGTATCGGGAAAATAAATGTAAGATACATGATGTGTACGGTGGATACATGAGTTTACATCTATGATTTGGTTATACAGTGTGATTAATAATATATGAAAAGAATGCTAAAAACACGATTGATGTCATCGGATATTTTATATCCCAATGGAAAGGCAACATTTAAAGAAGCTTACATGGCTATTTCACTATCAAGGCAACCCGGGAAAAACGATTCTACGTAAAAGCCATTTCTCGATAAATGCCAAATCAAAATTGAATACCATGGAAACTAATATTTTTTTCGGAAATTATACATTTGAAATGTCCGTTACCATAATTCATCGGGTGTAAAAAAATCTTCAATAGATGCAATTAAAAAATCTCTCAGATATTTCTTGACATCTTGCGTAGGTATAATATATGTCTGTTATGTTTTATATACGTTTTACTGCTAACATCGACTTCTGTGATCAGTTTTCACACCGAAAGTGTGGATTCGAACCTTCGACGTTCCGCTGTGAAGGTTGACACGCTAACGACTATGTCACGTTCACGGTATCAACAAAGGGTGGAAAACAAGAGTTTCCCAACAGAAATTGGTTGTATATGCTTTCACTACCAATCAGTGTCAAATATTTTTGTAGAGTTCTGAACATCAACAGATGAAATAGGGAAATTGTAGTCTATAATTAACCTAGGTAAATCTACAGAGAGAGATCGAAATGAGTTTTTATGAGTTTATCGTAACGAATAAAATTGGCAGTTGTCACAAACAATGCAATGCCTGATCATTTCTAAAGTCTAACCACGTGGAGAGTAATCTGAGATAAGGGTCGAAACCAAATGTGTTTGTTGGAAGCAGAAGAGATATCACCTGATCAGTATTATCACCTGCGTATAGGGAAAAAAGTAAATATAATTGAGTAGATACCACTGTAACATTGGTGTCTCGCTTCCATTGTCCACATACTTGTACTAATGTATTTCTAGTTTGGACAGCAAATTGATTGTACTAAAAAACAAAGAGTGTGCGACTATTTTTGTCTGGCAATTATTTAAGCTGATCCATAGCCAGGATGTGACAAGTGTACATTGTGTTTCAGAAACCACTATTATTCAGGAAATGGCATTTTGAAAGGGCTATTTTTCGTTATTTCGTTATATGTACACCAAAATGAAAACGGAAGAATTCCAGGAACAGATTGGAGAAGTGTAAAAGGTAATAATTGAAAGACTTTATGCTGTGACTGTTTCAAAGCTGCACCGTAACAATAAAATCACATACATCAGTGAGTTGAAAGTATATGCATATCTTTGTAATGCGCACTTGTGTTTTAAGCAGGTATAAGTTTTTTTTATCTATTCCCACGTTGACTTCCGACAAGAAGCAGATATATGTGTAGAATCATGACAACACTTATCTTATGGATCTGTGTCTTTCAATTAACCCCTGTTTAGATCCTGTTTAGATACAGAATTTGATTAAACCACATTTATAATGTACTTGTTACTGATTCAACATTTGTTAGTAAAACATTGTTATTCAACATTCTCTTAGTGAATCGGATGTGTGCGCAATGTTCTTTTGCTGCAGTGTGCCATATGAAAATGTCAATCAAACACCCACTTTTGTATCTAATGTTGCTATAAAATTCAACATTATGATAGATTTTGTGGCATGTATACAACATATAGATCGCGGAGATGGCATACACATTTAATGAGCATCTTCTTAATGACATTTATGAAAGTGTACCTGACTAAAAGTGAATATGGGTGCACTCGATGTGGTATTTTGGATACTCCTTCTTGCGACTGACTGTTTGTATTGTCAAACATATGAACAGACTGATGAATTGATGACCGATTTATTGGTGGGATACAATAAGTACATATTACCAGTCAGGAACCAAACATCGGCACTAAATGTGAGTGTTTTCTTAAACGTCTACTCAATACCGGACATTGATATCATTAACGGACTTATCACGTTCTCTGTAGGAATTTTAGCTTCTTGAAATGATGAATATTTAGTATGGAACCCTTTTGCGTATGGTGGCATTATACAAATGACATTTAAAAGTGATATGGTTTGGACCCCCAGTTTTCTAATTGTATCGTGCTTTGACAAGACTGTGGTGGGCGCCCATACCATTGACAACATCTATGTACAAAGTGGTACTAGCTATTGGTATCCGTCACATGTAGTGAATAACATATGTTCATTTAACATGAAATATTGGCCATTCGATAAACAACATTGTTATATTACAATAAGTGATCGTAGTTTCAGCTCAAATAAAATATCATTCACAATTATGGACGGGTACCATTTTGGTGGACTCTCTACCGTTGCAGTATCTATGAGTGAGTGGCAATTGGACAAAACGTGGATTGAAATCAACAATGAAGGTGAATTTCCTTACATAAGCTACCATTTTAACCTAAAACATCAAGCTGCTTTTCGTGTTGTGACGACGATTGTACCGCTCACGCTGATTGGCCTATTAGTTCCTTTTGTGTTCCTTCTACCCAGCGAAACAGGTGAACGCATCGGTTTCTCAGTAACTTTGATGTTGTCCATGACAGTATTCATGACTGTGATATCAGATACTATACCAAGCACTACTAATCCAGTAGCATTGATTGGTGGTTATGTGATGATGTTGACATGTTCAAGTGTTATTGTGACAATGCTGACCATACTTAATATTCGATTGTACCATAGAAACAACAAAATAAAAGTTGGTACTTGATGGAAAATATTCCACAGACTCGTCGGTTGCAATCGTTTCCAAAACAAAGTGGCGATCAGTGGATCACTTCAGCAAACAACGCAACGTGAAGCAAATGCTGTTACGGTGAGCGGAGATGACAACGGTTTAGAAGATGACTTGATTCCGGTCGTATCCAAGGAAAAAGAAAGTAATGTGCAATGGGTGGACATAAGCCAAAGTGCTGATAGAGTTTTGTTTGCTGTAACAGCAGTTTTTATGTATTATTCGTCCATTGTTTTTATATTGCAACTTATATTGGCTTCGGACTATCCACCATACAATTAGTTGGAAGCATCTGCATCGCCTTTGGGTACCAAGCTTGTTTGTGCGGGTGTAATCTGGTTAAGATAGAATAATATCATATTCGTTGTGGTCATTTTTTTTTGCTGCACATATCTTTAAGCTAAACACATTTATCGTTTGTAAATAATAAGACGCTACAATCTTAGTAGTACTAATAAAAACGTCGAACTTTGAAATGCCTGCAGATATTTAACCAGTCGAGTAAATATATCAGCAAAACGCAACACAACCACTCCGAACAACGCCCACACATAAGCCAGACAATGATGTAAAGTCCACGTCCCCGAAGCAAATACGCAGGATGACTCAATTTTACAAATAAATAGCGTTGACCTCAAGAAACCGAATGAAACGCAGCCAAGACCCGATCGAATTCCCAAAGTCCCAAGTCAAAAGTGTATTAGACAGGATTTACACTACATTTATACCTATCTTATTATTTAGGACTATGTGACCGATCACTTCCATATGGCTACATTAAAAACAAATATGCCAACCTGTCAAAATAAAAGTTCATTGCACCTTATTTCACATCTTGTTTTATTTTTTTCTCGCAATACATCAATAAGAAATATAAACTCCGAAGATATTGGTCTAATCGAGGTTTTGGTGTTACGTAAGAAAGTATTAATAATAGCTTGGTTAAAACTTAATTCCAAGAAAATATGGTTGTGTCAAAAGCCATTGTCTATCGTATTAAAGTCCATTAGAACAGTCTGTGAGTAGGATATTGCAACACGTGCGTTGATCCTAAAGGCAAGGGTTTGATTCATTGTTCTCACTGTCATTGTTAAGGATCCTGTAAAGTGTCAAAATGACCGAGCATATGCAAAACATAGAAGTCTCAAAATAATCAAGAATACTGGACCGAATTAAACAATATTTACGCACTTGTTTACAAAGTATGTAATATATCAATATATATGTATGAGTTGTTCACACATAAAGTAGTTTTTCTGTATTTGAGACATAATTGACAAATAAAACACGGTCACGTGCAAAACCTCAAAAACATTTGGAAAGCTCCAGAGGAAAGAAATAACCCCATAATTAATTGCAGAGAACTTAAATTTAGGTACTGCTACAATTAGAATATGAATGCAATCGTCCTCAAGCCTAAAATACCAATTTGAAATCAACATGTGTTCCAATGTAAGACGCCATTTTGTATTTTTCTAACTGTCAAAACTTTGCTCTTCAATAGTTAAGAATCAAAGAAGGTTGGAACAGAATCAAATACATGAATGAAAAGAAGATAGTCGTGAGATTTATATGCAATAAATGACACTTACATCACCGACGTGCTTAGTTCGTAATAATGGAATGTGTCCCGGTCATTCAATTAGTTTACCACTTATCGTCCATTTTGTTCATGCTTTTAAATCTCTCCGCAAATTCGAATTTTTAAAATCTCCATATTCCGTGACATATAATAGAAATAATATTAAAACATAATGTTTAAAGTAAAGTGAAACAGAGAAAAAGAAGAAAAAATACTGGAAATATCTGAAATAACAGTTTTGAGCAAGAATTATTTTACGAAACTACACTTCCGGCAAATAACGCTAGCTCTTTGACCGGTGGCAGAAAACAATAATATTGACGATTTCTTCGATCTATAAGGTAATTGTCGTATTGAAAGCGCATATTTGATAAGATATGGTTATTTCCTAAGCATATTCATTGTTAGAAAATGCGATCCCCTACGTAAAACGCCCAGATCACTCTAAATCGAACAGGTCCAGGGCATGATCACGAGGTTGGTGTGTTCATTGGCAAAGCATGCTCGTGTACGGTGTTGAGGCCGTGACTTCCATGTTACTGCAGCGAATTGTGTTAATATGTTATGTTTTCAAATTAACCTTTGTCAATTTAAAACCACTTTTCTTAAATTAAATTTGTGTATTTAATGTTCAGTGGCGAAAATTCATAAATTTATATGCAACTCATTATTAGATAAATACTTCACACAGGCACTTGACCTCCATACTTTAAAATAGTTCCCTAAATTTTTGTGACATTTTTACATTTTTTTATGACTTTCCAATGCAGGTTGCAGGCTTGTCAAAGCATATTGCCATGATTCATTGGTAGTACTACCTCAAAATGGGTTCATACAACATATTGGCTGAAGGAATTAATTCATTCATTGAAATAAGTGTTTTTGATAATTTCCTGTGCACTTGGTATGTTGTTGCAAAAGCAACATTTCGGATTCTATTTTTATTATATGTCAATTTAAAATGTGTTCTGTAATGATTTTCCTACGTATGGCTGTATATTAGGAAAATATTGCCCTTACATCTGCAGAATTATTGCCTCGTCAAAAAATAGTCATTTGACACTATACATGAACCTTAAACGTACTTGTATTTAATGCGTTTTTATTTGAACAACAAATGCACGGCTTTAATGTGATTAAGCATGGTTAGACTATAACCATGTAACCAAATTGCATTTACATTGAGTTTGCAGGTTCGGTGAGTTTTGAAAACAATCGTGATCAAAATTTAAAATACGATCTCAACGTAATAATACATTCAATAATACATTACCGGTGTCAGGGGAAAATGTTGCTCGTCAAAATAACGTCTCTAGCAAATATACGATGCGTTATTCGGTTAACCGGTTAACCGTTCGGAAGAGTAAACGGTTAACCGGTTAGCTATTTGACCGAATAGTTATATCCCTAATTTAAAAGGAAATATTTTGTCCTTTCATAGCTTTTTTAACACTAAAACCGCTTGTGGAAGTTAGAAACATGTAGTGTATGAAGAGGGATTGGGTAAGTGTATGGACTGTATAAAAGGACATTTTGCAGAGAGAGACATCTGCAGTTAACGCTTCTTTTCAACGAATTGACCAGACTAGAAATTCAATGTGCGGGATTGGGACAGCGTTTTCTCAAAAGATAGGCGTCAGCGTTTTCTTGTTCGAGTAAACAAGCTATGGTATTTATTATAACAACAGTTTGTACGTGTACTTCAATTATTGGTTTCTTAGTGTATCTTATTGTGGCTCCGGAATATCAAACATACAACAAGAAATAAAAGTTCACCACGTTTGGTCACAGAATATGATTTTACTAGTTAGAGACCCTTTGGAACCAATTCATAATTGCTTCAAACTGAATGTGGATGATGAAGAGCAAGCTTTGAAAAAGAGTCAGTGTTATTTTAACTGACTGTGGTAACTTAACCTAATAGTGACGTTATCCTGCCAGTATTAAAAATATACATATAACAATAAACTAAGTACGTCTCTCCAGACAAGTAAAGAAATAATAAAGATACATGATATGTACGATGGATACTAACATTAACGTCTATGATTTGTTTACAAGTACATAAAAATAATTATAAATTATAGTTGTCTTTCTGCGACTTGTTCTTATGAAAGACCGACAGAAATAATTTAGTTTTATAACTTTCATGATTTCAAATAAAAAAATCGTGAATTTGTTTGCGTATAAGTATACGAAAACATGACTTCATTTCAACATATCACAATTTCAATCAAATATCTGGTGATTCTCGATTTCTATAGGAAAACGCTAATAATAAAATTACGAACACTGGCATTAGTCTATTATTAGTTTATTGCAGAAAATCGAACACATAACTTTGACCACAAATATGTTATATTTATCCAATGACGTCAATAGGGGCTGTTTCGGGCAATCTGTGGAAAAGATAGAAAAAACATTTACGGCAAATGTCTAAAGACAGAAAGTTCAGAAGGAACCTACAAAAAGTAAAGTGGTCATTTAGTATGGTCTGATTTGTTTAACGCATGGAAGTAATCCTGATACGCCGTTTCTAAGCTATGTCAAAGAATTATGTTGTTTTCATACTTGGCTCTGGAGCGTGGTGTAAAGCTTGGTAGCAAATCGCGAATCCCAATGCTACGCTTAGAGGTCAGCTTCGTCAAAGAATCGAACTGTTTTCATATGACTCTGGTGCAACTGAAAACAGATATATGCTGGGGAAACACAGATGTCATGCATCATGAGTTCCGTCAGAACATTGCATCGGCATTTAGTTCCACCAGAGTCATTTGAAAACAGAACAATTACCCGACGACCGGACTGAGAAGCGGTGTATCGATATCATTAACTTTCAAAGGAGATGTCAATGTTACTCTGCTGTCTTATTAAATAGTAAATAAATCAGACCCCGATCTGTACAAGCAACTCAATCTGAGCAAGATCTCATAATTTCAATGCATGGCTTGACTGGAAATTGGCATCATTATTAAGAAATGACATTTCTGAGGTTATTACTGTAACATATCAAAAGCTGGAACTTCATGTTTATCTTTAATTCTGACTCCGGTTTTAGCATAATCTCAATTTAAGTTGAGTTTTCTACTTGGGATGCTTCATGACTTCAGGACCAGCTCTTCTGTGACATGGATGCCTTAACCACATGGCAATGAAATCATTTAAAAGAACCACTCACTTAAAGTGAATGTGAGACAATACTAACGGTGTATAATGAAGTATTAAGGTAGCACAAGTTACTGCATTTGGACGTTCGTTTTGATTCCCCTCGTTCAAACATTAACTTGCTAATTGTGGTCTCCATACCTCTGGTGGAAGCTGATCCGTTACATTATATGGGGTATTGCGAAGATTAATGCTCCTAAGAGCATTTTTTATCATCAACTTAGAGTCAGTGTCTAGAAATTTAACAACAATCGGTCGAGTTTTCCTGACATCGTATTCATTCGTATTACGATGTGCTCGGTCAATGCGAATCTTTGTTTTTGAATCAGTGATTCCAGGAATATTTTGTTTAAAACGGTGAATTTTCTCATAGCAGTGGTAAGTGCGCTTGCCATCGTATCCGTGGCCCAGGTTCAAATCCGGATGGAGATACACATAAGCCTGCCATATTGTCGACAGGCAAATACATAGGCTATGCTCGACTCGGCTATCAAGAATAGTACTTATGTTCACTGAAGGGATCACTTACTTCATTTCACAGACATAATCCAAGTTCTGGTTGCAAGGGCCATCATCCCATTTGTAGCCATGTGGGTAATAAAACAAGGCACAGTCCTCGTTATGGGCATGCCATGAATCTGGCTGACCGGGAGTCCAGTCGGTGAAGTCAATGAGTTCCTCAGTATCAACATAAGTCCATGTTCCTTCTACGTCCCGATCGTTCAAACCAATCCAGTAATTGTCATCTGTGAAATAAGAGCAGAATTGAAGACCGCACGTGGTGCGGTGGAAAAAAGGGATAAAGCTGTTGACTTCGAGTGGCCCCTGGTTCGATTCACGACCGGGGAACTTTGCCGTTCGGAAACTTCATAACAGTTGGTAAGTATGTCACAGTCGAGCGAACTTCGATGTTGTATACCGGGCATTCGGAAAGAGTTAGGATATGTAGCCTAGGATACCTCACAATATACAACTATGTGGTCACTGGCAAATCAGGCATAGAAAAACCTGAATGACAAATTGACCTAAATTAAAGCACAATATAACTTTCTGATTACAATACACATACTAATAAACGCATACAAACATACATTGTTGTCACTTTGATTTGATTTGTTATGAGTTTATAAATAAGGTCCGCGTATCGTCACATACCTTTCGGTTATCTGGATTTTTATAGGAACCCTTCATACCCCTTCATGTCGAGAAATTTAAAATGCTCGAAATAGGGTAAAGTTATCTTTCAGATAATTTATCTGCAAGCATTAGCCAAATGTTTACTTTTTGTGTTAGTACTTTCATGATACACATGATTTAGACAAATGTCAGAGACAGGACTTCGTATACATGTACATTGATAAATAGTTTCACACTATACCCTTCATTCGGGACAAGTAGTGCTTCAAAAAGTTGTTTTCAGCAGCAGTGTTAACATGTACCAGAGACGCTCTCATTCCAACACATGCATTCTGAAATATACGTAAACAACATCGATAAATGACCTTCTTGCACCAGACCAGGTATCGTGACTAAAGCTTTAACAAGGGGAAACTTCATCTCGGGTGCTCACACTAGTTCAGTATACATGGTCAACTATTTCACTATTTGGCTCAAGTTACATTAATATCTAGGTCATGTATATTACTTTGACATATACCTATGAACTGTTTGTTTGGATAAAACTTTACTTTTTGCTTCTTCCTACGTATATTCTAAGTGTTTTGGTTATGGTCCTCGACCATATACTACTAATAATTTTAATTACTAGTATTAGTATTAAATGAATTATATTTAAGCTTCCCTTTTGTTTATTAAACGCACTGCCTTTCCCTCAATTTAGCTATTTCATGTCAGCTCTGTTTAATTTTTATAAGATTTTCACCACCCCGTCAATTTTAAACCTTGTTTTCTAAATGCCCAGACAGTAATGTTCTTTTCTTACTGTGCCATTTACAAGTTCAGTAAGCGAAAATAACATGAAATGTTGCCATAGTTAAAATGCTGAAATCATTTCCTGTTTAAAGTTTAAGTTAGATCAATCCATGAATTTTAGGTAGATTTCCGGTTAGTGTTGGATAGATTGTATGTTACCTGTGCATCGTTGTAATATTTTCCTTGGCGATCACTGACCCAGTAACACGATCCATTGAATCTAACCCATGCATCAGGGCAGCCACAACCATCGTACACCTGACCTGTAATAAAGCACAATGAAAATATGTCACCAGATTTCGACAGACGCTTTCAGCAGTACCGCCGTTCAGCAATATAATACTTTGTCAATTTTACTTCCCCTAGTATTTTGGCTATATTAGGAAACATGCGTTCGAGTCTACCCGTTGAACCGTTTGTCTTCAGGTTAAATTTGAGTGAAGCCAACATCGATATACGACAACAAGGAAATAGAGCACTTACGAAACACCATCCTCACAGGTACCATTTTACACCTTAATCTAGACCTTTAACAAATCACAAAACGTTCACCGACAGGACACCCAAAACCATCATATGATATGCAACAAATCACAAAACAATCGTAAGAACTAATGCAAATGCCGTACACCTAATGTTATTAATAATAATTACAGCTATCGTACACCTGACCTAATAACAAATTACAATGCAGTATATAGCTTGGCTATATTGACGTGAGTCTGACCTTTATGCAAGAATATATTACAAGGTTCTTGCTTAGAAAATATCAATTTCCGAAAGCAAATCGTGCGATATCGGTATTTCAATTTTGTGTTTGTATTAAATCTCGAGCGTCTTCGTGATACTCCCCGATGATGAAAACATACACTCGGTCTTGTAAACGTTTGCAATAAAGCGACTTTTAAATTATCATGCTAATCCAAAGGTCAGACTCGTGTCAAATTGGCCAAGGTATACATATATTTTACTAGTCCAGACTTGGGGTCGCTTACAGCAATTCAGATTTTGTTGACCCCTAACAAAGTTCTAATAATGTGCTTACCCTGACATACGTATCCCGCTGCAATAACTACCAAGAAAATCAGAAGTCCATTTGCCATGATTGTATACTCTAATATGAAGCTTTTGTCTCTCTTTATTCAACCTTATCTTATCTATCTCGTTAACATAGTTTTATCCTAATAAGACTGTTCCTCGGTCTTTAGATTTTGACCTGATTATAATAATGTCGGTAGCGGAGTGCCAATATGAGACAACGTTATATAATGTCGGTACTGTTGTGACAATTTGAGACAATCGTGTTTGATAAAAACCAACGTGTTGCTTAAATGAAGATGTCCTTCGATATATCGCTGGCTTAGAATGAAAAGGTCGTAAGTGCCACGTACGACTTTTAGGACTAATGCATATTTGAAATCTACATCATAAGGCTATGAGCCTCATGATTTTCATAAAAATCGGAACTTGTCATGTTGACCAAACTGAAGTTCAAAAAGCTTGTTTTACCATAAGTAAAGACTGATTTTTAGACAGTTTTTCTTGCTTTCTCAAAATATTGACTTTGTAGTTACGAACTTCTCATTGTAAGCCAGCGATATATAGACACTTTTGTGTGCATTCAAATGTCTCGTATACATTGTGTGTGTGTGTGTGTGGTTTTACTATCGATGTTAATGGAACTATTCAATGTTAATACATTATGACACAAGCATTTAGTTCTTGCGCAGAAAGTTTATATAACTTTACATAAAAATGTAGTTGTCTTTCTTATCGCGCTGTTTTTCTGCAAACTACAATATAATTGAAAGAAGAAAGAATGAAAGCTGATTTTAAAAGTGATCTTAAATCTTTCGTCATGAGCGAACATTATAACGTTACTTTTAATAATAAACTTCCAGCGGCCTCAAATTATATTATAATGAGCATGTTATGGTTGCATTTATCAAGTGTATGTCTATCTATTACAATAAAAAAAAAATAACTAAATGCTATACCATCTAATCTTTACTTGGGTCCTTTAATAATAATTGTACACAACAAGAGGTCATTATTAAGATATGGCACAACGTAAAATAATCTGGTATCAATGTTAACAAACGAGCCTTTGTCTGGAGCGGTAATCATCTATTGAACAAACCTGGCTGTTGAGTAGGGTGCTTCCTTCCCTGTCCGATTTTCTCATATCTTTTTTTCAGTTTCCGTAGAAGCAGTAAGTAATATCGACCGCTTCAAAGCTAAGCTGCAGGCTGTTGTCGTCTTTAGAAACATCTCCGGATCCGCCGCATTTATCGCTAAAATAGGCCTACATATTTTGATTTTTACAGACTTATTGTACCTTTGTATTCGTATTATAACCTACTTAGCAACCCAGAATTCTCGTGCATCCATCAGTATCAAAGTAAATCAACGGGCAGCTGTTCACATTGGTGTTTATTTATTTTGTGTATTTAGTATTACCAGGAACAGTCTATCTTATATTACATTGTTCCTGGTATTACATTTGTAATTGTGATTTGTTTTGTGCATCTAGATCTATAAGTATGTGATTTCAACTGTGCAAAACGGTTTCTAGTCACTGATAATCTCGTTATGTACTCTAAGGCTAAGATATAATATTATATATCTTAGGGTACATAACGAGACTATAAAAAATTATGTGACTAGAAAAAAATGTATTGCGCACAGTTGAAACGAAATGGTTATGGTTGTGGTATGCAAATGTTTCAAATTTGTGCATTGTTTGCTCGGCTATTTCAGTTGAGTGCTGCGTTCCCAGTGCGGTGTTCTATAATCTGTCTCGCTTGACTAGCAAAATGTCTTGGATGAGATACAATGCAACGTACCATACCAACTTTGGTAAATCAGATTTTTTATTAAGGGAAAGCACTAGTCACGCGTCATCGGATTGATAAATTACTGTCCAGGCCTGGGAGGTTAAATCTTCACATTCTCTTAATAATGGCATAATTCATATTGATACCAGTATTATGTATTATTTTACAAAAAAATATCTAGCCTAGTATGCCGTATAAATACTCAGCGTTAAGACAAGGGGGATAACTGCGTATATGTTACGGAAAATTACGACAAGACTAGGTTTTATACCTAACCCGGAAGTAGCATGTCAACACTGTAGCAGAAATAATTATTGTGAAATTTTGTCTATTTCTCGTGATAGTGACTAGAGCTATGTCTGTCGATCATAAGAACGAAGTTGGGAAGGTGCTGGCTGATGCATCGAAACCGTTAAAGGAGAGATTTAGAGCTCTTTTCACTCTGAAAAACCTTGGAGGCCATGATTGTATCGACATGATTGCGCAATCATTTCAGGATAGTTCAGCATTGTTAAAGCATGAGCTAGCCTACTGTCTTGGTCAAATGCAAGATTCGTATGCTATACCTGCACTAGTGAAGGTATTGGAGGATAAATCACAGGAAGCCATGGTGCGACACGAAGCAGGTACATTAATTGTTGTTTACATAACAAATATGTTATTTCGGATAAGTCATTTTCGGATAATTTGCATTCTACACACACGTCGTCGATTTTTACTTGTAAGGTAGTCACAACTAGACTGAGGATGACCATTACTAATAATTTATAAGCAGACTTCACAAAAATACATTAAAACTAGTAAATCAGAATTGGTAAAGTCAGACAGGGCTCCATACACTAGTCGAACAAATAAGACTTATGACTATATCCTCTGTATGACATTAGGCTGGAGACACAAAAATTCTAGACCGCATACACTATCTTACTGTTTTTTAAATTTGCACTGTAAATTCTCTTTATCACCTACACTCTGTACTATATAACTTTTGCACCACTTTTATACTTTTAACAAACTGCTACCCTGACTTGCGCCTCCCTGTAATAATCAGTTTTGATTGTTGGGAGTATGAAGTAGAAATAGAAATGACCAATGACTTCCGCGATAAGACACTGGGTTGTGTCACAAACATTGTCTACTATCTCGGCTGGCTACCCTTACAAGACCTATGCCAAATTCAAAAACGGTCCTTGTTCTACCTACACAGAATCAAATTCAAAGAGGTACTAAGGTAGATATAATTCCTGGAGAACTCATTCATTCAAGTGACTCCTGAACAAGAGCACCAATTCAATCTTCTATCATCAATTCTTCTCTTGGAGAAAGATACATGAATGGAACCAACTTCTGACCAGCATCCCAGTGCTTTCCAATGTCCCCCAGCGTAGTGTGTCCTCCCTGCTTTCTAATCTATACATTGATGACATGTCAGGCAAGGAAATGTGACACACTGTTTGTCTGTGATCAAGGCCCATTGCTTATTTGCTAGAAGAGACTTTTTGACCAATCCTTCAGCCTCATACTAGCAATAACATCAACAAACTGGAAGCGGTCCAATGCAGGGGCCTGGTTTGTGTATGGTGACTTCAGGAGTCTCAAGGATCCAGAACAGCCCAAGCCCATTATTGAACAAATTATTACAAGCTTTATTGTTACACAATGGTATGAAACATTTTACTTTGACATTTCATACTCAAAACAATTTGAACTGGGTACTTCTTCCCTTTTATGATTTTTTTCGGGGAAAAATAGGAACTAGTAGCACCAATGAAAGGATGATGAGACTATGATGACCTACACTGGAAGGTCAGGGGCTTGCCTGTGTCTTATTTGAGTGTACGCACCATAGCTAGGGGGTCCGGGCATGCTCCCAGGGGTAAAAAATTCCCAATAGAGCAGAGTTTATGCATGGTAGAGGGTATTTAACGCATATATCTTGGCTAAATTAGAATCATATTGTATCAACATTTTACTTGCTGAAATCAAAGGAAGATGCATGCCATGCAAGCCCTGCTGAACTAGTACCCTGGCAAGATATAAACCCGAGACCCCCTAAGGCCTGGAGCATTTCCCTTTGGGTCACTGTTTCAACCACAACTGAATTGGCCTCATACATGCATGTATATATTACATCATCTGGGTAGCATGGTGGTATGGTGTGTAAACATCCATGATTTCCCATTATCACAAAATTATGTATATCTGCTTGTTTTCTGTTTCAGGAGAGGCTCTTGGTGCTATTGGTAACATAGAAGTGATGCCGATATTAGAACAATATAGTAATGACCCAGTAATTGAAGTAAGAAGCATGTTGAAAGTCAAATACATTTTGGAGTTAAATAACGATTTCTAAGTATAGCTTGACCAAATTAATTTGGCACTCATCAAAGTCTGTAATTTTAAAGCTCGTCTGGCTGTGCTCGGTTGTATTTGATTTGTATTTTATTTTACTATATACCGTTATATCCGGACTTTTACAAATAATGCAAGGAGGCTCAGTTTAATCTGGTATGACTATACATACTGATAGAGCCAACTCTTCGTCTATAACCAGATAAATATAAACAACTGGATCAAACCATGAATAGTGTTTATGTTAATGATTCCTGCATCTTGCTGTTCACATGTCGGTCTTTCTGGCAGTATTCATCTCAATTACTTCTAGGATGCATTTTAACTGGCCAGTGTATTGCAACTAAGGTCTATTCATATGTTGATTGAAACTGATACATAAGGTCATACTTAAAATATGGTTTGTTTGCCCTAACGCGACCCAAGATAGGTAGGTCAAATTATTTTTTGTATGGAAATAATTTAGGAGGAACCTGTAAAAAATTCAAGTTAATGTAGTTATATAAGGAAATAGGCTTGCAAAGGATTGAGAAGGGACGATTTCAATGAGTAGGTAGCGCTAGGGCAAACATACAATTTTAAACGATGGCCTAAATAATGTAAATTTTATGATGTTAGCTGATGATTGGGTTGCTTCCCTTACATGTACCATTCTATTTCATTGTAGGTTGCAGAGACGTGTATTCTTGCTGTTGAGAGGTTAAAATATTTAGAGAATCAATCTAAAGATGCAGAGAGTTTATCAACAAATCCTTACATGTCTGTGGACCCTGCACCTCCAAGTAAAACACAGGACATCAACAGCTTAAGACAGTCTCTGTTAAACGAATCTCTACCACTGTTTGAAAGATACAGAGCATTATTTTCCTTGAGAAACATCGGAACAAAAGAATCTGTTGTGGCTTTAGCAGAAGGTAAGTACTGTAAAATCAATTAATTTTAATTGTACAAAATTTTGTGGTTCTTGTGAAAAAGATCATTTCGTTGGGACGTAATTTCAAGGCTACTTTATCAACTGAGCCAAATATATACTAGTCTACGGAAACATTCATATTTGTGGTTGAGGGTACCTATGAAATCCACGAAATTAAATATGAATATTAATGATTTTACAGTATGCACATAGAATATATAAGTCTACAAACAGATAAACATGTATGTGATTCAGGTAGCATTGGTAAAAAAATATGGTCAGGCCTTTTTTTATCCATCACAATATACACCAATATCAGCCCCATAGTATAGTATTTACAATGGAGGTAGGATATTACAAAGACCTAAATTACACAGATTGGAAACATTTTCCAAGTCTCATGATATCTCGTGGCAGGTCTTCTGAAATCTCGCGAAATCTCATCCGTTTTTAAAACCTTATATTTCATGTTCTAATATACTTACGAAAAATCTAATTAGTCTATGCAATAGATTTATTATTCAGCTTTAAAATGATACCTCATTTATTGAAATCAGACAAGGAATAAAACAGTAGATCCCGAAGAGCCAGACTTACTCTCATTTTTATCAAATAATGTAAATTCCAAGTTTTTCCGAAAATGCCTGATTTGCTTCATTCAATTCCTAATTTTCTGTATTTTATAAGAGGTAGACAAAAATAAGTGACTTGATGTAGTAGAAGAAACTAAGCTCTTCAACATGATACATTGTCCATTAAAATTCGATGACTAAAAAAGGTTTTATGCACATTAACTGAATCTACTGCCTGTTATTTTGCGTTTTCTATCAATCTTCAGTGGAGTGCCCAATCTGTGTAATTTAGGTCTTTGGATATTATAACTATTTATTGCCTTAAAAAAGAAAACAACAGTCCTGAAGTCCACCAGGGTTCGCACAAGACTTAAAAAGATCTTGAATTTGATGCCTAGTACTTGAAAAGTACCTGAATTTGAACATGCCAAAAGTCCTTGAAAAGTAATTGCATTTTGAAAAAAAGCTACAAGACATAAAATATGATTGTCTCCCTTTGATTATATGGCAAAAATTATTGTGTGACATATTTGTACATTTGTATTTTTGTGTTGACCTTTGTGTTGATGTAGTTTACAACCTTTAGACCTTACATACATGTGTTACTCTAAGCTGGTTGATATGTGCAATTAAAGTTGTGAGTATATGTTACAATGTAACTTGTTTGTATATAGTCTAAAGCCTTTCAGTGGTATATGCTTTGAATTTTGTATAATGAATCTTTTAAAATCTTATATAAATGCGCCCAGGATAATGTGATATTTACAAACATTGACCAGATAGGTCTTCTGATGCAAAATTGGTTACCCGGTACTTAGACAGTACTTAGATAAACACATATGGTCAATTGTAGACTAAAATGACACTGATAAATTGTGCATGCTTGATTTTTTTACCTTTGTGGCTCATACCAAATTTTCCCATTTTTCTCGATATCCTGGGTGCACTATACCAAAGTGTATTTTCTGGGTCAAAGAATTATCAAACATGTCCAATTCCTAACTGTCTTGAAGTATCTGGGGAAAAACATTGATAACTGATATATTGAATTAATAATTGAATTAATTGCACAATACAGACATTTGTAATATGTATGTTTGGTTTATTCAACAGGATTGCATTGTAAGAGTGCATTATTTCGTCATGAGATAGCCTATGTGTTAGGACAGATGCAGCATGATGCATGTATACAACAGCTGGCCTGTAACCTTCAGGATGTACAAGAGAATCCCATGGTTAGACACGAATGTGCTGAAGCTTTAGGTTAGTATAGATGGTATGCGGAAGTTGTGCACGGTGGTTTTTCCCTCAATTTATATATGGGTACAAACAAATCTGGCTTAGTTTTACTTGTTTTGTATTCATATGCAAACATAACTACAGTAACCACAACTCTATTATCCAGATTATGAGATATGAATATTCAAATGACACAAGGATTATAACTGTAAAAATATTTTTGTACCTACAGATTAGTGGAGATCCGGAGAAGGCCTTGAATAAAATAGTGTTAGTTTCCCTTTATGTCTCCCCGAAGTTGGCATAGACCTTGAAAATGCCTTGAATTTGGTTTCAACCTTGAAAAGTACTTGATTTAAGTCTTGTCTTGAAAAAATGCCAAATTGGTACTTGAATTTTGTAGCCTGTGGTCATTTTGTTTTATCCCTACCTTTTTGGCAAATGACCTCCGAAAGTTTGTGTGATACAAAAAATCTGTGTGCACTGTCCTGGTCTCTTTCAGAATAGTCTCCTTGATTCTATAACATGCTCAGTGTATAGCACCAATAAATGCAAGACAACGTCTGGCTTTACAACCAGTTCATCTCTAGTTTGGTTGTAAACACTAAAAATTGTTTCCAAAATTTCCAGTGCCCTGGTCGAGATTCTAATCATAGACTTCCGGATTGGTAGTAAAGAGTACTAGCCACTCTGGCATAGTTCCACTCATACCATACCTGCCAAGCTAGTTAAATCCAATAAGAGCGATAAAGCAAAACATATCACAAGATGCACTTAAATGTGATTTAAAAGGGATTTAGACACATAAACAAGGAATATATTAATTCTAAAGGTTATAGATATGGGACAGAAGATTATAAAATGAATCAAATTTACCTTTGTACAAAGAAAACCAGAAATTAACAACGAAAATAGGAATAACTCCACTTTAACCCTTATCATGCTGGATTCCCAACAGGCTTATCAGTAGCCAGTGCCGAATTGTTTTGCAGTGTACTTGAGATAAATATCTGATCTGATGTGCGAGTGACTCTGTTTAGCACCTAATTAAAGGTATCAATTATCAAATACCGATATAAACCCGGTAACTTGTACAAAGAAGATAAAATAAGCAACACATTGATAACATTTTGATAATTATTGGTAGTTCACTTGTAATGATATTCAGGAATGTGTCAATGCAGTGCGAAATATTTTCATGAAATTCATACATAATCAATGATAAATGTTATGATATAATAATAAATAACAATCTCAGAATTGTATATTTCAACTACAAATGCCAGAACTACTTTCACTGTCACTATCATCACTCAAGTCAGTTTCCTCAAAAATTCGTTCTAAAACATCGTGCGAGTTTATTTTACGGCGATCATTTGCCATTTTTGATCCGGAATTTCCAATACTATATTAGTCATTACGTTCACTCGATATTTAAACGTATTCGGCCGTTGATTGTTTGGTATTTTTTGTACAAGTAGTTCAGTAACTTACTATTGAATAAATTATAGTAAATTGCCATTCATAAATAATTACGCGTTAATCAAAACATCGCTTTGATCAGGAATACCCACTGGCGCGACTCACAGTCGCGATAGGCACTGGTGGAAGGTATTGTGTAGCGCGATTATACTCGCGATCGGCACGATAAGGGTTAATAGGGGTACTTGGCAGGTATGCCCATACAGAGATACAATTTGAATGTGTATTGGTAAACGTTCCTCTTTACATTACAGGTTCTATAGCCACTGAAGAATGTATGAAGATTTTGGAAGAATACCTCCACGATAAAGAACGTGTAGTGAAGGAAAGTTGTGTTGTTGCCTTGGATATGTGTGAATATGAAAATAGTGACAAGTTTCAGTATGCAGACACTATGGCAAATATAAAACAAGGAGAGAATCTCATCAACTCTACATCGTGATAAAAAACTTAAATGTGTAGTGATTCATATTTTGACTGTCTTTTATGCTTAAGGTGATAGAGTGCGCCCAGGATAACAGCATTTTACAAACTTTATGGTTTTACGATAATGTCAACTTCATATTGAGGGTGTGTGCTGAACCCTGTGCTATGTGTTGGGGTGATATCACTCTTAAACAGGATAATGATCTAATGATCTAGAGTACCTTGAATTTACAGAATAACAAACTAAAACAACAACAGGTGAAAATCCAAGAGATGTGCGTTCAGTTAAACCTAAAATTTGGTCTAGTAGTGAAAATCCCAATAAAAGACCCATTGAAATTTACAAAACCTATGCCAGAAAACGAAAAAGACCCACTGGTTACTCTGAGCCCACTCATCATTATTACATTTTGGTCAACAGCAAAAATATATTCTTGAATCGGTAGTTATAGCCGATCGAGAGGTCCCGGGTTCGATTAGCCACATTAACAAGAATCAACACAGAAAAATATAAAAATTCTGTACTTGTCCCATGTAAATGTCCCTGTAACACAAGCTGCAAATAGGCCTACTGACACTTCACATTATTACCAAAACAGCACTTCTAACATGGCATATCCTCAATCTCAGAATAACACACTGTCCCTGAATTCAGCTTCAACACAGTCCAACTCCAATGTAAATCTCACGGTGAATTTCCAAGTTTATTTGCAGGTTCAATCCATAGTGGTAATTTCAATGTGTAAATAAATCAAGCCAACATTATTTCACCAACTTATCCACCAAGAAATTACATGCAAATCATTAAAAGCGAGCGATTCACACTAAACCAAGTGATATAATGTGTATCGATACATTTTCTACACAGGTAGTGCTTCAAATATATGTCACTGGCGCTATGTTGAACTTGTCTGTGACGTCATGAGTTTGTACTTGTTGATGTCTAATATCGTTCTGATTTTTCGTTAGTTACATGAAAATGTTCAATTGACTCAATATTGTAGAAATACATGATTATACGAGGGCCAGTCAAGAAAAACTGAGAGTTGTTAAAATTAAGCCTTCAAAATGTATATACAATTATATTTTCTACCAATTACTGTCGACTATTATCCATTGCGGATATTCTGATGAATTTCGTAATCGAATAAATGCTCATAAATGAAGTTGCCAAGTACCCAAAGCACATCACTAGAGGGTATGCCTTCGTGCCAGCGACTGGGAGACTGATTTTGTCGTCAATTTGAACGTTTATTTCAACTTTATATAGTGTAATTTAGTACAACTAACATGTGTATCTTGTAGAATCGTATATATCTAATAATAAAGGGCGTTTGTTACAGAATGGTCACTAATGCTGTATTGTTAAGTTGCCTAGCAATAATTTTTCCCCTATTTTATCAATTTTCTCGGCATGTGTTGCCATGGTATTCTAAAACTAATCACTGAATTCACAACTTCTGCTCAGAAGGATTGTGAATGTATTTAGTGGAGTCCAGTGACTGTAATAGAAATAAAAAATATAACTTCGATTTTGAAAAGCATCATGCGTTCTTTTGGGTAGGGTAAAATTTTGGTCTCAATACCAACAAATAAAGTCACAATTAATAGTTCAGTCAAGTATATTTTCTATATTGGAGGAACAAATCAATCATAATTAAGTATATCTGACAGATTAATGTATTTAAATAAAAATAAGTTCAAAAATGTTCGAAATAACTTTATGTTTCAATAGCAACGCACAATTGTGTTCTACATGCAGCGTGAACAAATGCCTTCACGTTGTCTTTCTTGGTTGCTTGGCAACAATAATCACATTTTCATACCCAAAATGGGTATTCGCCATAACTTTGATCAGATACTATATTTCACGATAATGTATATACCATATACAAACACTTATTCTCCTGGGCCCGAAATTACAACCAGTACTTACACTCTGCACTCAGCACTCAAATATTGAAATTTCTTCTATTGAGGGTCAAAGCGACATTTTTTGAGAACGAGAAGTTCGAGTTATGTTGAATAGGTGCTAAATATTATCATTTGCTTGTTTCCAATTGCAATTTAGTGAATTTGTAAGCTCTAAGTGTAATTTACCAGTCTGAGTGCATTCAGATACAATACTTACGATTTTTCCTGATAAATAGTACAAAATAGCAAAAATATGTTTCAAAAGTTATTTTCAACATTCAAAAAATATTTCTATACATTTTCCTCATTTATATTTGCAATCTAGAACAAATAATGACTTATTATGTAACAATTTCTATTTCTGAGTGCTGAGTGCAAAGTGTAAGTATTGGTTGTAATTTCGGGCCCTGGTCATTATTCACCAACTCTCAGTTTTTCTTGACTGACCCTTAGCTCGTAGTTGTAATACTTTCATACAAGTAAAATAAATGTAGATCTAATTGGAAAATAGTTTTGCACTATTTTATTTGCTCATTTGTTTTTAACCCCCATAACTCACTGTCTATGATACTTTCTTAATGGGGTAGTGTGTCTACTCGTATCACATTTATATATATGGCTTGTTTTGTTTATGTGATAAAAAGAATCTTACATTTGTATCTTTCCATATAGAAATTATTAAATTTGTTGAATAAAAGTGATAAAATACTTGGCAGAGCCTTGTATTTTATCACCTTTATCCAACTATTAAATATGAAAATACACTCGTGTAAGATCCCTGTATATTTCATTTTGTGTATCAGTATTGAAGGTTTTAGTAACTTCCCTTGATCTGTGTCAAAAAAAATTCAGAAGAAAAAATATTTAATTTTGGTTTTATTATCAAATTTAGGAATAAACATTCATCACAATTGCTGTTAAATGCATATAACTCAAGAAGAGGAATTGAAATAAATAACAATGTATTAAAAATATGTATCCTTATTGATGTTTTATAATAAAATGTTTCAAATTACATCGATACTGTTGTTTCACGATGTTATAGCATATAGGAGAAGACACAAGTTGATTAACACAACTCTGGTATGATGTTTGTGCATCAGTCAGTCATTTTCTTAAACTGTTTTATGAATACAGTCAATGACATATTTTACTTGTTCTGTCTTTTAACAATGTTACACAAGATAGTGCTATGATTGGACTATGATAACTGCACCTACTACTACAGAGTTGAATACCTACATGACTGATGTAGTTCCATGTTAGTTGATAGAAAAATTTAACTCTACAAGTTGTATTGTTAATCTCATTGTACATACGAGGGGTACCCAGAATTAACTGGACTGTGTTGATTACTAAAACACTATTCGAAGAAAAACATAAAAAGAACCAGCACGGCAACATTATACAATGCCTTCCTTATATTTTCTGACAATTTCAAGTGTTTTGCACCAACAACAATGACACAATGCATAAAGCTGCACAGTAGGGAATTAGGGAGTGGGACCAGGTATAATGATGTCATTTGCAAAATGTTAATTAATATTTTTTGATGGCGACACATTTCAAATATCTAGTAACCCAATGGTTTTGATATAACCAACTTGTCTTCATGCCGTGACAATCCGAGTTGGTAACCATATTTGATAATTTTGCGTCCTTTTCTTGAATCACTTGTCGTCTTGACTGATTATGTTCTGTCATTTGTTTTGTCATAAAGCAAATGCGCATGTAGATGAAACACTGCATGTAAACACCAAAAACACAAATGAACATGCAAAGTCGGGCAAAAATATAATGTCATATAATTATGAAAATTAGTTACCATTTTACTTGTTATAGAAATTGATACCAATGGCCACGGTCATGTGTTAGTTTGTTACAATAATAACAAAATATAGAACTTATAAACGTCTTACGAAAGTATAATTTTACATACAAATCTGTTGTATGTTGATGTCCATTTGATGTTCATGCAAAGTTTCAGTCCAAAAAAATGAACACGGCAAAATATATAGCATCAGTCAAGTTAATTCTGGATACTCCATTGTATTGTAAATAAACATAATATATAAAAAAAATTATTAGTGTTATGTTGTATCTTAGTATATCACATTTATACATTTACCGAGAACACACCACCAAATACCACAGTATAAATTGAATTCTTATGACACTTGACTCTTGTTACCAAATGTAACCTTAATAAATAATGAAGTTGATTCAAAGCTGATGAATTATAATTGTACTCGTATGTGAGAGAAAATTTGGAAAAACAGTTTTATGGCTCTTAATATTGACAGTTGAGGATTGCATTATTATTGAGGTGTTCATCAAGTGATATGTTACTGTAGTGTACTTTGAAGACTGGCAGAACTTGCTTATTATATACTAGTATAATATTTATTATTACTGTCTTAAGAAATAAAACAATTATGCTTTTATGTTATAGCGTTATTTTCTACAATGTTTACAAGGACGAGCATATAGCCTTTTTTTGCCAGTCAGCTTTCAGCTTAAATATGGCAGGCATATGTGTGCCTCCACCTGGATTTGAACCCAGGTCGCCGGATTAGAAGGCAAGCACACTAACCACTAAGCTAGGGAGGCACACGGCATAATACAGTTAAACCTGTCTTGAGCAGCCAGTCAGAGGATTCTTCAAAAAGTTAGTGTAAACAGGTATCTGTTGAATAAATGTGTACACAACTATCTCTAAAATGGACCCCCCTTCAGACGGAAAAAGACACCGAGGAAGACAAAAAGAAACGTGGAGACCCAAACCAAAAAAAATGTGGAGGTAAATGACTATAGAGTAAATGACTAGTACTATACAATCATTAACTAGTACTTCAGTAGTGCAAAATTTCATATGCAAATGAGGTTAGTAAATGACTTAGTAAATGACTAGTAAATGACTTTTTCATTAATTAGGGAAAGGAAATTGGAGAGTAAATGACTTCTACAATACTAGTAAAAGACTTCTGAAATACTAGTAAATTACTTCTGAAATACGTTAAGGAGAAAGTCCAAGTAACTGTCCATTCCTGAGAAATAATGGAGACGAGGCCCCGAATGGACAGATACGCGGATTTTCTCTGACTTAAAATACACAAATACTGTCAAATGTAAATTTGATTTTCTGAAAAGATGCTGTAAATGTCAAAATTGAAAGAAAATGCATTTTCCCAAAACAAGTCCCCTGATGTACCTCTTATAAATAGAAGATTAAGAATATGCTACTATAGAGTAAATGACTAGTACTATACAATCATTAACTAGTACTTCAGTAGTGCAAAATTTCATATGCAAATGAGGTTAGTAAATGACTTAGTAAATGACTAGTAAATGACTTTTTCATTAATTAGGGAAAGGAAATTGGAGAGTAAATGACTTCTACAATACTAGTAAAAGACTTCTGAAATACTAGTAAATTACTTCTGAAATACGTTAAGGAGAAAGTCCAAGTAACTGTCCATTCCTGAGAAATAATGGAGACGAGGCCCCGAATGGACAGATACGCGGATTTTCTCTGACTTAAAATACACAAATACTGTCAAATGTAAATTTGATTTTCTGAAAAGATGCTGTAAATGTCAAAATTGAAAGAAAATGCATTTTCCCAAAACAAGTCCCCTGATGTACCTCTTATAAATAGAAGATTAAGAATATGAACATGACTGAGCGAGAAGATCATGCTTTTTTCATGAAACCAGTGAACTAATAAAATAACTCTCCATTACTAATACTGGTGTGTAGTCCATGTAAACACATGGTTTGAGTTATGTGTTACACGATCAAGCAGTGGTCATTTACCCAGTGTCACTTGATGTAATAACACGGTGGACATTATGAAGACTTTGTTTCAGTCAGAGGATATATTTCCGTGCATAAACTGTATATGGATATTTATAATTGATATGCAACTTTATGGACATAACTACAATGTCTTTAACATGTTGTTATTAAGCTATATCTGTATTTGCACAGTCGTGTTAATGAAAGTATTAATTAATGTACTCAAAAATTGGTATATATACTTGTGAGGGCAGTGTCTACTCATAGGCGCCGCAGTTCGATGTTGGCTGCCACACCCACAAAAGAGAAAAAGTCTCCCCGTGAGACTCGAATGTTTCATTTGGTAGCCCAATGATCAGGGGAGGTTAATGTCAAAGAGTGATTTAGCGGCTTGTCCACATAGGTCCCATATGGGTCCAATATAGGCATATCCACATGGGCATGCCCAGAAACAGCCCATATGGGATATGGGCTGGTCCATAATGGTCCCATATGGGTCCGATATGGGTACAACCAATATGGACTTGTCCACATAGGTCCCATAAGGGTCCAATATGGGTGTACCCACATGGGCTTGCCCAGCAACAGCCCATATGGGACATGGTCATGTCCACATAGGTCCCATATGGGTCCAATATGGGCATTCACACATGCGCTTGCCCAGAAACAGCCCATATGGGATATAAGCATGTCCATATAGGTCCCATATGGGTCGAATATTGGCATAACCCATATGAGCTTGTCCACATAGGTCCCTTAAGGGTCCAATATGGGCATAACCCATATGGGCTTGCCCACATAGGTCCCATATGGGTCAAATATGGGCATACCCACCTGGGCTCGCCCAGAAACAGCCCATATGGGATTTGGGCCTGTCAAAAATGGTCCCATATGGGTCCAATATGGGCATTACCCATAATGGCATGTCCGCATAGGTCCCATATGGGTCCAATATGGGCAAACCAACATGGGCTTGCCCAGTAACAGCTCATATGGGACCCATATAAGCATGTTTGCTGGGTATATATAAGTTGGTATGCTAAAGCTCCTTTCGTCGATATTTTATGGTTTACGCTCGGCGAAAGGAGACTATAAAAATAACTGAGTATGTATGATAAAGCTCCTTTCGCCGACAATTTACATGCTACCTTCGGACGGCGAAAGGAGACAATCATATAAGGACCATAATATAACTAAGCAGGCGCTCCTTTCGCCGATAGTTCGTGGTTTACGGTTGGCGAAACGAGCATAGAGTATAACTTAGTTGGTACGCTAATTATTAATGCTCCTTTCGCCAATATTTTACCTTTTACCGACGGCGAAAAGAGGCCAGTAGATATATATGAGCCGTTTTCCAGGAAAACCGGGCTTATTGACAAGAATACGAAAATCATGATAATAATTCGTTAGAAGGACGAGACTCTTATGAACACTCTCTGAAAATTTGAACGAATTATTGCATAAATTAACGGAATTATTGACTTTTGAAACTAACCAGTTTTTGAGTGACGTCGCAAACGTAATTCGAACGTTATTTGACGTAACGTTAATAATCATTTCATAAACCCAGTATCTGGTGAATTATTGACGTAAACTTTTCAAATTTTTATCACATTTTAGAATAATATTCTGATTTTAATAAAACACGTAAAAATTGTGAGTGTCTGCTTCAAGGGAAAAGTAGCCGCTATTTTTAACCACTAACCCTTGTTTTTCTCAATTCGGGTAGTTTTCGGAAATTGGTGACACTCAGGTCACCATAGCAACGGAAGTAATTTATCATAATTTATCAGAAAATTTAACTTGTTTGGATTAGTACTAGGTAGTTTGCGACGTCACTCAAAAACTGGTTAGTTTCAAAAGCACTACATCGAGATCTAGGCGAGTGCTATCCTGTTGAACACGCCACAGAACATACCGACCACAAGCTGGCGACCGATAGTGAATCGACCGATAACCCGAACGCCAGCGACCAATAAGCTTGTCTAGCAAACAATAGGCATAGAATATAGCGCTGATTGGGGCGTAAACTTTAGAAAATATTGTTAAATATGCGTTTATATGTACATTTATACCGTATACAATAATAATAGAGACTATAAATTAGTGAATTTACAATGAATTTGTTGTAACTTCATCATTTATTTCGCCTTACAAAACTACAGAAGACCAAGTCACCGTAAATAGCATATATTCGTGGAAAAAATATTGAAGAGATACACACACATTCAAAAATATAGAGAAACTAGCTAATGTGACCCCATAAGACCAGGTACTGGTGTTTAGCACATTAATATACCTACAAAATGACACCACAAGCATGGCTGAATTATCTTCAGAACTCGAGATATCCAATAACGACCACATTATATAATAGCGAAAAAAGCCGTTTTTGACTGTTATATCGAGGTATGCTGAGAGAACGAGCTAATGTGACCCTATAAGACCGGGTACTGGTGTTAAGTGCATTTGTATACCTACAAAATGAGACCAGTCACATGGCTGAATTATCTTCACAACTCGAGATATCCGAGAACGACCACAATACTATAATAGCGAAAAAAGCCGTTTTTGACTGTTATATCGAGGTATGCTGTGAGAACAAGCTAATGTGACCCCATAAGACCGGGTACTGGTGTTTAGTGCATTTATATATCTAAAAAATGAGATAAGTCACATGGCTGAATTATCTTCAGAACTCGAGATATCCGAGAACGACCACAATACTATAATAGCGAAAAAAGCCGTTTTGACTGTTATATCGAGGTATGCTGTGAGAACGAGCTAATGTGACCCCATAAGACCGGGTACTGGTGTTTAGTGCATTTATATATCTACAAAATGAGACAAGTCACATGGCTGAATTATCTTCACAACTCGAGATATCCGAGAACGACCACAATACTATAATAGCGAAAAAAGCCGTTTTAACTGTTATATCGAGGTATGCTGTGAGAACGAGCTAATGTGACCCCATAAGACCGGGTACTGGTGTTTAGTGCATTTATATACCTACAATATGAGACCAGTCACATGGCTGAATTATCTTCACAACTCGAGATATCCGAGAACGACCACAATACTATAATAGCGAAAAAAGCCGTTTTTGACTGTTATATCGAGGTATGCTGTGAGAACGAGCTAATGTGACCCCATAAGATTGGGTACTGGTGTTTAGTGCATTTATATACCTACAAAATGAGACCAGTCACATGGCTGAATTATCTTCAGAACTCGAAATATCCGATAACGATGTGTTTTTTTCTAAATAATCGCTGTAATAATTTGATAGTGAGTTTCAATTAAGATTGCTTAAGATATGGTATAATAAATGTTATTTTTGGGGTAAAATATAAAACATACGGAGGAATCGTGCTCATTTTGTAGTCAAATTAGAACGGGTGTACATATACTGTCGTCTGACAGGTAAACTATGTTTATGTAGGTTTGCCTGGGAGTAAGCTATATACCTGAGTTAACGGTATTCACCGCTATTGTTTCGAATGGGATAGTCCCCTCATTAGTATTACTTATTGAATTGATAATACCATGCAATACCTCACAAGTTATATAATTCAACTTGGGAAACAATTTCAATACGGACGTCATTTTGTCATTTATTGAAAAATGACTTTTTTCAGGAATCTGTGTTGCATCGATAGAAACATTGTCATGTTATATACTGAATAAATCGGTGAAATGAAAGCTTTCCATTGGTGTATGAAGATATCAATAAGATCAAGAATGTTCTCTTGGCATTCTAGTTTGTAATGGGGTAAGATATTATGAAACACTCTGCATGTCCCCAGTACAAACGTCCATCTCATTATGCAATTCAAGTAATGCGTAATATAATTATATGCTTTGAGCAAAATGCGACAAATTGGAGTAAAGCATCTCTAAATAATAGAAATATGTTAATAAAGAGGGGCTTTGATACTGATAGTAAAATATTTTATTAGTAATCTAAGTTCGTTGTTTAGCCTGGTACAACTTCATAAGCCGTAAGTACGCATAATCAATACATACATCACATGTACTATAGAATACTCACCATTACTGAGTACAAGTCCTGTTGGATACATACACCACAAGTAAGTACAACCATTTAATGCCCCATAAGTACGTCCAAAAGACTTTCTGAACAGGTATCAGTTGTTCCCTTGCTAGACATTCTGCATAAAGGGGAAGCTGGTTTCCCTCTCGTGCAATAGTAGCGATGGATAACATACAAAAATTAGACCCGGTGCGATTAATTAAGATAAATTGAAAGAACTTGTTGCATGACTGCTCTTTATTTGGGCATGTATTTTCACAAAATTTGTAGAAAAAAAACTAAGTCAAGTAAATCAGATAACTATTTTCTTACAAACTGTGAGGAAGTTATCTAATCGGTTGTCATAATAACCACTAATCGGATAGGCGGGGCAGTGATTTTTTAAAAACATTTTTGCCACATTCAACTGCTTGCAAGTACTTCACATATAATAAGCCTAACTTTAAAGTGTATAGAGCTATATTTTAACAGATATTCAATGTCAAAATAATTACTTGAATCGTTTTTAGTATGATACTAGACTACCTTAATTGCAAATTAAAACTTTGGATGGGTTTCCTGTACTTTGATTCAATCTTCGAAAATAGACGATTCTTATAGTTTCATAGGGTGTTCTAGAACACTTTCGTATGAAAATGAACACGTCACATGTCCAATAAATCACGCAGAGAGTTTCTGTTAAAACTGAAGCGAAAACTGATCTAATGGATATGAAAGCATAATAAATTTTCAGTTTTTTAAACTTTAAAAAAAATATCTTCCGATATACACTTTAACA